>JAKSZU010000003.1:12333735-12933735 GCA_026018925.1 Tupaia tana
TGTGAGGATGAGAGTGTCTCCTCGGCTGCCCTCCTCCGTGTCTATTAAAGTTCTATGGCCTGCATAAAAGGAGAGGGAGAAATATAAGGGTGTAATTCAAGTCGGAGCTGAATTAAAGACTGAATTAAGATGAGTTTGGGTTTAGAATTAGAATTAGGAAAGGGTCCGTGAATTCCCAAGACCACCCACTAGGCGGCGCTCGCAATTTCATTCCGGTGAAGACGCCTCCGGCTTTTGAAGTTTATTACCTGTCTAACAAGTTTCCTTCCTGCCCCGCTGTGTCTTTAAGAAGGTGAACCAGGTGAGACCAGGACTCCGCCCCCGGCGCTGACCCCGCCCCCCACCCCCGCCCGGGCAGCCCGGCTCTCCCAGTCCCTGGCGACCTGGCCAGCCGTCCGGGCCGCGGTCCCAGGTCCCGGCCGGCGCCATGGAGCGGCGCTGGCCCCTGGGGCTCGGGCTGCTGCTGCTGCTCTGCGCCCCGCTGCCCCCGGGGGCGCGCGCCAAGGAAGGTACAGACCCCCGCCCTCGCGCCTCTCGCCCCCTCCCTGCCCGGCCGGCACCCTGTTGCGGGGGCCGGCATTCCTGAGCTGGCCCTCCTCCCCGCGTCCTCTCCTGCTCCCTGCTGCTGCCCCAGCCGCCGGCCGTCCACCGGCAGGCCAGCCTTTGGTCTTTAACCCCAGACCTGTGCGCTCCTGGTCAGTCACTCCAGCCCTGCTGGCCTGAAGATTGCGCCAGTGGGTGGGCAGGGAGCTCCTGGCCACTGCCGGGAAGCACGTCTGTACCCCAGCCCGGGCCAGCGGGGACCCTTCGTTCGCGGGCAGTCCCAGCCACAGGTGCCCAGGCAGAGGTCTCGGCCTTCTGAAAGTGGGAGGGAGCCTTCTGCTGCCAGCCTGGGCCAGGCACAGAGGACCTGCTGGGGAAGGGTTAGAACTCACTGCTGGGATCCCTGATTCAGGATCCGGCCTAACCATGAAGGCCTGCACACCCTCTCCTACCCCCCTGCCCTCCTGCCCTAGCTTTCCAGACTTGGGCTGGGCCTTGTACCTCCTGTTCCTGTCCCTACTGACAGGCCAGAGCAGGCCCTGGGACAGTGGAGGACACCCGCTCCCTGAGGGCCCCATTCCCGCAGCCCCACTCAGGACCCAGAGGCCAGCACCTCCTTGCGTCCATTCCAGTTCTGCAGTGGTGGGTGCTCTGGCCGCACTGTCCTCGGAGACCGGCCGGAGGCATGTCCTGTGGGCTGCCCATCCCCAAGCTTCGTGCACCGCCTTTAGGCAAAGACCCCACACTCCAACCCGTGGCCCACTCAGCCTTCCTCCCTTGACACTCTGAAGGAAGACAGCCATCCCTGGCACGGCAGGTCACTTCTTCTAGGGCTCTTTCCCTCCCCTAAACTTCAGGAAATCCCAGCTGTTAGGGACAGGATGTTGAAACCCGGGCCTGGAGCCCCAGAAGGAGGATATGTGGGTTGCAGGACACCTCCTCCCTAGAGGTGACGACCCCTTTTCTCCCCACCTGCAGTCACGCTGATGGACACGAGCTCAGCACTGGGGGAGCTGGGCTGGCTGCTGGACCCCCCAGAGGATGGGGTAAGTGTCAGGGGTAGGACCCAGGAAGGCTCAGGGCCGAAGACCTGTGGGAAATGGGGCGGAGAGGTGGGTGGAGGAACAGAGAAAAGAGCAGGAAAAACTGGAAGTGTCTCTGCAGGGAGGGGGAGGGGAGGCTGAGTCAGAGCCTCTTGAATGGGACATGGGGGGGTCAGGCTTCACCCCATGGAGAATGCCTCAGTGGCCTGGCACCTGGCCCTCCCTGCCCCAGTGAGGGAGAGGGAATGCTGGTGAGAGCCCACTTCCCCAGGGAGACAATGCCCCTCGCTGGGGGTTCTCAGCAGGAAGCTTGGGAGGGACAAAACACCGGAAAGCATCCGCAATCTGAGACCATTCACCCCCTGGGGCTGCATGGGTAGGTTTGGGGGGCAGGGAACCCCATGAACATCTATTCTATACACGTGTGTATATGTATGTGGACTGTTTTTTGGTTTTGGTTTTGGTTTTTTTTTCTGGAGAAGAGAAGCAAACTTTTCATCACATTCTTCATCGGGTCTTTGAGTCCCCCACGTTAAAAGCTGCCCCCAGAGGTCCCTGAGCCCTTGGCACCTTCTGCAGACCTCCCAGGCAGGCTCCGTGCACACCAGGCAGTCCAGCTGTTGGAGGGTGTGCAGGCCTGCTCCAAGCCCTCCCTCCTTGGGTGTCCTAAGACGCAGTGAGCAGAGGTGGGTTGTGGGGGAGTTCCTGAGAGGCCCCTTTCTGCCCCCCAGCTGAGCTGGCCATAGAACCACTGGAGACAGCCTGCAGGACCTTGGTCCTGGGCCCCGTTCTCTTGGTGTTCTGGGCTGTCAGCCTAGCCTCTGTCTCTGGGTTGGGTCGGGGTTACTTGCTTTCTTTCCCTCCGGGTCCAAGGGTCCTGGCTCCTTTCTCTGCTCTCCCACAGAGTGGCGTATAATTAGAGTTAATAGTCTAAACCATAATGTATCCTCCAGGAGGGGCCGTTTGGAAAATCCGGGATTAGGCCAGCCCTAATAGGCGCCTCATCTCATAAACCGGCTAATCACCCCACAACGATGGCTGCAAGTCCATCTGCTGGCTCCCACGGGCCTTCACCGAGCCCCTGCCTCCCCACCCAAATAACTTCCCTAATTGGGCTGGAGTGGAAGCAAGGGCCTTTTCTTAGCCCGGGAGAAACAGCCTAGGAGGGCAGGGAGACAGCCCGGTCAACTCTCCCGAGTCTACGTCGTCCCCCTCCCTTCTCGTCTTTTTAAAGCAAGTGTGTGCACGCGCGCATACACATACACACACACGCACGCACTCGGGCTCAGGCTCCCCAGAAGCACCCATGTGGCAGCCAGCAGGCCCAAGTGATAAGTGAAAGGATCCTCATTGCTGATCCTGGGCAGCTGCTTCTCCCCCATCTGTCACTGCTGGAACTGAGAGGCGAGTTCCAGCTGGGAACATCTGCTTCACAGGCTCCAGCTGCAGCCATGGCGATCTGGCTAATGAGCTGTACGTTAACCACCCACGTCCTGACCGCCAGACCCCCACCCCGTGCCTTCCACACGGGCCTTCTCCTAGGGGCAGGCTCTGGTGCCTTCTTTATTCTGGCTATATGGCCTTTCACACACCCCGTGCAGATCTTTGAACTCCCAAACACAATGCAGAAATGTGCACCTCACAGCAGCTTAAACTTCTGCCCCACCCCATCCAAATTCATAATTAATGGTCTTTTTACTAGCCTTTTCCCAGAGCTTGGAATAGGGATGACGGCCCCTGCTTTATCATGAGTACAGTCTCAGGGAAAGTGAACTTTCTAAGGACCTCAGTCTCCATCAAAGTGTGAGGTCACAAACAAAAATGTCAATGGAGTATTTTATAGAATTTGAGAACTTCTTAAATTCATCTGGCAGAGAAAATACTTTAAAATGGTTGAAAATGGTGTTTTTGAAGAAGAGGAATGAAATGGGAGACTTGTCCAGCAGCTCTCTGAACATCAACTATAATTAAAACATGTGGCATTGCATAAGAGTACACAGGTCAATGACACAAAGTCCAAAAACAAACCCATATGCATGACATCTTAGTCTGTGATAACATTGGAATTGCAAATCAATGTGGAAAGTATCAATCGGTCAGTAAATGGACAACTGGATATTCATAATTCTTTTAAAAAACTAATGAGTAAAGGAGCCAGATTCCATATGGCCAACTGTGGTTGGAGTCCCAGCCCCAACCCCAACAGCTTAAAAAACACCAGGCACATATGTATGCATTCCCCAGTGGGATGGAGAAATGGTGGAGAAGGGTTGTGGCAGACCCTTGGAAGTGCTTTCTCCCTCTCTTTCTCTAGAGAGCACATATGCCCTTTAGTAAAACACAAAATAGAAGATAAAGCTCCATCCTTACTTCACACTATACACACAAAAGTAGTAAATTCTAGGGAGATTAAAATTCAAACCTAAATGGAACCAGCAGATGGCATAACGGTTATGTCACTGGACTCCCACATGGCTGACCATGGTTCAAGTCCTGGACCAGGAAGCTTCAAATTCATGCCAGATGTGTATGTATGCATGCTCAAAATACCACGAGGAGAAAGGAGGAGAAGGGACTGCAGCATCGCCATCCCCTTGAGGAATGATTTCTCGCTTATTTTCTCTCTGTCTCTCTCTGTATCTCTGACGAGTATACTTGCCCTATAGCAAAATTCCCTATTTGAAAAAAAAAATTAAGCCTAAATGTCGAATCTATGAGAATTAAAAAGGGCCACAGGTGGCATGGTGATTAAGGTGCTGGACTCACACATGGTTGAATGCATTTTGAGTCACAGACCTGATGACTTGCTTCCTTGAGCAACCCCCCCCCCATCTCTGGTGAGTGCATATGCCCTGTACCAGATTTAAAAAGGATAATAATAAAAAAATTAAGTTAAATAAATAATTCTTTTTAAAAAATTACAAAAATGTGTCTTGACAGTAGGACTGACAAAAAGTAAAAAGATCATTACTATTCAGCAGTGAGGAGCTTTTGAGAAAATGAGCTTTCTTGCATTGTTGGTAGAAGTATAGATTGATAAAGCCTTTCTGGAGGACAATTTGGCTGTATTTTACGACATTTGTAGTTTGTCTAGCCTCTGATATAGCAGTTCTACAGAAATCCTACATTAATGGTTTCTTAAAAGCAAACCAAAAAGCTAGAAGCTACCTAAATGTCCAACAGTGGGTGAATGATTAAATAAATTAATAATATTCCACCTGTACAGTGGAGTCCTATTTACAGATTGCTAAAAAAGAGTTAGGTGGATGGATGGATGGATGGATAGATGGACAAAAAGACTCATGTAGGCATCTTTCAAAGACGTCTGTGTTAAAAAAGAAAGTAGGTTACAGAATAGCACTTGTATGATCTCTTTCATGTTAGAAACAAAACACAGGAACATTCAAACATTTCTCTAGAGGCATTGAAAACAATCTGGAAAGTTTTCCTACAAATTGTTACCAGTGGCTGCCTCTGGGAACCATGTGTGTGGAAGGATGGGGGGAGACTTAGACTTTTTTTATTTTATTTAAGTCTTTATTCTTTGACTTTTTATAATAAGTGCACAGAGCCATAATGATTAAAATTATAAATTCTGGAACCAGGAGGTGGCATGGTGGTTAAGGCGCTAGATACTCCCACATGACCAACCATGGTCTGAGTCCCCATCCTGGTGGCTTGTTTTCTCACTTTCCCTGTCTCTCCCTCTCCCTCTCTCTCTCTCTCTCTCTCTCTCTCTCTCTCTCTCTCTCTCTGTGTGTGTGTGTGTGTGTGTGTCTGGTCAAATTAAAATAAATGAATGAATAAATAAAATAAAATAAATAATTCTTTTTTAAAAAATTATAAATTCTGGAGCCTAGGGACCAGCAAATGGCATAATGGTTACATTGTTGACAACTTCCACTTGTTCAAGTCCCGGACCTGATGGCTTAAACTTTACACCGGGTGCATGCGCGTCTGTGCCCAAGATCCCAAGAGGAGAATGAAGGAGAAGGGACTGTGGCATGGTCATCCTCCCTGGGGGATGATTTCTCACTTTCTGTCTCTGTCTCTGTCTCTCTCTGTCTGTCTGTCTCTCTCTATCTCTCTCTCTCTCTCTCCAGCTAGCACACATGCTCTATAGCAAAAAGCTCTCTAAATAAATCAGTTCTGGAACCCAGAGTGCCTGGGCTCCCATCCTAGCTCTTCCTCCTCTGAGTATGTAGGGCAAGACACTCAACCTTGCTGTGTATAGAAAATGTTTAGAGCCATGACTGGCCCATGATAAGCACCATGGTAATCTTAGCCTTCGCTATTACCAAGCTTAAAAATTCTTTTGGCCCAGCCTTGGTGGTGCAGTCTGTAGCATACTGAACTGCGGTGCTGGAAGCCACACACCAGCCATGGTTTGGATTCCCAGTCCAATCTACCTGAAACACGCCACATGTATGCGTGTGTCCAAGATCTTGACAAGCTAGAAGGGGATAGGAAGAGGGATAAAGTTTGACAAAACCTATCAATGGAGTCTCTGTCTCTCTCTCTCTCTCTCTCTCTCTTTTACATGCTCTCTATCATGAATAAAATAAACTTTAAAAAATAAATAGGGGCCAGCCAATGGCATGGTTGTTAAGACAGCTAGATCCTACATGGCTGGCTGCATGGTTCGAATCCTGAACCTGGCAGCTTGCAAAATATGCTGGGTGCATGTGCAACATGCCCAAAATCTCAAAAGGAGAAATGGAAAAAGATTGTGGCATGACCATCCCCCATGGAGTTTGTGGTGTGACCATCCCTCATGGAGGGCACTTTCACTTTCCCTCTTTCTTTCTCTGTCTTTCTCTAGCAAGTACACATGACCTCTAGCTCATTGATAAATCGATAAATTCATCAAGCAAGTTCTCTCGTGTGGTGGTTAAGGGAGCTGTATCCCACATGGCTGGCTATGTGGTTCAAATCTCAGCCCTGGCAGCTTGAAAAACACAGGTGCATGTGCGTACATTCCCATATTCCCAATGGCATGGAGACATGGAGAAGGGATTGCAGTGTAGCCACTGGGGTGCTTTCTCCCTCTCTTTGTCTCTTTGTCTCTTTCTGGCAAGTGCATGTGCCCTCAGGCAAAAATAAAAATAGATAAATGAAAACAGTTCTCTTAATGTGAAAGGAGTTGAGGGAGTGAACTAGAAAGTGTCTAGGAGTTCAGCCAACTGTCAGGTGTTGACCTTGACAATGGCTACAATGGAAGGGCCTTGCAGAAGGTGAGAGTCCCCTATGCAGAAGCGTGCTGTGCTTGCCCTTTCCTTCTGAAAGCTTAGGGGCTTTAATATTTGAAAATAAGCCTCATCCTCCCTCGTCACATAGGCAGAAGAGATTTGTGAATGAGCTTCGCCTTTGGGGTCCTGACAGCTCTGCCGATGAGTAGGTATAGATTAGTGCTTACACTCTGGTTAGAGATGGTTACTGGAGCACCAGGGCCGTGAAGGGACTATTGTCCTGCCCATCCTACCAAATAAATTCCCTACTCTAGACACTGAACATACTACCGTGGGGCTGAGGAACGGGGAGAGTCCGGATAAGTGGACCTCAGGGGCTCTGTCGTCAGCATCCGCTCCACTGAGGTCTGGTCCCTGACTCTGATTCTCTACTCACAGTGGAGCGAGGTGCAGCAGATGCTGAACGGGACACCCCTGTACATGTACCAGGACTGTCCGGTGCAAGAAGGCGGAGACACTGACCACTGGCTTCGCTCCAACTGGATCTACCGTGGGGAGGAGGCTTCGCGTGTGCACGTGGAGCTGCAGTTCACGGTGCGGGACTGCAAGAGTTTCCCAGGGGGAGCCAGGCCCGCGGGCTGCAAGGAGACCTTCAACCTTCTCTACATGGAGAGTGACCAGGACGTGGGCATTCAGCTCCGACGACCCTTATTCCAAAAGGTGCTTCCACCCTGCATGCCATCTCTGTCTTGATGCCGACCCCTGCCTGGCTCCTCACCGACCCTGGTCAGCTAAGGAAAAACAGGAGGGGGTCAAGGACAGGAACAGAGTGCAGGTGTGAAATAATGAGAAGAATGAGGAACTAGAAATCAGAGGGCTGGACTCAAGTTCCTCTGCTGCTATGCCCCGACTTTGGAGATGTCATTTAATCTCTCTGAGCTTTAGTTTCCTCATCAAAAGATAGTAATAATAACTGGGCCAGGGCCAGCCCAGGTTTAGGGGCTAAGGAACCTGTACCCCACATGGTCAACATGTGATTCAAATCCCAGTCCCAGTAGCTTGGAACATACACTGCGTATGTGTGTATGTATGCCCCAAATCCCAATAGGATACAGAAATGGAGGAGAAGGGATTGCAGTGATTGGGGGTGCTTTCTCCCTCTCCTTCCCACTTCTGGAGAGCACACGTGCCCCCTGGCAAACTTAATTAATTAATGAAAATAGGTGGTCTGCCTTATCTTCATGTAGAGACTTGTACAAGCACTCGCTGAGATAATGGAACGCCGTGGTGCTGAGGACCTTGTTTAGCCATACCCACAACGTGTGTGTAACGCTCCCCTATGAGTGTGGCTAGTTAGTTCGTAAGACGATTCCTTCCAGGCTGGCTCTCGCTCATCCCATCCCTTTCCTACTTAGCAAAGCGCATTATACTACAGGAGAACATGAAGCCACCGGTATAGGATGTGCTGTCATTTCTTTCCAAAGAGGCAGTGTTATAAAATTTGTAATTGGTAATACATTAATTATGAGACACTCTGTAACTGATCACCTCACTGACACTGGGGTTGGAAACACCCTCCCATGGTGGAAATCGTACAGACTAGAGCTTGAGGGAACCCACTGTTTGGATTCCAGTCCTCACCCCGTTATGCAGTGGCAGTGAGATCTAGAAGTGGGCTTTAACCACAGCTCTTTCCACACCTGTCAAATGGAGATGCTAGGCCATCCTACCTCAGAGGGCCACTGCAGGGGCTCAGGAGGAAATGCACGTGAAGTGCCTCGCTCATTCCTCACATGCAATAAGCTCTCCATTCACAGTTGCATAAATTGTAGTCTTAGTTATTTTGTTTTGCTCTAAGGTGCGCATGCCTGTTGCGAGACAGAATGGGGGTGGGAGGAAGAGTGAATTAATCCCTTCTTCTCCACTCTCTTCTTGGGATTTTTGGCATGCCCATGCACGTGCCCAGTATATTTTTCAAGCCACCAGGTCTGGGACTCAAACCGTACAGCTGGCCATGTGGGCTCTAGCCACCCTAACCTCCACACCAGCTGGCTAGCCCTGAATTGTAAAGTCTCAAGTGAGCAATTGTTTCTGTTTTGTGGTTTCTCCTGTCTTCTTCCCCCCTTCTCCCAGGTAACCACGGTGGCCGCAGACCAAAGCTTCACCATCCGTGACCTGGCATCTGGCTCCGTGAAGCTGAACGTGGAACGCTGCTCCCTGGGCCGCCTGACCCGCCGCGGCCTCTACCTTGCCTTCCACAACCCGGGTGCCTGTGTGGCCCTGGTGTCTGTGCGGGTGTTCTACCAGCGCTGTCCGGATGCCGTGCATGGCTTGGCCCGATTCCCTGACACTCTCCCGGGCCCTGCTGGGTTGGCAGAAGTGGCAGGAACCTGCTTGCCCCACGCACAGGCCAGGCCTGGGCCCTTGGGTGCACCCCGCATGCACTGCAGCCCCGAGGGTGAGTGGCTGGTGCCGGTGGGACGCTGCCACTGCGAGCCTGGCTACGAGGAGAGCCGCAGCGGCAAGGAATGCATCGGTAAGGAGGAAGGTGGTCAGGGCCACGGGGAAGGGTCTCGGGGGTGGCGGGGCACAGAAGGCAGCCGATGCCATGTCTCGAGACTTCACCCTGAATGTCCAAGAGCACAGGGTTGGCCACAGAAACTGGGCGGGGAGCGGATGGTGATAATTCTGCCTGTAAAAGCAGTTTCTCTCCAGCCTGCCCTAGTGGCTCCTACCGAACTGACATGGACACAGCCCACTGTCTCAAGTGTCCCCAACATAGCACAGCCACGTCGGAGGGGGCCACCATCTGTACCTGTGAGGGTGACCATTACAGAGCTCCTGGGGAGGGCCCCCAAGCGGCATGCACACGTGAGTCCAGGGAGCAGGCGCTGGCCCTGGGGAAGGAGGCCTTGTTGGGGGGGGGGGGGGTTAGAATGTTCCAGAATTTCCCAGTTTGGGAGTCCCTGCGGCGCATCAGGCTGGTAGCCCCCTGGGAGATTGAGGAGATGTGCATCAGTTACTTTCTCCTCTGGAGGAATCAAACCTCCCGACCAGGACTTGGCAGGACTTCAAGAACTGGGTCACAGGTGGAAGTGGGGGTGTCAGCGGTGTGGCTGGAACAGCTGACTCACGGGTGGCTCCTCTTCCCCACAGGTTCCCCCTCGGCTCCCCAAAACCTGAGCTTCTCTATGTCAGGGAATCAGCTCTCCCTGCGGTGGGAGCCCCCAGCCGATATGGGGGGACGCCAGGACGTCAGCTACAACGTGAGGTGCTCCCAGTGTCAGGGTCCAGCGCAGGACGGAGGGCCCTGCCAGCCCTGCGGGGAAGGCGTGCGCTTCTCTCCGGAGGCCAGGGGACTCACTGTGCCTGTCGTGCGTGTCCTCGGCCTTGAGTCCTACGCCAACTACTCCTTCACGGTCGAAGCCCAGAACGGAGTGTCCCGTCTCAACAGCGCCAGCCCCGCCAGCGCCTCCCTCAGCATCAGCATGGGGCACGCAGGTGACAGACCTGGAGCACGCAGAGGGCAGATGGGTGGGCAGGAGGCCATTGACAAGCCACTTAAGTTACTTCCTCTTTCCTTCCAAATCCAACTTGACCCCTCGGAATTCCCAGAGCCCCTCTCAGGCCTGTCTCTGACGCTGGTGAAGAAGGAACCACGGCAGCTGGAGCTGACCTGGGCCGGGTCCCGGCCTCGCAGCCCCGGCGGGAACCTGAGCTATGAGCTGCATGTGCTGAACCAGGTCAGGTGCTCGGGAGAGACAGGCCCTGCTGTCCATGCCTGGGGACACCAACATTCCCAGCCTGGGGCCCAGAAGGGAAGAGCCACCCGAAGTAAAGCACAGGGCTTCTTGGGACAGAGGTCTACCACGAGCCCTGTCCTTGCCATCTCCTGGCTGACCTCCCGTGTACTCCCATGGCTGCCCATCGCAGTCTCCCAGGCTCGCCTCCGCGTGACCCAGTTAACACGAGTCCCACCCACAGAACGAAGAGCGGCATCAGATGGTGCCCGAGCCCCGGGTCCTGCTGACGGAGCTGCAGCCGGACACCACCTACATCGTCAGAGTGCGGATGCTCACCCCGCTGGGCCCCGGCCCCTTCTCCCCCGACCATGAGTTTCGGACCAGCCCCCCAGGTGGGTTATCGTCTGTTCTGTACCAACACACACACACACACACACACACACACACACACACACACACATCATCCCATCATCCCACCCAGGCCCCAGCTCCTATTCCAAGTCATGGCCCCTGCACGCATGCACACACATGTACCCACCCGTGTCCCGGTACAGGGGCAGACACGCACCCGACGCCCACGGAGAGGCCTGCCTTGGCTGCACAGGCCCCGCCCTTCTAAGCTCCATCGTCTCAGTGGACTGTGAGCCCCCAGACTTGCTCACGCCGTGCACCCACAGTTTCCAGGGGCCTGACTGGAGGGGAGACTGTGGCCATCATCTTCGGGGTGCTGCTCGGTGTCGCTCTGCTGCTTGGAATTTTCGTCTTCCGTTCCAGGTGCCAGTCCTACCTCCCCCCGAAAGCCATCCTGAGTCCCTGTGCCACAGAAGACCCACCACCTGTAGTCCCAGTAACCCACCCAGCCCTGACACCAAAGTCCTGGTGTGTCCCATATCCATTCTGCTCCCTCACCCCTGCTACATTGGGAGATCCAATCGGAGGCCCCTGGGCCACTAGGGTAGCCCTGGGACCCCGACAGAGCTGGCCCTCCATCCCCACAGGAGAGCTCGGCGGCAGCGGCAGCAAAGGCAGCGCGATCGAGTCACCGACATGGATCGAGGTAAGCCGAGAACACATGTGTGCACATGTGTGTGTGCACTTGTGTCTGCACACAGGTGTCATGTATGTGTATGTGTCAGGAGGGACCTAGGGACCCACATTTGCTGGGGCGACTGGCAGTGAAGCGGGCTTGGTTGTCCCTAGGGCTCCGGTGTTTTGCTACCTAATTAACTTTGGTTAATTAACGTTGCACCGATAGCCCTCCAGTGGCTGTGGTGCAATTACATGTTAGCTGTTGGTGCCGCTGGGCCGCCACCCTGGGCTCTGAGCAGCCATTCTCATCCTGTGGCCAGTGCTGCAGGCCAGGCCGGGAGGACGAGAACTAGAGGCCTTCCTGCTTGTCACCTCGTTAGGTGCCCTGCCAAGGGCCGTCGGTACTCCATCCACAGCCCTGGGGTGAGCGAAGCAGGGGATGTGGACGAGGTGTGACTGAGTAGAGCAGGATGGGGCTGGATGAGGAGAAGGGCAAGGGGCCAGCGGCTGGGCCACCAAGCCAGGAGAGCATGGGAAACTCCAGGCAGTGGACACACCCCTGGCGTCGCTACCTGGCCCAATGTGCTGGACCTTGGGGAATGGGCACAGGGACCTGGAGGGAGACGGGAAGCAGAAATGTTTGGCTGCCGTGCTCAGTTGCTAAGAACGGAGACTTCCTCCCACTTCAGCCAAAACTGGAAGAATTCTGGGAGCAGAGGAGTGTGGGCAAGGATGGGCACCATAGCCACCCGTCCTGCTCGCCCCATCCCACCCCCCTGAGCCCCAAAGCTGGCGCTCCTGTGGCTGAGCCGTCCCTGTTCTCCCAGAGGACAAACTGTGGCTGAAGCCCTACGTGGACCTGCAGGCATACGAGGACCCTGCACAGGGGGCCCTGGACTTCACGCAGGAGCTCGATCCTGCCTGGCTGGTAGTGGACACGGTCATCGGGGAAGGTGAGTGCGTCTGTGCACCGCGGCCGGGGCCCTCTGTATGGCAGCATGGAGCTGCCAGCTGGCACCTCTGGCCCGAGAGCCCAGTGTGTCCACTTTCTGCAGTTCCCTGCTCCTCCTTGAATGGCTATGCTGATGTTCACCCTCACCCCCACCACCATCAGGTGCCTGGAGCAGCCCCTTGCACCTCACACTGCCCTTCCATGCCATGGAGTTTTCGATAGCGTGTCAGACACGTCGTCTTTGTCCATCATGGTGTTGTGCTGAGGCTCGGACTGTTCCCTGATGGTTCCCAAGTGGTGGGGGGACTCAGAACTTCCCTGGCCCAGCACCCCACCCCATGAGGGTCCAGTGTCCTTGGGCTGTCCTGATCCCCTGGGTCACTGGAAGAAGTGGGTCTGAGCAGAGAACAAAGCTTGGCAGTGTCCTTGCCAATTGTCCAGCCAAGTCAGTGAGCCATGGCCAGAAGAGGTCACGGAAGAGAAGAGAGGCAGCAGCGGTCAGCCTCCCATGTCACTTGGTCACTAGGGATGGACCCGCCTGCACTCCCTGAGCACACCCCAGGCCCACCGCACAGGGCCCATTCCCCACTACGTTCCCTGAGCACCTGCTGCAGGCCACAGGCTGTGCTAGTGCTGGAGTCAGGACACACAGCTCCACCGGGGTTCCAGACTCTGTCCCGTCTCCAGAAGGACACCCAGGCCCTGTCCCAGGATGACACACTGCACTTCTGATCTTCTGGGCAAGAAAAGGGGCTAGAGGTCTGGCCGGGGTCCCCGCCTGCCCCTGGGGGAGCCTGACAGTGCACTGGGCTACGCCTGTTTCCACCAGGAGAGTTTGGAGAAGTGTATCGAGGGACCCTGCGGCTCCCCAGCCAGGACTGCAAGACTGTGGCCATTAAGACCTTGAAAGACACATCCCCAGAGGGCCAGTGGTGGAACTTCCTCCGAGAGGCGACTATCATGGGCCAGTTCAACCACCCGCACATCCTGCATCTGGAAGGCGTTGTCACAAAGAGTGAGGAGCCATCTCCCTGAGCTGGGCGGTCGGGTGCGGGAAGGAGGGAAGGGGTGGGCGGAGGTGCTGTCAGGAAGCCTGGGCCTGGCACTGATGACACGCACTGTCCCAGGAAAGCCCATCATGATCATCACGGAGTTCATGGAGCACGGGGCCCTCGATGCCTTCCTGAGGGTGAGGAGGGCAGAGGGCGGCCAGGGAGGGGCATGCACTGTGGGCTCCGGCACTGGAGGAGGACGCCCCGCACTTCCTGACTCTCCACTCACCCTGCTGCAGGACCGGGAGGACCAGCTGGCCCCTGGGCAGCTGGTGGCCATGCTGCAGGGCATAGCCTCTGGCATGAACTACCTCAGTGACCACAGCTATGTCCACCGGGACCTGGCTGCCAGGAACATCCTGGTCAGTCAGAACCTGTGCTGCAAGGTGTCTGACTTTGGCCTGACCCGCCTCCTGGACAACTTCGACGGCACCTACGAAACCCAGGTTAGAGCCCTGTCCACGCTGGGTACACGTTCACAGGCGTGATCACGTCCAGGCACACGTGTACAAACACGGGTTCATGCTCGTGGGGCACGGTCATTTTCCACCTTCTTCCTACACGTTTCCTTTCTAATGGCCAGAGAGTGCTTGTGCTCGCAGAGAGAGAAAAAGCATCCCCCACAGCAATCCCCTAACTTCCGTGGCTCCTTCCCATCAGGATTTTGGGCACAAATGTACACATGCGCCTAGAGTGTTTTTCAAAGTGCCGACCCCAGGGTTTGAACCACAATCTGCCATATGGGATCCAGCTCCCAATGCACAGCACTTCACCACTGTGCTATGGGGCCGGCCCCCCACATATGTTTTTCACTCTCATTCATGACACACCACCTTTCTGTCCCACGTGCCTTGTCAGGGAGGGAAGATCCCCATCCGCTGGACAGCCCCTGAAGCCATCGCCCACCGGATCTTCACCACGGCCAGCGATGTGTGGAGCTTTGGGATTGTGATGTGGGAGGTGCTGAGCTTTGGGGACAAGCCCTACGGGGAGATGAGCAATCAGGAGGTGAGCTGGAATATCAACCCCGAGGCACGCCTCGCATCTCCCTCCAGGGCCTCTTCCTGCAGGCGTCCTTATTTCTCCTTCCTGACCCACAGTTTTCTTCATTCCTATCTCATCAGGCCCCTTCACTTCATGTCCGCCCTCTTTTCTGCTCCTACTCTGGTCAGGGGCCTCCAGCCTGGCACCCCTCCCTCTTCTCCACACAGGTCATGAAGAGCATCGAGGATGGGTACCGGCTGCCCCCTCCTGTGGACTGCCCGGCCCCTCTGTATGAACTCATGAAGGGCTGCTGGGCTTACGACCGCGCCCGGCGGCCCCACTTCCACAAGCTGCAGGCACAGCTGGAGCAGCTGCTCGCCAACCCCCACTCCCTGCGCACCATCGCCAACTTCGACCCCAGGTAACCGTGCTGGGGGAGGCAAGGAAGGGCAGAGGGCAGATCTGGGAGAATGGAAATGGACATCCAGCTGCAGCCAAGGAGGGCTGGGCCTGGGGGCCTCTGAACAGAGGCCAGACCACAATCCGCCCTTAGGGGAAAGCGCCCCAGTGGAGGAGGCGTGGCCGCACCTGCCGTAGTAAGCACACACAGAAGTGGAATGCGCACGCAGGCTGTTCAGAGGAACTCCCTGCCCTGGAAATTACCCACATCTGTGAGCAGAAAAGCTTTTACAGCAGCCCCAGTTCCCTACACTCACCTGGCCTGAGACCCCCACCCCTTACCTTCCATTGCATCGAACTGTAGCCCCAGCCACGTTTGCTCTGGGAGTCCTGTGGGACTTCCCTGTGGACATATTCCCTCCTGTGCAGGAACGGTCACTTGCTCAGTGAGAACTCACTTCCCATGCCACCAGCTGGCCCTCCTTCCTTATATGTGGCCCAGCTTCCGAGAGTAACTAGTGGGGAGGGACTGTCCCATGAGCATGTGTATGGACAGACGTCAGCTAAGCAGGGAAATGTTCCCACCAGTGGGGAGGACATGGCGCGTCTGTCCCTCCTGTCTCTGGTGAGCACATGCACCGTCCGAGGAAACAGGAAAAAGCGCACCGGTGCACGTGCTGTGCTGGGACTGGAGATGCCGCAGCTCTTATGCCTGGCAGCTGGGAGCCTGGCAGTGGAATTGGGATGGGGACCGCAAGGGTGGCCTTGTGGGGTCTGCAAAGGCTCTCTGATCACGTGGTCAGCCTGCGGGGAGGTGGGGGCCAGCAGGCTGCTGCTGGTCCAGGATGACAGCAGCCTCCAGTCAGGGAGGGCATCAAAGATCAGCAGAGAGGACCAGCTCTGCCAAGAACTCGGGGCTTTGTCCTGAGTGCAGAGAACCACTGACCGGTTTTATAAAACAATCCATGAGAGACATGGCGGGAATGTGGAGAAGGAGCTGGCCGGGAGGGGAAGGTGGGGAAGACGGGCGGGGCTGTCCTTGCAGTGCCTTACCGAGTGAGCCCGCCTGGCATGCTGGCTTCTATCAAACCACCATATATAACCTTGTTTCTGGAAGGAAATGTACTCCAAGTTCCAACTTTCGAAACTATCTTTTGGAGCAGAGCTCCCTGGTACACTGGAGATTGCGTGCGCTAATCTTTCTGGAATGCTGGATATTTTCCCCCGGCAGATTTACTTTGCTAATGGTTTTTGGCTCTGGCTGGCTTCAGGACAGGAACACTCATTGTGCTGTGGGTGTCGGAGTGCAAGAATAACAGCTGAGACTGAAGGTGGCAAATGAGGGCCACTCCCAAAACTCAAGTGGCCACCCAGGGATAGGCAGGACCACGGCCAGACACCAGGGCCTCTCCTGCCTTCAGTGTCCCCTCTGGGGCACTTCCATGCCTGAACCACCCCCTACCACCTGCCATTCCCTTGGGAGATGGACTGGTGGTTTGGTTCTGTTGGTGACTCCCAGGGCTGCCAATTTCCCTAGACCTGTGGTGAGGCAGACAGGCCAGCAGCCATTGCTGTGAGTACGCCAGGAAGCAGGCAGGAAGTGGATCCAGACAATGGCCAGGCCAACCCACCAGGTCTAGAAGATCTCTGCTCAGACACCCGACTGGCCTGTCTCAGAGGCCCAGGCCCATCTGACCCTGCAGCCGTGTGACTCACGCAGCCCTGTGTCCCACAGGGTGACTCTTCGCCTGCCCAGCCTGAGTGGCTCAGATGGGATCCCCTACCGCAGCGTCTCTGAGTGGCTCGAGTCCATTCGCATGAAACGCTACATTCTGCACTTCCGCTCCGCCGGGCTGGACACCATGGAATGTGTGCTGGAGCTGACGGCCGAGTGAGGAGCTGGCGCCTGGGCATGGGGTGGACAGGGGTGTGGGGCTTGGGCCCCCAAGACTCACGGCCCCCTTGCTCACCCACAGGGACCTTACACAGATGGGAATCACGCTACCGGGACACCAGAAGCGCATCCTCTGCAGTATTCAAGGGTTCAAGGACTGATGAGCCTGTGAGGGCCAGGCCTTCCCTGTTCTCGGCCACCCTCTCCTCCGGGAGCGGGGAGGGGGCTGTGGTCTCGCCTCGGCTCTTCCTGCAGCCTGCACAGGCTCTTGGTGCTGCTCCTGCCTACCCTTTGGAGGACTTTCCTCTGGCCACTGGGAGCCTCTCTTCTGTTTTCCAAAGGGAGGTGGGGGTAAAAGTCAAAAGGTACTTGTGGGGGGAATTGGGGGAGGGCTTAATATATATTCATCATATACATATATATTTTTGTAAATAAAGAGGAACTACGTTTTTCACCCTTACCCCCGATCCGTTAGCCCTCTTCCCCCATCCCACCTGAGGGCTGTTGACACTACAGAAGAGTCCATGTCCACAAATTCTGGAAAACAGGGTTTGTTTTATTTGTAGCTGTAGCCACAACCTGGCAGCACAGGACAGGGGCAGCGTCCAGGCCAGTCGCCAGGGCTCCTGGGCCAGGATCCCCTCCCCTCCAAGCAGAGTACAAAGGCTGCCCGGCCAGCCCCAGTGCAGCAGTGGAAGCAGCAGCTCTAACCCTGGTGCCGAGGTGGGCACCCGCAGGGCAGCAGCCATCCTGCAGGGCGGGCTGGGGTCAGACCTGGGCGGAGTGGAGCCCTGGGTCAGGGCGCTTGAGATACTGGGGTGGGGTTTGGAATGGAGGGAGGCTAGGCAACAAAACAGTAACAGGTGGGTGGGCGCTGCAGGGCAGCTGGTCTCGGCGTGGGTGGTCCGTGGGGGTGGCGTGCAGCCCAGAGGCGGGCAGTCTTTGCTCAGCTCTAGGCTCTAGCAGTGTGGCACTTCCGACAAAGCACATGGCCATCCAGGGGGAAGCAGCCATTGTCATCTGCCTCGATGGAGAGGGGCCTTCCACAGTCCTGGGAAGAAGGCAAGATAAGATGACTCTGGCCAGGAAGGCCCCTGCCCACCAGCCCTCCAGGGGCTCCATCTTTGAATTAGGAAGGCCATATGCATCCACGGCTCAGAGCTGCTGTCCTCGCCTTCCCACCCACACTGTCTCTCCACTCCTAATCACCCACGGGGCCTCTCCTGCAAGGTCTCCACTGCCCTGTCCTCCCTGGAGGCTGCTGGCCCCTCCCATTCTGCCTCAACTCCATTCCGCCCTCCTCTAGCCCCCTGGACTCCCTATTCCCGGCCACACTAAGCACAACTCTTCCCTCCCCGTAGGCCCCTTTCTTGGTTTATCCAGGACTCTAGTGACCTCAGAAATCCCACAGGAAGCGTTTGGGCAGGGCAGTCGTGCTTTCCATTACCTGGTTACTAAGCAGGGACTCCCACTCCCCCTGGACAGAGCCAGCCTCAAGGGGACAGAGGGACAGGACCAAGGGATGGCTGACCTCACACTTGTAACACTTCATGTGGAAGTTCTTGTCCAGAGCGACCACACGCACGGTCTCGTCGCGGCCAGGCTCAGGCATGATGGGCTCGGCGCACACGGAACACCTTGGGGCGTACTGCCTGGGGAGGCATGGGTGGGCCATGGGGGTCACTGCTACCGGGCAAGGGGCCGGGGGCACACAGCCCCTCCCTGGGAGTGCAGGGTAAGGAGCTGGGGGGGGGCTCAGCAAGAAGGCCCAAGACTGGCCTTACCTCAGGAACTCCTGGCCTCTCGTCCTTCCTCCCACACCTGTCAGGTGTTCTCTCCCGCCAGTCCGCACCCACCCCGCCCGTCCACAAGGCAGCTGTTGTCGAAAGCACGCCCAGAGGCACCCCTCCCACACCCATCCTGGGGTCCCTGACCCTAGCCTACACCCCAAACCCACATTCAGTGCCTCTGCCCAGACCACTGGGCGGCCTAGGGGGGTGCGAAGTCCTGGCCATCCAGGGGGAACCCCAAAAAATAGCCAGGGCAGATTTTGCAGTATCCCCACACCACCCTGTAGCTACATTAAAGTGCTGAGGCCTGAGAACTGTCACCCGGTATTCACTGTTTCTAGGGAGAAAACAGCATTCCGTCCCCGATGCACTCAGAGCACAGCCAGGGCGTGAGAGGAAGTCATTCTGGCACAGGTCGCCAGAAACCAGACACACCTGAGGGGGGCCTCAGAGTGCCAAAGGCTAGAGAGGGATCTGCAGGGAGCAGGGTATGCCCCAGGCCTGACCCCTGGACAGTTAAACCCAGATGAAAGTCCCTGCTTGTCCACAGAGTGGCCAGAGAGCAAGACCAGGGGCCTGGGGCAGCAGCCTGGAACCAAGGGAAGGGCCCACCCTGGGAGGTGCTCACTTGTGGTAGTCGGGGACGCAGTGGGGCTGGTTGGCCTGGTCCACGATGAACGAGGTGCCCTCCAGCGGGCAGGCGCAGACCACGCAGGTGAAGCACTGTGGGTGGTAGGCCCTGCCCGTGGCCCTCAGCATGCGGTCGGTGATGGGCTGCCCACATGTGGTGCACTTCTCCAGCGTGTCCTGAGAAGGCAGTGGGCAGGGGCTGGTGGGAATCTGGCACCCCAGGGCCAGCTTCCCAAACTTGGCCACCCTACCCCAGCCCGAGGCCCAGGCAGACTCACAGTGTAGCAGCCCTCACAGTAGGGCGCCCCCTCCAGGCTGTAGAATTGTTGCCCCTGGAGCTGCTGCTGGCACCGGTGGCATGTGAAACAGGTGATGTGGAACAGCTGCCCCAGCGCGCGGACTGCGGGCTGCGATCGGGCCAGGGGCTGGTGGCACCGGCCACAGGACTCTGGAAGGGCCCGAGAAAAGAGCATTGGTAGGAGGAAGGGCGGAGCCTGGGGCGTGGAGCACAGGCCGGCTGGCTCCGTAAGGCAGGGGCGGTGTCCTCCCGGGGGCTTGACGGGCTCACCGCTGACAGCCACGTTCTGTCTCTGAGGATGCTCCATGTCCTGCATTAGCTGCTGGGTCAGCTGCTCCAGCTCCTCCACCTCCTTCAGAGTCAGGGGTCCTGGGACCCCCGGGGAGCGCACCTGAAACCCCAACATGCTCTCAAGGGTCACTCGTCCCCAAAACCCTCCCAGGCCACTTGGCCCCCCGCCAGTGAGGATAGCTCCCGGCTCCTTTCCCAGATGTCAGACTTGACCCTCGAAGCTCCTCTGACCCCCTTTCAGCCCCGGCCCCTGCACCACACAAATGACAGAGGGGAAGGGATGGCCTCAGCCTGGAACTTGTACAGTGAGACATTGCCACCCGCTTTGCCCAAGCCCCCCGGGCAGTCACAGACAGGCCAGAACGACTGAGCGGACGGAGGCCACGCACACAGCAGCTCAGGTCACTGAAGCACCGGACACGCCAGGGCCACGATCGACTCCACAGAGCATGCTCGGACACGGCCCCCACGGAGGGGATGGCAACGGCGTGCACACACGCACACGCACACGCACACCTACCCGTCCCGCCTGCTGCTGAGCAGCCCCTGTCAGCGTGAGGATACAACAGGCGGGAATCACAGGTTAAACCGAGCTGTGTGCAGCAGCCCCAGCCCCCCAGGACCCCGGGATCCTCTGGAGTGGAAGTTTCTGACCACTCCCTCCGCAGCAGGCCCCAGAGAAGGCCCAAGGCCACTCCTTAGACCACTATCCTTCCTATTTAGGGATCCTGAGCCATGGAGGCTGGTGGAGGCCAAGGCAGGGGAAAAGGTTTAGGGACAGGGCACCGCGTGACCCTGAGGCTCTGGGAGGGCTGTCTGAGCCACACCCACGCTTCCTGGAGACACTGCACAGAACTCGGGGTTGGCAGATACTCGCCCCTGTAGTAGTGACCCACCTATGACCCCATCGTTGAGGGAGCTACCTGCTCATGCCCTTTCCTGGAATACCCAGAATCTCCACGGCTCCCCCTACCTCCTCCCAGGGCCACTCTCCCCTCGTTCTGGCCCCAGCCATGCCCACATCCCACCTGCATCTACGGCTGTGCACACTCACTACCCCGTTTCAGCCACTTGCCCTTAAAACTCCTGTCATCTCCTCCCCTTGACACTTGCCCCTTCGATGTGAGGTGCACCTTCCCCCTCCTCCAGTCTTCCCTGCCTGGCCGCTCGGGGCTAGAAGTGACTTGGCCAGTCCTTGCTCTCCGGTCCACGCACAAGCCCATCCCATTCCGTGGAAGTCTGGGATCTTCTTCTATACCACCCGCCCAGGCGTCTGCCTCCCTCAGACACTACAGGGAGGTCTGAGGCAGCTGTTCCTCTCTGCCTGCCACACGGACGTCCCTGCGTCAGCGTCCTCGGTCCCCAGACCTCTAGCTCCTCAACTGCAGTACTGTCCACCACCGGACACCATGAACCACCGGTCTCCCTACCTCCAAGACCCTCCACAACCACTGCCCCCTCTCCTGTTCACTGTCCATACCCACTCAGTGAACCTGCTCCCAGCGGCCGCAGCCCCTAACTCCCGCCCCACCCGGCGCCTTAGCCTGGTCCTGACCGCCTGTGTATACAAGGCTCTCACTGTCACCCTGCCACCCGCAGCCACCCTCCGTTATCTGGCCCAGTCTCCAACCCGGGTCACACCACCGCCCGCTTCCTGTTTCTGCCTCCAAGCTGCAGAAAGTAGGTGGAGAGATCTCCAAACACTGCAGAGCGGATGGCAGAACACCGCAGCGCCCTGCACGCCCTCCAGCCTCCGCCTGTCTGTCTGCCATTTGGCTCCCGAGATTCCCAGGTGCCTTCCCCACAGCAGCTGTTCCAAACTTCTGTTATCTCCTCGAGCCCCCGGGCCCCAGAGCCCCCAACCCCTCGCTCCCACCAGTGACCTCACTTCCTACATTACTGAGGCCATGGCAGCCAGCCAGCAAAAGCTCCGTCCTCGTCCTCGTCCTCCCCCTCCACGGCAGACAGGCAGCCACCTCATCCCCGCTCTCTGGGAATGCCTCTGGGGGCGTCAGCATGCTCCCCCTCCTCCAGGACTCCCACCCGTAAGAGTCCCTGCACTCATGCCCCCAACTCTCCTCCACTGGCTTCTTCCTCCTGGTGTACACGAGTACCCTGGCCCGAACTTCAGAAGACATGTCCACACGCACACACACGCACGCACACACAACACACAAGCACACTCGGTCCTTCCCTTAGTCTTCCCGTTCCCTGCTAACCTCTGAGAGCAGGCAATCAGAGCAACTCCATTTCCTCACCACTCACTCACCCCTCCACTCCTCAGGCCTGGGCCCCACCACAGGCCACAACGGGCTACTCCCAGGACACCTGGATTTCCTTTTTTTTTTTTTTTTGGAGAGGTTTTTTTTTGCTATAGGGCACATGCGCTCAACAGATAGACAGAAAGAGACAGAGAGATAGAAAGCGAGAAATCACCCCCCAGGGGGGATGACTACGCCGCAATCCCTTCTCCTCCATTCTCCTCTCAGGATCTTGGGCACGCATGCACACGCGCCTGGCGTGAGTTTAAGCCACTGGGTCAAGGACTTGAACCAGTCGACTACATGGGAGTCCAGCAACATAGCCATTACGCTAACTGCTGGTCCCCCACCTGGATTTCCTCACAGTCAGGTCTCTGGTCTTGCTAGACTTCTCAATTCCTCACACCATTACAACCCCTCTCCATGGTCCCCGCTCTTTATGTCCTTGTCCCACCCTGTCTGCTGGCTCTTCCCCCTCCCACCAATCAACCCAGCCCAATTCAAGGCTATCCTGGGGCCTCAGCCCCCTGTTTATTGCCTGGGACACCTCGCCAGCCCCAACGGCCTGCTTCAGTGTCCTCGTGCACGATCACCATGCAAGGGATCTTCGGAAAGGTCATGGGAAATGCAGATGAGAAAACAGCATGGCTTTTTAAAATATGCACCAAAATAAACTTGTAGTTTAATTCCACTGTTTCACAAATTCTTGAAGTTCCCTCTTAGACACCTATAGTTTAAGGCCCTCTCTGAAAACCAGTCCTGCATTTCTAATGGAATAGCAGTTCCAGCTGAAAGTCCTTCTGGAACCTGTTGCTCAACACACTGACAGCTGGACCCCTCCTCTTCCCGTCCAAACCATTTCCCCTTCTGCACTTCTCTATTTTGTCAGCAATACCGTCATTCCCCAACATGCCCTGCCCTGACCCTCCCTGGCATTCTTCCCCTCCCCTTCCCCCTCATCTCCCAACTGCTTATCAGCTTCTGCATCCTGCAGCCTCTTCCTCTGAACAGCTCCATACTGGGTCTTACTTTCCATTGCAACTAACGCTACTGTCGCCCAGGAGAGAACTCGAACATCACTGGCCAGCCTACCTCTAACACACACCTCTGCTGGAAAAACTTTCCAAAATGCTTCCAGAAGCAGTGCTTCCACCAGCTCTCCTGACTCCTGACTCAGCCACACACCTAACTGCAAAGTCACAAATGCCTCTCCGACATTCACAGGCTCCTAGGAGTGCCATTCCAGCTCCTATTCCCTCTAGCCCCTACCCGAAATTACTAAGCATTGCTCGGGGATTTCCTCATAGGAACCCACTGCTTTCTGTTCTCCAAACACCCCTTATGCATGTGCGCCCTTGAGTTTGGCTCATGGGACTCCCATCCGAGTCTTCCCTCTCGTCCCTGGTTCTCCAGTCCTGCCCGTCCTTCAAAGCACACTAACTCAATGAGGTCTCTCCTAACTTGCAGTCCCCACATCGACACCCTGTTCAGAGTTCCTGGAATCCATGGGATTCTCCAAAACTCACTGGTTCTTGGCACTCCTTCCTATACTGTCTACAGACATGATTTGGTGACACTGCAGATGGCCGGGCTAGAGGTCCATCAGGGTCCTTTCAACTTGGAAAATCTCCCTCCTGAACAGGGAGAGAACATCTTCTAATCATACTTCAAGCATTTATGGGCTAGAGAACCCAACATTTTCTAGGCGATGGCTCACTTAATCTTTGCAACCACTATCTGGGATGGGTGGACTTAAAGGAGGGGAAACTGAGGCTACAGGTTCACCTTACTGGCCTAAGGTATAACAGTTTGCGAGATGCCAGGCCAGGAATTCTGTCCAGGTCCAGCACCTCCCCAGGGCTGAGTGTCTTGGAGTCATCCCTTCCTGCTATGCCCGCCAGCGCCCAGAGCACAGTGCCTGGCACTGCGTGGGTGCTGGCGCAGCCAGTGTTTACTGGGACTGCACCTCTTATCTCCAGATGGGCCCTCAGGCAGTGGACGTGCTCAGAGGAGGGAGAGATGAACTCAAGACCCAAACACGGAAGGAACCAAGGCTGGACTGGTGATCTCATCCCTCCCCTTTAGCAGCCTGAGCCAGGGAGCACCAAACTCTCCCAATTCAGAACTCATGCCTCACAGCCTACTTCAAGTCGGGACTGCCCAGCCCCAGACCCTGCCAGGGCCCACTTCCAGAAGTGCTTTCTCTTTCCATTGTCCCACCAGCCTAAGCCCACCCTGCCACCGCCTCACCTTCCCCAAACACAACCCCACTCCTACTGCCAGGACCCAGGTCTCGGAGTCCTCCACCTTCCTCACCTGGCTTTGGTTCTGAGCTGGTGGGGACACTGGGTGCTGCTTCTCTTGCACACGGGGCTTCTCCCTCTGCTGAGCATGGACGAAGCTTGGAGGCTGAGGAGAGCTGATGCCGGTGGAAGAGGGCACTTCTGGGGGCCCCAGTTTTGGGTTGGGCTGTGACCCTGGTCCACTGGGGGCTCCAGGGCTAAACTTGGAAGCCACAGGAGTAAATTTGGGAGCCACTGGCGAAAACTTAGGGGCTGGAGCTGGAGATAGGGCTGGAGGCCCTCGAGGCTGTGTGGGAGCTGAGGCCACAGGCTGAGGCTGGACCCGGAACTGGGCTTGGGGCTTGGCCTGGGGCTGAGGCTGGGCCTGGGGTGGGCTCTGGGGCTGAGCCTGCACCTGGGAGCTAGAAGGGGCCTTCCAAGGAGGCAGAGGTGCTGTGTCCCCTGTTGTGGGCTTAGTACTAGGCTTGGAGATGAATGGAGTGGCAACTGGCGGGGGCATATAGCCAGATGACACCTGGAGGGGAGGGAAGAGAAGTGCAGTGAGGGTGGTGAAGTCCATCCCTCCACCCTGAGCCCTACTTTTCGGACTGTCAGGCCCTTACCCGGGCTTTGAAGGGATCGTTCTTGGTCATGTCATCCAGCAGCGAAGACAGAGAGTCGATCTCCAGGTCAATACTGCTCACCTTCTCCCTGGGCTGGAGGGCCAGGGGTCAGTGCAGTCGGGCCTCCTCCATTCCCACCCCACCCCACTGGGCAGAAGTGCACGTGGCGGGCATGAGGAAGGGACCCTCGTCTTCTTTCCTGGGGAGTGTCCCAGTGCATCTGCCCACCCCGGCCTCCATACCTGAGGTGGGAGTGGTGTGGGGGCCTCAGGCCCTCCCTCCTCAGCCAGCGGGGGCGGTGGAGACGGGAAGATCTCCTCCTCCAGAGGTGCAGGGGGGAATGGCTCCTCGATCGGGGGAGGGGGAGGTGGGAAGACGCCTCCCAGGGCAGCCTCCGAGTCGTCACCATCCCCAAGGACGGGAGGGGGTGGTAAAGGAAAGTCTGGGGTAGAGAAAGGGAGGGGCAGTCAGTCGGGACCGTCCAGGCTTTCTCCAAGCTGTCCTCCGGTCTACAGCTCTAACACCTAGCCTGGGAGCGCTCCGGTCCGGAGTAAGTGGGAAGGAAAGGAGGGGCGCAGGGCGCCTGGGAGCCTCGGGTCAGGACAGGCCGGGGCCGGCCGCAGAGTGATGCAGCTCCCGTTACACTTCGGAAAACGGACCCGAGGAGGATTCGCGGCCCACATTCCCGCCTCCCACCCCCAGGCGGGGACTTGGAACCTTCCCAGGAGCCCTGGCTCCAAGCCAGAGCTCCACGATGAGGTAAGATCATCTGCTCGGGACAGGGAGGCTGCGCCCAGCCCCCTCCGCAAAACCTTTCCAGACGCCCCCCAATTCCCGCGCCCACTGCCCCGGGGCCCCGCCGCATACCTTCCGGGGGCGGCGGGGGGATCTCGCCCACCCGGCCCATCTGTGCGCGCTGGGCCCCGGCTGCCGCGGGAGGCTCGCTGTCCCCTTGCCGGAAAGGATTCACTTTGGGCTTTGGGGCCACCACCGGGCCGAACTTCTTCTGCGGGGCGTAAAAAGCCGGAGCCGAGACCGAGACGGAGATCGCCGGAGGCGGGCGGGGGGCCGCCATGGCCAGGCCGGCTGCTGGGGGTGGTCGCCAGGTTACGCAGCCCGGCGGGGCTGAAGACCGCCTGGAGGTCCGAGCTCCACTCCCGACCGCCCCTGCTCCCCGCCCCGGCGCGCCCTCCCAGGGGCCCGCCCGCTGCTCCCGGAGCCTCACCGCAGGCCGGAGCGGGCGCGCCGCGTCTCGGGTGGCCGCGTCGGTGCCGGGTCTGCGGACTCTGTGTCCGGGTCCAGCGCTACCTCCAGCCAGGCAGGGAGGGACGCAGGGAAGAGGGAGGGAGGGAGAGGGCGGGGAGAGAGCGGCGCCGAGACCATACAAGGAGCGGCCCCGAGAGGGGGCGGGGAGAGCGGGGGAGGGTGGACGCGGCAGGAAACTCCCCCAGGAAGGGGCCCCGGTCTTGCCCCGGCCCGGAGGCTCGGCCAAGGTCCGCCCGCCCCTGTCCCACTCACCGCCACCCCCGCCGCCAGGGCGGGCACAAACCACTCCTCCCCAAGCACGGGCCTCTGATGTCATTTCCTGACCTGCCCCCCACTCCGCTCTCGACCCGCGGGTGCCCGAAATCTGACTCACTGTCCCTGCTCCAGGTTTAGCCGGCAGAGGTTGGGAGGGTGCCCTAGAGGTACCGAAGCAGCCTCCTAGCACCCCCGCCTACCTTGCACCCTCCTCTCCGGACCTCGGGTTACTGCCCCCCACCACCTCCATCGACACCTCCACCTCCCCACCCACTGTCAGCCCCGCTTCCCAAATCCCCTCTGGGCCGGGATGGAACTGGGCTCCGGGGTGGATGAGGATGGTGTGGGGTACCACACTTCTTCCTTCCAGCACGCCCCCCACCCACCCACACACACACACACACACCCCTAGGCCCTTCTATGACCGTGGTGTGTGTGAGCGCGAACCTCTAGGGTTCTTGGGGATACCCACTTCCAACGCTGAGCGCCTTTTCTGGCTTCTAGGAAATTGCGCCTCCCGCGCCCCCGCCTGTGGATCAGGTGCTGGAGGGAGAGTCCGGCCCTTGGAGGTGGGAGGGCAGGGCCGGGGCAAGGGCTGCAGCGGATCTGGGACCAGGGAGGGCGGAAACCGACGACTGGTCTTCCATAGTTCCGCGCGCACTGCGACCCATCCTGTCCGGTGGACGACGGAGGGTGACGGTGGGCTCTTGAGGATTCGGAGACCGCGCTCGATGGAGCCCCCCTCTGGTCCAACCAGGTTCTAGCCCTGACTGCCCCGAGCTACTCCAAAGAGGCCAGACCTCGGGTTGTGTTTTGTTTGTTTGGTTTGTTTTTTTTAATGTATTGGTCGCAACCTGAATTCCACCAGTCACTTCCTGCAAACCATAAAATCGTGGCCTGGCGCCCTCTAGTCCAATATGCCACCCCCCAGCGGCTTGGATTTCTCTCCCCGTCAGCCGTTAGTACTGAGTCCTCTTCACACTGCCTGGTTTCAGCTCCTGGCTCTCCAAATCAGATATGTCCCACTGTCAAGAAGTTTTAGAGATACCCAAACTCCTTCAAGTAATGATAAGGGAACAGGCTGAGAGTGGGACAGATGGGTCACCGTCACACCTAGGTGGGGGCAGGGCCTAGACTGGAACTGAGGTCAGAGCAAGATGGATGCAGAAGGGGAGTGTGGTCAGAGCATCAGACCCAGGTGCCTGCTCAAACCAAGCCTTCGCTCTCGGCTTCATTTTCTCCATCTGTGAAAGTGGTGCTATTTAATCCACCTCCCTCTTGCACTGTATGGAGAAATAAATAGTACTCAGTATTCTTATTCAAGTTCCTGCTCTGCCTAAACAGAAATTCTGATCTCCTTAGACTAGGGCATTTTTTTCCCTTCTGGGTTGCTGGGCAAATCTTTCCCCTGAGCCTTGGTATCCTAATGGGGGATAGGGATGCTGAAACTCTGGATAGTAACCTACCCTACACACATATGATGATCAAGTTGAACGTATAAATTAGGCACCGTCAGAGATCAGCAACAATAACTACTAATAAAATAGAACAATTATAACAAGATACTGTACGATGTTCAGGACCATGGGCCCTCTCTCAAAACATTGGGTTACTGAAGCCAGAGAAAGTGAAACCGTAGCTAATGGGGGGGGGGGGGGAGGGCAGGGGAAGAAACTGTACAAGCCATGTCCTCTCCTTCTTCTGACCTTATTAAGTCCTTCATGATATTAATACCTAAAATGCCACTTTTCGATGGCATCTCAGGCCCCACTGCTCTTTCTTTGGCATCTTACTTTGTCGCTAGTATTTCTCATAGCCACAAGCATGTGTGGCCATGTATGGTAGACAGCCCACAGTGTACACCTCACTGACAAGCAGAAGCCAGTCCCGGGCCTATCCCTATGAAGATGGGTTAGAAATTTGATACTGGATTTCCTGTACATGCTGGAAACTGTGTCTCAAGCTTTACCGAACAAAAAATCTCATCAGCATTTCTTGAAAATATGGCTGCTTGGGGCAGGGGTGGGGGCGAGATGGTTCAAGAAGACAGTTGCACATAACTTTATAGGAGTAAAAGCCATCTACCCTCTAAATGTCTCCTTAAGGAATGTGCATGTGCAAAACAGAGTATGTGTAATTGTTAGGCAGCTGAACCTATTTATAAATCAAGAATAGAATAGTGTGTGGGCAGGCTTAGTTTTCTGACAGCTAACAGCATTCTAGACGTAGAATATTAAAGCAAGAGTTTGAAGCCAGCCATGCTAAATTTGTAGGCTCTTTTAAAAGTTCATGGAAAATGAACATTATCAAAAAAACAACTATGTATAGATTTCCAAAAAAATTTATACCGAAATAAACTCATGCTTTAATTCCATTTTCCCTGAACTTTTTTAAAACCCCCATATACAAGTAGAAACAGTATCCCGAAGGATAGGATGTCTCAAATGGAGCGCAAAGTCAATGCTGTTAAAATGCAGACAGTGAACAGGCCAGTCCTAGTGACTCACGGGTATTTTTCCTAAGTAAGTGATTCTAATTCATAGCCGTAGGTAGTATGTGCAGGGTGTAGTGAAGAAGTAGAGGCCTCTGCTGAAAGCGCATCCAACAGACGTGGGAGGGAGCAGGCCAGAGAACAGAAAAAAGGAAACGAGCAGGGACCTTTGCCAGCAAAACATCTCTGCACACCTGTAGGATTTATTTCCCCCAAGGGCCAGAAAGCTTTCTTCAAGAGTACACCATATGAGGTAGAAAAAGTTAGAAGGGGTACGGCCAGTTGGTGATATGGTAGTTAAGATGACTGGACCTCCCATGGCGTGTTGCATGGTTTGAGTCCCAGATCCAGTGGCTTAGAAAACATGCCAGGTGCATGTGCATGTGTGACCAAAATCCTGAGAGGAAAATGGAGGAGAAGGGATTGCAGAGAAGAAGGGATTGTGGCATGGTCATCCCCCGGGTGGGGGGAGGGAGGAGTGCTTTCTCACTCTTGCTCTGTCTCTTATTGGTGAGCACATGCAAATTAAAAAAGAAAAATAAAACAAAGTTAGAAAAAGTAGAAGAAACAGGATAGAGAAAATACGGATTGCGAAATGAAAAGAGAAATACTGTCAGGAGGTTCTTCCCCCGTGGGCTACAGGAGGACAGAGGGTGGATTAAGTGTCACCAACAGCAGCAGTGACAGCACCACCAAAAATGTCACAGTGACCAGAATGACAGGACACACTTAGGAAATGCTCTGTCTGTTGCTTTAGGCACTATACATTATGCCCATTTCATCTTCATAATAAGCTGCGAGGAATATATATTTAATAGTCCCATTTTCCAGTGAAGGAACCTGAGGCCAACTAGATGCTAGATTTTTCACCCCCTAAATTGTAGGGTTTTTTTTTTTTTTTTCAATGTGGAGATGTGGAGGGGAGTCTTCAAAAAGTTCGTGGACAATGCATACTAAGAACAATCTATGCACAGATTTCAGGGTTTTTGCACCCAAGTAAACTCATACTTTAATTCAATGTTTCTGCCAGTATTTTGAAGTCCTCCCATATCGCATTATTTTGAGACTCTCCTGCCTTTTCCTGTTCCTGGTATTGCTTTATGTCCTCTCTTCAGGAACACCTGCCTGGCCCATCCACAGCCCCCTCCAGTCAGCCTCCGGCCCAAACCTCCGCTTCACATCCTGAGCCACCATCCCTCCTCCTTCGCAGGACACCATCCAATTCTGTCTGCTTTTCTCTCTGCCTGTGTCCATGCACAATGTGAGGTTATGTTGTGTCTATACAGCTTTTGAGTGATGGTATGGATATATTATCACACTTTCCTAGAAGAGTTAGTAGGGGTGAGTGTTAGGGAGTAGAATCAAAGAAGGCTTTTTCTACTGGTCTGTTTTTTTCCCGGGAACATGTATTACTTTTACAATTTTTTTTTGAGGGAGAGGGTAGGGGGCTGCCAGAGAGTATGCATTTGCCAGAGAGATAAAGATATATAGAGAGAAAGTGAGAAATAACCCCCACCCCCAGGAGGATGGCCACATTACAATTCCTTTTCCTCCATTCTCTCGGGATTTGGGGCATGCATGCACACGTGGCCGGTGTGATTTTCAAGTCTCTGGGCCGGGACTCAGACCATGGTTACACACATGAGAGTCCAGTACCGTAACCATAGTGCCATCTGATAGCCCCACTTTTACCATCAAAAAAAGAGAAGGAAGGAAAGAACAGCACAATGCCTCCTGTCTTTTTCCTTCCATCTGAGTGCCTTCCTTTCACCAAGCACTGTGCCACGGTCTGCAGTGTCCCCACCTGTGTCACATTCTCTGGCCTGTCGGTATTTGCTCAGCAGGGCAGAAGAACTCCTCCCCAGTGGGGAAATGGGCGCAAGGGGAGATGAAGCACCCAGCAAGACCCAGGATCCTCTGTGACCAAGACCAGAGGCCAGCAGTTTCCCTCTCTGCCCAGGAGCCACTCCCCACAAGGACAGGAAAGAACCACAATGCCCCCTTCTCTTCTCTTCCAGGGTCATCCTAGGAGGCAGCCCTCAGATCGTCATCCTCTATGACTTTCCCTCCCATTCCCCAACCCCGGCACAGCTGCTGTTTTACAAGTAGCTTCTATATCCCAGGCACTCTGGATACAACATAAACAAACCCTCTTCTTGGCCTCAAGGAATTTCTCGTCCAGAGGAAAGAACACCAAGTACAATACACATTTTTAGCATAATCAGGTGTGAGGCTGGCCCTGTAGCCTCGTGCTTCAGAGAGTCAGATCCCACACAGCTGACCATAGCTCCAATCCCAGCCCCAGCAGCTTGAAAAACACACCAGGTACAGGTACGTGCATGTCTCAAATCCCAACAGGATGGGGAAAGGGAGACCAAGGGACTGGAGCGTGACCAGGCCTCATGGGGAGGGCTTTCGCACTCATTCTGTCTCTCCATCTTTGCTGAAAGCCCACATCCACTGACAATTTAAAAACAAAACAAAACAAAACAAAACAAAAAAAAAAACGAAGTGTTAAATAACGTAAGATGAAACGTTTCTAGTCACCCATTCGATAGCACTTGCTTTGTGTGACTATACTAATCCCAATGGCTCGGGCCTTCTCACCATGTGGATGTCCGTGTGACCCCACCAGGTCAGAGGAGCAGTGAGGGTTCCAGCAGGGGAGCAGACGCTGCACAGAGCACCCACAGAACAGAGGGGAGAGGAGCAGCAGAAGGCAGGAGCCGTCCAGTCCAAAGGCTAGGCCAGATGGGCACCCAAAGGCACTGCGAACGTCAGCACGCCAGAATATGTGGCAGTTGGGGGTGGGGGCAGAGCCAGGCAGATGGCCCGATGGCCAAGAGTCAGCAACCAAGGGAGCCGAGAAGGGCAGACAGGAAAAGAGACCCAGGGCACCTACAGCAGCCAGGCAGGTTGCTGGCATGAAGGCAGCTAGTGGAGCATCTGCCGCCTGCCTTCTCCCGGCACCAGAGGAAGCCAGAATCAGAGCCTGGCCTCGAAGCAGAAGCCGGAGTGTTGTTTGTCCTGTCCCTGGAAATAGCCAGCTATGTCACTAGAGGGAGTACACAGCTCGGGGAGTGGGTGTGGAGCGCAGGCAGATAGCCACCCTGCTGGGATGCAGTCCTTCCATCTCTACTTGCTCCGTGGCCGCCTCCGCTCCTTTCAGAAAGGTGCGTTTACCATGAAGAAACCTGGGGCTGACCTGTCAGAGGAAGTGAGTACTCCCTCCGGGCTTGCACAAACTTCCTTCGCTGGCCTTCCTGCCACCCAGTTTGTTGTTTTTTCCCTCACTACCCCAAGACGTAACCTATGAGGCAAGTAGACTCTGTCTCAGAATCAAGAGGGACGGGTCTTCCAGGAAAAGCAGGTACTTAGATGTCTCGACAGGCCTGGAAAGGTCAGTAGACAGGCCCTTATGCTCAAGGGGGTGAAGCTACCAGAGGACATATGCCACGTGATGGCCCCGGCTCCTGCAAAGTCATTCCAGCATGCGTCGTAGCAGCACAGCAGAGAAGGCCTAGCGTGGCACCGTCACAAAGCCAGAGACGTATATGCCTTACTGACCAGACTGACTTCCAGAACTAGATCAGCTGGGCCCTGCATTTGGTACACCGAGGGGCTTTTATGACATCTCACTTCATTCATTTGTTTACTCAACAGATACCCATTGAACACCTACTATGTGCAGGGCACTCTGTTAGGTGCTAGGGATATAGTATTAAACAAAAACAGACATGATCCTAGACCTCATGGAGAACCCATGCTCATGGGGAGGGCTTCTAGGGGAGAGCAATACTAGTCAAATATTAACCAATATAAAACTGAAACTATAACAGGGACCTGACAGAGCAGATAATTAAGAAATGTGACTGGAGATCTCAAGAAAGGGATGTCCAGGCTGAGATCTGAAGGTAAGTATTGAGTCATCAGAAAAGTCATGATGGGGAACCAGCAGTTAGCGTAATGGCTATGTCGCTGGACTCCCACGTAGTCGACCGCGGTTCGCGTCTCAGACCCGGTGGCCTACAACTCACGCTGGGCGCGTGTGCGTACATGCCCAAGATCCCGAGAGGAGAATGGAGGAGAAGGGATTGTGGCGTGACCATCCCCCCTGGGGGGTGATTTCTCGCTTTCTGTCTCTATGTCTCTCTCTGTCTGTCTGGCGAGCGCACGCGCCCTATAGCGAAAAACCTCTCCAAAAAAAAGAAAAAAAAAAAAAAAAAAGAAAAGAAAAGTCATGATGGAGCTAGCAGGTGGCATGGTGGTTAAGAGCACTGGATTCCCACATGGCCAACTGCAGTTCGAGTCCTGGACCTGGTGACTTGCTTTCTCACTTTCTCACTCTATCTCTCTCTCTATCCTTCTCTAGTCAAATTAAAATAAATCAATAAAGTTAAATAAAATAACTCTTAAAAAAAAAAGTCATGATGTATTTTTCTGTTTTTCTATGCAAAAACGTGTCAGGACTTCCAATGACCCAGTGGGAGTTAACTAAACAAATTGGGAGGGGAAAAGCCTTCCACGCAGAGATAGCAGCTGGTGCAGAATCCTCGGCCAGCTGTGGCCACATAAGGACCTCCCACGTTAGGGGCCCCAGGGCAGGCAGGCGGGCATGGCTGGGCATCTGAGGGCGAGGCACCGAGCACAGGCTAGAAGGGCTGGACAGGTGGGCATGGAGAGACCGCAGAGCGTGTGAAAGAGTTTTGACTTTAGCCTGAGAGCAACGGGGAGCTGCTGCAGAGTATCAGCTTAAAACAATGGCACGGAAAGGGGGAGATGTGAGACATCACCCTGGGGACAGTGCGCAGAATAGAGGAGAAGCCAATTCAGATGTGCGTAGACCAGTCAGGAGGCTACTGTAGAGCTCAAGTGCAAAGGGAGGTGGGCACAAGAGCATAGATCAGAAAGCTTCTCGGGACATGAAATTATCAGCAGAACCTAGGGATGGATTGACTATGATGAGCGTGCGAAGATTTTTTTTTAAGAATTATTGGGTTGTCAGAAAAGTCATGATGCATTTTTGCATAGAAAAAATATGTGATGACTTTTCCAATAACCCAATATTTTATTTAATTTTATTCTTTTCTTTTTTTTTTAATTTTACCAAAGAGAGAGAAAGTGAAAAAGCAAGTCACCAGGTCTGGGACTCAAACCACAGTCGACCATGTGGGACTCCAGCACTTTACCTGCCATGCCACTTGCCAGCCTCCAGTGCTAAGGTTTTGAATGTGTTCCCCCCAAAGTTTATGTGTTGGAAACTCAATCACCAGGGCAATGCAGTGTTGAAGGTGGGACCTTTAAGAGATGATTAGGTCGTGAGGGCTCTACTTTCATGAATGGATCAATGCTGTTATGGCAAAAGTGGGTTCCCTATGAAAGGATGAGTCAGCCCTCCCTCACCCACACTGCACACAGACTTACTCTATGCCCTTCTATCTTCTACCACGAGATGATGCAACAAGAAGACCTCCTCCACACATAGCATTCAAACATGGACATTCCTGTCTCTAGAACTAAAAGAAAGCAAATCTCTATTCTTTTTTCTTTTTTTAGAGAGATTTTTGCTATAGGGTACATGTGCTTGCTGGAGAGATAGAGAGAGACAGAGAGACAGAAAGTGAGAAATCACCTGGGGATGGCCACACTGCAATCCCTCCTCCTCCATTCTCCTCCCAGGATCTTGGGCACATATGCATACTCATCCAGTGTGAGTTTTCTTTTTTTTTTTTTATTATTTAATTTTATTTATTCACTCATTTATTTTAATTTGATCAGAGAGAGAGACACAGAGAGAGAGAGAAGGAGAGAAAGTGAGTTAGCAAGCCACCAGGTCCAGGACTTGAACCATGGTCGGCCATGTGGGAGTGTCCAGCGCTTTAACCACCACGCCACCTGCTGGTCCCCATCCAGTGTGAGTTTAAGCCACTGGATCTGGGACTCAAGCCACAGTTGACTATGTGGGAATTCAGTAACGTAACCATTATGCTATCTTCTGGTCCCATAAATCTGTATTCTTTATAAGTTATCCAGACTCAGGTATTCTGTTGTAGATTCACAAAACGAACTGAGACAGAGGGAGGAAGGGATGTGGTGGGCCAGGCCAGCTTTGACCAGGCCACCTACACAGAGAGACATGCTGCTCTACACTGGTGGACACTGGTCCAAGTAAGACTGTGTCTGCTCTGGACATGTCAAGAACGAGACTGAGTACAGCGGGCAGTGGGACATCTGGAGAATACCGAAGAGACGATTGTATTGAAGATCTGTATTTATACGTCATCTCCCTCGGGGTTGTAATTGAAGCCGTTATTGGCTGAAAAAAAAAAAAAAAATCACCTCTCAAGTATTGCTTGTGGAGCTGAGAGGGCTTAGGATAATGGGCTTTGATGGATTGATAGACAGGCCGGAGGAGAGAACCACACTTCCTCATATGTGGGGATGGTACGCCCACCCTTCCCAGGCCTCCGTTCTTTTCCAGCAGGAGTGAAGAAGGACAACCTCCTCCTGACCCTCACACATGCGCAGCCTCTTTTTGCTCCATCTGGAGACCACCAGACCTCATGTTACTGAGTCCCATAACCCCCACGGGCCAGCCAGATTCCCAGCTTACTTTCCATCTCGCTCCCTTGTCCACCTCAAACCAGACCATTCTCAGCACATATTCCTCTTCTCTGAGCATTCTCTCCCCTTTTTTGCTCTAATCCAGATCACCCCTGAGGACACCCCTCCTCTGTAACCACCCCAAGTGCCTTGGGAATGCTTTCTTCCTGAGGCCTTCTTTTCACTAGCCCTGAATGTAGAACAGATGCCTCTTTGGGTCCTCATTTGCTATATCCAGACAATTCTCCCTCCGTCCTTCCTAACACCCTTCAGCTTTGAATATCATGTCATCAGATTATCTACATGCCTATTACCTGTTCTTGCACCATCACCCCTCACCAGGGTCTACAGGCTCATTTCTCAAACATTATATTCTACCTCTCGGTCGCTCATCCCCAAATGACTCTCCTATTCGTTCTTAGTCCTTCCAATACCCATAGAGTTGATCTTTCCATCTACCTGCCTTTCTGTGCCTGCAATGTCTCTGCTTCCATGACAGGAACACCCTAAGCCAGCAGTGACTGATAGAAGTGTGATGTGAGCCACATAAGTCATTTAAAATGTGGGTGGTTGGAAAAGTAATGATGCATTTTTCCATAGAAAAATATGTCATGACTTTTCAGACACCTCAATACATAAAAAATTAACTGGTGACATTCATTTTAGTAATATACTTTAAAATGATAGATCCAAAGTATATGTTATCATTTCAGCATGTCAATGTTTTTTAATTAATAAAATATTTTCCTTTGAGGGAGACTAAGTCATGGAATTCAGTGAGTATTTTACTCTTGTGGTACATCTTAGTTTGGACTAGTCCCACTGCAGAGGCTCAGTGATCATGTTGCTAGTGGCCTCTGCATTGCACAGCACAGCACTAAAGAGAATCTGTGCCCTCTCTCCAACCAGCTCCATCTGTTTTTCCAGCTCATTTGCCTTTGCTCAACAACCTCAAACACATTGGGATTCATGCGGGTGCTTCTCCACCCCCATCGTGGCCTTCCTACCTGTTCATATTCCTTGGGCCACCATTAGGGTCACTTCCTTACATCTGCTCTCATTCCTTGTGGCACCCGGCCAAACCCATGCCTGGGTGAAATCCAGCTCTACCAACTCCACACCCGCACCCACATGGTTCAGTGGGGCTGGGGAGAAACAGGCAGCTCCCCTGACAGGGCTTAGCTTAGGATTCATGACAGTGAATTTCAGACACACCCAGCAATTCCTCTTTGTGGTCAGCATGCTAATTTCTCTTGTCCGTGCACTTTTGCATTCACTGGGAAGACCTCAGACCTTCTCCTTTCTCACCAGCTTCTTCCCCATCCTCATGTGCAGCTGATAGCCTCGCTTCCTGTTGCACTGAGAAAACTGAACCCACCGAAGACTTTGCTCAGGCTCCACCCACACCTACCCAAACTACCCCCGTGTGGCGGACCGCACTTGCTGCTGCCCACTCTGCTACAGTCACACTGGCCCCCTTCCTCTTTCTCTAATGTGTAGGACACAGTTCCACCCGTAGGACATGGTCCCACCTAAGAGTCTGCCTCGCCATCCCCTCTTCTTTGCAGTGCTCTCCTGCCGCATCCATGTGCTCACTCCGTTAGCTCCTACGTACCCTCCCTCTAGTGCTGCCTTCTCAGTGAGGACTTTCTTTTCCTTTCTTTTTAGAGGTTTTTGCCATAGGCATGTGTGCTCACCAGAGAGAGACAGCGAGAAGAAAAGAAAAGTGAGAAATCACTCCCCAATGGGGATGGTCACAGCAATCCCTTCTCTTCCATTCTCCTCCTGGACACACACACACACACACACACACACACACACACATGCCCAGCATGATTTTCAAGCCTCTGGGTCTGGGACTTGAACCATGGTCAGCCATGTAGGAGTCTAATGATGTAACCACTATGCCATCCACTGGCTCCCTCAGTGAGGCCTTTCATAACCATCCTATTAAAAACTACACATACCAACTCCCTCTATTTATTATCCTCCATCCTTCATTTTCTTCGTAACATTTATCACCTTGAATAGATTATATCATCTGATTCTAGGTTCAGACACACACACACCAACACAAAAATCAGTTAATTTTTTTTTTTTGAGAGGATTTTGCTATAGGGCACGTGCGCTCGCCAGACAGACAGAGAGAGACATAGAGACAGAAAGCGAGAGATCACCCCCCAGGGGGGATGGTCACGCCACAATCCCTTCTCCTCCATTCTCCTCTCGGGATCTTGGGCACGCACGCACACGCACCCAGCGTGAGTTTTAAGCCACCGGGTCCGGGACGCGAACCGCGGTCGACTACGTGGGAGTCCAGCGACATAGCCATTACGCCAACTGCTGGTTCCCAAAAATCAGTTAATTTTTTGTATTGCAGTCCCCTCCTCACTACTTCTCAGTAGACTATAAGCTCCACAACAGCATAGGTTTGGATTCCTAGTATCTGAGTAATACCAACATAGATCATACACGCTCCATAAATACGTGTAATATGAAATGAATGGAATGAATCTGCCAAAAAGACAGAGAAGGAGCAGCCAGAAAGAAAGGCAGGAGGAAAACCACAGAAGAGCGTTTGGGGTTGAGCGAGCAGTCAACGGTAGCTAAGGTGCTGGGCCCCCATGTGGCTGACCTATTCAAGTCCTGGACCCGGCAGCTTGCTTTCTCTCTTTCTTTCTCTCTCCCTCTCTGGTGAGTGCATGTGCTCTGTAGCAAATTTAAAAATTTTAATAAATAAAACGAAATAATAAAAAAGGAGTGTATGGGAACCACTGACATGGAGAATATGGGAAACCCCCACTGAGCTGTTCCAGTAGAGTGAGGACTACAGGTTGAGGCACATGGAGAGGAGGCAGTGGACACAATGGATGAGTGAGTGTCGCAGCTCTTTCTAGAACCTTCACTATGAAGGAAACTAGACAGACACAAGGAGAGAAAGGTCAAGCGGCAAATCCCGGCTCCCTCTACTGAATGAAGAAACTGCTCCTGGCCCCCTCTCCCGCCAGCAGTCTCTACCTTTAGTCATAAAATTCAACCTCCACTGCTGCTGGCCACCTCCTAGCGTATGCGTGACCAAAGGAGAGCAAAAGAAAATACTCTCAAATGTTTGTATAAGAAACAGGGTGATGACTGATCTCTTCTCTCTGCTGGTATTTTCATCTACTTATTCTAAAATGAGTGCATATTGCATGTCTACTTTTTAAAAATATTAAAGAGAGGAACACTCTTATCACCTGACATCAATTTCCTGTGTCCTTTGACCTTTCCCTCGCTGGCAGGACATATCTTTGACTCAGCAAGAGGGGCAGCTCCCAGTGGAACCCTGCCCAGGAGGGGAATGCTTGTCTCCATAGCTTATCACTGTGACAAAACCTTGACCAAACAATGACCTGAGCATACACACTAATTCTTAAATACAAAGAACAAGAGAACAGCTAGCTCTGAAACTGGCAAGTTAGAACAATGGCCTTTTTCTCTTTTAATTTTATTGTGGTAAGACCACGTAACATGTGATCTATTCTCTTAAAACATTGTTCTTTTTAGCTCCTTTTATCCAATGGAGCTGTCCAGATTACATAGTGAAAAGTCTACTCTAAGAATGAGAAGATCTGAATTTTTGTTGCTGTAAAAATCTAAGAGAAGGCTTTTCCTTGTCCGTGAAAGTGTTTCAAGGGACTTGATTTTTGAGACTTCATCCATAGTTAATGCCAGATTTACCACTGTCCTTTAATTGTCACAAAAAAAATGCCATTGGGAACAGCAGATTCCATAATGGTAAAGTCTCTGGACTACCAAATTATCAACCGTGGTTCAAGCCCTGGACTCGGAAGCTTGAAACTCACGCTGGGCATGTGTGCATGCGTGCTCAAAATCCCGAGAGGAAAAGGGATTGCAGTGTGCCCATCCCCTGAGACTGTGATTTCTCGTTTTCTGTTTCTCTGTCTCTCTTTGTTTCCCCAGCAAGTGTACGCACCTGTAGCAGAAATCTCTTGAAAGAAAGAGAAAGAAGAAAGAAAGGAAGAGAAAGGAAGAAACAAAGGAAGGAAGGAAGGAAGAAAAGAAGGAAGGAAGAGAAGAAAGAAAGAGAGAGAGAGAGAGAGAGAGAGAGAGAGAAGGAGGGAGGGAGGGAGGGAGGGAAAAAGAAAGGGAAAGAAAGGGGGAAAAATCCTCTGCTATCCTCTCTGGACTTGGCTGGCTGGCTTAAAGGAGACAGCGGAGCCAGAGCTATCCCTACTCATTACCCATCAAGCATGTCATTTAAAAACAGGAGGTCTTGTAGGGAAGAAGAAAAAGTTTCAGACAGTTCGACTTCGGAGGAAAGGCCAGATATTTGTTGGGCCAGCAGGTGGCATGGAGGTTAAGGTACTGGAAACTACATGGCCCTCTTTGCTGTTCAAGTCCCAGCTGCAGGCCCAGTGGTTTGAAAAATCATACCAGGTGCATGTGCGCACATGCCCAAAATCTCAAGAGGAGAGGGAAGGAGTAGCTATTCTCCCTGAGAGGTGACGTCTCACTTTCCTGCACTCCCCTATCTCTGTCTGTCTCTCTCTGGTGAGCACATGCACACTATATCAAAAACTAAAAAACGAAACAATACAGAAAACAGGTCTTTGCTCAAGCATTTGGAAGAGGAATCCAAGCTGAGACGGCAGGATATCTTTATAGGTAGGGAAGGCACCAGGTTGGGGGGCGGGGGTCTAATCTGCAAGGGAAGTCTCTTGGGGAACTAGAGGGCTGAGCTGTCGGTCATCAGCTGGTGACAGGTGCGTCTGACATACCTGTCATACTGGCACTTTAACCGCCAGGCAGTGATTCAGAGGCAGGGTTTAGGGAGGACACACTAAGCCCAGGGCAGCATATCTCTTCTGGAGGATCTGCTCAGGTCCTAGCAGGGGAGGTAGGCAGGCTCCGGAGGGATCACGTGACCTCTGTCAGTCCTCTCCCCTGAGGTCCTAAATACAAGCCCGGTGGCGACTGGTGCAGCCAGCGAGAAGCCTTCCAGCTCCAGGTTCTCATTGGTTCTCCCTAGTAACGAATATAAAACTGGCAGGTAGAGCCGGTGAGGCCAGAATGAATGACTGCCTGACCTTCTTGCGCTGTCTCGAGTGCTCTAGGATTTGTGAGTGCTGAGGACTTAAGTGACTTCTGAAGGGCCCATCTGGCTCCTCTGTGGGATTTATGAACTCTGATTTTTGTTGCTTCCTAGCCTCTGATTCATGGCTGCCCAGACCCTGTGGCCTGCTTCCCCTGTCCTGGCATTGTGCCCGCGCTGCCACTGCTGCTGCTGAGCTGGTCGTGGGGATGGTGCCCTGAGGCCCTGAGTGCACTGTGCAGCCAGGAGGCAGCAGGACAGCGCTGACGTCCCCCAAGGCCTTCAACAGAGCTGCAGGCACCCGTTAGCCCAGAGGCCCCGGCCTGGCTTCTCTCCTCGGCAAAATGTTGAGTTGGGGACCAGCAGATGGTGTAGTAGTTATATTGCGGGACTCTCAGTAGACCGCCATTTGAATCGTGGCTTATAATTCACACAGGGCACGTGTGCATGCATCCCCCAAATCCCAAGGGGAGAACGGAGGAGAAGGAATTGCAGTGTGGCCATCCTCCCTGAGGGGTGATTTCTCACTTTCTGTCTCTCTGTCTCTCCAGTGAGCGCACACATCCTAGAGCAAAAATCTCTTAAAAAAAAAAAAGTTGGGCTGGAATCCCCAAATCTGGAGTAATTATTTTCCAGGCTTTCCCATAGACTTGCCCCCCGCCCCACCTCCCCAAGGACAAGACAGGGGAACGCTTGTCCCTTCGGTAATCTGAGGCACAGGCTCAGTGAAAGTCATCGAGGTAAACCTTGCCTGAGCATTCCCCTCTGTTGATGGCTAATGGTGACCAGAGAACCCTGCAGAAGTGGGTTTGGTGGTGCTGACCTGCCCAGGAGGCTTTGGCTCCTGAAGGTGTGTCTCTGGGGACTATACTGAGGACCAAGCTCACTGAGGAGCTTCGTTATCTAACTGCAAAAGTGAATGAGCTCAGGGACCAGCAGGTGGTGTGGTGGTTAAGGCACTGGACATTCACAAATGGCCAACCACGGTTCGAGTCCTGGACTGATGACTTGCTTTCTCACTTTCCCTCTTTCTCTCTCTCTCTCTGTCTCTCTTTGGTCAGATTATAAAAAATGAATGAATAAATAGAATTAAATAAATTCTTTAAAAAATAAAAAGTGAATGAACTCATCTTAGAGCCCCAGTATTTTGCAAAGGGTTTAAGCCACATGTAAAAGTCAGATAAGCAATGACCTCTACTGATCTAAGGGGTTTTGATCTTCCTCGGTGACCAACAGATCAGAGTAGTCAAGCAAGGCCTTTCTGTCCCCACCACCAACTCTGAATCCAGAGACTGCTCTGGAACGTGTCGTTCTGTGTAACCAGCTGCCCTGAGACACAGTCCATCCTTCCTCAGCAAACTTGCTCTGCCTGGGAACGCACTGCCCAATGCAAATGTCAGGAACTTCATCTAGTGATTATTCTGGGGATCCAGCTGAGGATAGGGGTGGAGAAGAGAAATACTTAGACCACCAGGACAGACCTATGGTCACCTCCCACTCTCCAGGAATGAACTGTACCATTACTCTACCAACCTGCCACTCACTCATGACTTAGCTCTAAAATTGCACCCTGTAGGAATGGGGTTCCTGGCAGCAGGCTTGCAAATTTGACAAGCCCTACTCTGAGTCCTCCTGTTCACTGGGGACTGAACGAATTATTCCTGCTTGAAAGCACTCAGCCTTCCATCCCTGCTCATTCTCAGAGCCTGTGGCTTCCCCCCCAGGGGCCAAGACTTTTCACCGAGTTTCTGCAGCAGCTGCACTCCCACTTCTGGGTGCTTAAGCAAATAGGGCCAGTTGTGAGCCAGCAAGACCTGCCCCAAAGCCGGCTGCACTTGGGCTGCCTGAATGGCCCCCTCGAGGCCTGAGCTGGACTCTGACTCCACATGTATGTGTCAGTAAGTAGCAACAGAGGCAGCCTTGTCACTGGTACTTTAGGATGACACCAATGATCTATCACTACAAGTCACTCTAAGGGAAGGTTATTCATTTTCCATTTCAAAATTTAGTAATGAGGGGACAGCAGATGGCATAATGGTTACTTTGCTGGACTCCCACATTGTCGACCACGGTTCAAGTCCCGGACTAGAAAGCTTCAAACTCACGCCAGGTGCGTGTGCATGTGCGCCCAAAATCCCAAGAGTAGAATGGAGGAGAAGTGACTGAGGCATGGCCATTTTCCCTGGGGGATGATTTCTCACTTTCTATAACTCTGTCTTTCTGGTGAGCACACACGTCCTACAGCAAAAATTTCTCAAAAAAAAAAAAAAAAATTAGGAATGAAGACAGATGTATCCCTCTCTTTAGCTTATGGTCCCACTTTAATTGGAGAAAAACGAGAGTGAAAGAATGTTTACCAGTTAAAATTTCCTGGACACAAGTAACTCTGATTATTTAAAAAACAAATGCACAACCAGAAATAAAGCTTCTTCCTACAACCTCCAGAAGGATTTTCCATCTAAGGAGCTGTGTTTCAGCTCTAGCTCCTTCTCCTTCCAACTCGGTGAACAGGGGACCAAAAAATTCATTGCCCTCTCAGCCTCAGTTTTTTTTAATTTTTCTTTTTATTGCCAGTTGTTCACCAAAGGCGGGGGGCGGGGAGGCAGAAAAAACACTTCCAATGAGGTGTGGTCACAAAGGAATCCCTTCTCCATTTCTCTATTCTCTTTGGATTCTCTCTGGACACACACACACACAAACTTGATGTGTCTTTCAAGCCTTCAGGGCCAGGATTCAAACTGCAATTGGCCAGGTGGGATCTAGTTCCCTTAAGCACTAGACTATGGGGCCAATCCAGAGCCAGTTTTTCAGCTGCAGTGCAAAGATCATGTCTTCCTTATAGACCTAAAATACTTTGCTAACTGTACAATTATTACTGGATATTATCTATTTTTTCTCTCTCTCCTGCTCCTCCTGACTCTCAGTAGATAATTTCTGTAGATAATCTTGCCTCCTACCTCTTAGAGAAAATAGATGCAATCAGTTGGGAAACTCTCATCCTCCGGACACCAGACTTGCAACCTAATGGCATCTGTCCCATCATCCTCTCTGCTAGAAGAGCCCAATCTCTCTCCGAGCTTCCAGGCCACCCCTGTGGCTGCCTTAGGAATGTATGTTCAGTATGGACTACTCTTCTTCTCTTTTGTACTTTGAATTTCCCTCTTTGAATTGAATCATTTCATAGGCCTTTAGCTGTAATTTAATGCCTTCCTTCAAAACAAACAAAATGTTTTATTAAGTAGTTGTTTTGGAGCTGCCTCTCGGTTTGTTAGGGAGTCATGAAGCTGTGATACCCTCCTTAAATTCTGTAGATAAAAGAGGAGACTGAATTGGCTCCAAGGCCTGGTAGTTATGGCAGCCAGGTTCCATATGGCTGACCACACAGTTCAAGTCCTAGGCCTTGCAGCTTGAGAAACATGCTGTGTGCATTGCATGTGTGATACCCCAAATCTTGAAAGGAGAGAGAAACGGAGAAGGGATTGTGGCATGACCGTTGCCCATAGCAGATGCTTTCTCCTCTCCCTCTCACTCTGTCTCCCTGTCTCTCTCTGGTGAGTGCACGTACCCTCTAGCAAACAAAAGAAAAGGAAAGGAAAAAAGAGAAATACTTATCATTCCTGAGGACCAAACTTCAAAATGAGATGTTAGGTATCTTGCTTTTTTATATGAGCCTGCTAATAGGATTAAGCTCTTGGAGAATTAGAGAACTCCCCCACCAAATAGGTGTCTAGGAAGAGTCCAGGAGGTTCTTCAACTTTTTTGTGCCCTGGGCCCCCTTGGCGATGTGGAATTACCATACTGTCCCTTTCAGAATAACATGAAATGCATGAAATAAAATACATATAATTATAAAGAAAACCAACTATATCAACATATAGCATTTTCAAACCCTGGTATAGTAACATATCTGCTTCTTTACAAAAGCATTGAATAAAAAATATAGAAGCAGGTTCAATACTACCATATTTCAAAGTAATGATGAACATAAAGGATAGTATTATTTAAAGAATTATTTTATTTAAAAGAATTATTTTATTTAACTTTATTATTATTATTTTTTAGTTGATCAGAGAGAGACAGAGAGAAAGCAAGAGGGAAAGTAAGAAAGCAAGCCACCAAGTCCAGGACTTGAGCCACGGGCAGCCGTGTGGGAGTCCTGTGTCTCTAACCACCATGCCCCCTGCCAGTCCCATATAAAGAATATTACTAAAAAATCAGCAACAACTGTCATGAAGTGTACACATTTGTGATTTTGTTTTTGTTTTGTTTTGGCTATAGGGTACATGTGCTCACTAGAGAGAGAGAGAGAGAGAGAGAGAGAGAGAGAGAGAAATCACCCCCTGGAGGAGTGGCCACACCACAATCCTTTCTCCACCTTTCCTCTTCTTGGGATTTTTGGGTGCACACACGTGTCCAGTGTGTCTTTCAAGCCGCTGGTCCAGAACTTGAACCAAGCAGCTGGCTGTATGGGATCCAGCCACTTTAACCTTCACCATTTTCATGATTCTTCTTGGCGATAAAAACTCAGTACAACTCCTCTAACGCCGCTGTGGTTTGCTGCCTGCGTATGTAACTGAAGTCCATGGGGTATTCCAGTTAAAACAGACTGAACAGAAACATGTCATCTTTCTGGTCCAAAGTTGTGGACACACAGTCTGGGACAAGAAGCCTCCTTTCAGACGCACTGTCTCCAAACTTGGTTGACTCTTTCTGTCCAAGGGGCATTCCCAGAAGACTAGGAGCACGCACCATCAACAACAGCGAGGAGGGAAGGTGTAGTTTTACCTTGGGGCTGTGTCCCAAAGGGGCCCAGTTAGGAAGTACCAATGCCACGTGGGGAATTCTGCCAGACTCCTATGTTTTTACACTTTGGAAATAAACTAGTTAATATTGTGAGTTTATTAAGAGCCAAAAGGTAACCTAGTAAGTGGGGTTGGAGATGTGCAAAACAGGATTTCCTCAAGGAATCCCATAAATCACGTGAAGTGAAAAGACTGACGAAGGGCAAAAGGAATTTGTGTGTCTGTGTATAATTTTCAAGCAACAATTTATATATTCTAATTCTTTTATCTAAAGAATCACTCACTTTGGGGCCGGAAGGTAGCATTGTGGTTATGGACGCTGGACTCCCACATGGCCGACCACAGTTCAAGTCCTAGATCCAGTGGCTTGCTTTCTCACTTTCCCTCTTTCTCTCTCTCTCTCTCTCTGCACCACTCTGGTCAAATTAAAATAAATAAATAATTAACTAAATGAATGAATAAATAAAATTAAATAATGCTTTTGCTTTCTCACTTTCTCTCTCTCACACTCTGTCCCACTCAAATTAAATAGATAAAAAGTTAATGTTTTAAAAAAAGAATTATTTACTTTAATTTTATTTATTTATTTATTTATTTACTTATTTATTTATTTTAATTTGACCAGAGTGGGACAGAGTGAGAGAGAGAGAGAGGGAAAGTGAGAAAGCAAGCCACCAGGTCTGGGGCTTGAACCGTGCTTGGCCATGTAGGAGTGTCCAACAACTTAACCACCATGCCATCTACTCTAATTCTCTTTTATTTTTTATTTTGGTAGTGGGTGCATGTGCTCGCCAGAGAGAAACCGAGACAGAGACTTAGGAGAAAGTACCCACCACGGGGAAAGTTCAGGGTGCAATATCTTCTCCATCTTTCTCCTTTCTGGATTTTGGGCGTGCACACACATGCACCCAGAGTGTTTCTCAAACTGCTGAGTCTGAGACTCAAACCACATGGATGACCACGTGAAATCCAGCTGCCTTAACCACGAGGCCATGAAGCCAGTCCATGTACTCTAATTCTTAAACTTTAGCTTAGTTTTTTGCAATGTCACAATGTATCATTAATAATTTCCCATGTCAACAACTATAGTCACAAAGTACTATCAAAGGCTGCATAATAGCCTGCTATAGACATGTACCATAATTTACTTCACTAATCCCCAAGTCTGAATGTGTGGTTTGTATACAATCTTCCTTGTAATGTACACAGTGCTCTGATGATTGCTATGTTCTATTTTTACTTTCTTAGAATATTTCTATAAATGAAACAATTATCTTATAACTTAGTAACAACTACAATAGCAATGCATATAGAAAGACACCTTGATCAGTACTGCCAGATTGTCCACTAGAAAGGTGGTTCCAGGGTCCGGCAGGTGGCATGGTGGTTAGGGGCGCTGGCTTCCCACATGGCCAGCCACAGTTCAAATCCCAGACCTGGTGGCTTGCTTTCTCACTTTTCTCTTTCTTTCTCTCTCTCACTCTGTCCCTCTCTGGTCAAATTAAAATAAATAAATAAATATACAAATAAAGAAAGTTAAATAAAAAATAATTCTTTAAAAAAAAAAAAAAAAAGGTGGTTCCAGTTCATACCAAAACTGGAATTTTTGGCCTTGCCTCAAAAGATGGCAAGGAGACTAAGAGAATGCCCCTACATGGGGCCCTGCAGGAACAGGAGGGAATCTGGCCAGGGTGGTGCTATGAGAATCTCCCTTTCTTTGCTGCTGGAAAATACCTTCAGGACAGAACATGCGGTGGGACTGAGTCTCCAAGACCAGGGAGCTGATTTCAATCATTTGGCTAGATCCAGCCTTGCATAGCTGTGCTACGGGGGACGGAAGGAAGACATTGGTATCCACGTGAGGACCACAGCAGGGATAGCAGCAATAGGACAGGTCTTCAAGAAATTCACAGATAGGCGTGTTATGGGGGGGAAATGCATAGATTTCCTTTTTGGGAAGCACCAAATTAAACCCTTCCTTCCATTCCATTGTCCGGGAACTTTTTGAAGCCTCCCTGTGATCCTCAGGGGCACCTCAAGGGCAGGGCCCACTTCAGGTGGGCAGATGTGGCCTCTCCACGGCCTCTTCACCTGGCTTTGCTGTCAGTGTCTCCTCTGCCAAGGGAATAGGGGTTTGGGACAGTCCTGGAGTAGTGGAAGCTGTTTATTATTCTCTTTTTTCACCATCTCTCCATTTTCTTTCCTTTGCAGCTGAACAAGGTATGCTATGAGACAAATACCATTTGACATTTTGTATATAACCAACCATAATAGATATGGGGAGATAAAAAACACTTGCAAATCCTCTCCATTGTCAGAATAAGGTCTCTGATCCTATCACAAACTATGGTGGATTACTAAAACCTAAACAGACCTACAACTGATTATTCTCTCTCTTCTTCCCCATGGTTTGGAGATGTAGGGCTGGTTGATTTCTGATACTCAGTGACCAAAACTTAGTTCTCTCCACAATTCCACTTCTAGGTCTGCCATTGGATCTTGCTAACTTCTCTTCTGTGTTATGTTCAGTTTGAGACGTCACGTCTCTAAGCCCTGATCCCTCTCGCTCGCTATTACAAGCCCACACCAAGGATCACTGATCACTGCTCTCTCCCTAACCTCAAAAGGGACATGCAAGGGGGTGAGGGGTCAACAGACCCCGGCTTGGTGTTTGCTTTACTTTCTTAGTGCTAACCTGGGCTGCTCTCTCCCACTCTGGCTTCCTAGGTGCTGTTTAGACACAAGGGCTCCTCGCCCTCTTTGCAGTCTGTTCTGGTCTCCATGTCGCCTCCGCCTAACCGTGGTGAACGCTAACCCTCGCAACTTAGATCCGACTCTCCTACGCACGACCCTTCCATTAGAGGGCTTTCTGGCATCTTTGCCAGCCTTAACCAAGGCTGAGCACAGTTAAATTGGATTAAAACGATGTCATGTAGCCATCCTAGGGTCTTCCCTCTCCATTCGCTAGAGCTGTTATCGAATTGTCCTGATTTTGCTCCCGCCCATCAGGCCAGGAGTTAGATGATCCGCCTCCGCCCACACCCATCCCAGCATGTCCACCGAGCACAGAGCGAGGCAGGATGCTCTTGCAAAGACTTGACGGTCTGTTTGGGTGCACCGAGCGCGCAGGAAGCGCACAACCGCCGAGGCGGCATCCAATCAAGCTCCGATGGGCGTCCCAGATGCAGCCCCAGGGAGGAAACAAGGGCTTGCGGGATGTGGTGCCCACCGCCCGGCTGCCGGCTGTAGTCTCCCTGCACCCCACTTTCTCTAAGGGGACCCCAAATGCCTCCGCGCCCTCCAGCCTCAACATCCATCAGCCAGCCCTACGGTGGGCTCTGGGCTCCTGACCCGGCTCCCGAGAGCCAAGCCAGGCATTCCCCGCGTTGTCTCTACCTGCACCCCGGGCGAGAGCCCAGCGGGGACTCCCCGGAGCCCCGGGCGCGGGGCTGCGGACGCGGCGGCAGAGGCCCGGCAGCCCCGAGGGAGCGCTGCGAGGGGCGCGGGCAGCGAGGCGGCAGGATCCGGGCTGGGGCGGGGAGGCGCCGCGCGCAGCCAATCCCGGGGCCGCCCCCTCCCCGGCCGCCGCGAGCAGAGCCGGGGCGGGGGAGCCAGGCGGCGGCGGCGGCAGCGGCGGCGACGGCGACGGAGGCTGCCGTGGGGAGGGATGGAGAGGGGCGGGGGGAGCGGAGCCGAGCGGAGACAGCCGCGGCGCTGCAGAGCGGCTGGGGCGGCGGCGCGGCTCCCGGTGCTGCCCCCGGCGCGCGCCCCGAGTCGGTGAGGGCCCGGCCCCGGAGGCCCCGGAGCCATGGGCTGCATCGGCTCCCGGACTGTGGGTGGGTACCGCGGTCCCCGGGCGCGTGGAGGCCGGGCTCGGCCCCGGGCCGTGCTCGGCCCCCTCCCCCACCCCGCTCTCGCCCCCGGGGACCGCTCTCCGCACCCCGCTCGCCCGCTCGCCCCTTCACTTTCCCTCCATCCGCTCGCGGTCCCCCCATGCTCCGTCCTCGCGCTGTCCTCTCGCGCCGCCGGGGCTCCGGTCCCTCCGGGCGCCTCCTCCCCGCTGCCGCCCTCCCCCAGGCGCGGTCCCATCTCCATCATCTCTCCATGCCCTGCTCGCCTCTCCGCCGCTCTGCCCTGCTGGGATCCGCATCCCTCCACTCCTGGCCCTCCACCTCGACTCCGCCGACCCCAGCGCCTCCTTGCCCCCCAGCTCCGGAGTGGCCCCGCTCCTGAGACCCCCGGCCTCCGAGTGCCTTCCGCACGCCCCACCACTCAGCCCTCGAGTGTCTCCCGCACGCCCCCCACCCTGCACGCCCCCCGCACCGCCTCCATCGGGCTCGGCCGTTTGCCCCTTGGCTCTCGCTGGCCGGTGCCTTTCCTGGCGCTCGGCCTCCCCCGAATTGCTTTGTTCACGTGCGTCCTCTCTCTGGGCGGGGGCGGGATGAGCCGGGTCCTCTGCGAGCGGAACGGGTTCCACGCCCGCAGGGAGTGGACCTGGGCTGGGGTCGAGGGGTGAGCCGGGGGACGCGAGAAGGAGGCGGGCTCGGGAGGGACGGAGAGAGATCCGGGCCCACTTCCCGGGAGGGTGGGGCGGCCCTGCGAGGACCCCGGACGGCTGCACCTGCCAGCGGGGGCCGGCGGGGCGGGGCCGGCCCTTTATTTACCTTTGACTGCGGGAGGGGAGGCGCCTCCTCAGCCGTCTTCTCCCTCCAGCCTCCGCCTCGCCACCACCCCCTGATCCCCCGCCCCAGGCACTACACTCTTGCAGCTCGACAGATTCATCCAGCCCTCTCCCAAACCCCACATTTTCCCCTCGTCGACTCCCAGTTTCTCCCGCCTACACGCCCCAGTGACCTCAGGCTGAGGGAATAATTCGTATTATTACAAACAAGCTCACTCTCCGAAAGCCCGATTTCTCTGAAACCCGATTTATTTCCATGGCTACCCCCCCTCCTCCTCCGCGTTCACCTCCTCTCCCCGTGGCTTTCCCTCCCCCTCCCTGCCCCCCAAGGCTCTGACTCAGCTCTCCCTCTCCACAAAGGCCACCTCCCCTCCTCCCCTCCCACCCTGCCCTCTCCCATCTCCTCAGAGACTGTCCTCCGACTGATCTGCCCCATCCCTGCCCCATCCCTGCCGTCTGTCCTAGTGTCCATCTCCCACCGCCCCAGCCACAGCCTTGCGTCTGTGAGCTACTCTCCCTTAGCCCCCTGGGAGGGACAGGGTCCCTCTACTGGAGTCCCCTTCATTTCACACCAGCTCTGCAGCTGCACACGGAGGCCTCCATGTCCCCAAAGCCCATTCCATGCAATGCATTGGTCCCCAACCTGGAACTTGGAACCTGAGACTCCACGGTTAGAAGGGCCGGTATGGTCAGGTGCTTCAGCCGGCCTTCTGGTGCCTGGATCCCTGCAGGATCCCAGGGCAGCTCCTCCAGCCCCTTGAGGCTTCCAGTAGGCACTCCCTGCCCTCCTGTCGGATCTCCCTTTCCGGGGAGTCTGGGCCTCACCAAATCAATGGCCATGCTCCGAGGCGCTTGGCTTTCCCTGGGAGGCTTCAAACCATGTCCACTCCCTCTTCTCTCTGGATTGGCTTCCTATTCTGTTCACCCTTATTTTAAAAGTCCTCTTCTTTCCTTCTGCCCTCCCCTTCCCTCCTCTTTAATCCATCACTTGTCTTCCACACTCAGGTGGAATGTCTCCTCACCCCTCTGCTCTGCTGCTCCTGGAGGGACACGCCCAGCTCCTGCTGCCCAGTCCTGCCTCTATCCCTACCGTGGCTCTTTCCCTGGCCCTTAGGGGAGACCCACCAGGGAAGACCCTGTCCTCCCACCACAGACAGGAGAGCCCATGTGGAGAGACCCTTCCCTCCTAGAAATGCAATAGATGAAAAGCCCGGGTCCCAGGTAGAAGCCCTCAAGGATTCCTTCCTGCTCAGTCCCAGCCCTGACCCCTCAGTGTAATTAACAACAGCAAAGGGGTTTTACTACACTTGTTCTGCGCCTGCTATTCTTGGTTGCATTAAAATGGAATATTTTGGCTTAGCTTTACTTATGCTCTCACCAAAAGTTGGGGGAGCCAGCCAGCGGGTAGATGGAGGTGAAGGCAGCTGGTCTCACATGGCTGACTGTTTGGTTTGAGTCCCAAGCCTGGTGGTTTGAAAAACACACCAGGTGTGTGTGTGTGTGTGTGTGTGTGTGCTTAAAATCTTGAGATTGAAGGAGAAGGGTCTGTGGCATGGCCATCCCCCTTGGGGGGGGTGATTTTTCACTTACCCATTCTCTCTCTCTCAGAGGAGTGCACATGCCCCAAGCAAAAATTAAACAAAGAAACAAAAACTGGAGAGTGTAAGAGGTTGAAAGGCAGCAGGCAATCAGAAAGAGTGGCAGCCAAAGGAAGGGGTGGGGAGAGGAAGGGTTGGTCCCCTGGGAGGCCCTGGCATTCCTTTCGAAAGGCCAGGGAGGCACACAGGGAGGGGAGAGCAAAGCAGCTAACCTTCTGGCCACTGCAGGGAACGAGGTGATCGCAGTGGACTGGAAGGGCCTGAAGGATGTCGATCAGATCAACATGGATAGCACCAGCTCTCTGCACGGGAGCAGCCTCCATCGGGCCTCAACTGAGGTGAGCCCTGCACTCAGCTGCCTGCCACAGACCTTCTGAAATGACACCTTGGTCCTGGAGTTCCCCTCCTGAACTCCAAGGACGCATCCCCCAACACTCCTTCCTATGGACGCTTTGTCCTAGTTCTTATGTTAACCTAAGGACAGTCTTCCCCACCTCATACACCTACAGAAGTCCCTCCAGATAATTGGGATTACTTGCATCTTTGGAGGTGCCTGGGATACTCACTCCCTTTCCTCTCTCTTCACAGCAAACTCGAACTGATTTCTCCTGGGACGGCATTAATGTGAGTGCAACTGTCCCTAGACCTCCCCCGTCATCCCCAATGTCTCTCCTTGGAGTCTCCCATAAAACACAGTGCTCTCTGACTCTGCAGGCACTGGGAGCTCTCACATTCTCTACCTGTTCCCCAGTTTTCAAGGGTGGTGGAGACGTGCCTCCTTGGGACTGGTGGGAATACTAGCTTTCCCTATTGCATGCCCTGGTTCACGTCCTCCGTCCTAGAAACCACGGCCTCTTCTCCGTGTATTGATGCCCCCCATACCTGCCTTCTGATTCCTCTGCCCCTCCTCCCACATTCCCTATCCCAGCTCTCCATGGAGGACACCACTTCTATTCTTCCGAAGCTTAAACGCAACTCTAACGCCTATGGCATTGGGGCCCTGGCCAAGTCATCATTCTCAGGTGAGACTCCCTATCTGGGCATGCTTCCAGATGGGAGAATACCCATGGGCTCCTGGTCTCGGTCTTTCTGCTCCGTAGGCCTATTGAAGACCCTCATCCTACCTCCATTATTTACTCCTCGTATTGGAGTCCTGGGGTTATCTGCCCCAAGGGGATGTAGCCCTCTGTCACTGGGGTGGAATGATGGGGAGGGTCCAATGTTGATATTGTGTGATATTCTGGAAAATGTGGCAAATTTCTGGCCTCTAGGGATCTCACGAAGCATGAAGGATCATGTGACAAAGCCCACAGCCATGGGGCAAGGCCGAGTGGCCCACATGATTGAGTGGCAGGGCTGGGGGAAGGCTGCCACCATTCAGCCGCAACACAGCCACGAGGCCGTGCGCAGGGATACAGATGCCTACTCTGACCTCAGCGATGGCGAGAAGGAGGCTCGTTTCCTTGCAGGTACTTGTACCCTGGGCCCTCAAGAGACAGGTGTTGAGGATGGCCAGAGACTGACCTCCAGCCTGGCCTCCTGTGGCAGGATCAGCTCTATCCGTATGTTGACCATAGGCTTACATTTCCCAGTGACTCTAATTTGAAGAATTTGGACTTAATTCAGATCAGTGCTCTCAAGCATATTTTTATCATCTCAGAAAATCAGGGATATTGGATAGGGTTTGTGTGTCCACCTGTTCAGAAACCCCACCTTCTACATTGTGGGAATGTCCAACTCTGGACTTGTACTGACTCCCTTAGTACAAGAAAAAAAATGCAGGGGCCTTGGGCTTTGAAAGGCTCAGGTTCTGCTCACATTTCTAGATGGAAAAGAAAGGCCTTGGGGATCTGTTCTAGCCTTTCCCCTCTAGCATTTAGTGTCTTGGGTGCACTCCTCAGACTCATTACTTGGGATAGCACTAGCAGATCCAAGGAACTGAATGAGGTGGTCTACAAAAGAGGATTAGTGTCAGGAAAGGAGCGGAGGCCATTAGATAGGTATGCACTGTATCTACAAGGGTGGCCAAGCCCTAGTGCCAGGTCTTGTAAGAGACCCAGGAAGAGTGATAGGTCTGGAAGAGAAGGGAAGAATGTCCGTGTTTGTGGACGTATTAGTGGGGAGAGGTAACAGACGCGTAGGGGATACTGAGGTAGAGTCGAGTAGTAGCAATGTATCCTCCAACTGACTCATGGCATTGACCAAAATAGGGGCCCCAAGTCTACCCATCCCCCTATTATACCCTCTCTTCGCCTACGGATCCCCCTGAACTTTCACCTTTATATCTCTGTGGACCCACAATTTCATCATGCTCCCTTGGGGGTTCTTTACTAACCTCAAAACCTACCTTTTAGATTTCTTTGTCATTGACCACCTAATACTAGATACAATTCCAAAAAATTTGCAATGATAAATTTCTGGGAAATTCCTAATTTTAATCTCCTGTACTATCTTACCAGGAGACTCTCAACTCTCTCCCCTGGGAATCCTGAATCTGACCTTCTGGAGAGTCCCCCATAATTTTGCCTTGTTTTAGGACATATATGAAGGCCATACTGTCCTATGTAGTAGCCACTGGCCATGTGTGTCTGTCTATTAGACACTTGAAGTCTGGCCAGTCCAAATGGAGATATGCTTAAGTGTGAAGTCTGACTGGGTTTCAAAGACTTTGTATACATAAAAGAAAATGAAATATCTCATTAATAATTTGGAATTGATTATATATTGAAATGAACATAGACAGTGTTAAATAAGATTTATTATTATAACTTCTTTGACCTGTTTAAGCATGGCTACTAGGACATTTCAAATCATAAAGGCAGTTTCGGCTGGGTTACCGTTCCAGGCTGCACTGAGATGTCTCTGACCCCTCCCGTGTGTCGAGGGCTCCAGTAGGTTCTGTGCTAAGCTCACTTCTTCTCACAGGTGTCATGGAACAGTTTGCCATCTCTGAGGCCACGCTTATGGCCTGGTCATCCATGGATGGTGAGGACATGAGTGTCAACTCCACCCAGGAGCCATTGGGCTGCAACTACAGTGACAACTACCAGGAGCTGATGGAGAGCCAGGGTGAGAGATGGTTCCTGAATCCACCCCCTGTGGGCTGAGAAGCCTCCCCAGTAGAGGTTCAGGCCACCTCCGTTCAGCTCTGTTCCCTTAGGATTCCCTGCTCTCCTCGGCTCTCCTCTACTCTGCCTTCCTCTCAGTTCTCTGTGTGGTAGTCCCTGCCTTTGACCTCTGGACCCCACCAACCTTCATGATTCTCTCCACAGATGCCCTGGCTCCTGGCCCCATGGATGGGTGGCCCCACTCCTACGTGTCCCAGGGCATGTACTGTCTGGGGTCCTCGGACGCCTGGGAAGCAAGCGACCAGTCCCTCATTGCCTCTCCAGCCACAGGATCCTATCTTGGCCCTGCCTTCGATGACTCACAGCCCAGCTTGCACGACATGGGGCCTTCCCAGCCTGCTTCAGGATACTCTGCTCAGGAGCCTCCACCTTTGCTGGGGGGAGACACTGACTGGGCTCCAGGGGTGGGTGGGGTGGACCTGGCCAGGGGCCCTGCTGAGGAGGAGAAGAGGCCACTGGCCACTGAGGAGGAAGAGGACGCGGGATGCCGGGACCTGGAGTCACTTTCCCCACGTGAGGACCCTGAGGTGTCCACTGTCCTCAGCCGGAAGGTGTCTGATGTCACGTCCTCAGGTGTGCAGTCCTTTGATGAGGAGGAGGGTGAGGCCAACAACTAGCTTCTCTCACCCCACGGCCTGCCTTCCACTCCCCCCTGAGGGGCATGGCTGCGACCCATACCTTCCCTTCCCCCAGCAGCGCAGCTGACCCGGGAGCAGGAGACAGCGGAAACCCAGGAGCTTCCAGTCCTCGCCCGGACGACGGAGGACCAAGATGGGGTGTCACACAGGCTTACTCTCTAGAAACCACGGTCCAGGACCTGGAACCCAGGCAGCCAGATGGCTGCGAACTTGGCGTGACTTCTGGGCCTATGCCCAGGAAGCCCCCGCCCCAGCGCGTAGCCTGAGGACAGCGCTCACAACCCTGCAGGAGGAGCTGAATCTCAGTCCTCCACCCCCACGTCATCTTCCAGGAGCCTTGGCTGTGCTGTCTGAACGCCTCCTTTCTCCATGTCACTCTTGCTTTTCCCAATCCTGTGTTTTCTCTGGCTGTGGCCCCAGTTCATCCCAACTGCAAGGACAGATCTCAGGGGCAGTCTGCGTGGAGGGCGGAGAGTTTGCCCTCAGCAGGGAACGCGGCTTCGGAGACCAGGAGTCGAGGAGGTGGACGTGCAGCTGGGAACTCGCAGGAGGCACGAGCATGATCCTTCCTATCGAGGCCTGCTCAGAGACAGGAGAGTCTCTGATGAGACCAGGAGCCAACATGGCCACTTGTTCTGGAATCTCAGATATCCAGGGGGCTGAAAGGGGATCCCAAGGAGCCGGGAACAGACCCGCTTGTGCTTCCCTCTCCTCTTGCACCCCTGCTGGAGCTGCCCTGAGAAGGGAGGGCACACCAGTCTCTGATGTGCGGACTCAGGACGCAGGTGTCCACGGGGGGCATGCGGGCTGTGTGTCCCCCACCTCGAATTCTCTGGAGCTGTTTACACTTTTCTCTTTGCCTTTTCTACATTTTTATAACTTCTTGGGGACTCAGGGTTGAAGGGGTGGAGGGAGGAGTCCGGTGCTGTCATTCCCTAGGCCGGGCTGGGCTGTTGCTGAGGGCCAGGGTGGGCACTCGGCTCCTTCTATCCCTTGTCAGCACTCCCACGCCTCCCCAGGTGGCCCGCAGGTGTCCTCCCTCTGGGCAGCTTGTCCTCCCACACCCCCACACTGTGCTGGGCAGTGGGATCCTGAACAGCATTTCCATGAGTGCAGTGGACAGGGGGACAGGCAGAGTGGCTGCTGTGGAGCTGGCTCGCGTCCCCCTGTGCCGCTTCGGTGGCTCACTTTCTGGCCCTTGGGTAGGAGAGAGAAGCCTGAGAGGTTCACCGTCCTCTTTCCCTCTTACCTCATGCCGTCTTAGGCTCCAGCCCCAGACCGCGTGTCCTACCCTCACTCTGCCAGGAGTCTTACCGCGCCTGCAGTCCGCTGGGCCGGAGTACTGCCATCCTCCCCTGAGCGCGACCTGCCCCTCTCCCCAGGCCCCAGGCCTCTATTGCTTAGGAATGAAGAGGCTGAGAGTTGGGGTGTTTGCCACCCCTCCATCAGGTTCACACTCTTGTACACACATTCTACTGAAATGCAGCAGAGCAGGGCTCTCAGGTCGTCTCAGAAGTTATCCCGAGGTTAGTTCTTGAGCAAAACACGGGTAGGTGTGGTGAGCTTAGGAGGCGAAAGGTCCTGACTCTCAGCTGCCTGGACAGAAGAGACCTGCGGTAGGTTGTGTGTCCTGCCTCCGAGTGCGGGGCCCGCTTGGCAGGGGCTCTGGGAAGTGGCGTAGGCCAGGGCGGTGGCTCTCCCTCCTGCTGGCCGTGGGTTCTGCATGCTCCCAGCCACCCCACAGACCCCGCTCCTCACCTTTCCCACGGGCTCTACCTGGTCTCCTAATGTCCCCTCTGTCTCATCCCTGTGGTGCCTGTTCTCCCCAGATGAGGGTGGCCATCTGGTGGCCATCTGATCCCGTGAGTGGGTTCATTCCTTACATTCCTTCTTGCTCAGGGCCCTGGGAATTAGGAGGGTAGACTACTGCAGCTTCCTTTCCTCCCTCCTTTCCCAAGGAAGCCAAACGGTCCCTGACAAAAGATGACTGAGGACCTGAGGGCACCTAGTAGAGTCCACAGAACAGCAGGGCGTGGGTCCCAGGGTGCTGGTGCCTCGCTGTGGCCGGAGGTCAAGTGGAGTCTCTCTGAGAAGGGAGAAGATGGAGGAGCTGGCCCAGGACCATGTTAGGCCTCTGGTGCTGGGGCAAGGTGCATGGGGGATTGCTTACAGCCTGTTTTGGGGGGAGGGGCATGTGCAGGAAGGGGCTGTGGGGGTGGGGAAGGGTCGCTTTTCCTTTGGGGTTAAAGGCTGTGCAGCACGTTTTCCAGCAGCCCTGGAACAGGGCTGTTTTTATATTCTTGTGAATGAAACTGCTCTTGCTAAATAATTTTCTTTGGGGGGGAGGGGTGCACTTTCATTTTTCAATTGACTTTATTAAATGAAAATCCGAATCTTCCACTGCCCCCTGCATCCCCACACACCTGCCTTCCCATCCTCGGTTAGGGAGGGAATCCTGGGGAATGAGCTGGCCACCTTCCCCTCGCCCCTCCTGTGTGCTCCACACTCCGTCTTCCAGGTCTGGGAAGTCCCCCTTGTTACGGCCAGTCTAAGCATGTTTTCGTAATGTGACACCCTCACCCCACGCCCAAGAGAGATTCTATGACATATATTGCAGAGAGTTCTATATAAATATATATCAATATTATAGACTATATACACACGGGCACGGGCCTGAACGCCCACTGCCAGCCCCTCCCCGGGCTCCAGCACCTCTGTATGTCTGGGGAGGTGGAAGGGACATGAACTGGAGGGGCCAGAGGCTATGTTCAATGACACTAAACAGAACGTGGCGGCATCTTCTGACTCTGAGTGTCTTATTTGGGGGACGGAGGAGACAGGCACGGGGGAGGGAAGGAGAGTGCCGGGAGGGCCGGAAGTGCAGAACTGGGACAGCCTGCAGGGAGGGAAAGGGGAACCCAGGGGAGGACCCAGGTTTCCGAGTGCCCAGAGCGAGCGCCTGCTCACTAGAGGAGGCAGGCCCATGGCACCGCACCCACCAGACTCCCTGCTGGTGGGGAGAGTGGGATGTGACTGCCCCAGCGGGGGAGCACGGAAGAGGCCTGTCATCCCCACCTTAGAAGAGAGACCTGAGGAACTAGTGTAAGGGATGGCTTCTGAGTGACCCGGTGACCTCGCCATGCTAGGTCAGAGCCGGAGCAGCTCCAGGGCAGAGCTGACCCCACAGGTGAGTCTGTCTCTGCAGCAGAAGAGAGAGGATGCGTCTCTGGGGAGAAGCCCGGACACGGGAGGTGAGGAAGGCGTGCTGGGACATTGGGGGGCTCTCTTCCAGAGCAAGTCAGGGCACCCCACAGGACACGACCGCCAGGCTCCAAGGACCCACACCTTCCACCGAGCTGGTGGCCACCTTCCCTCCCAGGCCGCTGCCCTCGGTCTCCATCTCCCCGGCGGAAGTGGGACAGAGGAGGGAAAGTGCTGGTCTCTTGCTGTCCTGACAAGGGCTCTGGCTTGGAGGCAGTGGTAGGAGCCAGGACAGGGTCTGGAGGCAGATCGCGGAGGGCAGACGTGAATTAAGGGGCACCAGGAGAAGTGGCTGCAGATGCTCGTTGGTGGGCGGTCCGTCCAGGAGGCCATGAGGTGGTCCCACGTCCTTTCACATGGCGCTCAGGAGCCCGCCCTCACCCACCTCCTGTGGAGGCCCCCTTCCTTGCCAGGAAAGAGCTGTGGGAGCAGCAGAGAGGCAGGTATTTCGCACCCACAGCCCCATGGAATATTAGGGGCCCTTCCCCTTGGGGTTAGGACCACCTGCCTATCTGGGAGTGGGGGAAGTGGTCTAAAAAATTGACCTCAGTTCCTCCCTGCTCAAATTCTGACTCCTTTAAGACGTTCACTATCGCATTAAAAAATTTCAGGAGGGGGGCAAGATATTGGGGTGCCCTCTCCAACCTCTGGACACACCTTGCCCCACATGAATTCACCCTTAGACGCAAGCCTCTCTGCAGCCTTGGTGAGAAGACCCAAGAGGTGGTCAGAGTACCAGTTCGTCCTCATCCTCCTCGTCGGTGGAGCGCAGGCTGGGGCCCTGCAAGATGTCAGCCAGCTCCTCCTCTGGCCCCGGAGTCCCCACCAGCTCCAGCTCCTCCAGCTCACCCTTCGCCTCCACAGGGGCCAGTGAGAGAGGAGGCTCTGGAGAGGGCGATGGCACGGGAGTCTCTGGGGAGGCAGGAACCTCATCCCCTGTGCCAGTGGCCCCTGGCCCGTCCTCCGGCAGGCTCCAGCCTTCTGCAGGAGGGGGTGGTCCCCCAGGACTCTTCCGAGTTGTAGTTGTGTTCCGGAAGCTGGCAAGTGGGGGACGCAGCTGCACCCCAGACTTGGTATGCCCCTCGATGGCCTTCTGTAGCTGGGGAGTTGGGGGAAGGGAAAGAGGGTGCACGAATGGAAAGAGAAAAGATGGGGCAGGGTGAGGGAGATGGACGAAAAGAACAAAAGGACAAGGGAATGGAAAAGAGGCCAAATGGCAGGAAAGGGACAGATGTAGGAACTGTCACAGGAAGAGGCACAGAAAGGAAAGGCCTGCCCATGCAGCAGGAATCCCAGTGCCTCCGACCCTGCCTTTGGTTAAGGCCTTCCTCCCCTGACTTCCTGCAGCCACACCCACCTCTGAGTCCACGTCCTCCCCGTAGCACACCCCAAACCCCATCCCAAGTCCAGGCCAGTGGAGAACTCTGTCCCCAGTGAGCCTGAGGTCATAATAGTCTCCTCTCCCCCCTGCTTGGTGCTCCCCAGGCCCTCCCGTCTGTGTGTGAGAAATAAGGAAATCGGGGGCTCTTCCCCACCTCATCCCCTTCCCTGTGCACCCTCCTCCCGCTGCTCAAATGAGGTGCAGGCTGTTACCTCCTCCAAGGCCAGGACGCCCCTCAGCTTCCCCATGCTGGTCACGTAGGCCAGGTGCAGGCCGAGCAGCGAGAACAGCGTGTGCGTCTGGGTGGGAAGGCAAGGTCAGTGCACAGGCCGACCCCCTACCCGCAGCCCCGGCAGTCGCAGCCGCAGGACTCGCCTTGTGCAAGGTCGTCTGCTCCACCAGCTGGAAGGGCGACTGGTCAATACAGCAGTAGTCGAAGCAGACAGGCTGGCGCAGCTGCTCCTGCTCCCAGGCCTCGATCTGTGGGCAGGTGGGAAAGCCACCATATCATGGCCCTCAACCTCAGACACCCGTTCTGGCACTGAATCCTGAAACAGGTCCTCCTCAGTAGGTCTCAGATTCACTCCCAGCCCCAGCACCATACCGCTCCCTCTTCTTCCTGCAGAGCTCCCACTCAGTGCATTTGTTTCCCAACTATCTTTGTTCAGCGAATCTCATAAGACCTGCCGCTCCAACCAGCCAGCCCTGTTCTTCCGACTGGCCTTCCCGGTTGCGTTTCTCTTCTCTTCTTGTCCCCTGGATTTTCCTCCTCTGCCCCCACACAGTCTGTGTGTCCTGACTCTCCCAGTCAGACGTGCTTTCCCCATTTGAATTCCCATAGTGCTTCGCTGGTCCTCCCTTTTCAGAAATGGCTTTGGTCATACTCAGCCTTGCACTGCCGTCTGTGTGACCCCTGTCTCCCAGACGTGAAACCGAGGGTGTCGTGTGACAGTAGTTGCTGTACACTGTGGCGAGACTAGCACACGCGCCTCTTACCAAGAAGATCACAGCAAGTATTTGCCGGATTTGAAGAGCCGAGCTCAATCACATGGCACTTAGTTGACTCCAGCAGAGACAGCTTTTCCATTTGGTTTTGTTTGTTTTGGTCTCCAAGAGAGGCGTTCATGGACAAAGGCCAACACCGCTCTTGATTTTAAATGTGCACACCAAAATCCCCAAGATTCCACGTAATCCACTTTATCTCTGGCTTTCCTAAATGAATCTAACACTGCTCTCCAGTCAGCGCCCCCAGAATGATGAAGTACGTTATTTTCCTATCTGTCCACACTGCTCTAGGATCACAGACTGTCACCTAGTTCTGGTGTCCACAGTGATGCCTACTCCATCTGTCCTGATACTTTGAGACTACATTCACAGTCCAGGATTCGTCCTCTGCACTCCCGCCTTTCTGACGGAGGCTCATACAGGGTGGGCACCACATCGCAGGGGTGTTGGAGAGAGGATCTAGATTTAAGGTGGAGGCTGGACCTTGCTAACCCTGGACTGGCTAATGCTATCCTCCTGGTCCTTCCTCTGGCCACATGTGGGCGCCTCGGTTTCCATGTTGACCTTTCTCTAACGCCACTCTCAGCAGCGTAGCCGGTGCACATTTACCCAGCACTTTCTCTGTGCCAAGCGTTATTGTAATTGCTTCCTATTAGTCACTCCAGAACCCTGTTATCTTCCTGTCATGGATGAGGAAACAGAGGCACGGGGTGCTTAGCAGTTTGCCCAAGATCACTCGGTCAGTGACTAGTGGACCTGGGCTTCCAGCCTGGCGTGCTGGTGGTGTTCCAGGTATACCCCCACTTTTGTCCAGAAGGGTGGAGAGGTGCTACTGGGCCTGGTGAGTTGCACTACTCGAAACAGCTCCCCAGTTAGAAACCAAAGCTCGGTGAGATCTCGGAACACAGTACACACAATCAAACAAATCACACATTGTGGGGGCTTCGGCGACCTGAATGGTAACTTAATTCTTCCAGTGTTCCCATATCTGCCCCCATCCTGTTTTTGTCAGTACCACATCTCAATATTGCCAATGATCTCATTTGACCCAGTCGAAAACCATGCTCAAAAACGTCCAGCATTTTGGGGACCAGCAGAGGGCATAGTGGTTAAGGCGTTGAACTCCCACATGGCCAACTGTGGTTTGAGTTCCAGACCCAGTGGCTTGAAACTCATGCCAGGCACATATGCATGCTTGCCCAAAATCTCAGGAGGAGAATGGAGGAGAAAGGATTGTGGTGTGGCCATAATAAACCCTAGAGGAGGGTGATTTCTCACATTTTGTCTCTCTGGTAAGCGCATGTGCCTTATAGCAAATATATATATATATATATATATATATATATATATATATATATATGTGTGTGTGTGTGTGTGTGTGTGTGTGTGTATACACACACACACACACACACACGTATTCTGCTCACTCCTCATTACCACTTCCCTTTTTTTCTTTCTCGTGGACTTAACCCCCTCTTTTAGGAAACAGGCACCATGACGACATTGAGTCACTGTAGTCATTACTTGCCTTCCAGCCACAGGTCTTGGTCTGGCTGCCTGACATTTTCCAATTGTTGCTGTCTCAGGGCTCTGACCCATGCAGCACAGCCACCTCCTTCTCTTAATTCAATGCTATTTTCCCACCTTTTAGGGTCTAGGACTGGCTGCTGGTGCCATTTTAATTTAGGTCAAGCTGACCTTTCCTGAATAGCCTCAGCCTTGTCCAGAACCTCCCTGGATCCTAGAGGATCCAATGCTCTCTTTTAGCGCCGTGATCCCATTTACACAGAGATTCAAAACTTCCCTCTTCTGGGCCAGGAGGTGGCATGACGGCTGAAGCAGCTGGATTCCACATGGCTGACTGTGCAGTTCAAGTTCCTATGGGGCAGCTTGAAAAGCTTGCCAGGAGGTTAAGGTGCTAGACTCCCACATGGTTGACTGCAGTTCAAGTCCTGGACCCAGTAGCTTGAAAATCACGCCAGGCACGTGTGCACACATGCCCAAAATCCCAGGAGGAGAAGGGGTTGAGGCATGGCAATTCCCCCAGGGGTGATTGATCATTTTTCCTCTCTCTCTGTCTCTCTCTAGCACACCCTATAGCAAAACTAAAAAGCAAAACAAGAAAACTTTCCTCTTCTGAAACTACTCCACCCCTCTGAGGACAGCGCCACCATAACCCATGAGACTTTTACTGCCGTCTCCACAATCATACCTTGTTTCCAGCCTCTCAAAATACTTTCCCATCTAGACTAGCATGTAACTCTTACAACAACACATTCAAGGTTGGGAAAAAATAAACAACAGCTTCATTTTCCAGAACAATCTACCCCAGGTTGCCACTTCCCTTACTTACTTCTTCGGGTAACATGTTATCCACCAAGTCTGTTGAATCCTAGAGAAGAAAAACATAGGTCACATCATGTCCCCATTCTTCCCATAGTAGCCATGATTAGTATGACATAACTGCCATCTCCCCCCGGCCAGGGCCACGGGTGCCTCCCTCCAAGTCACTGTCCTATATGATCAAGGGTCCCCTTTTGGTGGAATCTCTGCCCTCCTAATTTAAGAACCATGGGTATCTCACTTCTGAAAGAGTTTTCCTCTACCCCCCGCCCCAAACACATCTCCTCTCACCTGAATTGCTTTCTTCTTTGTGGGACGAGTTCTGCCAGGCAAGCAGCGCAGCAGGGACTGGAAGATGGAGGGTCTTTGGCCTGAGAGGGATGGGGAGGAATCAAAAATGGAAGCAAAGACATGTCCATACTGAAAGAAATGGTTAGGGGTCCTGGGTGGTTCCTGACACTCTGCCATCAAAGGATGCAGTCCTCTGGTGCCTCGTCTCCAGACATCCTCTCTTATACTCTCCTAAGTCAACCTCTGCCCCTACTCCTTGGGACAGTGACACAGAAAATCAATGACTAAGACCCCTCCACCATCCCCTAGGCTTGTAGCTCTTTGCAGGTGTAACCCATGGGTTGAGATGAGCCCAGAGACAACCCACAGGTGTGTGTTCCTGTGCTTGCCAGAAGATCTTCACCTGCAGGCTCTGGGGCTTCCAGCTGTTCTTTGTGGTTGGGCAGCGGCCCATTGGGCTCTTCGGGAGACAACGGAGCGGTAGGAAAGGGGTGAGGAGGAAGAAGAGGAGGCAGCTGTAAGAAATGGTCGACATTCTCAGTTTTTCAAATAAAAAAATTATTTAATTTAATTTATTTATAATTTGACCAGAATAGGAGAGAGAGAGAGAGAGGGAGAGAGAAAGTAAGAAAGCCACCAGGTCTGGGACTCAAACCATGGTCGGCCATGTGGGAATCCAGCCCCTTAGCCACTACGCCACCTGCCAGCCCCCAACATTCTCAGTTTTTGAGAAGAGGCTGCCTGGAACTTCACTGCCCTTATCAGTTGGTGTCCTGGGAAAGCTAACTCAATCCTCCCTTCTCTAATCCCTCGGGTCAAATTCTTAAACCCCCCTGAATTAGGATTTCTCTCCTCTCTCTCTCTCTCTCTCTCTCTATCATCTATCTATCTATCTATCTATCTATCTATATCTATACATCTGAGTCTTATATCACAGTACCCAGGGCCACCCAGTCCAGAATTCTGGCTTCCTTAATTGCCAGCATCCCCCTCCCTCCTCCTACTTGCCCTGCACCTGTCTCCAGCAAAGCACATCCCTCTGACTTCTTTCCCTTTGTGCCTCATCTATCCCACTCTCTGGCCCCTCCCAGCAGTCACCTCGGTCTTGCCAGACACATCCTCATCTTCATCCTCATCCACAAACGCAAAGGACTCTGGCCGGCCCCGAGGAGAGCCGCCAGGCAGCCCGTCCCCAGCCAGCCGCACCTTCCCGTCGTAGGGCAGCTCCGACAGCTTCCGAGCCATGTCCTGGGCTGCCCGCAGCCTGCGCTCAGGACACAGGTGGCGCTGCAGGAGGGCCTGCAGTTCAGAGCGCTCCACGGAGCCCAGCAGGATCATTGAATCTGGGGGACAGTCATGCTCAACTGAGGGTCCCATCCACACCTTCCCCTTCCACCACATTCTGCACAATGCGGTCAGGAACAGAAGCAGCCAGAGCACTCTTGTCTTTTACAGCTTTTGCCCTCTCTTCCTAAAAACTCATTCCAAAAATTCTCTGGGGCTGGGCCAGCAGGTGGCCGAAGGTTAAGGTGTCTGGGTCCCACATGGCCATCTATACCATTGGAGTCCTGGACCCACAGCTTGAAAATCACAGTGGGCATGTTTGTGGGCATGCTCAAAGTCCCCAGAGGAGAATAGAGGAGACGGGATTGTAGTGCAGCCATTTGGGGATGAGGGGACAGTGCGGGGTGGTAATTTCTCAATTTTCCTTTCACTTTCTCTGTCTCTCTAAGGTGAGTGCATGCCCCCATAGCAGAAACAAAAAAAAAAAAAAGGAAAAAAAAAATCCCCAGGAGTGACCTCACTCAATTCCTTTCATTCACCCATTCAGAATGTACAAACCCAACAGCCAGTACACTAATGGGCCCTAATTTGCACTTATTTTGATGTAGCCTTAATATTGACTGTTTGCAAATAGTTGAGCTCTGTATTAAAGTAGGCTATGCAATCCTGTTCAGCTGAAAAGAAACCTGAAAAGCCATTCTACGACAATGTGATGCGAACCACTCTGACAGAAATCTACAAGCCATCCAAACATTACATCTTCTGGCCTGGAAGAAAGAGGCAAAAACACTTTTTGTATCTGATGTTTTGTCACAAAAACCTGATTCCTTCTAGGATATAAACAAAATGTTTACTTTTCCTGAGGATGTCTTTTATATGTTTATAGAAATTCTGTTACTATAATGAATATTTTTATTAAGTTTTAAGGTCATGAAATTGTAGGAGTATTACTGAGGCAAAGTTTTCAGTTGAGCCTGCAGTTAAGTCATGTTTGTTTTTGTTTTTGTTTTGCCAGAGGGGGTGTGCACTTACCAGAGAGAGACAGAGGGACAAAGAGAAGGAGATGAAGAAAGCATCTCCCAGTGGGGCTTGGTCATGTTGCAATCCCTTCTCTTCTATTTCTTTATCCTGTTGGGATTTGGGGCGCACACACATACACATGTCCCTGGCATGTTTTTCAAGCTGCTGGGGCCAAGACTTGAACTGTGTGGTCGGCCATGTGGCATCTGACTCCTTTAACCACCAGGCCACAGGCCTTAGTCATTATTATAAAAAGTCTGCACTTTATTGGCTCTACCTCTATTACATTAGAGGGTATTTAGAAGGTATCTGAGATTGGAAAACTGTTTGAGCTAATCTAACTTGAGAAACTGGGATACTCTATCCAAAATCAGAACTACCGATCATAAGGCAGATATTCATTTTATATCTGGTAAAGGCCTATAATAAGGCACTGTGGGGGCATATAAGTTACAGTGTCTACCTCAAGGAATACCCAAACCAGTAAGGAAAATGACAGAGATAAAAACTGCAATGTGAAGTAATAGAGCAAGACAGAGTGCCAAAGGGGAGCGGAAATGATGATGGAGGAAATGTGAAATCACCCTTAATGAAAGCTGTTCGCTCCTGCCTGTGGGACAGTTTCTTCTCTTCCTTAAATGGGCATTAAAGAGCAGGCAGGATTTAGTTAAGGAAGCAGCAAAGGGAACCACCTAAGGGGCTGTGAGGTCTCCAGGTAACTGGCATTATTCGTGGATTCCCTATTTGAGAATTCGCCGACTCACTATGATCTAATTGTAACCCCAAATCAGTAGCAGAGGTACTTTCGCTGAAATCCTCAGATGTGCTCCGAGCGACAAGAAGTTCAAGTTACTTGATGCCATGCTCGCAGCCGCACTCTGCCTTCCCATTCCCGCTTCCCTGTAACAAGTGTTCTTCTCTCCGTCCATTTAATGTCACATGCTTTAAATTTATCCAGTTTTGTGACTTGTGTTGGTGGTTTTGCTTTTTAAAATGGACCCCCAGCAGGCCAGCTCGTGGTAGGGTGGTTAAAGCGACTGAATCCCACATGGCTGTCTGCATGGTTCGAGTCCCAGACCTAGCAACTTGGAAAACACTCTGGGCCCATGTGCATGCGATCCTGAGAGGAGAATAGAGAGAAGGGAATGCAGTGTGGCCAACCCCTTTAGGGGGTGATTTCTTACTTTCTCTCTCTATGTCTATGTTTCTCTCTGACAAGTGCATATGCAATCAACATTTTTAAAATAAAATGATAAAGGAATGAATGAATTCATTAAATGGCCCCCAGGCATAATGCTGAAAGGCTGCCTAGTGTTCCTAAGCACAGTCTGGGCTATGGTTGACTCAGAAAACGCATGCGTGTGTTAGGGGAGCTTCATTCAGGCGTGAGTTAGAGCACGGTGGCTGTGTGTTCAATGTTAATGAATCAGAAATAGCTATTAGACGAGGTGACTTGAAACAGAAACATGCACAAAATGAGGTTATGTACTGACTGGTCGATGAGAGACACTTGGGAACATAGCCCTGTATGACGTCTTCAAAAAGTGTATGGAAAATGTGTATCATGAAAAAAAAATACATGGATTTCAAACTTTTTGTGCACCAAAATACTTATACATTAATTCCATTTTTTTCTATGAACTTTTTGAAGGGCCCTCATGTAACCAAGCACAATATTAGAAATTTGGGAGAGTTTTGTGAGAGTAGGGGTGTATAGAAAAGATTTTATGATGTAAATATTGAAATGGTTTAAAATGCTTAAATGTTCATCTTTTCTATAGTTAAAGTCATTAGAAAAAATACATAAAGGGTACAGATTAAACTATTGATCAATGTGCCTTAATCCTGCTAACTTAAAAATTCAAAGTATCGTTTTCACTGAATGCGCATGACTTTTCTGCTGTAGTAGTAAAGTTGAGAAATCATTGAGTGGTTGTTAAATCGGGGACCATCTGCACTAGGAATAATGAGAAACAACTGTATTCCTTCAACTTTCTTCTCGTGCATATGCTATGACTGTCTTTTTCCTTCCTCAAGGATGATCACGTTCCCTGAGAGCACAGAATGGGTCTCCCGAAGCAGACTGGGTGGTCCGTCAGGACAAGCCCACAACACAGTGGCTACTCTCCCTCAAGGAAGTGCTTGTCTAGGTCACTGGTTCAGGAACGTTTCTTCCTTCCACTGACCTCTTTTTTCTTTTAATGAACTATTTTATTGAACTTTATTTATTTATTTATTTTAATTTGACTAGGGAGGGACAGAGTGACAAAGAGAGAAGGAAAATGAGAAAGCAAGCCACCAGGTTTAGGGCTCGATCTGCGGTCAGCCATGTGGGAGTCCAGCACCCTTAATCACCACCAGGCCACCTGCTGGCCCCTCCACTGACCTTTTGAATCAACCAGTGGTAAAGTCTTGACTGTGGTGGTCTGGAGCAGGGTCCGCAGCTCCCCGTATGTGCAAGAAGCTGAAACAAACTTCACATCACGGACCATGATGTCCTCAACAAAGATTGTATATTTGCTATGGAGGGAGAAAGCATGGTGGGTTAGCCCCACCACAGTCTATCCGGCGGCTAACCCTTCCAATCCTCCCCTGAGGTTTGCCATGCATCTGGCCATTCAAAATATTTACTAAGAATAGGGAGACGTAAAAACAATCAGGAACAGTGTTTCCAAACATTGACCCTAACCTCACCCGCAGAACCTCCCACCCCCATGACATCTGAACTAATTCCAGAGAGTGCCCTGACCTGAGCTGGTTCCAACCAAGGTCGGGCAAGTAGGGTAGCTTCTTGACCTGGATGATGCTGTCATAGAGGGAGGGCTGCAGACTCTGAGCCACCATGTTGGCCAAGATCACAGCCACCATCATGGGCAGGATATGAGCGATCTGACCCGTCAGTTCGAAGCAGATCACAGCTGTGGAGACTGTGTGGGACACGGCGCCAGTCAGCGCTGCTGCTCCTGGAATGACAGAGGATGCACCAGGGCTTAGGGCTGCTGTCTTTGGCACGGAAGGCACAGGAGGTCTAAAAACTTGATGATTCTATATGTTCTCTGAAGATGTGCTGGGAGTGACTCAGAATGAGGAGACATGACCTTGGTTGATGCCGTCACCCCTGAGATGACGATTTGTCAAGAATCAGGGCTAGGAGGCTAAACTGTTAGAACATCGCTTTGATCTCTCCCCATAACCTTCAGCAAGTCACAAGATCTTTTCGTATGTGGGCCCAAATCTTCATTTATAGCATGAAGATACTGCTGTCCTATCCATTCCTTGCTTTTGAAAGTTCAAGTCATTCTTAACTGAGCATTTTATTTATTTATTTTTTAGAGAGAGATTTTTGCTATGGTGCATATGCTCACCAGAGAGACAGAGAGAGACAGAGAGACAGAAAGTGAGAAAACACCCCTCCCAGGGGAGACGGTCATGCCACAATCCCTTCTCCTCCATTCTCCTCTTAGGATTTTGGGCACACATGTACACGTACCTGGCATGAGTTTCAAGCCACCAGGTCTGGAATTCGAACCACAGACGGCCATGTGGGAGTCCAGCAATGTAACCATTACACCACCTGCTGGCCCCAGAACTTTCACATATTTGTAGCTTAACTGAGTATTTTAAAGTCCATTATTGACATTTTACCTTGAACCTCAAGTGTTGGTGCTAACAATTATTGAGTGAATATAGTAACTAGCTAAGAATCACAGACCTGGGGCAGTCAGACCCACATGAAACCCTGCTTTCACTCTTCTCAATTGTATGAATAGAGTTAGACTCCTCTGGAATCCCATGGTCTCATCTCTAAAATGACAGGAGTCACTCAAAGCTTTCTAACGTGCTTGCAGGTCTAAAAACTTTATGATTCTATATGTTCTCTGAAGATAGAATGAATGTGGGACCAGCAGTTAGCGTAATGGCTATGTCGCTGGACTCCCACGTAGTCGACCGCGGTTCGAGTCCCGGACCCGGCGGCTTAAACTCACGCCGGGCGCGTGTGCGTGCGTGCCCAAGATCCCGAGAGGAGAATGGAGGAGAAGGGATTGCGGCGTGGCCATCCCCCCTGGGGGGTGATTTCCTGCTTTCTATCTCTCTGTCTCTCTCTGTCTGTCTGGCGAGCGCATGCGCCCTATAGCAAAAACCTCTCCAAAAAAAAAAAAAAAAAAAAAAAAAAAAAAAAAAAAAAAAAAAAAGATAGAATGAATGTATTGCTTATTTTTGGTTATTCTTTCCCATAGTCCCAAATAGTCCCAAATAGTCCCTTGTGCTTTAACTTTATTTCATACTGAAATATGTAGAGATGTCCTATGGGGAAATGTTGGGGAAGGCACACATAAACATTTAACAAGAAAATGTCACAAAAGAAAAATTATAACAAGAATGACACTACTGAATGGCATCTACAATGTCCTTCAGAACATAAACTATGTGTACACTGGGAATATATACCAGGAGGGGCCGGGAGGTACCCAAGAGACATGAAGACGGGGACTCTTACTGACAATAGGGGCTTTTGTAAAGGGACTATGATGGGAAGTGGAACGCCACATAAGCTACATAACTGCTAGTTGTTCTTCATCGAGGGACCTCATGTCCTTTGATGTTGGAGTAAAGAGGAAAAGGAGACGGGCCATAATAATCCTGGGGTTACATGGGTCTCTGTTTATACCTGGCCCTATCTATCTCAAAAGTCATTTTAGAATAAGAGCCTAAGGCTAAGAAAGGCAGCTAAGTGGCTCTATGGTCACCCAGGTAACAAGCAACATGGATAAGTCCAGAGTCTGTCTTCTCTCTCTCTCTTTACTTCTTTGTTATTTTCATAACAATCCTTCACTACACTCAGTTTATAGACAAGGAAACTGAAGGTCAGAGATCTCAAATGATCTCAAGGCTACAAAATTTACAAGTGGTTGAGTTGAATTTGTTCCCAGGCCTTTTGGAGACCCATGCTTTGCCCTTTTGACCGTGTCACATTGTTTCTCTGATGACTTTATCTTCTACTCATCCTCTGTCCTTTTCTGTTCTTGGCTTCAGAGGATATTTCCTTCAGCTCCTACTGTCAAAAGCAGAGACTAGATGTTGCCCTCCTCTAGAGAAGCCAGGCCCTAATAAATCAAGAAGGCAATCACTACCTTCAAACGTAGATGATATTGTCTCACTATTGGGTCTGAGGTCTTCTGTACCTTCTTATGGACAAATCAGAGAATGAGGGGGACATACGAAGCAGGTAGCTAGAAATATCCTCCTCATTCTCTGATTTCTTCTGTCTCTCTGTCTTTCTGATGAGTGCATAGCAAAAACCTCTCAAAAAAAAAAAAGAAAGAAAGAAAGAAGAAAGAAAGAAAGAAAGAAAGAAAGGAAGGAAGGAAGGAAGGAAGGAAGGAAGGAAGGAAGGAAGGAAGGAAGGAAGGAAGAAAGAAAGAAAGAAAGAAAGAAAGAAAGAAAGAAAGAAAGAAAGAAAGAAAGAAAGAAAGAAAGAAAGAAAGAAAGAAAGAAAGACAAACCATATCGTGTCTCTGGGAATTAAACTTGAACAGGGTAGAGATGTGGGGTACTCAGTGTTGGTTTGCAGGGGTGAGATGCATCTTACCAATTACTGCATAGCCCCCAGGTAGGATCTTGTAGAGGATGCCATCAAACAGGATACCATCAGGGAACAACATGGCTGTGATCTCTCCTACCAGCCTTCCAAATGCAGCTCCTAGATGGAAGATACAGGAGGGAAGGTGGAGTGAGACTCAAGTACCTCACGCTCTCTGTTTTCAGAGCAAATCTCTACTTAGTACTGAAACTGTGAACCGCCAGTACCCAAGCCTTCATCGCTTTCTGTGAACCCTCAGTTGCAGCTCTCGGTAAGTACCCCAGGCTTCCCTTGAGAACTTACCTAGCACAAACACAGGCATGAAGCCTCCACAGGGTATGGGCATCGTGGTGGCCACAATGGACATCCAGAACTGAGGTGAAAAGAAGCATCAGACACCCTCTCAACTCTGCCCAGTACATGTGCACACTCAGCTCCCTTCCCACTAGCTTCCTCTTCCTGCTTCAGGAACCACAGAAATCCTGCAACAGTAAATCCTTCTGGAAGCCATCTTGACCGTCTCCCCTCCTCCAGGACTAAAAAAACCATGAAGCTCCCTGACTAAGAGCTCACCAAAGATGACATAATAAAGTTCCTCCATGGCTAACTCCAATTCCTCCTACTTTGAGTAGTTACATTTGCCTTTTAGCAATCCAGAACAGGGACTGGAGCCCCAGAGAATTCACCTTCACTGTCCCTGCAAGACCCAAGTCCACTCTACACATTTAGTCCAAAAGTTCACCTCAGCAAAGCATCCTGACCTTCTTGAAGCTGGGGGATAGATACCATTTCCTAGTCAGGTTATATTTCTGAAAAGGAACCCCAGTTCTAAGTGGCAGACACCTTAAAGTCTCAGTAACTTACCTTAAACTTAGTCACTTAAACTTAGCTTTGATCTGGTCATTTACAAAGTCACCTGCCTGGTGAGCCTCACAGGGGACTCTGGAGGGAAGACTGTCTTGCCTGAGTCATTCGCTTTGACATCAAATCACCTTTACAAGGATTGAACATTAGATTTGTCTTGGCCATATAGGAAAGGAAAAATGAGAAAGCCTGATAAATCTGCCAGTGTAATAAAAAAAGATCTCCAAGGCCAACTTTTTTCAATAGAAATTGGGACTTTTTTCTTTTTTCTTTTTTTTTGGAAAAGCAACATGTACATTCTGGGGCAAAGAGTGCAAAAGAATTGAGAAGTAGAATGGAGAAAGGAAGAGTGCTTGAGCTTTTGAAATATATGTAAAAGAAATGAAAGAATGAGACATATAAACTAAGTGACATATAAACTAACTGGCTCAAATAAGTAAGCCAAGCTTAGAAAAGGAATTAGACACAAGATGGTAGCAGCTAAAGGCAGGACCTGCCAGGATTAAAGTATTTACAATCTTGAAATGGCACTAATTGCAGTGTAAACTATTCCTCATGTTTTTTCTTTTCTTTTCTTTTCTTTCTTCCTTTCTTTCTTTCTTTCTTTCTTTCTTTCTTTCTTTCTTTCTTTCTTTCTTTCTTTCTTTCTTCTTTCTTTTATTTTCATTTTCTCTAGGGCACATATGCTTGCTGGGATGGGGGCAGTGGGGAGAGTGATGAAGTACCCCCAGGGCGGATGGCCACATTGCAATCCCCAGTCCTCCATTCTCCTCTTGGGATTTTGGGCACATGCCCAGCATGTTTTCCAAATCACTGAGTTTGGGCATCGGACTGTGCCATCAGCCGCATGGGATCCAGCTGCCCCAACCACCACACCACCAGCTGGTGCAAAAATAAATTCTTAATTTTCTGAATTTTAGAGAGAATTTTCTTTAGCCAGGGCTGCTTTGAAGAGGCAATAAAGAAGATTCTGAAAAAGCTTTGTCTCAAAAGCCCTGAGATGAGGCAAAACATGCTTCTTCATGTCAAAATATGACTATGTAAAACAGTTGAAAGCTGCAAAGTTAAATATGCAAAATGAAAAGAATGTTGACAGAATTCCTTGAAGACAGAGAGCGTGTATGCCTTCTCTCTGTTCTGGCACAAAGCTTAGTAAACACGGGTAGGAAGTAAGCAGGTAGGTAGGAAGGAAGGAAAGACTGGGTGGTCACACAGTGTTCATGCAAGGCCAAAAAAGCCCCATGGGCTGATATTTGTAGGGAAACCCATCACAGTGAATGCTCGCCCAGGGGAACTTGTTTGAAATGCAGATGCCCAGCCCCCACCGGAAGCTGCATCAGACTGCCTGGAGCCAGGTCCAGACACCTGCAGTTTATGCTGAAGTCACTGACTTTGAGCCCCCTTGCACTAGCCTGCACCATCTCTTTGGAATGAGTACATGAAAGCCATAAGGGATTTTGTAGGCTCAGGGAGTCTGAAAACTCCAGTAATACAGATAATAGGTGACTGATAGGTCTGATTTCAGAGTATGAACTTTAGATTATCTTCCAAGATATGTGTAAGAATAGTATCAAGACAGAGGGCACTAAGTCATCAAATCCTTTAGCACAAAGAAAGACACATGAGATTAGCAGACATTTTTAGCTATTAGCACATGAAAGAAAAGACTCAGAAGTGATGTGGAAGTTACTCACAAGTAACTCCCAAGATTTTAAACACCCAGTTCTAGGAGGTTCTACTACTTTTAGATCCATCTCAAGAATGAGTGATATAGGGACCAGCAGATGATATAGTGGTTGCTTCCCTAGACTCCCACATGACTGACAGTGGTTCAAGTCCTGGACTTGGTGGCTCAAAAATCATGATGGGCATGTGTGCATGCGTCCCCAAGATTTTAGGAGAAGAATGGAGGAGAAAGGGTTGCAGGATGGCCATCTCCCAGGAGGGTGATTTTTCACTTTCTCTCTCATTGTCTCTCTTTCAAGTGCATGTGCCCTAACACAAAAACCTCTTAAAATACTACTATAACGACTACTACTAAGTGATATAAAGATCAAGCAAAAAGAATTCTACAGGAGCCAGCAGATGGCATGGTGGTTTTGGCACTGGACTCCCACATGGCCAACTGTGGTTCAAGTCCTAGACCCAGCAGCTTGAAAATCATGCCAGGTCCATGTGCATGCATGCTCAAAATCTCAGGAGAAGAATGGAGGAGAAGGGATTATGGACTGGTCATCACCCCTGGAGGGTGATTTCTTACATTCCTCCTCATTGTTTCTCTCTGGTGATGGCAAAAACCTTTAAAAAAGAAAAGAAAAGAAAAGAAAAGAAAAGAAAAGAAAAGAAAAGAAAAGAAAAGAAAAGAAAAGAAGAAAAGAAAAGGAAAGAAAAGAAAAGAAAAGAAAAGAAGAAAGAAAAGAAAAGAAAAGAAAAGAAAAGAAAAGAAAAGAAAAGAAAAGAAAAAGAAAAGAAATAATTCTACAGAGCCTCAGGCTGTGCAGAGAACTTAATGGTACCAGGTAATAATGTTAGACTTATTAAAAAAGAAACTGAGAAGTTTGTGTTAAATTAAATTCATACTCATTGTAAAAGCTCTTGATTTACAATATGAGGATACTTTGCATATCTTGAGATTGAGGAAGGTAAAAGTTTTCTTCAATATTATATATTATATATATATTTTTATATAGATTATATATGTAATATTACATTTTATATATATATGCAGAACTGAGAATCTTACTTGCCTGTAGTGATACTTCCAAAAGACCACACAGACTGAACTTCAAATCAGACTGAGAAAAAATAGTTTTAGTCACTTTTCTATTATAATTTGCCATTGTATCCTATTTTCTAGTTTCGCTGCTTTGGAGAAATAAGGGTACTATATACCCAGTGATTAGACAGTTATCATTATTTGACAATAAATTCTGAGATGCCATTAGACCTTGAACTTGGTTTACTATAGCTAAGTTTGTATACTCAACAACTAATTGTTGGGATTTATAAATTGGAGAAGATGAACTTTATAGCTAAAATCCCCAAATCAAATCCCTGACAAGACAATGAGAACTTCTTGATGAGTAAAAAAAAAAAAAAAAAAATCTTTTGAAGGAAGAAATGAAAAAGGAGTTACTTAATAAAGTGGGTATGTAAAATATGGAAGCTATAGCCCCAGTGAAGCCATCATGAGTGGAATGGAGAAGAGCATGCACAAATGCAGCTTCTAGAAATGACAAATCCTGAGAATACGTTACAGATGCCAAGCATCTGATAACTCTCACCATAATATCATTGATAAGTACACTAAATAAGCAGCAAAAAAACACAGAAGAAAATTTTAGATCAATTTCTCCAACTGCAAGCATGAGATTAGCCAAAGATGATATACTTGGCACATAATAAGTGCTTAATAATATTTATTAAATAAGTGAATAAATGAGCCCACTGTAGCTATTGCAACGCGAATACAATAGTGACTCATATCCTGGAAAAATGTAGATTCATAAAAGGTATCATAAATAAGTTAATAGCACGGTACTCAAAAGCAGGAAAACCCCATGACAGACTTACAAATGAGAACCCTAACATACAGAGGAAAATTTTGGATTATTTAAGCAAGCTAAACTATGAATAAAAGGCAGTCATTAAAAAAAGTAATCAGCAAAATTATAATAGACATCACAACCAGAGGTGGAAATAACTCCTTTGTATACAGGTCTATAAATATATGATCTTTGATGGGCAAATAGGAAAAAGAACTGGTAAAGAAGAGATCAGCTTTTTTTTTTTTTTTTTTTTTAAGAAGAGATGAGCTTTTGTTCCCTACTTTAAGTTAGAAGAAAATGGTTGGAGAATAACAAAATCTTTACAGTCTCACTCCCTAAATAAAGTTAGCTGCCTGAGGTGATCTTTGAAAATGGTTCGCTATTCACTTGACCCAGAGAACCCCACAAAGTCATGCAAGTCAAGAGGTTCAAATCTTCGTGTTCACTTTAAGAACACTCATGAAACTGCCTAGGCCATCAAGGGTATGCATATCTGAAAAGCCACCAAGTATCTGAAGGGTGTCACTTTACAGAAGCAGTGTGTGCCATTCCGTCGTTACAATGGTGGAGTTGGTAGATGTGCCCAGGCTAAACAGTGGGGCTAGACACAAGGTCAGTGGCCTAAAAAGAGTGCTGAATTTTTGCTGCACATGCTTAAAAATGCAGAGAGTAATGCTGAACTTGAGGGGTTAGATGTGGATTCTCTGGTCATTGAGCACATTCAGGTGAACAAGGCACCGAAGATGCGCCGTCATACGTACAGAGCTCATGGACGGAGTAACCCATACATGAGCTCCCCCTGCCACATCAAGACGATCCTCACTGAAAAGGAGAAAATTGTTCCTAAACCGGAAGAGGAAGTTGCACAGAAGAAAAAGATATCCCAGAAGAAACTGAAGAAACAAAAACTTACAGCACGGCAATAAAGTCAGCATAAAATAAATGTAGATAAAAGAAAAAAAAAGAATAAGAACACTTGGGGGCCAGCCAGTGGTGTGGTGGTTGAGACACTGGATTCCTACATGGCCAACCATGGTTCTAGTCTGGTGGCTTTTAAATCACACTAGGCGCGTGAGTGTGTGTGCCCAAAATCCAGAGAGGACAATGGAGCAGAAAGGACTGCAGCATGGCCATGCCCCTTAGTGGAAAACGATTTCTCACTTTCTCACTTTTCCTCTTTCTGTCTCTCTCTCTCTCTGCAGCCAGTGCACGTGTCCTACAGCAAAAACAAACAAAATCCAATCCCCCCAAAAAAACTTTAAAAAATTATAAGAATTATTTATAGTCTCTAATAAAATTCATTTGAATATTTGATCTCTTGAAATTCTAGCAAAGCGATTACTCACAGACTGGGAAAAATTCGGATGTGCAAATCAACTAAAAAAGGATAATCAGCCATGAATGAAGTGCCTAATTATCTAATATGAGGGGTAATTAATCTGAGGTTTTTACAGTTACTTGTATCACTAAACTAGATCATGTCCTTATTACTTGGCTGCTACAATGCCTTAATAATTGAACAAGTAGAGTTATTAGGTTAAATAACTACACCAAACATCTCTGGGTCGACAGGAATGGAACAATTAACCCAGACACGGGTTCACTTTTATAGACAAGCAGCATTTTACTCTATGGCCTGGACAAAAAGAAGGTGAAGATTTACCCCTCCCTGCCCTATGAAAACCCAGGGATCCCGATTGAAGCAGATGTTGGCTTTAGGCGGGCAATAGTGTGGGGAGCAGTACCTTCATGATAAAGAAGAGGAAGATGACGATGACCACGTTGACATGTGGATGAATCCACACCGCGGACTGACCCAAGCTTTCAGGGTCACCCATATGTTTTACCCACGTGTTGTTGTCAAACAGGGTACTGATGGCTTCCCGGGGCATCAGCTGTGAGGGGAGAACAAAGGGGCAGGTGCCCTAGAATACACTGGACTTCATCGTCCTCCAAGGCTGATTCCCCAGGGTTCCTTTTGTCCTTTGCTCTAAGAGAGCTTCTACCCTCAGGCAAGAGGACTGTGCTTCCAAGCTCGAGGGGCTTGCGTGCTGCGTCCCCTTTTCCGTGCTTCTCTAGACCAGGATTAGTAACCCAGCCATGTGCTCAGTGACCTGACCACCGCTCCCCTGGCCCCCCACGTCAGACTCCCCTTGAGCTGACCTCTCCAGCCATGAATTGACCCATTCCTGGTGGAAAGGTGAGTGAGGCGATGACAAAGGTGACAATTCCAGGGTATAGCAGGCGGCTGGAAAAGACACAGAGTTAGCGCTGCCTAGGGAGAACACCAGGCTGAACCTCAGCAAGCCGAAGTTTCCTGTAGGCCACTTAGTCTTGGTTCTTTAAGCAAAGAGTATTCTCTTTACCAAAACGATGATCTTTAGGGAGAGACCCCATGACCCACCTCCTAACCACTGAATCAGGGTTTCTTCATGGTTTAATGCAAACCACCCAAAGGCATGTAAAACCTTCCGCAAAAGGACCAGCAGTTAGCATAATGGCTATGTCGCTGGACTCCCACGTAGTCGACCGCGGTTCGCGTCCCGGATCCGGTGGCTTAAACTCACGCCGGGCGTGTGTGCGTGTGTGCCCAAGATCCCGAGAGGAGAATGGAAGAGAAGGGATTGCAGCGTGACCATCCCCCCTGGGGGGTGATTTCTCGCTTTCTGTGTCTCTGTCTGTCTGGTAAGCGCATACACCCTATAGCAAAAACCTCTAAAAAAAAAAAAAAAAAAAACCTTCCTCAAAAATAAAAAGGGAGGGACTCTTAGAGGAACCAGAGAATGAGTGAATCAGGCAAGGGAAGGGCAGTGGCTCACTGTTTCGCCAGGAACTGGCTGAGGGCCTTGTTCTTCCGGACGCCAAGCATGACGTGGCGATGTAAGTACACGAACACGGCACCCAGCAACCCACAGCAGATCCTGTGGTGGAAGTTACAGGGCTGGAACCTCACACATGTGAAGCCCCCCTGGTCCAGACCCAGTCGTCACAGAGTTGCAAATCCCCGGCTTCCACCTGCCATCACTTCCTGCCTCCCCCAGCACTTACACTGTATCTGGGCCCTCCGCACCTCCTTCCCAGCTTGGGTCCCTTCCCACCCATGGCCTCACCCCACTCCCTGCTTGCCACACCATGGGCAGGTGACCCTACTGACCCGATGATGGCAAAGGCTGGGAGCTCCTTCAGGTCAAAGGGGAAATCCATTCTGAAATTGGTTCTGAACAGGGCAGTGATGGTGACTATAGGATGAAAAGATTGTGGTGGGCGCTTCACAGAAATCCACAGAGGGGGAAACAGGTCATTCCTTCTGGGCGTGAATTCCTTTCTCCTCTAATTACAGTCTCTCCTCTTCAGTTGACTTTCCTTCACACCCCACGCTCTCCCTTTCTCCATGACCTGTATCCTTGTCCTATACTCTTGGGCCTTGATCTCATTTCCCAAATAATGCCATCCATTTCTTTTCTGATTTTTTTCTTTCATTTATATATATATATATATATATATATATATATATATATATATATATATATATATATAGCTAGAGGGCCTGTGTGCTTACCAGAAAGAGAGAGAGAAAGAGAGATCACCCCCAGTAGGATGTGGCCATGCTGCAATTCCTTCTCCTCTGTTTCCCTATCCTCTTAGTACATGCACACGTTCCTGGCATGTTTTTCAAGTTGCCAGAGGCCATATTCAATCTGCAGCTGGCCACGTGGGATCTGGCTCCCTTAGTCACTTGGGCGGCCCTATATTTCTTTTCTGAACCTCCCCACAGAGCTTCCCTCCTCACCCAATTCGCTTCATTCCTAGTTTGTGTGACCTGCACCCAGGGCCCCCGTTACCGGCGTCCTTGTTCCACACTGCGAGCACACGGAACACAAAGGCACTGAACGTGGCTGCGAAGAAGCCTCGCCAGTAGTTCCTCACCGCGAAGTAGGTGGATGTGACCTCGATGCTGAACAGCACTCCTGTGAGGCGAGGCAGCGGGGTCAGGCACCGACGGAAGGGGACAGCGTTCTCCCACCCAGCCCAGCTCCTGCCCCTGGGAGCTCCAGCTGAAACTAGAATCTGGGGGAAGCAGCCAGGATGGGGTTGGAGGGATAATGATGTGGAGTCTCAGGCTCCAAGTCACATACCCACACATGCTAGTGTTTACTTTGCTTTTGTGTGTCTTTCTTCAAAATAGGGATGCGATTCAACAAGAGGACAGAGAAAATGGAAAAAGGATGGGCCCTCAGCCAGTAAGATGTGAGCATCAAGCAGCCAAGTCCTCTTTACCTCTCAGAATGTGAGGTTGTGCAGGTTTCACAACTATGGGATATTTACAGATTTAACGGTAGTTGTACAAATTCTGCAAGACAGTGAAAAGGGCAAAAGCTGGACTGACTGGTGGCCTGGTGGTTAAGACAGCTGGATCCCACGTGGCCAACTGCACGTTTCAAGTCTGGCCTGGTGGCTTGAGAAATACACCAGGTGTGTGCGTATACATGCCAAAAATCCGGAAAGGAGAACTGGAAGAGAAGGGTTTGTGGTGTGCGTTCCCCATGCGGGGTTCTTCCCCACTTTCTCTATTTCCTTCTCTGTCTCCTGCAAGCACACATCCCCTCTAGCAAAAAAAATGTTTCAAAAAAAGCAAAACCTTCTAGATCAGATGCTCATCAGAGCTGCCAAGCCAAGCTCAGAATTTACTCTCTTAAATCCCCCTCTGGGTTCCCTACCTTCCCCGCCTACACGCCACATCCCCTGGGGCAACTTTGTAAGGCAGAAGTAAGAAAACTAGAAGCCGTTCTGAAAGCTGACAATAAGCAGTATTCTAAGAAAAGAAAGCAGAGGAGTCATGCACATTTCTAAAAACCCGAGTTAATATAAATAATATAAAAAAACTTGAGTTAAAAGAACCAAAGCTAAGAAGAAAATCAACAGGCTAGAAGAAAATAAAAACAATCATGCTTTAAAAATAGTACTGTTCCTGAGAGAAGATGTTGGACCAGAAAATGAGAAGGTAGGTGTAGAGAAAAAGAAGGTTGGGAGGGAAAGCAGTAAGGACAGCATGGAAAAGCAACACTCAAGAGATGCAAACGCAAGTATCTTTTACCATATTAAAAACAAGGGACTTGAAATTGATAAGTTGCAAATGTATGACAAAATGAACTAAAAGATGCAAGGAAGGCAAACCAGAAAAATGCACTAATAATTAGATAAATGGAGCTGAGGCCCAGCCTCAAGAACAACCATGAAGGAGGTGAATTTCGTCTCCTCTTGCCACAGTGAGCTTTTGCTAGCCTGTCCATCACTCGTCTCCTGCTTCCTGTCTCACACGCATCTCACATGTTAGTCACCTGTTTCTATTCTCTAGCCCAAAGCCCCATCTCTTAAATCCCCCGGGGCCTCAGCCTTCTCTTCTAGGTGACAGTCAGCTGCTCACATTGTGTCATTCATGCCAAGAGGAGGGTGGCCTATGAGTTACTTCACCCTGAAGCAGACATTTCTATTGATAGGAGTCAACCCTGTGTCCTTTCTCTGGGAAGCCATCCCTCATCGTCCTCTCCAGGTGGAAAATGTCTGTCCCTCATCTTGTTTCTCAAAATTTTGGACCAGCACTTACCACTTAGAGATCTAGTTATTTGTTTTTGTTTCGTTCTTCCTTTTTTTAAAGAGGTTTTTACCATAGGGCATGTGCACCCACCAGAGAGAGAAAGACAGTGATAGTGAGAGGGAAAGTGAGTAATCACCCCCTGGGGGGGGGGGGGATAGCCACACCAGAATCCCTCCTTCTCCATTCTCCTCCTGGGATCTTGAGTACACACACACATGTACCTAGTGTGATTTTCAAGGTACTGGGTCGAAGATTTGAACCACAGTTGGCCATGTGGGAGTCCAGCGACATAACTGCTACACCATCTGCTGGCCCTGTTTATATTTCTGAATTTCCACCAGGACTGAAAGTCTTTATTAGCCCATACCTAGTATTGTGTCTCCGGAACAGTCATGATGCATGTTCACATAGAAAAAAGTGTGATGACTTTTCGGATGACCCAGTGGAAGCCTGGGACCTCATCAGGGAGCAATGCCCATTCGAGGGGTGAGCAGGAGGGGAGAGGAGAGGCTAGAGAAGGAAGGGGGAGAACAGGAGAGGGTAGAATGACTGGAGTTTGGGAAGCAGCAGCAACGCGATGGGGCTGCTGGGCAGACAGCACTTTGCCAACCCCCTTCCACCCTGCTCTCAAACTCCACCTGGAAGGCCATTGCTGCCTCAACAGAAGGTTCGACTGGGAAGGAATCAGGTGGATGAGTCTCTCTCCTTGTCCTTACCGGTAACAAGAACAAAATCAGCTTTGATTTGCCTGCATATGAACTAACCAACTTGGGAACATTTTACAACAATTTTTTTTTTTCATTTTTTTAAAATCCTGGGCTGGGTTTTCTTTTTCTCACAATGTGGTTCTGGGACACTTTCCCTAGCAGTCTGTCACTGTGTGCTCAGGAATGAGAGCTAATTTTAATATTAGCCTGAGCCAAACCTAAAATGTGCTGCTAGAAGGAAACAAAGCATTAAAAACACAAACAGCATTTGGAATCGCTCTCATCTCGGAGGTTCTGGAATGTTGCTCTTTTCTCCCACTCTGGATTTCTTCTATCTTCTTTGCTGCTTCCCATGCCTCTGCCCAACCCAGGGCTTTCTCCTTGGTCTTCTACCCTCTTAGACTCCTCTTAGGACACCTTTCTCTCCCAATTTCCTCTATGCCCATAGCGCCAGCTACACCTATATGCTACTGCTTAGAACAGCTGTTTTTAGTCCTTTTCTGAGTTTCAGAATCACCACCCTACTGCCTACTTGATCAGATCTACACGTGCCGCAGGAACTCCTAACTCATTATACTCCAAGTGACATTCATCAACTCTCCCCAGACCCATTTGGCTTCCCAGATTCCCAGTCTTGGCTATAACATCCACCAGTTGGCTTTGCTGGGAACCTGGGAGCTAGCCTAGATACCTCCTTGTTTCTTATTCCTCATGTCTTCATGTTAAATTTAGTCAAACTTCTGTGGCTCGCATTTGTCATCATCTTCTCCACCTTTTCTGCCTCTGCCCAGCTCGGTCTCTCAATAACCAGCATCAAGACAACAATCTTGGAGTAAGATCACTGGTCCCCAGGCCAGTCTATCTCTCCCATATCTGCCAAGGGTTAGATGGGTGTTCAGAGCTGGATATATCATTTCTTTGTTTGAAATACTTTTGTGGATGGGGTCCAGCAGGTGGCATGGTGGTTAAGGGTGCTGGACTCCCACATGATCAATTGAGGTTCAACTCCCAGACCTGGTGGTTTGCTTTCTCACTCTCTCTCTCTCTCTCTTTTTCTCTCTCTCACTCTGTCCCTCTCTGGTCAAATTAAAATAAATAAATAAACTTAAAAAAATAATTCTTAAAAAAAAAAGAAATACTTCTGTGACTTTATTTCAACACAATAGCATTTCTGGAAGTCAGGTCAGGCTTGTGAGACATCTGGTGAGACAGCCCCTGCAGAAGGGCCTCTGTGGGAAATGCTGAACTAGAGCTGCTGTCTGTGCGCTCACAGTGCATATCGGCCCATTGAGTATTCTGATAACTTTCCCTGTTCAAAATACAGTTGCAAACTGATTTGGTTTTAGAATCGTTTTTATACGTTATATCAACATCACAAAGAACTGTGTCCTGTACAACACATTTGGGAAAATTCTAGCATAGGAAACAAAATCTACATTTTTATGCATGGTCTAGGAGGGCCTCTATGATAGAGCACCCATTTACCTGTCCAGACTCATGTGCTCTTATTCCCCTCTTTGTACCCCTCATCTCCTATAGTGATAGTTCCCCAGATTCACCTTGCAAGACTGTTTCCTCTGTCCCAAATCCCTTGCCCTCACCATCATCCTCACAAGTTCCTGCTTATTAGTTAAGCCTCACAGAGGAGGGTTACTACTATATTATTTCCAGGCTGCATACAATGGGAGCAAAAGGTATTTGTCATTTCATGGAATGTCGAATTCTGTTCCCTTCATTACTTAAGAACTAAGAGTGAGGACATATTCTGACTATTCTTCTTCATCTAAGATGCTGTCCAAGGGACCTGGGAGAGTCGTGTCTGCAAACATGAATCTTTCCGAAACAGACTACCTTGGTCTAGTGACCATGGGCAGTTCTGTAGGTCCTGACCCTGACATAACATCACCACATAAATAGCAAGGCCTTATTATCTACATTCAGGTTAAACTCAGGCATTCTTTTCTACTGACTCCAAGTCTCTTTGAGACAAAGACTTGCATATTTAACTAGTCACTTACCTAAGAATTCCTTTCTTTCTTTTTTTCTTTTTTTTGTTTGCTATAGGACTCATGCACTCATCAGATTCAGAAAGAGAGAGAGAAAGAGAGAAAAAATGAAAAGTCAACCCCTACGTGGGGGGATGGCCATGCTGCAATCCCTTCTCCTCCATTCTCCTCTCAGGATTTTGGGCACACATGCACACATACTTGGTGTGATTTTCAAGCTGCCTGATCCAAGACTCAAATCACACAGTCAGCCATGTGGGATCCAGGTCCCTTATCCTCCATGCCATCTGCTGGCCCACTAGTCTAAGAATTTCTAAACTTACCTATAACCTACAAGCCCCCACTTCCAGATGTCCTGCCTTTTGGGGCTAGACTGATGCAAAGACTCCTTATACTGATTCAAAATTTTGTCTGTGTTTCCTGCTCTCAGAACTGAAGAAAAGAACTGCATCTGAGCACCTCAGGAAAACACTTCTGTGTTTTTCAAGACTGGTCACTCATATTTGTGCTTAGAATAAATCACATTAATTATTATTTCTACAGAGCCTGGTTATCTCTGTTTACACTAGTAAACAATTATACACATTGTGAGTAAAACAGCCTAATAATAATTTTTCTCTCAGAATTACTTTAGATAGTCATTAAAAGCAAATCAACTAATGACATCTGCAAGTACATTAATGATTTACCTCCTGATACAAACAGCCTGATCACAACACTTTAGCGTTGATGTGCTTGACAATTTGTGTGTCAAGAACAATGGTTTAATTTTTAAAATTTTATTTATTTCTTCTTAGGGTGAGAAAGACAGGGTCTTAACATCACAATCTACCTCTACCCAGCTCCAGCCAACTTTTGTAAGAGAAGTCTCTGATTCCAAAACCCAAAATCTTCCCTTGTGAGTCAGCCTCATGGATTGTTGTGTGTTATTGCTATACCACTTTCTAGCCCCAAGAGAAATATTTTATCTTTACCTTTCTTATATTTCACACAGGACCAAAAAACATCCTTGCTCACTCACCTCAGAAATTCTAGTTTATTTTCTTTACTTTAAAAAATATCGGCTGATAAAAAAAAAACAAAACAACAATGACAACAACAAAAAAGAATTCTTCCTGTCTAAAAATATTCTTTAGACCTTCTGGATTTAGAAGGCTAAGAAGTAAATAAAGGTGAAGGCAGGTATAAATGTAACTGTGAATGTTTATGTGTAAAAATTCAAACACACTATCCTTCACTGGCAGGGCCTAATGACTTTAATGACTAGAGCTGACAACAGAAGTGCCAATAGGATGCTAGCTAGTGCATACGCTAACTTGGTCTCCTTTTGCTGTGCACTTTTGGCACAAGGTTAGCTCAAGTTAGTATGACACATTTCATTAACTTTAAACTCTTATCCATATGTCATTCCTGAGCTAAGTTATTTTAGCTACCTGGAAGCCTCCTCTATGAAGAGTGATTACATTTCCATAATTGAATAGAAACTTCTAGCAACGGGTCATTTAAGAAGCATATGCTTGGAGCCAGCAGAAGGTTTAGCAGTTACATCGCTGGACACCCACATGGCTGACTGCAGTTCCAGTCCCAGATCTGCTGGCTTAAAACTCATGCCAGGCATGTGTGCTTGCATGCCCAAGATCCTAGGAGAAAGATGAAGAAGGAATTGTTGCATGGCCATCCCCCTGGGTGGGGAGGAGATTTTTCACTCTCCTTTTCATTGTGTCTGTCTGTCTCTCTCTGGCAAGCACACACAGCCTAAGTCAAAAATCTCTGGGGAAAAAAAAAAAAAAAAACAAAAAAAAGAAAGAGCATTTGCCTCTGTTAATCTGACTACAACTGATTTCACTGATACTACAGCTTCCTCTGACTGTGTCCATGTATTAGTCATCCAAATGTGATAAGGAAAATAATCGGAAGGATCATTGTTTGCCTTTTATGTGTACAAGACTCTAAACTCAGGCCAGACTGCAACACAGTGATAATGTGATGCTCAGTGAAGTTGAACTATGTGGGAAAGTTCTGAGTGTGGGTCCTTGAGCAAGCTAAGAGTGTGCATGAATGCCTGTGATCCTAGGCATTTTTGCCTTTATTCTTAAATTTTTTTCCCTTTTCATTGTTTTATTTTGTCTTTTTGTTGTTATTGTTGTCTTTTTCCCTTTGTTTCCTTTCTTTAACCTGACTTTCTCACCTTGCTGCTCACCTTCCACACACTGAATGTCTAGGCAGGTCTAGGTGCACAGTAGCAAAACATCTGACTACTTTTAGGGTCATAGTAAACCTCAACCCCCATTGAACTGGTACAGAAAGGGAGAAACTCATCTTTATGAATCTAAATTGAAATTCCTTTCTGTGGATACCACATTGCAAAACACAGCAGAAGAGAAATAAGCATAGAAGTACCTCACAGTAAAGTGAAGCATATAAGCTTACAGTAGCAGAAATCTCTAACAAATTATTCAAACGTGAACATACCACCAGATGACTAAAAATCAGAGAAGAAAGACTGCAAAGTGAGCAGCTGGGAGAAATATGGAGCTGCAGTGAGTGCAGCTCATCTCCTCCCACATACCTCTGAATTCTTAGTTGAAACCCTGCAGCTCAGCCCAGATGCACCTATTCCTTTGCAACTGTGAGGCCTTTGTAATATCCATTTCCACTGACAAAAGAGCAGGATGCTTGGTGAGGATCAGGGAAATGGAACTGCAGAAATATTGCAGGTCATCTTCTTCTGCACACCTTTAACACTCAGAGTTAACTTCAGAAAGGTAGGAAGTAACATACAATCCATCAGATGACCAGAAACCACCTCAAAGGCACAAGAAATATGGGAAATCAAGAAAACATCTTACCCCCAAGGGGAAAGAACAGCCCTTCATCATTTACAGAGAGTACAATGGAACTGGTGGAAATGTCAGATAAAGACTTTAGGATAGTCATAGTGACCAAGCTAACAGATATGCAATAGAAGAGAGACAATGATCTCCAGAAAATGCAGAAGAAAAGAGACAATGAGTTCCAGGAGGTGAGGAAGTTCTTCCATAATTTGAAAGAGGAAATACACACTATAAAGAATCAAATGTAACTGTTAAAGATGAAGGCTGTAATCAGGAAATCAAAATCTCCCTTGAAAGTATTAAAAGCAGATTAGATCATGCAGAAGACTGAATCTCTGATGTACAAGACAGAACCTCTGACTTAAAAAAATCTATCAAAATAACCCCAACAAATAAGAATAATATATGATTAATACTAGAGACCATTAGATGCCCAAACACCCAGGTAATCAGTATCCCAGAAGGTGAAGAAACTAATCAGGACACCGATAATCTATTCTATGAGATACTAGAAGAAAACTTTCCAAACCTAGAGAGGCTTTCAGACATCCAGACTTAAGAAATACAAAGGACCTCACATAGAATTAACCCAAGAAGGCACATCATAGCCAGATTGACCAAAATCACAGACAGAGACAAGATACTAAAACTGGCAAGAGAAAAACGTCAAGTTACTTTCCAAGGATATCCCATCAGGCTAATATTAGACCTCTTGTCAGAAACAATGCAAGCAAGGAAAGAATGGAAAAATATATTCAAAGTGTGAAGTGAAAAACAATTTCAACTAAAAATACTATCTCTGGCAAGATTATTTTTCATATGGGAAGAAAAGATAAAAACCTCACATAAACGAAACCTGAAAGAATTTACCAACACCAGACCAGCTCTGTGAGCAGTTCTGAAGGGAGTTCTATACCAGGAAAACTAAATACAGACAGACAGATAAAAGAACAAAAAAATGACCAAGAGAAAGGCCAACTTAATGGTAGGGACAAGTTCTGAAATATCAATAATAATGTTAAATGTTAACGGAAAGGTCAGACCACAGTAACACTGCAAATTTAACAAAAGAGAGATTGCATGAGACTGAACTGGTGAAACTGGAGGGGGGAGAGGTTTTCGCTATAGGGCGCGTGCGCTCGCCAGACAGACAGACAGAGACATAGAGACAGAAAGCGAGAAATCACCCCCCAGGGGGGATGGTCACGCCACAATCCCTTCTCCTCCATTCTCCTCTCGGGATCTTGGGCACTCACGCACACGCGCCCAGCAAGAGTTTTAAGCCACTGGGTCCGGGACGCGAACCGCGGTCGACTATGTGGGAGTCCAGCAACATAGCCATTACGCTAACTGCTGGTTCCCTATGATTTTTTTCTAAAACATTATTGACTTTCTTCTATGCTTGGTCTTCCAGATTTAAAGATTTTTGTTTTCTTTTGAGTTGTTGATAGGTTCAGCAATTTGTTAAAAACAGAATTTTTTGAATTGAAACATAAACTTTTCTCCCTTCCTGATTCCTTTGCAATTGGAAAATATTTGTGAACATTCTTATTTTGTGGCAGAATGATTGTTTGCATAAGCTCAGTAATATAATAGCATCTGTTGCCTTGCATCAGAAATTGAATTCTTCTGGGGCTTTGTACAAATAACAGACCAAATTTAGATTAACTTAATTTTTTCTTTGAAAATAAGTTAGTTTATACCTCTCTTTAGTAAAGGGGAATGGAGAGATAATAAAAATGTTTCAGGAGAAAATTACAGTGCACTTGTCACTAGATTCTAGCTTTGTCCATACTTTTAGTTGAAGATCTTTTGTGACTCAATAAAATGTGAAAGAAAGAAAAATGTTTAGTATGGAAGAGAGGGAGGGGAAAGGGGAAGAAAAAAACTGGTAAAAGTATGCTTACTTGACAAAAAATAAGCTATTTGCTGATGACAATGTATATAGTAATATCTTTGTCTTGACTGAGATGCTTGGCATTTGTGTTGGAAAAAGAAATGTATACTGTAAAGACATGTGATTAAATGTAAATAAATTAAAAAAAAAATAAAGTAAAATAAAATTCTCCTCACTTAAAGCCTGCCATTGGGACCAGCAGATGGCATAATGGTTACATTGCTGGACTTCAATATAGTTGACTGTGGTTCGATTCCTGAACCCAGTGGCTTAAACTTACGCTGGGTGTATGTGCATGCATGCCCAAGATCCCAAAAGGAGAATGAAGAAGGAATTGCAGCATAGGCATCCCCCCATGGGATGATTTCTCTCTTTCTGTCTCTCCATCTCTGTCTTTTTGGTAGCACACGTGCCCTATAGCAAAAACCTCTTTAAAAAAATAAATGCAGGAACGAGCAGTTGGCGTAATGGCTGTGTCGCTGGACTCCCATGTAGTCGACAGCGGTTTGAGTTCCGGACCTGGTGGCTTAAACTCACACTGAGCACATGTGCATGTGTGCCCAAGATCCCAAGAGGAAAATGGAGGAGAAGGGATTGCAGCGTGACCATCTCCCCTGGGGGGTGATTTCTCGCTTTCTGTCTCTCTGTCTTTCTGGCGAGCTCACGTGCCCTATAGCACAAACCTCTTGAAAAAAAAAAGAAAGAAAAATAAAGCTCCTCCTCTGGTCATTATTACAAATAAGGTCCATCTAAACTCCCATGTTCTTAATAAGACACAACAAAATGTAAATGTAAATTTTCCCTTTGAGGAGAAAGTACATAAAGCCCCATATTCCCGGATGATAAGTACAGGGCAAAAATATTCAATAATACAGACAGGTTTTAATATAAATAGGGAGATCGCCTTGGTTTTTATTCCTAGCTCTGCAACTTTCTAGCAGAATGACCTTGCTCATGTCCCCTGCCGCAGCTATAATTCAGTTACCTCCTTTCTCTCTCCTCTATAATACCTGCCTTACACTGCTTTGGGAAAGAATAAATGGTAAGTGCTTCGAGTGCTGCTTGGCACATAGTAAATGCTCACTAAAAACTGGCCATTCGACATGGATCATAACAAATGAACTGTAGTACCAGCTGGTACTTGGGGAAGTGACAACAGTTCGGGGAGCCAGGCCAGGCAAGTGCACCAGTGAGGGAGAGGAAATCACTTGCCTCCAAGTGGTGTCCCAAAACAACAGCCGACTCCCACAGCACAGCCCACCGTCAGGATGTCCGAGTAATAGTATGGCTGCTACTAGGGGAGAGACAGACAGACAGACAGAGGGAGGAAGGGGACAGATAGAGGAAAGGCGGAATGAAAGTCATAGGAGTCATCATGGTCCTGTCACCCCCTGTGAATCCCAGGCCAAAAGACACTCAGTAAGTTTGGCGGCAGGAAGTGACCTCATAGCACAAGGCCAGAACAGAAAATGAAATAACAGACAGTCTGTGACAGGCAGGTAAGTCAGCAAATGCTCTCCAGAGAGAGGCTGGAGGTGGGGCATTCACAGTGAGAAGTGACGTAATCAAGCATCAGGAAAGGACTCTAGACCCAACGGTTCCAGTAAGTCTGCACAAAACAACCACCAATCCCAAAAGAATCCACAGCCGTTAGGTGCCAAAGTCCGGCTTCCTGGGTGCTCACTCCCTGGGTGCCGCCCACCAGTCCCATTGGTGAGCACTGCGCTGTCCGCCCCAAGCTTTGGCAGTCACTCGGCACCCCTTCCAAGTCTAGCTCAGGCCACCAGGGTAGGGAGGAAGTGCGACTTGCCTCCGACAGGGGCTGCAAAGCAGCATCCCACGCCCACCGCACAGGCTGACACCAGAAGATCAAGCTGCCCAGGCACGGTCTGCAAGAGAAGCAGGCGGGATGGGGCGGGTGGCGCAGGGCGGCTGGGCAGCACCGAGAGAGGCTGGGAACTTCCAAGGGACAGGGCTGCTCAGGACGGCAGGGCGGATTAAATGGACCAGTGTGGGAGCAGACAGGACAGGCTACCACGTGGGGCACAGACCAAGAAGGAATGGGCATCGGGGACCAGGCAGAGGCTCAGGCACCGCGTGGCTAGGGTAGGCGGGCAGGAGGATGGAGGCTGGGGGAGCGCGGGTTAGTGCGATGCCCACGTCAGCACCACGGCCAGCCCGGAGCAGAGCAGCCCTTCAGCACGCTGGGCACACTGCCGGTTTGCTTCTGCCAGCCAGCCCCTACCTCGTTTTACCGCCTCAGCCTTACCTCGTACACTCCACAGAACATGGACATGAACTTGCTGAGGACGGCAGCACAGATGCTGGCGATGTGCACGAAAGGGCCCTAGAAGAGAAGGGAGGGCTGAGGGAGAGCCCTGGCCCGGGTGGAGGCTCCGTGGCCCTCGCTGGACCAACCTGCCCCATGCCAGGCACTGGGCTCGGTACTGGAAATACAGAAAGCGGACAGAAAGTCTGCCCCATGGAGCTCCCTCCCAGAGAGGAAGGGAGACGTCGAACCCTTCTGTTGCCATTCCAGGTAATGCTGAGGGCCATGAAGGAAGGGGGGCCGGATGCAGTGTGACCATCCTCCTCGGGGGGTCATTTATCACCTTCCCTCTTTCTCTATCTCCCAGTGAGCCAACACCTTATGCCAAAAAAATCTGAAGGAAAAAAGTATTAAAGACTCCTGCTGCGGTATTGAGTGTCACCGGTAGGGGGCGAGAACGCCCTGGAATCTAGAACTAAGAAGACCTGACTGTCACCTCAAAAACACACTACCCTGGGGCTGGCCAGTGGCGTGATGGTTAAGGCTCTGGACTTGCGGTTCAAGTCTCAGACCTGGCAGCTTGCTTTCTCACTTTCTTTCTCTCTCTGTCTCTCTCTGTTGAGTGCACCTGTCCTGTAGTAAACTGGAAAATAATTATTATAATAATGATAAATAAAATTAAATAAATAATTCTAGAAGAAACCCAAAACACCACCTCTTCTGGGTCTCAATGTTCTCATGTTGAAACAGGATTGGTCTGGGTCATTGCTAACGGAGTGAGTCTCAACAGGGGGTGATTCTGCCCCCACCTCCACCCCCTGGGGACACTAGGCCATGTCTGGAGGCATTCTGACACAAACCAAACATCCCACCACGCACAGCCATTCCCCACCACTGGGCCTTCCCACCCCAGCATAGTCCACAGGGCCTGACTGACACTCTGACCCCAGGCCCCACAGCTCTGACATCTTTGTCATTCGACCCCAGGATGAAGGCCTCTTAACTGCAGGATGAAGACCGCTCAAAGCATTTCTCCTCCCTAATGCCAGTTGGTCCTGGCACTGGTCCTGTCCCCCGGGTCCATATCTGCACTCAGAGGACCCTCCAGTTTCAGCCCTCTCCCAGCTCACACCTGATAACAAGACCTACCTCTTTTCCCACAGGAATTCCACTGCCTAGCCCAGCAGTGAGGGCGACAACCTTGGCCACAAAGGCCTTGAGCGTGAGATACTCCTTCAGGACAACCCCGCGGAGTATCGTCTTCATTTCTGGGATCCCAGAGCCTACAGGGGTTAAAAGGTTACATGCAAATTCAAACTGGAGGGTAAAAGGGAGATTGAACATCCCAAAAGTGGAAATGGGGGTGGGGGGTGGTAGGAGGACAGTGGTGAAGCTAGCAGGGACTGTCAGCTGGGCTGGAGGTGGTGAGGAAGACAGAGGGCTGGTCCTCAGGCCACCCAGACTATGTGGAGTCTGCTAGAAGGTTCTCACCAACAGCCTGGGGAGAGATGAGCTGGCAGAAGAGGGCGCTGAAGAGGATGAGAATAAGCGGGAAGGTGACCCAGGCCAGGAACTGCAGTGGGAGGCTGGGCCGCATCTGCGCGTAGGTCCACTTGTAGGCTGCAGGGACACACCTGGGTGAGGCAGTGTGGGGGCGAGGGGCTGTCTGTCTGCCCTCCCAGACATGCTACTGTCATTTTAAACCCAAGTTAGGGAGTGAAGGGGCTGCTCAGGGTCCTGCTTGCTGCAGGTGGTCTGTGGGGGAGGGGGGAGAGGCTGTGCTGCAAGCCCCTCTGGAGTATAGGCCAGAGTGTGAGCAGCCATGGGGTTGCCCAGAACCGAGGGTGCTCTGGAGCTGAAACTAGAGAAAACTGGTCACCCTGTTAGAGGGTACGCACAGCTCGCACGGCAGCTGGGAGGCAGCATGAGAAATGGATCTGTTCTAGGTCTCGAGGTCTGGTCTTGTCCAGAGTCAGAGTCCCCTCAATGCCCTCTGTGTGCAAGGTGCCCCTCTCATGCACACACAGAATGCCCGGGCAGAAATCTAGAAACAGCCTGGTCTGGGAAGGGGCTGAGGGCAAAGACCTGGGTCAGGGGCCAGCCAGTGGCATGGGGGCTAGGGCAGCTGGATCCCATACAGCCGACTGTGTGGTTCGAGTCCCAAACCCAGTGGTTTGAAAACCATGACAGGCATGTGTGTGTGTGTGTGTGTGTGCCCAAAATCCCAAAGGGAGAAGGGATTGTGGCATGGATCTCATCCCTGGAGGGAGGCAGGGTGAGTTCTCACTTTCCCTCTCTCTTTCTCTCTCCTGTGTGTTGCTTTCTGGTGAGGGCATATACCTATATATAGCAAATAAAAGTTTTTTGAAAAAGACCCAGGTCAGCCCTACCCTGAAGGCTCTTGGCACTGACATAGTCCATGCTCCAGCTGACCAGGGCCATCAGCAGTCCCAGGAGCACCAGGAAGATCCAGTCCTCCCCCAGCTTTCTCCTCACCACGCGTCCCAGGCGGCAGACACAATCTAGGGAGAGGAAGGAACAGAAGGAGAAAAGCAGCTAACGGTCACCACTTCAGGCGCGTGACAGCGGGGGGCTTGGGAGGTGATGTCCCCAGGGCCATGTCTGCATGTCTAATTCACTGAACTCTTCTTTACCTCTCTCCCATTGCTGTCCCTGTCCCTTCAGAAGGTATCTACTTCTATTCTAAAACCTGTTGCTTGGGGTGAGGGGAGGCAGAATGAGAAACGAGACAAGGAGAGGTGCCTGTTCCCAGTCCTCAGAGGGGTCTTTGGGGCAGTGGAGGGAGGACGCGAGGAGGGCCCTCCGACTTGCTTTCCCAACCCAGTACCTCCTTCTACTCAGGGTTCCTTCATTCCTCGGGCCCCTTCACCTTGACATTTGGAATAGTGATCCTCATCCTTGCTGTCCACGGTGGAGCTGGACCCCGTCTTCTTGGACACCCCAAGGCCCTGCTCCTTGGGGGGGAACTGCTCTTTGTGATGGCCATAAATCTGGATGGGGGAGAATGCCAAACGTCTGTCTCGTTGGAGAGTGGAAAATGAAGAGACAGCGGCAGTTCACACTCAAAGGGAAAAAATAGCAAAGCAGAAGTAGAACCAGGAGGTGGTGTGGTGGTCAAGGTGGCTGGATTCCACATGGCTGACTGTGTGGTTCAAGTCCCAGACCTGGTGGCTTGAAAAATGCATTAGGCACGTGTGTTTGCATGCCCAAAATCCTGAGAGGAGAGAGAAGAAGGGATTGCAGCGTGGCCATCCTACCTGAGGGGTGGTTTCTCACTTTCTCTCTCTCTCTCTGCACATAAGGTTACTCTGTGGTCACCCTTGCCCTCAACCCCCCAGTCTCCATTAATACATTTCCCACCCCGTTTCCTTCTCCAACCAGCTCCAACCAGTTCCTAAACCTGGATGGATCTTAGTGTGTGGCAACCCTTCATCAGAGAACCCAGTTTCTGCTTTAAAGTAGAGACATAGAACTGTGCTGAGATGGGGTATCTGTATCAAATAGGTGTTTTGTTCACCTTTTTTATCTTTCTTTTTAAAAATTTTGTCAGAGGGCTCATGCACTCAAAGAAGAGAGAGAGAGAAGGTGAGAAAGCGCGCCCCCCTCCCCCACGGGGATGGTCATGTTATAATCCCTCCTCCATTCTTCCTCTGGGTGTTAGGGCACACACGCATATACACACACCATGCTTGTTTCTCAAGCTGCCGAGTCTGGGACTGAACCCGCACAGTTGACAATGGGGATGCAGCCTCCTAGCCACCATGCCGCGGGCTAACTTGATCACCACTGCTCTCTGTGCCTCTGCAATCTCCCCGACTGCTGTGTGACTTCTCTCCAAGGGATCCTACCTGGGCAGGCTGAGGACAGGACCGGCCCAGCAAGCAAATGGCTCTTGGCTGCACTTTGTTTAGGATGGGGCACTTCGGGCCCTGTCAAGCTTAGAGCAAGCCCAGCCACCTCGTCTTGCAGTGATCGTCCACATGAACAGAAACCAGCCCTGAAAGGCAGTCTACGATGTGTGATGGTCAAACCCCCGCCATGGGGAGAGGCCCTTCTCTCCTCCCGTCCCAGTGTGTGTTGCGTGGGGTGTGCGGGAGCTCTGATCACTTTCAGCTGCCCCTCCCCCACTACTCTACTCCGTCCTCTGGGGCTGGGTCAGGCCAGGCCAGGCGGGAGAGCCCGGGTGGAAGAGATCTGATTTCACAACAGCAGCAGCAGAGTTTTCTGCCTTGGTCTTGAGCAGGCACACACGAATTACCCTGCTCAGGGCGATTTCATCTTCCGGAATGAGGTTAGTGACCTCGGAGTCAATGTTTCCCTCTAAACCCTACCTGGAACCCATACGAAGACACTCCCAGTGGAGGTCAGCCAGCCGAGGTCCGTGGAGATAGGGAAGGGGTTGTGGCATTTCCAGCCCAGGGTTTGGAAAACTCTACCCAGCCAGATCCGTCCTGGCTGGTCGGGGGCGAACCACCACACCAGGGCAGGATAGCGGAGGGGAAAGAGAAATCAAGGCTCCAGTCTCCAAGCAATTCAGGGCCTGAGATTTGTTCAAAGTGCTCCTGGTTGTGAGCAGGGGTGAGGGTGGGGTGGGATGAAACAGCACTGACCCAAGATTGCTGACTGCTGGGTACCCGGCGTTGTTGCATTTATTTCTGGGTGAGTCTCACATTTTCCATAATAAAAAGCAAGCACACTCATCTTCTTTGCTTTCGAGGCCCTCTGGAAGCCAGCTCACAGGTCCTGTCCAGCACGGAGCGTCATACTCCCTTGCCCAGTTTCCTGGCCGCCACCAGAAAGTGCCATAACTGCACTTCTATGCAAGTTGTCACACCCAGATGCGGTCATGTACCACCAAGTGACACAGAACAGGAGGGGTCTTTTTGTGCAACACCACAGTGTTGGGCCCACAGCAGACCCTGCCTCCACCAGGAAGCCTTTGCTCACTCACCATGAGAGGCTGCTCTGACCTTATGTTCCCCTCCCTAACTGATCCCTGGTGTGGCCTTCGCAGCCACCCTGGGGAGCTGGCCAGGGATGGAGAGTGGGGCCTCTTGATCCTGATGCTGAGATCACCTGCACAGCCTGAAACCTAAAGGAACCCTGTGCTCCCACGAGCAGGAACTGCTTCACATCAGGCTCTCCTGCCCCCAGACCCGTACCCTCCCCTGTCCGCTGTGCTCTGGACCGAGCGCACACTTACCAGTCGTGGCCTGCATCTCTTTCTCAACCTTCCCTTCAGCAACTCCCCTTCCCTAGATGTCCATAACCCACCAATCCCCACCCTGGAGGCTACGTATCCCTGGGCACCCCCAATTGTTTTGGGGGTGGAATACTTGATTAACCTCGTCGCCTAAAAGCCTGATTACGTTTCTCTGATCATGTTGACACTGGTCAATATTTGGTCACTGAGGAGCGATTCAGTCTGTTCTCTCCACTCATGCCAGCTCTGTCTTCTGCCATCTGCAGATGGGTTTGCTCACGTGTGTGTTCTGCTGAGGGTCATGGTGGGGAGAGTTGGGACGTCTGCATGTGGTGAGGTGTGGGAAGCACTCGGGGCAAACAGCGGCGTGGGCCCTGCCGCAGGTCACTCCACGGTTACGTAAGCCGAGCTAGTCTGCCCACAGGGCTGTCGTGTCCCACCCCGTGGGGCTCAGCCCCGTGTCAGCAAAGGTTACAAGAAACTGCATGGATGCCTCTGCTGTTTAGACACATACTTGGGTAAGCCAGGCTTTGAGGGGTTCTCACATTTTGAACATGTTACCATACAGTCTTCTTAAAATTAAAAACAAACCAACAAACTCAGCTCCCTAATTCTTAATTCTCGTCAAGCTCGGGCATCACCGTCTCCCCTGATGGCAGCCCCCTCCCCTGAAGACTTTACCTGTGTGGGGTGGGTGCTGTGGTGGGGGTCTGCGTCCTTCCGGAGCCTGCGCTGGAGGCCCCTGTTCTCGGAGGGCAATCCGTAGCTGGTGTGGTGTTCAGTGGGCAGGTACTGGTACTGGGGGGCGCTGCCCCACCAGCTTTGCTCGCCCCCACGTCGCTGTGACTCAGATCGCTCCATGTCCCCTCCCTCCAGCCCCGGCCAGGACCTGGCCTGCTTGCCCCGTCCTCCCCCCAAGGCAGCTCCTTAAGCCTCTGCTCCTGCCCGTCCCCAAGGCGTCTGGGGCAATATGCCCACCTCCAGCTATTTATAGCCACCTCTCCGTCACATGACCCCCCCTCGGCCACATCTGATCTGCTTGGGGTCGAAGCAGGTGTGAGAGGCTGCGGGGTGGGGGCTGGGATGAGAACCTAAGGGGCAGCCCCCCAGGGAACTCCCTGGCCCTGGCCGAGTCAGCAGCATTGTCCTCTCCTGAGTTACCAGGAGGCTTCCAGCCCCGCGTCCCTGGTCCCTCTATAAATATCACCCGAACCAGAAAGGGAAACTGCTTAGTACGCTGTCAGCCCCGTGTGCAGAGCAGATGTGCATGACGCCGCCTGTGTCCCCTTTGTCAGAGAAGGTAGGGTGGGCGGTTGGGCGACGTGACTCCGACATCCAGAGATGCTGGAGGGCTGACTCACCTGGGGGAGTACCTGGTGCCTCTCTGCCATCTCCCCCTGTGGGGTGGCTCCCAGCTCCATCCCTTCGCCAGGCGGAGTCCTCGTCGCACCCTAAGATTCTGTCTGGCTAGCTCCCCCAGCCTGTCCCATTTCCAAGCTTCTCCTCCACTCTGCCTCTCTGTCCACCAGAGGCTCCTAATAACACTTTGGTGACATCCTTCGATCCCACCCTTATCACCCACTGGGTGCGGGCTGCTTGTGGGAAAGTGATAGCCTTGGGTTCTGGAATGTTTCCTACTTCCCAGCCTTCTGTGTGTCAGGTACTCCACCCGCCCAGACCTACAGGGAGGGACAGAGCTTCCACATGGACCATCACGGCTCTATGAGGTAGGTGAGATAACAGAGATAACAGGCACAGGGAGGGTGGAGGTGGGAAGGGAGGCAGAGTTTCATGATGAGTCCAACAGACATAAAAGATGACGGGGAAGTACTCTCTGCTATTCTTCCCTTTTCAGGCCAGTAAATCACTGTTGGTCAAGCCCAAACCATTCCATCTGGGATTGCTTTATTTCCCCTCCATTGATCTTCCTAGGACAGTCCTTCCCTAGGAACGTGTCACTGAGGAAGATACAAACTGAGCCAAAGTGAGTTTGAGGACCACCACAGGTGGGAGCCATTCCGGAACAGTCAACGTTAGGGACTGCAGGGTGGGGGCACTGAACATCTCATCCATGATGCGATTATCACCTAGCTAAATGGAAAGACCTGAGGCATGTAGGGAAATAGACACCCAGAAAGGCACCTTTCCCAGGTGCTCAACATCACTCTTCAGGGAAATGCAAATTAAAGCCAGAGATACCACCTCATAGCTGTCAGCAGGGCTATTCTCAGACAGGAGAATCTCTCAGTGTTTGAGAGATACAGGGAAAGGAGATGACCTGTGAGAAAGGAGAACAGTCGTGCACCACTGGTGGGAGTGTCACCTGGTGCCGTAATTACGGAAAACTGTATGAAAAATTCCTCAAAAAGTTAAAAATAACTACTATATGACCCAGCAATTTCACTTCTGCATATACATCCAAGGGAAGTAAAATCAGTATCTCAAGAGATATTTGTACTGCCACATTCACTGTCACATTATGAGAGAACATCAAAAAAGTTCATGGAAAAGGAAATTAAAGTATCATTAAAGTATTTTGGTATTAAAAATATCTAAGGGGGACCAGCAGTTCATGTAATGGCTATGTCGCTGGACTCCCATGTAGTCAACCGTGGTTTGAGTCCTGGACCCATTGACTTAAACTCATGCCAGGCACGTGTGCGTGCGTGCGCAAGATCCCGAGAGAATGGAGGAGAAGGGATTGCAATGTGGCCATCCCCCCGGGGGGTGATTTCTCACTTTCTGTCTCTATGTCTCTGTCTGTCTGTCGGCAAGCGCACGTGCTCTATAGCAAAAACCTCTCCAAAAAAAAAAAAAAAAAAGGAAAAAAAAAATCTGAGGGCCAGTCAGGGGTTAAGGGAGCCAGCTCCTATATGGCTGACCATGGCTTGGGTCCTGGCTAGACACTTAGAAAGCATGTGGGTGCATTGTGTGAACACTTAGGGAGCACATGGGTGCATGTGCATGTGTGCCCCAAATCCTAACAGGATGGAGAAATGGAAAAGGGAATGTGGCATGACTATGCCCCACTGGGAGTTGCTTTCTTCCTGTCTCTCTCTGATAAGTGCATGCATGTACCATCTAATAATATATAAAAATAAAACAAAAACTGAAATCCATGCATACTTTTTTTTCTTGCACCAGTGACACACTCACTCACCAGAGAGGAGAGAGAGTGAGAGAGTGAGAGAGAAAGAATGCCCTAATGGGGCCCAATCATGCCACAATCCTTTTTCCTCCATGTCTCCTTTCTGTCCGGACTTTGGGGACACACACACTGTGGGTGCCTTTTTCAAGCCCTGAGGCCGAGATTCAAATTGCACTTAACCACTGTGCTGCAGAGCCAGCCCCATATTTTTTCCGTAATACCCATTTTTCCACAAACTTTTTTGAAGACCTTGCATATTCATAACAGCTAAGATATGAAGACAACTTAAATGTTCAACAGATGGATTAAGAAAATATAGTGGAGGGGCTGGCAGGTGGCATGGTGGTTAAGGGTGCTAGACTCTCACATGGCTGACTGTGGTTTGAGTCCTGGACCTGGAGGCTTTCTTTCTCACTATTCCTCTCTCTCGCTCTATGCCTCTCTCTGGAACTATTAAAATAATAACAATAAATAAAGTTAAAAATTATAAAAAATAAAATATAGGGGACCAGCAGTTGGCGTAATGGCTATGTCGCTGGACTTCCATGTAGTCGACAGCGGTTCAAGTCCCAGACCTGGTGGCTTAAACCCATGCCAGGCATGTGTGCATGCATGCCCAAGATCCCCAGAAGAGATTGGAGGAGAAGGGATTGTGGAGTGGTCATCCCCCCCGGGGGATGATTTCTCACTTTCTGTCTCTCTCTCTCTTTCTGGCAAGCGCACAGTACCCTATAGCAAAAAAATCCTCTCCAAAAGAAAAAAATATAGTGGATAAATATATGCAATAGAGTATTATTCAGTTTTTAAAAAAAGAAATCCTGTCACTGTCAACGACATGGAGGAAACTGGCAGTCATTTTGGTAAATGAAATAAATCAGACACAGAAAAACACACCCTGAATGATCTCATGCCTACGTGGACTCTAAACAAGTCAAACATATAGAAGCAGAGAGTAGAAAGGAGTGGGGTGCAGGGGTTGGGAGGTGTTTGTCAAAAGGTACAAGGTTTGGATTACGTGACATGAAAATTTGGAAATCTATGCACATGGTGACTAGAGTTGCTGAGGATATATCTTAAGTGTTGTCATCACAAAAATAAAATAAAATAAAAATAAAATAAAATGGTTACTGTGTAAGGTGATGGGTATGGGTAACCATCTTGATTATGATGACCATTTTGCAATGTGTATCAATACATAAAGTTTTATTTCACATCTTAAATATGTACTTCTATTGTCAATTATGTCAATAAAGCTGTAAAATACAAAAGCATATTTTCTGACACCAGTCCTACAAATCTCAAGGCCTACAACCTACCCATAAAGATTACAAAAGTGTGATTTGAGGGATTAAAAGAACTGCGCCAGGGCTGGCAGGTGGCATGGTGGTTAAGGCGGCTGGACTCTGACAGTGGTTTGTCTCGAACCTGGCAGCTTGCTTTCTCACTTTCCTTCTCTCTCTTGTCAACTTCAATAAAATTAAATAAAATGACAATAAATAATTGTTTCAAAAAAAGAAACTGTGCTGATACCCACCTTTTCTGCAGGTAGATCATAAGAAAATATACTTAAGGGATTCCTGTGAAATGAAAGGAACAGTTTCTTGGGACCAGCAGTTAGCGTAATGGCTATGTCGCTGGACTCCCACGTAGTCGACTGCAGTTCGTGTCCCGGACCCGGTGGCTTAAAACTCACGTCGGGCACATGTGCATGCGTGCCCAAGATCCTGAGAGGAGAATAGAGAAGGGATTGCAGTGTGGCCATCCCCCCCGGGGGTGATTTCTCGCTTTCTGTCTCTCTGTCTCTCTCTGTCTGTCTGGCGAGCACACGTGCCCTATAGCAAAAACCTCTAAAAAAAAAAAAAAAAAAGAAAGGAACAGTTTCTTAAGAAGACAGAGCAGAACTGGCAAATGGCGTAGTGGTTAAGGTGCTGGTCTCCCACACGGCCGACTGTGATTCAACTCTCAGGCTTGGCAGCTTGAAAATCATGCTGGGCACATGTGTGTGCATGCTCAAATTCCCCGAGAAGGAGGAAGGGATTGTGGCATGTTTATGCCCCCTAAGAAGGTGATTTCTCGCTTTCCCTCTCACTGTCTTTGGTGAGTTCACGTCCTCTATGACAAAAACCTTAAAAAACAAAAAAAGAAGATGGAGCACCAAAGTGAACATTCTATGGAGGACTTTAGAAACAGAAAAGATGTTCATCTGCTGGAACCTGATAACCTTGAGAAACAAGTATCAGGTGCAATTACTACTTCCTTACTATTCCTGAGAAAATTAAAACAGTGCAGCCTGGTCAGATTCTGAGATTGAAGGCAGAGTTCTGAGGGGACGGGGACTGCCCTTGCATCTGCTGAAGCCCAGCAAAAGTGTGCAGTCTAGAAGGAACATGCCAACTGCAATTCTAGAAACCAGATTTTGGAATTAGGAAGGTCAAGGACACCTTGAGTGCCAGTGCTGTAGGGAAAGAATTTAAGAGTAAATATCTTGTGTTTGAAATTAGGAATAATTCAAGTCCCATGGGTTGTTTTATAAGAGAATGAGAAAAATATATACTATGGCTGTCACCCAAACATTCTACTGGGCCTCATGCTTAGGTTTTAGAGAGGCTAAAATGGGCTTCTGTGTTGTCTTAAGAAGTTCCTAAATTTGAGAGCAAATTCATACGTATGCATGAATGTGTATTCTTCTATTGTTTTAGATTCTCCTAGGGTCCATAGTTCTGAAAGGTTCAATCCTATAGGCTTACAGAATTGCTATTTGTAGGAAGGCTGTACAAAATGGCCATGCAGGGGACAGTACGTGGTGTGGTGGTTTAGGCATTGGACTCCTACATGGCTGGCCATGGTTCAAGTCCCAGACCTGGCAACTTGCTTTCTTACTCTCATTCTCTGTCTCTTTCTGTCAAACTGAAGAATAAGAAATAAAATTAATAAATAATTAAAAAAATGAAAGTGGACATGCAGGGTACACTATGAAAGGGAGAAGTCTGTGTCAGGGGTACCCATGGTTGCCTATGAGCCAGCCCGTCCACATCCCACATCAGTTTAAGCATTAATTTTCTTTCTGGGTTATACCCTTGTTTTCAGACTCCATCTTTGGGTCTGGTCTCCCCAGCTTACTGGACAACATAACCATTATTTTCTTTAAGGGTGTTTTCAGTCCTCATTTTCTCTCTACCTATCAGGCAGAGCAGAGCCCAGGTCCCTCTGCTTTTGGAAATGTCTGCTAATCAGCCAGGACCTCCTGTGGACACGCCTTCTGTGCAGCTTCCTGCACTGTGGCCCTTCTCCTCCACTACCCTTTGGGCCCAGCCTTCTCTAGACCAAGAATCCCATCCTTTCCCAAGCCCCAAATATTCAGCCTTGCTCTAGCAATAGACAGTTCTCTTTCTCCCCCTTCTGGCTTTTCAAACATGATACACTTTCCCCCAAATTATCTTCTAAAGTGGGGCTAAGATGGAATACAGGTTTTAGTTTCTGTTTCATTCTCCCAGCCCAATGGGAAGAATAAATAGCCTATGAAGTGAGGAGGGAAAAAAAGTCTCATGCCAGTAAGTTACAAAAAAGACAGTTATAAGCACACATTTAGGGTGACAGTTTAGTTTTGTAGCTTGGTCTGTTTCCTCAGAAAAACAGTAACTAGGAGGTTTTGTGAATAAATACATGCATGCAAAAAAAACTTGCCATAGCGTTTGACCCAGAGAGAGCACCAAATATTAACTCGCATGATTGAAGCTGGGGCCAGTCCTGTAGCCTAGTGGTTAAGGGAGCTGGCTGGGTCCAACAGGACTGGTCGCAGTCCAAATCCTGGCTCTGGTAGCTTGATAAACACATCAGACACATGTGCACGTATGCTCCCAAATGCCACCAGGATGAAGAAATGGCGAGGGAATTGCAGTGTCCGCTCCATAGAGTGGTACTTTCTTCCTGTCTCTGACAGGTACACATGTCATCAGGCAATTGAAAAAAGAAAATAAATAAATAAAAACTCATTCTGCTAGTTAACACTTTTTAAAACATTTGCCAGAGGGCACATATGCTTACTAGAGTCAGAGAGAGGGCAAGGGGGAGGGAGAAATTACCCCTCAATGAGGCGTGATCACGCTGCAATTCCTACTCCATTTCTTACCCTGTTGGTATTCTGGGTACATGTGCATACCCCGTGGTCGGGATTTGAACCAGTTGGCCCTATAGGATTCAGCGGTCTTAACCACTTGGCCACAGGGCTGACCCTAGACAGTTTACATTTATCAAGCATTATTAAAGCATGAATGCCACGTGACTTAGATGTATCATCAAATTTATTACCTTGGCCAAGTCTCTGCTGTCTTCAAAGGCAGACCTAGCATTGGAAATTAGACCTACTAATTGAAGTTCATGCCCTTAAAGTGACATTTCCTCCTCTCTTGATTATTTCTGACCTCATTTTCCTGTTTTGAAGTGGGAAAATGACTCCTTTGTGAGACTGTGGGGTAGATGGGATGGAAAGCTGCTGGCTGTGCCTACCACAGCACACGCTCCATGTTACCAGCCTTATTAATGTCTCTCTCCTGCTTAGCTGAGACATCCTCCCTTCCCTTCCTATCACAGCCTGGCCTGATACAGGAATGTTTCATGTGTTCTCCTTTTTAGAGAAGACAGGATGGGGAAGGGCAGCCTCAGCTCAGGGAGGGGATAATTTTAGAAGAGAATCCCCTGGCAGAGGTGAGCAGGGGGAAGGGAATAGAGCTGTGAAATTCAACCTGAAACCCTTGTTCAAGGGTGGGGGTGGGAAGCATGTGGAATCCAGCTCAGAGCCACCCTGCTCTGTCATCCCAACATATCACACCTCCAACACCTATTCTATCCTGTAAATGGGTATTTACCTTATTCCCACTATCCTAGTACCCTCCTAACTTCCAGACTGCATCTCGCCTCCCTCGAGGCTACCCCACTGCTTTTCCTTGCAATAAAGCCAAGCTGTTTCGGCCCATTTCCATGTCTTTGTCCCTGATTCTTATGCAATAAATTCTCGTCTATGTTGTTTTTCAGCTCAACTCAGTTCTCTTTTGCTCTTCCCAGATAGACACCCACTCCTCTGTATTCCTTGGCTACGTTCCCCAGGCTGCGAGGTTGTTTCTTACCAAAAGGCTCCAATACAATTTTCCATCTCTCACATACTCCACAGTCCATGTTTGATACAACGCACCCCAGGAATTCTATCACCTCTACACTGCAACAGAATCCTTAGACCTTGAATCCAAATTGGACCATGTGAGAAATGGAATTCCAATATCCCCACCTGCCACCCTTCTAGTCCAGCCCAATCTGTAACATCAGCCTCCACTGTATCTCAACAGCCCCAGATCAACACAGCTTGGTGACTCCTCCATCGCATCCGACCTTGAGAAATCCCAGGACTTTGCCAAACAAGAAAGGCCCATATCTGTACATACATAAAAAGATCATGGCACAAAATAAGGAGCTCTCAGTTCTGGGTATGTCCTATGAGGTGCGAGCAACGCTGCAGTGCAGGGGCTCAGAGAGCAGACAGGGGGCTTCAGAAGACCACCTACAGAAACAGACATCAGGCACAGACCAGTAACAAACATGAACATTTATTTGGCACCTGATGGCAATACAAAATCCTGGCAGTGGGAAGTGGAAAGGTCGTATCACCCAATACTTCCATACTATACTGACCCCAGTCAGGACTTGGCAGCAAGTCTTCACGCCACCTGGCTCACATAACAAATATTTATTGAGCACCTTGACTACTGTGGCCTAGCGTTTTGCTAGGCACCATGGGAGATGCAAAGAAAGCTGTCTCATACACAATTTGTCCTCAAGGAGTTAAAAACACCAGTGGATAAAAACAAAACACATGAAAAAAATAGAGTACAAACACTACACTAGGCATAATGTCAAAAGGGAAGTTTTTTCAAAAAGTAGGATTCCAACCAGTGCCGGCTTGCTTTCTTCCTTCAGTGAATGCTTACTGAAGACCAGCTATGTGCCAGACACCGGGTACACCCTGCGGGGCACTTTCTTACTTTCCTTCTCTCTCTCTCCAGCAGAGTGCATGCACCCTATAATAAATTTTTAAAAAATATAATAAAATAAAAAATTAAACAGAATTTCTGCCCTCTTGGAGTCTGCAGACTACCAAAGAAGACAGAAATAAACACTCAAAATAAGCATGTACATAATTACAAATTCTGGTAAGTACAATGGATGAAATAATCAGAATGCAGTAATAAAGAGACACAGGACTGCTGAGAGACAGACAGATCTGAGAAGATCTCCACAAAAAGGTGACATTTAAACCAAGACTTAAAAAACAAAGATGCCACCTGCAGAAAATGGTGGCGATGGTGGTGGTGGGGAGAACAGACTCCATAGACTTATGTGGAGAATAGTTTGGAAGGAGAAAGAATGGAAGGAAAAAGGCCTTGAAGAAAAAGGAAGGGTAGAGTCAGCAGGTGGCATGATGGCTAAGGTGCTGGATCCAAAAGGCCAACTGCATGGTTTAAGCCCCAGGCCCAGCAGCTTGAAAAGCATGCTGGGCAACTGTTGAGCGGGGGCCCAGAATGAAAGACAGGAGATGAGCTCAGAGACACCTCAACTAATGTTAATAAAAGAATGACCAAAGGGCCAACTGCGAAAGCCCTGGGGGCAGGAGCTGAACACAAGAATCGACCACAAGCATTGAGGTGTCCTCTCCACATGATGACAGAGTCTTACAACGTCACTTGTCAGGCTGTTCAACTGCAGCCAAAACAAAACATTCCTGGCAAACAAGTCCAACTCAGCTGGCTTTAAGAGGAGAGCGCTTTCCAGAGAAGGTGCTGCCCTGGAATCCTATGTCAGAGTGAGAGGCAGAAATGGCGGGCAGAGGAGACAGGCCTGGTAGGTCCCACATCCCTGAGGGGGAAGAACAGAAGCTGTGTATCCTGAAAAGACTATCCTGGGGTCCAGCGGCCTCTGTGGAGACACATGCTGCGGAAGTGGCATCACGTGGGAGGGTGTCCTGGAAACAGGTAGAGGTGGCGGCACAGAGTGCTACAGTACTCAGACATCTCCTTGCATCGGTGGAACTCTGTGCCAGGGGCGTAGCCTTCGCGTTCCTTGATGAGTGCATTCACCTGGAAACGCAGAACCAAAGGTCCAAAGTCTAAGAATCATGCACTGTCCTGATAGCAGCCTAACAGCCAGGGTGAAGAGACAAACAGCATGAGGGGAGGAAGGCAGAGCACTGTGGAGATGCCGAGGTTTATGAAGCCACCTGAGCTGACTTACCTTAACCAGCATGTCGGCAACGTGCATGTCGCAAGCCCTCTCGGAGAACACCTGAGTGAGGGCTTCGATGTACCAGGAACCACGTTTGGTGTTTCGCATGGCAGCAGTCCCTGCAACCAGAGAACATCAACCTGTGTGAACGCTGTGAGGCTCTCTCGGTTGGATCACCCCAACCAGACTTTAATAGCTGCCCCAGCCAGGGCCCAGAGTGAAAAAAACAAATCCAGGAGAATAGGAACTTTTGCTATTTTCTGGGAAACTGAAATACCTTTGAGGCAGGCGTAGCCACAGATCATGTCGGAGCGAGTAGGCAGTCTGGTCCTCAGCATCTCCTCTTTGCTAGCATCACTCTCTTCACACCCAGGGGACCTTGCATGGTTCTTTCCATCTTGCTGGTCAACCCCACGATCGGTCTCATCTGTACAAAGGCAGACAGAATGGACAAAGGTGTCACTTCCTCCCATCTCTCTTGGGCCTGTCATAGGCAAGCCCCAAGCTCCCAAAGAGCTTGACTGAGAAGAGCCATTTCCAGCTGTGGCCTCCAACTCATGGCTGATGGGGAAAAATCGTTATTCTCTCTGCATGCATCCATTACTCAGGAGGGGCCCGCTATAGGCAAGGCCCCGAGTCAAGCACATGCACATATGGGGTGGAGCATCTCCCAGTCTGTGAGACCAGGGAGGTGCCCAATCAAACGCTCCTTGTAATGACTAAAAACACATCCTAAGTCCACGATCCTCTTGTTCACTAGCAATATACCTGGAAGTCAGTGCTTTTTATTGCAATACACAGTAAAATATTGATGCATTCAGTTTTACTACACGAGACAAGTTAATAAACAAAAATAAAGTGGTTGCTACATGTATGCCACATAAAAATCATCTTAAATTAGATATCAGTAAAATTATAAAATAAGTCTGACCAGCTGTTTCCAAGGTGGTTTTAATATTTTTAGAGAATGTAATATCTATTTAATGATTTCATAAGATATATTAAAGCAGTACCTAAGATTTAAGATAAATTTAAAAGAGGAAAAACTTAAATTGAGAAAATTTGACTATTTTCCCCTACAAAATGGAAAAAGAACATCATTATTCGAGTTTAGCAGTAATTTTTCCAGGGTAGAAAAGAGGGAGATGGAGGACTCACGGGGCGAAACAGAAAAGGTGAAAGAGTACACTTTCCCGCTCCCTATAATAGCTGAGAAAGTCTGATAGGTAGGGATACCCGGAGAATTGCAGGAAACAGAACCAAGACTAACCAATAAAAGCTGACTGAGCAACTGCCAAGTGCTAGGTACTGTTTACGGAACTCATGCTCCAGTTTTGGAGTCAGGCAACTAAGGTGGGGGACGCTTCTGACAGACACTAACCAAATACAGCGGGAAGACAGTACACTCAAATTTTCAAACTGGCTAGTGGTTATTACCCCTCAAAGGATTTGGAGAAGTTGGAAAGACAAAACAAACAATTCAGACTTCTCTAGAAAAGAGGAACGTCTCCTATGCTATGGTTGTAATTTCTTTTTAAAGATTTTCATTCATTTGATATTAAGCGCTTCCACATGTCAGGTGGTGCTCTGGGCCTGGAGGTGTGGCAGTAAATGAACACATTCATGCTCTTCCCTCAGTGTGGCTCCTGCCACGGGGACCACGTCATTTCTCACTTAGGCTCCAAACAGCTCTGTACTATAATGTGTTGAAGTCCCAAGTCTTGGCTGAGTATGGATCTGTTACCAGACAGATCTACTTCATGTAGCTGCTGCATCTCAATATAGACCCACACAGACAGTTTAAGTAGATGCAGACTTCTTTTTTTTTTTTTTGGGGGGGGGGAGGATGTAGAGGTATGGCAAGACATGTCCTTTTCGGTGTGCCTGGCAGGTCACAATGACCCTTTTCCCATGAAAGACTCTCATCTCTCCAAACCTATGTAAATCATATTCATCTAGGCGCAAATTATGCCTTACCAGATTCACAAAAATCTCTTCAAACTACTTCACTTAAAGAGGTGAATTCTTTCTGCATAGTCTTTTACATGGGTAGATTGCATATCACTATAATCAACCTTGTTTTCTTTTGCCTTTTACTTTTTTCCCCCAGAGGTTTGTGCACTCACTGGAGACAGAGAGAAAGCAAGAAAGCATTCATCACAGGGAATGATCACACCACTATCCTCTCTTCCACCTCTCCCTCCCTTTGGGATTTCGGGCACACACACACGTGCCTGATGTTTCTCATGCCACTGGGTCTGGGACTAGAACCCTGCAGTCGGTCATGTGGGATCCAGCCAACCTAACCACCATGCTGTGGGCTGGCCCATACTCTTATTTTCATTAGGCCCTTGAACTATCTTAAGGAACTTCATGTCATTTGCTTTATTCTCCTGAGTAATCAGGAGGTCCCTTATAGAGGCCACATTTTCTTATGCTCTTGTGATAGTACCTACTATAGTCCCAGTCACGTTGTAGGACATTGATAAAAACATTCTAGTGCCATTATGTTGGAGGATATTTATCCACCTATTTTTGCCACCCAACAGTTAAATGATTTGAACGAAGTGACCTTTAAGCCCTATTATAAGCCCCCTGAGGGCCTGATCAATGTTACAGCAGTTACAGATTTACTGAGGCAGGTACTGTGCTAAGTTAGCCCTTCAACACATAAATCCATTTCATCACAGAACCACCTTATGAAGCAGGTACAAGGACTATCTCCATTTAATACCATGAGAATTGAGTGGAGGGAAGTCAAGGAACTTCTTGGACGCCACATAACTAGTCAGTGGTGAAGTCAGAATCTGACTCTAAAGTTACAACACCCAATTGCTACTCTTCCCCTGCAGGATGAGACACACACTTGTACGTCTTCTGAGCCTCATCATGCAGTCCTGGCTCCTCAAGGGTAAAACAGACTGCATGCAAGAAAGAAGAGGGACAGAGCAGCTCATGGAATGGGAAGAGTCAAAGGCTGGCATGGATTCTATGCTGCTATCCTCCATGGTCCATGAATGATAACGAGAAGAACGGAGGCAAGAATGAAAGTGCCAGGATGGAGTGGAAAGGGGGAGGAGAGAGAGACAAAAAAGAAGGGGATAAAGTGAGGAAGATACCAAGAGACAGAAAATCCTTAACTGGAATGAGCAACAACAGAACAGCACATCAGAGGTAAGAAGCATAAAAAAGAGTAAGAGTTCTCAGAAAGGAAGGCAGAGACACTAAGAAGAGGATCCTGAGAAGAGGAGATGGTGGTGCACGGAGGGCTGACCAGCCTGAGAGCCATGGGCTGCCCAAGTCCCAGCACACCCCATGCATTGGGAGACACTTACAGAGCAAGAGAGGCGGTGGCAGCAGTGAACAGAAGGTGCCCAAGGGATCCAATAGCACCTGAGAGGAGCAAACAGGAAAGTGAGAGCTGGTGGGAGGCTGCCCAGGAGCCACCACCCAGGTGCTGGTCTGCTAGGGCACTCACCTCCACGGCAGGCCTGGATGAAGAACATTTTCGGCTTGTTTTGTAGGTTCGGGCAGTTGGCATTGTCAAATAGCCGAAAAACCTCTTGTAGCTGCCAGGAAGAAATAACGGAGAAGGGCACTTAAGTAGTTAGCAGGCCTCCGGAAGTCCTACCCATACAACAGTGGTCATCAATGCAAAGGCATGTGGGTGGGCAGGAGCGAAGGGGCCTGTTTCAACAGTTAGCTTAGGCGAGATTGCACATACCTGAAGCAGCTTGCCATCCACACCGTAGATGCCACCCTCCACCCCATGTGAGAGGAGTGCCACTATGCAGGAGTCGGTGACACGGTGTGCTGGTAACTGTGCAAAATTCTGGAGCTTCTCTTGCATTTCCTAAAAGAAAGGCACCTTTTAGAGCTGCTCATTGCAGATGCCACCAATATAAGCATCACTCTTTAGTTCCTGTTTGAAACCCTCAACTATTAGAAGATAAAATGATTTCCATATATTCTTGTAGTCAGTAATAATGGAATAATAATGGAAGTCAGACCTCCTTTGAGAGGCTAGAAATGCATGCGATTTCATATACAAAACTGAACACAGATTCTCAGATTCACTGAGACAGGCTGAAAACTCTTGGATTAAGGCCAAGTTTTTAATGAAGCTAATTGGAGCAAGTCAGTTTTGACTCATTCCCTGATCATGAACCAGAGCAAGTACAACCAGCAGGGGAGCTGTAAGAAGCACACCTATTCAGCTAGAAGAATACAGACTGCTCTGTGACACAGGATCAACAGCAGCATGACAGTAGTGCACAGTCCTTTATGCCTGAGACTAGAAGTATCCAAGAGACAGAGGACTCCATACAGGGATTCAGGACAGTGATCACACACACAGGATCTGGGATCAGATCAATCTAGGTTTGAGCTCTGAGTTTGTAAACTGAAACAAGTTATTTAAGGCTCAAGGCTCCAATTTCCACATTATAAGAAAATAATTATGAGTAAAATTTCTCTAAGCCTGTGAAGATTAAATAAGTTATCACATAGAAAGGACCTATCACTGTGTCTGGTACACATTGCAAAGATCTAGAATTAAGATGTGCATGTGTAACACAGAATAGTAATATTATCATTTTCCCAAACAAATCTTTTATGGTCAAACTTTGTCTACCTTAAGAATTTTACCTCACACTAAGATGTCATATGTGAGTACCACTACCTTAAGCAACTGGTCCATCCAACATGAAGCTACACTGTACCTAATAGCATAATAATTGGGCACAAAATTTTAAACCTATGTCTCCCTCTACAGTTCGAGATGTCTGGGTCTTCTCTCCTATTGGAGATGAGCAGAGAGGTAACAAAGTACATTTTGTACATATCAATGAAGGTAAAATGTAGACTAAAGCACACATGTTGGGACCACCAGTTAGTGTAATGGCTATGTCGCTGGACTCCCATGTAGCCGACTGCGGTTTGAGTCCCGGACCCGTTGGCTTAAACTCATGCCGGGTGTGTGTCCGTACGTGCCCAAGATCCCGAGAGGAGAATGGAGGAGAAGGGATTGTGGCGTGGCCATCCCCCCGGGGGGTGATTTCTCACTTTCTATCTCTCTGTCTCTGCCTGTCTGTCTGGCGAGCACACGCGCCCTATAGCAAAAACCTCTCCAAAAAATTAAAAAGCACACATGTTATTTAACATTTACCACACTGCACTCTTAAGTATAAGTACTCTTACACAATAATTTATTTCAGTGGTCTTCTAATCATGGCCCTAACATAAATAGCAGCATCACCTGGGAACTTGTAAAAAAAAATGTTAAATCTTGGGCTGTAGAAAATTATGTTTTAACAAGCCCTCCCAGTGATTCTGTTATGTTAAAAGTTTGAGAACTACTAACTAATTGATTTGGAATACTTTTATTTGGAGATAACTGGGATGTCATTACATTAAAAAAGGTCAGCAAAAGAACTAGAAATAAAGAAATTGTTTTTGTTGGGACTTGCTGGTATGTATCTTTTTCTAGGTAACTGCTACCAGAAATCTTAAGATATCCAAAATTAATTTGTTTCAAGAATATACAATTTCAGGAGAATACATAACTTTGAATGTTTTTCAGGGCCTGACCATAAGATAATTAAATATACAATAGTTAAAGTAGTTAATTCTGCTTGAAGGGTGTAAAAATTACATACTTAGGCATCTACTCATGAATATTTTAAATTAAGTGAGATTACTGGGTCAATAACAGAGGACAACAAAGCCTAAAGTAAGAACACATACACTTTGTAACTGAACCTAATGAGACTAAGCCATTCAATAAATGGGGATTAGTCATTTGGGAGAACTTTTCCACAAGCAACATAGCTTAAAATAGGATCTGTAGATTTATTTCTGACAAAATTACTGTACTCCTATAAAGAGCAGAGTTCTCCACTCTTGTATGTATTTTTGACTGGGGGTTGAAGGATACATGTAAAGAAAATTAACCTGTGAGCCCCCTGAAATTATATGCAAAACTGTACAAGTAGCTCCATTTTCTAGGGATGATGCATCGTTGTGCCTATGTTTTCAAGGCAGTCTGTGAACCAAATATAAGTTAAAAAATGTTATCACATAGTAAAAGTAAATTTGTCAAAAATGTATTTCATTTCCTAATACATGGTAAATTGTTAATTCTTCAACTAGTAACTTTGTAAGGTAAATGCAGTGAGAATTTGATGATCAAGAGAAAACTGAACACATCCTTGGGCACTGAATACCAGTGTTCTCTACAGCACAAGGGAAGACAATTCTCTTAGACTACACTATTTCCTGTTTTTAAACAGAATGTATAGCTAAAGTTAAAAGTTATGGAGGAAAAAGGGGATCTTAATTTTGTCAGTGTTTCTCTGCTTGCCAATAGTAATGTGAGAAAAGAACCTAGTCCTGAGAGGTCCCACCAGAGTATTCCGTACAGATATCCTTACTCTTCTCTCTGCTTTAGCTGTTTCTATCCTTCAAGGCCATGTCAGTCCCACCTTCCATTATCCTTCTGTCCCTATCTACCCAGGCATTCCTTCCTCTTAGCAATTATAGAAGATACTGTTTCTAACCTAGCTTGGTCTTTAGGAATAGAAGCAGACATGTCTTCTTTTCTGCTGATGTCAAGACCCCATATTCTAACTAAAGTACCCTGAACTCAAGATTCATTTTTTTTTTAAAGTGTTGTCTATTACTATTTAAAAATTTGCTGTAAGGCACACATGCTCACCAGAGAAAAATAGGGGGACGGGAGAGGTGAGAAAGTAAGTCACCAGGTCTGAACTAGAACTACGGTCAGCACGTGGGAGTCCAGTGCCTTAACCACCACGCCACCTGCTAGCCCAAGGTCCACATTTTTATTAATGAAATATCTGGTAGCTAGTGTAGTCCCCCATTAGCAAATCCTCAAAATTAAACTCTACTACAATTCCAATTACAGAACAATGTAACCAGAAAATTACAATACAATAGGTCCTTGAATCTACAGTAGGTTTAGCATAAATGGGACTGACATTTATGAAAGTGGGAGCACAGCCTCATCAAATCTACTAGACATCTCTGAAAAACCACAGGACACAGTTGATTGGGTGACTCAGCCCTGTATTCTTAACTACCACGCACGTGAGATTCCTTATCAACTGCATATGATTTAAAAAGTCATGATGTAACAGAGTCCTAGTAAAAGGAATAGCTAGATCAAAGACTCTAAGATAATATACACAGCATACATTTTCTGAAGTGACTGTCTAACAGGGTTCTCTATAGGCATTGCTCCTTTGTGCCCAGCAGGCCTCTTAGGAAAGTGTACAACCCACTTCAACATGTGATGACTGAAACAGCTATGCCAGCCATGGCTTTGAAGCCAGAGTGAGCTTACTACTTTGCATGGGCTATTATTGGGAACCTGGCAAAAATAGCATATAGATGACAACACACAGACAGCTCCTGATGAAACCAACCTTACAGAAGCACACCAACTACATAATTATTCTCACAGAAGCAGGACAGCTGAGAAAAAGAAATGAAGACCACAGGCAATGCTAAACACAAAACCAGGGTCCTCCATCTTAAGAGATCAAAGTCAAACTCCTAAAACTTCTAATTCATCACTGACAACCCTAAAAGCAAGTTGAAGAAAGTACTGTTTCCTGAAATCAAGAGTTAATTTTCAAATAGGTTATTACTGATTTTAGAAGTGAAATCCTAAAGGTCAGTACTGCATCTTGGTATCTGAGCTTAAGGAGCAATAACTGGCCCGGTGGCAGTGGTGCAGATGGTAGAAAGCCACTTTGCAATGCTGGAGTCACAGAGAGAGGACTGTAAGCCATGCTGGAGGAGCCGAAATAGACTGGGATGCCCACAACCCTACCTGGCTGGAAGGCTGGGGGTGGGGTGGAGTGGGTGTGGGGGAAGACTATGGCATGCAGAGACTTGTCACGGCTGCTTGTCTCTATAAACAAACTTAACAAAGAAAATAAACAAATAAATAAAATAAAAATGTAGAACTACCACCCATAATGAAAATGCTTATGCTCTATAAAGGTCTGGTCTAGATGCAATCAACCCTAAGATATGACTTGGGTCTAAACAAACGAAAAGAGCAAGAAATTTCCCAATGTTAATGCACCTGACTGCTCTTCAACAGTGCTTACAGGGATGATTCTGGCACATTTCCATCTGCAAGAATTATATATGCCAAAGTGTTTTTTTTAAGCAGTAACTGGTACTCCTAAGTAGCAATACCAGCCAAGAAGTAAATGGCCTGTGTAGTCCTGGTTTATATCTCTTCTGAATTGGTGAGAGTGAATCTCAGTATCTCATCACTTCCTGACAGGGAATCCAGTTTCTGAACAAGCAAAAGTGAGAGCCACACCCTAGACTGTTATTATTCCATGAAAGCACAGCTACCCTGTGACATCAATATCAAAATAGCTGCTGACCTTCATTCTTTTTCACCAGACTGCAAGATGAGAGGTAGAAGAGAGTGAGTAAAAAGGTGAGAAGGGTAAATAACTTCAAAGACTTATCCTAGCAGGTGTGGGAGCAGCAGACGTTTCCAGCCTCAGTTCTGCCCAGCCCTCTAATTTATGGGCCAGCTTTTCTGCTTCAGATACCTGTGCAGTCTGATCATGTAGAACATGGACGCTGTAGCCCAAAAGCTTGAAGAGGGTGACTAGAGCACTGTGGTCTACATCCCCTCCAGAGCGAAATTCCAGATCTTTCTCTCCCGTGAAGTGTACATTGCTCAGCACCAGTGCTAAGCCCCGAGGTCGAGACTGCAGTCGATAGGCCTGGGGGAGAGCAAGCCAGTTAGATCATTGGCTTCTTGATGACAGACTATGACTCCCCTACTAGCTTAGACATTTCAAAAAAACAGAGACATCATATTCTTCTCAATCCCACCAGATGAAAACAGAAATGCCATATAAAGCAATCAGTCAGCACTGACTTTCTGACTAATGAGGAAATATATTCACAAACCAGTACACCCAGGAGGGTATCTCATTTCCCAACTCTTTCTCTCTTGCCATTACGTAAGACTCACCAGCTGGCAGTGTTTCTGATAAAACTCGGGAGTGCAAGGCTTCACCTGAAGGCAGGGAGGGCCATCTCCATTGTCTAGGGAGTATTCCACAGCATCTGTGGTATATATAGAAAAACAAAAAACTAGCATACTATCTAAACAGCAATTCTCGTATGCTCTGAGCTGGGGTTTTGATTAATACTGGTCTCTCTTAATCCGCTGATCTGAAAGCTCCATGAGGGCAGAGGGCCTGATAGCTTTAGCCCATCACTGGATCTTCTGCACTTAGCTTGCTTGGAATAGGTGCTCAACTCGCTAAATGACTGAATGGGCTTTCTGACAAAAGCCTAGTTCTAATCGGTAGGCTACACAGTCAGGAGGCTGGTGTCTTCAAATGCAGTCTTTTTCTCATTCGGCCTTTTTTTTTTTTTTTTTTTAAGGTTAGTTCATTTCTTTTATGAACACATAAACACTTACTTTTTTTTGGAGAGGTTTTTGCTATAGGGCATGTGTACTCGCCAGAAAGAAGAGAGAGACAGACAGAAAGTGAGACATCACACCCCCTGGGGGGGGGGGATGGCCACACCGCAATCCCTTCTCCTCCATTCTCCTCTTGGGATTTTGGGCACATACGCACACCCACCCAGTGTAAGTTTAAGCCACTGGGTCCGGGACTCGAACCGTGGCTGACTACATGGGAGTCCAGTGAGACAGCCATTACACCAACTACTGGTCCCCATAAACAATAACTTCCGGTTTGCTGAAGCAGTAAGTCAGACAACATTTACCACAATAATGTCTGTCAAATGGCTGGCCATAAAAATCCCAGCACCACATTCATCTGAAGGGCACTCCTAACGAAGGTGACTAATTTTGTTATTTTCATCCATCTTAATAGTATTTCAGGACGACCAGTTTAACCTTCTTTCTCTTATGCTTATTCTTCTTGGGAGTGGTATAAAAGCTTTCTTTTCTTAGCACCACCACGAAGTCTCAACACGAGATGAATCGTGGACTCCTTTTGAATGCTGTAGTCAGACAAACTACACCTATCTTCCAATTGCTTGCCAGCAAAAATCAGTCGTAGCTGATCAGGAGGAATTCCTTCCTTATCCTGGATTTTGGCTCTTACATTTTGTATTGTATTCAATGGTTCAACCTTGAGGGCAATGGTCTTCCCCTTAAGAGTTTTAACAAAAATCTGCATCTTGGTGGCAGTCCCACCACAGATGGCGGATGGAAAAGCTTCTCATTCAGCATTATAGACAGGTCAACCATGTAGAATTTCCCTCCTGTATATATTGCTTGAAGGGCCAATTACCATAAAGGATATTATTTGTGATGGAAAGGAAAGGGGCCCAACTGACACCTCATCTAAACTGTCCTGCCAGTCCCTAGCAAATTCACTGAGGTGACTGCTCTCAGTCAGAAACAGGTCTCATGCAGGATAAGCCCAGCTACCAAACAAAGAAAGTCTATCTGTGGGACTACCAGTCACACAAAGAAAGTCTATCTGTGGGACCCTTTATCCCACCAATTCTTACCTGTTGACAGGCGGAGTTGTTTGTGAGGAGGACAGGACTCACACACCGGAAATGGAAGATTCAAGTCATAGTCACAGCTCAACTGTAAAATATTAGACCTTAGGGAGACAGTCTAGTTCAAACAAAATAAAACCCCCTACCCTGTCTCAAAAATTCCTTTTCGGCCAAATTAACCCTTCCTAGCACTGGCTGCCAGGGTTCCATACCGGTGGAAGTGCATGCTGAAGATCAGAGAGAGTGGTAAGCAGCAGATCCTCCAGGTGGCCCTGCTTGGTCTCCCTCAGTGCCTCACAGAAGGCATCGAAAGCCTGAGGACCCCTCTTGGGCAGCAAGTTGAGAAGTTCCACATTCTGGCTGAAACTGCCCACTTTGGCCTAAGATATAAGAATAAAACAAGAAATCTTTTTTTACCTATATAGCTACAATTCTATTTGTCCGCATGACTTCCCAGTGTATCCTCATCCATCTCAAGTATTACTTTTACAAAAAAAGTACATACAGGTAAAGTTCTTCCCATTGATCATGAATCATACATCTTTCCTCTTCAATGTTCTGGTGGAAGGGCATTAACCCTTCCTTTGAAAGGCACCACCTCCTTCCCACACTTCATTATGCTTTGTTCCTATCTGTAAGACCAATTATCTTCTTGGCTTCTCTCCTTCATCTCCAGGTACCTGGATGAGCTCTCTCATTTCCAAAGTGATGATGTCCTTCTCCAGGAGATGTTCCAACAGTTCACTCGGCAACAGCTGTTTGGCCAGCACCACTCGGTTCTTTTTCAGAGTTTCCTGGTGGTCAGGATGCATGCCACACACTCCTAATATCCTATAGTTAAAGAATGGAGGGAAAGATTGTCAAGGACAAGATTTAGGTAGATGTGTGGGTAGGAAAATTAAGAATGGGGCTTACAATAACCAAGATTAGGGCCAGCCCTATACCACAGTGGTTAAGTACTGTGCATAGCAAGCCAGATCCTAACTGGCCAACTGCAGTTCAAATTCTAGCCCTAATAGCTTGAAAATCATGCCAGGTGCATGTGTATGCATGCTCAAAATCCTGAGGAGGAGGAGGATTGGAGGAAAAAAGACTGTGGTGTGATCACCCCTCCAATGCACCATGTTTTTTTCTCTCTTTGGTGAGCATATCTGCACTCTGGCAATTAAAGTACAAAATAAATATAAATTTTAAAATATGCAATAACCAAGTTCAGGTACATTTTACTGAATCTGATTAAAATCAAAGATGTATTAAGCATTAACACACTAATCATAAGGAAATGATGCAGTTCTTTGTGGAGTGCATTCAACTGAGACATTTGAGGGAAAAAAATATAAATACACCACACAAGCGCGCGCACACATGCACACACACACACATTTTTTTGGAGAGGTTTTTGCTATAGGGCGTGTGCACTCACCAGAAAGACAGAGACAGAGAGAGGGTGATTTCTCCCAGCCGCAATCCGTTCTCCTCCATTCTCCTCTTGGGCACGCACGCACACGTGCCCAGCATGAGTTTAAGCCACTGGGTCCGACTACATGGAGTCCAGTGACACAGACATTACACTAACTGCTGGTCCCAAGCACACATATATTTATGAGAAGGAATAGTCCTCTCACAGTCTTTTTTTTTTAATGTCAGAGGGTACATGCATGAGTGAGAAATAAAAAAGCACCTCTTGAAATTGCCTGGTCATGCTACAATCCTTTTCCTCTAATTCTCTACCCTCTCGAGATCCTAGGCATGACTGTGTGTTCCTGGCCTAGGCTGGGACTCCAACACTGGATGGTCATGTGGGACCCAGCTTTCTCTGCATAGCATCTAACCAATGTACTAAAGGGCCAGTCCAGGACCATTTTATCATTATTATTATGATGGTAGAATTTGCACACCTGAGACAGTCACCCTTGACAGGATCTCATCAAGCCATGATCTTCTTTCCCCAGCCCTCCAGCTCCTGAGGAACCTAGGCACACTCATGTTCTTAGGCCAACCAGTGGATTTGAACCTGTGATTGGCCATGTGGCTTTCAGCCTTGCAGGGCACTGCATTATCACTGTTACATAGTGGCTGGGCCAGACCTATTTTCATTAAGAAAATTATTTCAGAAAACCTCTCACATTATTTATCTAAGCTACTGAAAGCAACATAAGTTTAAAATGATCTTGGGTTTTGGTTCCTGTAACAAACTGACACCAGAAATTACCAGAATCCTCTAAGATGCAGTAAAGTATCCTTAGAAAGTACTATAAGAGGGAACCGCAGATAATTACCAAAGATGAACATAACTGACATAACTTATAATCAGAGAGTTAAAGCTAGTAAAGGCTAAAATATTTTGATAATTTAGTTTACTACAGATGTCTTTATTTCAAGGATTCCTTAGCTTTGGTTTGGGAAGAGATCAACATCTGCTTATGAACTAAAGGAATCCTATTTCCAATATATGTGCCTAATTCATTAAATCCAGAGCTCTGTAGCTTACTTCGCTAGTTTTCTAAATATATGACAGGAGTCATATGACAGTGAGAAAGGGATATGATAAAGCTTCAAGTTTATAACTTAAAAGCCACCAAAGAATGCATTCAGATTTCAAAGATGTTAAAACTGTGTGTCAGGGGAGGGAGACACGCATTCTCCATCAGCAAAATACTGTGCATCTACAGGACTATTCTTTGCTAAGAGATGTATTTGGGTTATAGACTTACCGTTAGATGGAAAAGCAAAGTCTTGGAGTAACTGACTCAATGAAACACTAAGTGGATTCACAGAACCAGAGATGTGTTCCATAAAATATTCCCAGGCTAGGCCAGCAAGTGATGTAACAGTTGAGGCACTGGATCTCACATGGCTGGATCCCAGACCAGGCAGTGGTTTATAAAACACACCAGGCTGGGGCCAGCAGGTGGCATGGTGGCTAAGGGTGCTGGATTCCCATATAGCCCACTGTGGTTTGAGTCCTGCACCTGACATCTTGCTTTCTTGCTTTCCCTATCTTGTCAAACTGAAAAATGATGATAGCAAATGGAAATAAATAATTCTTAAAACAAACAAAAAACACCAGGCACGTGTGAGTACATGTCCTAAGTCTGAAGAAAATAGTGGAGGAGATGGGACTGAGGAGGGGTGATATTTCTCACATAGTCTGTCCCTCTCCAGTCAGCACACACGCCCTATGGTAAAAAAAAAAAAAAAAAAAAAAAAGAAGAAGAAAAGAAAATCCCAGGATTGGAAATGGCTAACAAATTTTGGATTTGTAACAGTGACATTTGAAATTCCATTTTAACTATTTTCTGTTCTAATGTTAATATTCCTGATACCCCAAATTTTCAGTAAAAACTTGCTACAACAATTAAATCTACACAGATTAAAAACCCCTTTTAAGAATCACCATAAAATCTCTATCTGGTGAGTGCAAAAACAAACAAATAAAAACCCTCAAAAAAAAAAAAAGAATCACCATAAAACACACCAGACCATAACAGTGGTGACACATATGAACTCGGGAAAAAATAAGGTTACACAGCAGCTGCAGCTGGTTATTTCCTTAGGGTACATAACCAATGGTGGAGCAGACATCCTCCTTTACTTAACCAGTAGTAGGCTCTCCTCAAAACATTCTCTTCTGGTTTCCAGAACACCATTCTTTTTGGTTCTCTCTAGGCCAACAGAGTTCCTCTTTCCTCTAAGACGACTTGGCCCAGCCTTCCAATGTTGGTAAAGCTTTCGGACTCCCACCAGAACCTCTCCCCAGGCAATCTCATGGATACTCACAACTCACTGATTCCCAGTTCTTAACTTTCAGATGTGAATTTTCAATCAACTCATTAGTTTTGATTTAAAGCATCATCCATTTGCTGCCCATCTGCCCCTTCCTCTATTTCATCCTATTGTGAGATTCTTTTTTTTTTTTTTTTGGAGAGGTTTTTTTCACTATAGGGCGCGTGCGCTCGCCAGACAGACAGAGAGAGACATAGAGACAGAAAGCGAGAAATCACCCCCCAGGGGGGATGGTCACGCCGCAATCCCTTCTCCTCCACTCTCCTCTCGGGATCCTGGGCACGCACACACACGCGCCCGGCGCGAGTTGTAAGCCACCGGGTCCGAGACGCGAACCGCGGTCAACTACGTGGGAGTCCAGCGACATAGCCATTACGCTAACTGCTGGTTCCCCTATTGTGAGATTCTTAAAAGTGAACTTTCCACAAGTTTTCAATCACGTAGAATTTTAGGAGACACCTAGAACGTGAGGGAGCTGTAGAAAAAAATGGACGCGAACAAGTTCCAAAGTCTTTATTCTGCGTCCTTCTGACGGTTCCTTTCAGATGTCCCATATTATCTTTTGGGTCTAGACCAGAGGCATTAAAATACATTCTCTTGGGTCATGTGTTATGAAGTGAACGACCGAGGCAGAGACACATTCAGAGCCACAGGAAACTCTTTGTTCTCCTAGCGTACTAAAACCGCAGAGCCTGCGCTTTCTCTAAAATGCTGGCCATCAAACGGAAAGCAATGCCGACTGCGAAATAACCCGAATCAAATGCGCATCAGGCCTTACACAGAAGTCTGTAAGTCTCAGAGCTTTTTTTTACGGGAATGTATTGTAGTGCCTCACGCGGGAACCAGGGAGAAGGATGGAAAATCTTTCTGAGAAGCGCAAGCCAAGTTCCGGCAAGCCTGGAAAGAACTCCCCTTTACTCAGAGACCCGCCCCCCGCAAGGACGCAGGGAGGCTGGGGCAGTCTTTGCCCCCGAGGGGCTGGCTGAGGTGCAGCTTGCCCGCGCGACCCTGCGCGGTTAGGCTGGGAGTCGCGAGGAAGACTCGGCCAGGCCTCCCACCCCAGCAGAAAGCGCTGGCATCGCGGCTTCCAGGGGCTCTGAAAAGAGGGGGCCAAAGGGCCGCACGCCTGGGTCCCGCGCTGCCCAACTTCGGCCCCTCGGGACCTCCAGGACCCTTCCCCACTCACCTGCGCCCCCTGTCAGCGGCCATTAACCCCTTTTGCTTCAAGATTGGCCGAGAACCCGCGCTCGGAACCGCCATTTCCCGCTTTTCCCGGGCTTTGAGCGCACCGCCCACAACCCAAACAAACAGAAGGCCGCCGCTTCCTCCGCATCCCTCCCACGGCTCTGAGGCCCGCCGCGCACGCGCCCTGCCGCTCCCCAGCTGCCCCCCCCCCGCGCGCCAGACAGGCCCCGCCCCCACCCGTGCGGGCGCAGGCGCAGCGCTCTTGTGCTAGCCTCGTCGTCCAATGGGATGAGAGAAGGGGCTCGGCGGAAAAGGAAGTGGCGGGGAAAGAGTAAGGGGGACGGTCCCGCCTGCCCTAGGAATCCTATAGGCTGTCGATTCCCGCGGAAATCACTGCCCCCTCCCTTGGCACCTCCCACGCCCTGGTGCAATAACCGTCAGAGACTGGGTTGGCCGGTCTATTTGCTTCATTGAAATTGAACTTTTGGGGCGGTGGTGCGAAGAAAATCGGGAGCAGTAAGAGGCTAGACAAATGTCCGCGTAATGGACGAAGGCTTGCGTGGGGAATGCAGGGCTCGGCGATGCTTTATCCTCTCTCAGTGGCCAAAACCTATACCACAGGCGCAGCACCTAATTCCGGAAAATCTGGTTTTAAGTATTGGTATCTGAGGACTCAGGGCAGGGCGTTGGCGTGAAATCCTCGCGATGAGGGCGCAGGGGAAGGCTGAAGCAATTAGAGACACTTCAAATGGCCCCAGGGCTTCGTAATCAATGATTCAAGAGGGAATCTCTTAGATACTGCCCCTTCCCCTTCCTTGAGAAACTTAGTTTTATATTTTCTGATGGTCATATACACCCATTGTCAAAACTCAAAGTCCTTCTCCCCGGGACAGTTAACTCCACTGCTTTCAGATGGGATGGACACCCTCTGTCTCCCTGGGCAGGGGAGAAACACGGTCACCGCTGTCCACACACAGCATGGACTGCCAGGGCTCTGATTAGCTTTGCTGCTCTAGGAGGCTAGGGGCACTCCTGGTCACGTTAGGCCCTGCCTGTCTGGTCCTCTATTCTGTGTATATGACTTTACTCCTGGCCAGCAGTTGTCCCAACACAGGGATTGAGGGATGTCCTGGTTTCCTGTTACCTTGTATCGAAAACAGGCTTTGAAAGCAGGAGTTCATTCAAGTTGTTTTTATGCTATTTACTAGCAGTGTGCCCTTATGCAAGTTATCAAACTCCTCTGATGCTTAGAATCCTCATTTTCCACTGAAGGTACTAAAACCCCACCATGCTGGGGAGCCTAAGGGAACTAACAGGGGCAAAGCATGTGGAACAGAAGCAGCTGTTCTGAGTTACTTCTTTTCTTGCTCTTCCAGCTCCTCTGGATCAGATCCCCACTCACCCTCAAGCTAACTCTAGAAATATTGGATCTCTAAATACTTTCCAAAAAGATTCAAACTGTGCCACCCACATCTCAACTGGGAATGGCTTACCAGGGCCTGCCTTCTGTCTGGGTTCAAGTCCCCAATTATAATGTCCAGGCAGAAACACAGTTCTTGACACACAGTAGGAACTGGGCAATCCTGGTCAAATGAATGCATGGGTCTGGTGTGGACAGATGATAAATCCTGGAACAGCCGTTTAGGGAGGTGTCCAGTTGTTTTCACAAAAAACGTCATCATCATTAGGCTGGCCAAAGTAGACATCATAGGCAGGGGGTGGAGTAAGAGGCTCCAATTTGGAAGGGGCCCCCAAACTCTGCAGCTCAGGTGCAGTGGACACAGCCCGTGGTGTCCGGAGCCGAAGGCTAACTGGAGCTCTCCCAGGGCTTCCTCCCTGGGTCATAGACCCCTCTGAGCCCACTCTCCTGGGCCCCTCGGGTTGGCTAGGCTGGCCTTCGTCAGGTCCTGGAGAGATTGCAACACTGCTGTAGGGAGGTGGTTGGTCCAGCACTTGTGGGTATAACTGTGGCTCCAACACGACCACCGTGTTGTCATAGGTTGGCACTTCAAAGGCTTCGTTGTCCCTAAGCGAGTAGAATAAGGTCATTGGTGATTTCCTAAAAGGAGCCCTATTTCCCTTTCTTACCAGCTACTAGCAACAGACACTTCACTAGCCACTCACCCGACCCTCTCCCCATCACCCCACTGATGCCAGTGACAGAGGCCAGCACAGACTCTATGCCTGAGACACTAGGATAGAAAGAGAGTGGGCCCAAGATATATTCTCTCTGCCTTCTCCATTAACTCACCGCGCATTGCCTGAGGGCTCCAGGATCTCAGTCTGCATTGATCGGAGCCCCCATTCCAGAAAGCAGGCCAGGAAGCAGGCAAACAAGAAGAAGCCACTCAAGGTAAGAAAGAAATAAGCAACAGGGGCGATGTCCGGCCGCACGCCCAGCAAAGCCAGCCCCAGGAGGAGGGAGGCGCAGCACAGGAAGAGAAATGGCTTCTTTAGTCTCCCCCACAACTGGCTTGGCACCATGGCCCTCCCCAGGCTCCTGCAAAGAGACACACAGCTGTTGTGTCTACACGGTTGGCATCATGGCTGGATCAGATACCAGGGTGACCTTATCATGCACCTTTGGGTTCCAGGTTCTTAAATCTCCAATCAAGTAAGTGGTCCCAGGATCCCCCCAGCGCCATAATTCTGTCTAGTTATTAGTGTGCACAGTAGCCAGGAAAGCAGCCCAGGGATGCTGACTCCCATCCCTGCCTGCCTTCCTTCTTCCCTGCAGTCTTCCTTCCAGCTCTTCCTTTTCCACTATCCAGGATTTAGTCCTAGGCACACCCTGTGCACGTAGGCATCTCTGGAATCCAGGTGATGGGGCAGACCCTGTCCTTCTCTATTACATTATTGCCTCTCCTGGACCTCCACTCCCCACCTCCCTAGCCAGAGGCCCACTGTTGGGGTGAGGAGGAGAGGGCACACTTACCCGGCTTCCATGTCTTCCACAGCCAGCCCATGCCCCGTTGGAGAGAGAATAGCAAATAGACACAAGTCACAGGGACACAATTACATAAGAAAGAGTCTTACAAAGCCCTGGAGCAATGGCCAGAGGCCCCATTATCTCCCCTCCTCTTCTACACCCCACATCTGCCAGGATCCCCCCACCCCTGCTGATCCTAGCTTGCTAAACTCAGATTTCAAGTTTTCTGTCAGGAGTCGGCACAGGGGCTGGGAGGCCAGTGCACAAGGGAAGCCTTTTCTCTTTCTTCTGAAACAGCGACAACCTGAGGCAGCCCAGACCCCAAAAGCAGCCTGCCAGGAGCTCCTGGACTCTGCATAGCAAGAAGTCACAGACGCTGCTCACACCCCAGCCAGCCCTGTGACCCTACACCCCTCTACGACCAAGTCTCAAGAGTTTCCAGCTTGCTCACCTGTCTCCAAGGCCTGCAGCGAGTAGGTGGTGCGGGTGGGAGGAAGGGGAGGTGCAGCCCACGGGCCCCGCCCTCTTTTCTGCCCCAATGCCTCAGCTCCAGCCCAGTCTTCCTCCTCCCCCTTTCGACTTTCTTCCCAAGGCTGACCTATTCCTCCCAGCCTAGATTTTTTTCCTGGATTTTACTCACCCCATCCATTGTAGGGAATTTAGTGCCTGAATGCGAGTCCTCCCTCCCCCATGATCTTTATACTTGGGACCAGAGTTAGAAACTGGCCTGGTCCTCCTCAATGCACACTGTGTGTTAATTACAGTCCTGAGCAATTTGCCTTCTCTTTGGGTCATTTATTTTGTGCCTGCCACTTCCAAGTGACTGGGAGTAGAGGCCTTGACTTATTCCGTGTCTAGATCCCGCAGGCCTTTGCACACAGTAAGCAAGTGGGCATGAGACGCCGGAGCTTGCCGCTGCTGCCCACACACCGTTCCTGCGGCCTCCCTGCGTTCTGCTGGCCTGTAAGAGGTGCTGTGTGTATGCTTCCTGGCCTGATTAACTCTCGATTCTTCAAAATCCACCGCACAGGTGCTGCCTGCTGCACAGTGTGTCCACAGCATCCCTCCCTTCCTCAGTCCCAGCCTTTATCTGCTTATATGGTCATTTTCCTCTTACCTGGTTTCCTTCTGTAGGGAGCGGCTGAGACCACGCATTGAGCCAAGCAGGACACAGCATCTTCCACTGTGAAAGCGTCTCAGGATGAGCGATTAGTTTCAATCATCCTTGAATCCCAGAAACTAACATGGTTTCCGACATGTGGTAGGTGCTCACTGAATTGAGTGAATGCTTTCACTAGAAGGCTACACTCACCTGGCCTCGTCACTCCCCGTGAGGTGTGGGTCAGGCTGTGAAGCCTGTGAGAAGTAGGTGCCGGGGGGCTGCGGGGGGAGGCGTATGTTGTTCTCAGCTAGAGGTCGGACAAGATTGTTCCTCTGTCCCCTTCAGACCAATGGGAGCTGTGAACAGTCGGGCACAAATCGAATCCATGCTGCCCTGGGACAGTCCCAGGGCCTAGCCAAGACTACTGCAGCAGAGCGTGTGGTAAGTGTGTGTGTGAGAGAGAGGAAGTGTGAGAGAGAGGAAGAGAGAGAATGAGAATGAACGTGTCTGTAGTCATATGCAAACGCACGTAGTGGTGGGCTGGTGAAGATCCCCTGCCCCAGACTGAGAGTGGAGAGGAGGAGGCTTGGATGGAAAGTGTGATAGTCTAGGGAGGCACGTCTCCATGTGAAATGGGAAGGGGAAAGCTGGGGTTTCCACCAATTTCCTTACTGTTCAACCCCTGTGGAGAAAATATGGCTCAATTATCCCTGAATGGGGATTTCAATCTACAGTTAACGTATGAAGAGATGAAAATTGGCTGGTCGAGGGTGGTTGGTGTGCAGAAAAAGTACTGGGGCTTTGTTAAGCACGGAGATCTGGGGTGCAGGAGATGCAGGATCAGAGACAAGGGGCCTGGGGGGAGTGGCCTGAATGTCCACAGAGGGAGGGATTGTGTGGTCTGGGACCTCCGAGGGTACAATTGAGATTTGTTGGTTGAGACCAAATCTGAGTCCAAATCAGAGGTTGGACTTCTGGGTGGCTCTGCCCTTTAATAGATCCTCTTTTCCAATTTCAAATCAATTTTCTAAAATGCACATTTGTTAGTTATGAGATACTTAAAATCTAAAGGGAAAAATGGCCTACTGTATTAACACGGTCATTTCAAGTTTTACATAATCCTTCCGGGCCGTTCGCATACAAACCAGAATCAGCTCTGGAGGAGATCAGAGTTTATTCACTACTTTGTGTCTTAAAACAAAATTTAAAAATCAAACAACTTTTATTTCATCTGCTTATGCAGTCTTTGTTATAGTAATTTCTAACAGCCACATATGTTATTAAATGTATATGCCATGATTTGATTAATATATCCTTATGTTACTGAATCATTAAGCTTATTTTATTGCCTTTGTCATTGAAATAATGAAACAGGAGACAGAGAATGTGTAGAATAGAGGTTGCTAAGGGCAGGGATGGGGAGAGAAGTGGGAACTGCTAATGGGTTTCTTTTTGAAGTGACGAAATATTCTAAAATTGAATAGCAGTGATGCTTGCATAACTCTTTACATATTCTAAAAAACATCCTACTGATGTTTCAAAAGAGTGAATTATGTCTTAATCATTAGCTGTTTTAAAATGTGATTACCATCTTAGGTGTACAGTTTTCCTTCTTTTGAGATTATTTCCTCAGGATGAATTCTAAGGAGTGTCTTTTTCTGCCTTGCCCTGCCTTGCCCTGCCTTGCCCTGCCTTGCCCTGCCCTGCCCTGCCTTGCCCTGCCTTGCCCTGCCCTGCCCTGCCCTTCCCTGCCCTTCCCTTCTCTTTTCTCCTTCTTTCCTCCCTTCTTTCCTCCTTTCCTTTCCTTCCTTCCTTCCTTCCTTCCTTCCTTCCTTCCTTCCTTCCTTCCTTCCTTCCTTCCCTCCCTCCCTCCCTCCCTTCTCTCTCTCCCTCTCTCTCTCTCTCTCTCTCTCTCTCTCTCTCTCTCTCTCTCTCTCTCTCTCTTTCTTTCTTTCATCTTTGCCAGAGGGTGCATGTGCTCACCAGAGCGAGGGAAAGTGAGAAATCACCCCCACCCCCTCAATCCCTTCTTTAATCTCCTCTCAGGGTTTTAAGCATGCACACAATATGCACCTGGAGTGATTCTGAAGCCACTGTTTCCAGGTTTTGAACCATGGTCAGCCATGTGTGAGTTCAACACCTTAGCCAGTACTCTACCTGCTGGCCCAGGAATGTTGTTTCAGTGAGACAAACAGTATCAAAGTTTTTATTGCCCTGAAGATGGTGGCGAAATTGTTTTGTTTTCCTTTCCTTTTTCTTCCTTCCCTCTTCTAAGAGCATCCTTAGCAAACTAAGAACATACCACTTAATTCGATGATAGCTTCACTTTCTCTTTGCCTGCTGTTGGCAAGCCTTGCTAGAGACAGGTTCACCTCTCTCTGCCCTCTGTTCCCACATCACGTGGAGGATGATGGTGAAGGGAAGCTGGGGTGGGGGGTAACAAGGTAGAGACAAGGAGGAAGTCAAGATAATTGACAGGCTTCTCATGGCTGCGATGCCTCCAACCACAAGTTGTCCATCTGGCCTTGTATTTTCCTTGTATTTCTTTCTTTTCTTTGTGTGTGTATGTTATGTATGTTTGTGTGTGTGTTTAAGTTTATCTTGTTACACATAGAGAGAAACAGTACCCCCAGAATGGTCTCAATGCTGCGATCCACTCCCAGTCCTCAGCCAGCTCAGGACCATGGGCAAGCAGGGCCTGGTCTTCTCAGGGAGGTCTCCTGGCTTGCAGACCTGGTCTGGTACCCTCCCAGATGGGACTGCATTACAGAGTGTAGCATTTTACCACTGCACCGCTGTCCAGCCCCCAAGGCTTTGAATGTCTGTGCTTTTCAGCACAGAATCTGGGTCTGCTTTACAGTCATAGCTAACATGTGTGGAATGTTTGTGCGTACTGCTCACCATTCTAAATGCACTCCACAAATTGAGTAAATTAAAGTATGCATAATAGCAGGTAGTTATTATGATTATGTGCACTTTATAGGTGATGTCAGAATCTTGATGAAAATGAGTAGCTAATCAAGGGTGGGGGTCAAGATTCGGCCCCTCCAGCCTGAGCCCCAAATCCTGGCTCTTAACCGCCACATCCTGGTACTCTACACATTGCTCTGGCTGCCTCAGCGGTAATTTAGCAAAGCACCTAGGACATCCTGAGATCATCTCTCTGGTCTTGCCTGGGGAGCAATTAGATCCTATTTGCCCGCATTGTTTGGCATATTAAGAAAAGGCTGAGGGACTAGCAGATGGCATAATGCTCAGCCTTTTCTTAAGAGAGATTTTTGCTATAGGGCATGTGTGCTCGCCAGAGAGACAGAAACAGAGAGACAGAAAGCGAGAAATCACCCCTTGGGGGGATGATTTGGGGGGATGGCCACACAGCAATCCCTTCTCCTCCATTCTCCTCTTGGGATCTTGGGCACGCAAACACAAGTACCTGGCAAGAGTTTCAAGCCCCTGGGTCCAGGACTTGAGCAGCTGTTGGCCCTGTGGGAGTCCCACAATGTAATCATTAGGCCTTCTAATCCCAAGAGAGATATTTTTGCTATAGGGTGTATGCACTTGCCAGAGAAAGAGAGAGAGAAATCACCCCTCAGGGGGTGGGCCACTCCACAATCCCTTCTCCTCTATGCTCCTCCTGGAATTCTGGGAAGGCACACAAACGTGCCTGGCGTGAGTTTCAAGCCTCTGGGTTCAGGACCCGAACCATCATCAGCCATGTGTGAGTCCAGCACCTTAATTACTATGCCACCTGTTGGCTCCCAAAGATAGCACTTTTAACTAACTGGTCACAGAACCCAATGCAGGTGACTTCTTCTAAAGGAACACTGGTGGTCATAGATACACACACACACACACACACACACACACATCTTTGTGTAGGAAGGAATGATTTGGCCCACATACATGATCTCATTTGATCCTTAATAGCAACTATATGGAGTAAGTTTGATTATCATTCTCATTTTTTTAAGAGACCAGCTCAGAAAAAGTACATGATTTGTTTAGCGAGAACCAGACTCACACGAGTTCAGTGGAGTGTGTTTGCTTCTTAAGCAATTTCCAGTCACAGCCCCTCCACATGTGAAGGAAGGTGGGTAGACGGTTTGATGTGAAGCAGGTCAGTAACGCTGTATTTCTGAGATGAAAGCATCTAACGAACCAGACTCCTCAAGCATGCAAGGACAAATACATGCTGTCACCCTCATCCGCTAGCTTATTGTGCAAAGTGCACTAGGGTAGAACGGAGTCAATAACGGGGTTCGGCAGTTACTCTGGCTCAGATATCCAGCCTGAAGTCACACAAAGCTAGCCTGGATGTGAGAAATTGATCATGATTGTTGCTGAGTAACAGTATCAAAAAAAAAAAAAAAAAAAAGCACTGTGTAGAAACACCATCCCACATGAATACACCCCTGAACATGAGTGAGCAGGAAGCGTCATGGTTCAGTGCATATAATTTATATAATTTAGAGATTCGAGGCTCAGTTCCACCACTTCCTAGCTGCGCGACCTTTCTGAGCTTCAGTTTCTAATGTGTAACATGGTGAAATAAGTCCAGTTTATCACACCCTTCCCACTTTGTTCTTCCAGTTAGGGAGCTTCAGCCCAGGCCAGAGTCCTGGATTGAACGGAACGTGCACATCTGTGGGAGTCCACCAGAGGGCACCACCCCGTTGTTGGGACCGGATTCCACTGTGCAGCCCTTGTGTGTAACTGCATGGGACGTAGCCCTGGGCTCACCTCTTGATATTCACCTGGGAAGGTAACAGCATACTTCATCTGATGTCCAAGGATTTCTAGTGTGGGTAAAGAGGCCCATATGAAAAACTTAAATAATGATTGAAGGCTGTGTCTGAGACAGTACTAATGTGAATATCGCCAAAATTATAAAAATGTAAAAGTTAAAGATACAAATGATTAAAATATAATTATTTTGGCTAGTTAAAAAAATCTATACTTATGATATAAAATGGAGCAGTCAAAAAGGATTGTAAGAGTGAATCTTTCTTTTTATTGGAAGACTTTTGATATAGGGTGTGTGTGCTCACCAGAGAGACAGAAAACAAGAAATCACCCTCCAGGGGGGATGGCCATGCTGCAATTCCTTCTCTTCCATTCTCCTCTTGGGATTTTGGACACACATAAAAACACATGAGTGTGAGTTTCAAGTCACTGGGTCCGGGACTTAAATCACAGTCAGCCACTTGGGAGTCCAGCATCTTAACCACTGTATCACCTGCTGGCCCTAGTAAATCTTATACACCCAAATCTCAGGCCCTGTCCCTAAAGGCAATCTGTTTCCCAACTTTTTCTGGATACTGCCCTCCTCAGAGGACATGAATATGGAAAAGCAACATAAACGCCAGCTCCGTTTGTTAATCCACATGGGAACATGCTTTATATTTTATGTTTTACTTTTTCCATCTAACAATACATGTTGGAGTGTGTACCTTATTAACATACATAGGTCAACACATACACTTTCATCATGAATTACTCAAAACTTTTTGTTTGTTTGCTATAGGACATATGTGCTTACCAGAGAGACAAGGAGAGAGAGAAGAGAAAGAGAGCAAGAAAGTGAGAAATTATCCCCCAAAGGGGTTAGCCATGTCTCAATCCCTTCTCTTCCACTCTTCCCTCAGGATTTTGGACATGCATGTACACGTGCCCCAGGTGTTTTTTCAAGCCACCAGATATGGGACTCAGACCACTCAGTTTGCCATGTGGGATCCAGCAGTCTTAACTTCTGTGATACCTGCTGGAACTGAAGTACTAAAAACTTACAGAAAAGAGTTTTACAGTGAACAGCCATGTCTCCACCACCTGGAGTTTACAGTTAACATTATACCATACTTGCTTTATTGCATATCTGTCTAGTCATTCCTTCACCTTCACGTCAATCTATCTTCGTTTTTGATACATCTCATAGTTGCAGACATAAATATTTCAGCATGTGTAAGTGTTTAGAGTTCAATATTCATTTATCATTTTTTTTCCTTTGAAGTAAAATTTGCCTACAATGAAACACATAGATTTTCTTTTTTTTTTTTTTGGAGAGGTTTTGCTATAGGGCGCATGTGCTCACCATACAGACAGAGACAGAGAGACAGAAAACGAGAAATCACCCCCCAGGGGGGATGGCCACGCCGCAATCCCTTCTCCTCCATTCTCCTCTTGGGATCTTGGGCACGCACGCACATGTGCCCGGCGTGAGTTTAAGCCACCAGGTCCGGGACTCAAACCGCGCTCAACTATGTGGGAGTCCAGCGACATAGCCATTACGCTAACTGCTGGTCCCGAAACACATAGATTTTCAATGGACCATTCCATGATTTTTGATAATGGCTTTCACTTATGTGACCTAAATTTGAATCAAGATTCAAAACATTACTATCACTTGAGAAGTTCCCTTTCCAGTCATTGTTTTAATTCTAAAGCAGATCTTAATATTTCTTTCCAGCTATTATACTTTTAAACATATTTATATATTATATACTTAATTATAGTCTGTTTTATGGAACTACTCATTTGTTTAATGGCTCCGACTGGTAACCATTCGATTGTTTTTAGGATTTTGCATTAATAATGTTTCCACATGTGTCTTTATTCACATGTATAAATAAGAAAAAATACTAAAAATGAAGTTTTGATAGATATTGCCAAATTGCCTCCCAAAGAAAACTTGTTAAAGTTTAGGGACCAACAGATGGCATAACAGTTACATCGCTGGACTCCCATGTAGTTGACCACAGTTTGAGTCCCAGACATGGTGGCTTGAAACTCATGCTGGGCACGTGTGTATGCATGACAAAATCCTGAGAGGAGAGTGGAGAAGGGATTGTGGTGTGGTCATCCCCCCGGGGGGTGATTTCTCACTTTCTGTCTCTGTCTCTATGGAGAACACACATGCCGTATGGCAAAAATCTCTAAAAAAATAAAATAAATAAAAATAACATTTAATTTTATATATTTGTTATACACCTCTATGGGATACACTATGGTTTTTCAAAGCATGCATGCAGAGGCCTTCCAAAGAAACTAACAATTCACACATTGCAGGAGTGTGTTTCCTCATAGCAGAGTCAAGGAGTTACCACATTTGGACTCAACAATTACATCTTTCTTTCTCTCTTTCCTCTCTTTTCCTTTCCTTTCTTTCCCCTTTTTTTCTTCCTCCCTCCTGCCCTCTGTGCCTTCCTTTCTTTTGCCAGAGAGTGAATGTGCTCATGAGACTGAGAGAGAAAGCACCCCCAATGGGGCATGATCATGCAGCAATGTGTTTTTCTCTGTTTCTCCCTCCTTTAGGGATCCTGGGCATACAGACACACGTGCCAGGCATGTGTTTCAAGCTGCCAGAGACAGGATCCGAGCCTCGGTTGGCCATGCAGGGTCCGACTCCCTGTGCACAGCGCTTGACCACCACTACAGGGCCAGCCCAACATTTTAAAATGTCAGGACATACTGGGATCATACTACATGTATAGTTCCATCCTGTTCAGTCACTGTTCTGTCCTGGCAGTGGAATGGGATGCCATGCACAACCCTGCCCATTCTTCTTGCCCTCCTTCGCTCCTATGATGCCTGCGTTCTGGGCGTTGACCAAGGCCACCTTGTTGGTGTCAGGGTTGAACTCCTTGTTCAATTTACAGACTCCAGGCTGGCCATCAGGCTGGAGCTGAGGCTGTCGCCCAACCTGTGGCTCCCTTCCCAGCTGTGGTGCGTGCCTGTCCCTTGCTAGTGCCTTTTCTCCTGGTGTAACCATGCCCCTAGCTCCCCTCTTCTCAGCCAGGTGGGAGATGGCGGGCACGCCTGGGCTGGAGCAGACAGTGCTGACCCTGCAACTCGGGTTCTTTGGTTAAATGCTCTCCGTGGAGGAAGGACACTTGGTGTTACCCTCTGAACAGCCTTCAACCACTGGATCAGACGTTTAGGTCTTTTGGAGGGAGCCTGTGAAAGGAGACCACATGCCCTTCTAGGTGGGGCAGTTTGCAGTCACACAGCAGGGCACCATCGTGGGACTCAATCCAGCGTGCCATGCCCAGCTCTTGCCACTCACAGCCAGCAGACCACCCCCAAATACAGTATTTAATAGCTAAGAAACGTTCCATCCTGGAAGTACTATTATGGTATATTTTCCTGCTGTTAAATGTTTAAATTGTTCAGTTTTTTATATCAGCAAATAATTCTGAGTATCTTTGTTCATCAGCGTCTCCACTCACCGCACTCTGGGCACCTTTCATCTATGAGAAGTTATGTTTTAAACTGCCCTTAATGTGTTTTAAGATTGGATGTTTTCCCTTTTTTTTTTTTTTTTTTTTTAATATTAGCTGTAGATGTCACAAAACTCCTTTGAAAAAAATGAGTACTTAACTTGGAGATGTACTTTGGCATTACTTCATGATCAGCCAGGAAAAGATGAGTTCAAACCTGGGAAGGTGCAGGAATCATGGAAAAGGGGAAGACAGAAAGATGGGAGGAAATAAAGGGAACAACAGGATATGAGAAGCCGGGAGCAAAGGGGGAGCTGGCCTTGGCCCTGACAGCCCCTCGGTGGTATGGAAGGTTCTGCCTTTGCTTCTCAACGGATGTCTGAGTGTCGTTTCAACTTCCAAATAAAGAGTATTCTCAAGTCAGAATTCTGTGGAAACAGAAGGGATTCTGACCGTTGCAGAGTGGGCACAGGCAGAAGCAGGGACTTTGCACAGATAACCTGGGAATGGGAACACCGTACGCCAGCAGAAGGTGACACAAGGCCTTAGGATTCTTTAGGGTCCACCCTGTGGGTGAAGGAAGCAGTTGTGAAGGGTCGAGCAACTTCTCTGGGCCATGGGGCATAGCAGCCTGGCTCCCTGCACTACCTTGCCCAGGTTCTTCTGGGCCCTGTAGCTGGACCCAGTGTAAATATCTGGCCACACTCAGCCATCTTCTGGCTCCTTGCATTGTTCATTCCCACTGGCCTCTGGTCCTAGCCCCAGCTTAGTCCCCAGTGCTGGTCAGAGACAGTAAATGCCAAAGAGGTAGTTATAAAGTTGCAAAGTTCATCAAGCTTGGTATTCTGTCCCTGAGAGACCAAGGAGGTGTCTAAGAGAAAGGGCTGTTCCTATTTCTTCTACACCAGCTGTGCTGAGGTGGGCTGGGCAGCTGGGGTTGGGAAAGGACTCTTCTTCCTCCCAAGAACGGGTGGCATGTGAGCACAGGAGCACGAATATACCGTCACCAGGGCACACACAGACCAGACACGCATTCTGCCTGATGGCGTTAGGTTTATTGTGTGGAAGCAGAACCTGGGGCTGTCCCAAAGGCACTTTGAGGCAGAGGCAAGGGCAGCCCACAGGGTACGGTGGCCCCTGCTCGCATCCTTCTGGGGTGAGGCAGGCCCCAGGGCCACAGAGGATACCTCCATCAGGAAGACTGCCACGTCCTAGTGCCTCCAGTGGCTGGGTTAAGCAGGTGGTCAGCTTTTCACACCAAGTTTACTTCCAGGTCCTGTTAAAGCCTGGCATTCAGGGCTGGTGGCACGGGGCCCATCCACTTCTCCCCTGGATGAAGAAAATCACAGTCTACATACCATTCTGGGGTGTGTCAGCAGCAGATGCTGGCCCCCCAGGGCCTGGAGGGTGTTCTAGGAAGAGCCCTGCCTGGTCTTAAGGGACCGAGGCTTCTCTTCTAGGTGGGAGGTGGAGGGTGGTGAAGGCAGTCCCTCCCCATTTATCCCCGAACAGCTCTGTCTGTGTAAGGCTTCCTTGCTGGGAGTGCCAGGCACAAGTTCTTTTTTGTTCTGAACCCCTCCTCTGGTCACCTGATACAAAGGGTGAGGCTGGGGTCAAAGGCAGCGCCTCCGTGCAGAACCTTGAACTTACCCAGCAGGTGTGCCAGCAGCTCCATCCGGTCAGAGCCAAATAACATGTGGGTCTGGCCATCCACATGTGCCACAGTGATGGGCAGCCCAAAAGCCTAGAGGAAACAGCACAGGTGGGAGGAGGTGAAGGGGCTGGTGTCACTAGGTTGGGGCAAAGGCTTCCAGGCAATACGTCCTGGGGTCATAGGAACAAAACAGCCAGAAAGGTGTCTGCTAAGGTGTTTCCTAAGAGGCACCAGGGATCCTGGTGCCTTCTCTGTTTCTAACTCAGATGTTCCCAGGGCCCAAGGAAAGGAAGACACAAGATGAAGGCTGTCTGGAGAGCCGGGCAGACTCAGGTGAGGGAGGGAGCTCTGGGATAGGAATATGGAAACCCACACTTGGAGAGTCTCAGTCTCTAGCTTCAGGATGGGGACTGGGGACAGACATGAAGAGCTCACCCCATATTTGCAGGCTGCCTCAGTGGTCTCCTTGAGCTGGTTCTTCACCTTGGGTGTGGAGATGGTATCCAGAAGTCCGCGGGCTTGTTCTGCAGACATACCAGCCTTCTCCGCAGCCTAAGGGGGTGCAGGCGGGAACAAATATGCCTGCATTCATGGGGTGCAGTGATCTCTGGAGAAATCTTTCTGCCCCCAAGTTTTCCTGGCGAAGCCTTTATCTATTCCAAATGGGAGGTCTATTCTTCCCAAGGGAAACTTTCCTTTCTCCAAAATCTTGATAGGTGGAAAATGCAGGCGGCAGAGACAGTACCAGAAATTAACACCAGAGGGCATCCCAGGGACCAGCTCGCCTGACCTTTTTATTTCACATCTCTTGCCTATAGTTAGAAAGCTCTAATGGCAGAGGGACCAGCAGTTAGCATAATGGCTATGTTGTTGGACTCCCATGTAGTCGACTGTGGTTCAAGTCCCAGACCAGCGGCTTAAACTCACGCTGGGCGGCAAGAGCTCAGAGTACTTCTCATTCCTAGAAATTTCTATGAAATTTCCTGTAGACTTCGGAACAGGCTGCCTGGCTTCAAAACTAAGAAAAAAGACTGCAGTTCTGGGTTTGTGGTTTATAGTTTGGGATCAGGGGTTCTCAACAGACTGCACCCTGGGATTTCCTGGGGAACTTTTAAAGATCCTAGTGTACAGGCCATCCCCAGCAGTTCCCGATGATTTTAATGTACACCCAAGTTTGAGAACCTTTGCAACCTGGTCTCCTCGATTGGGAGGGGGACATGCGGTCCAGCTTGGGGAGACACTGTCTTTGGTTGGGTAACCTGGAGACCCAGCCACAGGGAAATGGACGAGTACATACAAATTAGTCCACTGAACGGAATGCTATGTAGGGATGAAAAATTATACTTCCAAAGAGTTAAAGATAGCAAGGACAATTATTAAATATTAATTTAAAAAGCAAATAAAGATGCTAGACACTAGAAGGCTTTTTAAAATATATATTTGGAACTTCTGTGTAATTTGTCATTTTATCTTTAAAATTTTAAATTTGAACATGCTTCACTACCTTTTGCAAACTGGAAGAAACATATTCAGAATTCCCTGATTTAATCCCAAATTAAAACGTACTTTATACACCCCCCCACCCCCACCCCCGGAGCTGGTTGGTCAGTGTGTCAAGCTGCTTCACTTACTCTCATTCAGGCTACTGAACAACTGTGGCATTTGTTCTCTCTTTTCATCTTTTCAGTTTTTTTTTTAATTTTTAATTTTTTTTTTTTTAAGTCTCTGGCCTTCCTCTGGGTGTGCTGGTGAGGTGTGTATTGCAGTCTTTGGAGATGTGTGAACACTCACTCTGGGTCTCCCTCACTGGAGGTCTGAACACCACACTTACCATTTCTCCCTACAGACCTCCCTGGCACAGTGGACTCTCCCCTCACACCCTGCCCCTGTGCCCTTCAGCACTCCCCCTTTCACAAGAGCTCCTCTTTCGAGATCCGTCTTCCAACTCTTCAGTAACTTGTCCCTCCAAACGCAGACATCCTTTGTCCCTAAACTATGGCCTTTTCTCTGCAATAAGGAGCTGACTGTCCTCTTCTTCCCCATCACCCACATCCTCAGACTCCCTGAAATCAGGGCAGGGCAGGGACACTCACTGCCAGGATGCTCTGGGGCTGGGTGATGTCCTCGTCCTGGAAGAGAGGGCACTCATCAGGCATGGCACTGCGCTGAGATGGGGGGACAGTGCCCGGGCAGGGTCAGAAAGCCAGCCAGGGTCCCTGGTGGATTTCCAGAGCCGGGCCTTACTCGTGACCAGACGCGCATCCACAGCTCCCTGGACACTTTCTGCAGCAGCTCTGGATGCTCCAAGTTCACAGCGGTGAGGAATCGCATGGCAGACAAGCTTCCTGTGGGGCAGAGGTGCCAGGGGGTTCTCGCACCTGCTCCCAGAGCTTTCTGCAGGAGGCCCTGGCGCCCTCCTTTTCACCTCCCCACCACCTCCTGCCACCAGCTCAGACCATGACCTTTCCCAGGGCATGTTCCTTCTAGTCTCGGCCTCGTCCTCCCATGGCAGACTTCTGTGCCCTGAGATAGTGCCCCACCTGCATCCCACTCTCTTCACCTTTTTCGAGAATCACAGTCAAGAAATCCTTGGGGATGTTGAGAGGAACCTGGAAATGCTGTCCCAGGAGCTTTATGTCCCTTGTCAAGTACTGCCCTTTGCGGGGAAGAAGGGCTGGCGGCTTGTTTCCTGCCAGGGCAAGGTCAGGTGGCTGGTGAGAAAATGTATTGGATCCCAGGCTTGGGGGCCTCCTACCCGGGTGTTGGGTAGAGGGTAATCCAAATGCAGACCCAGTTGCGGGCCACCGGAACCAGCCTCCCTGCCAACTAATGCGGCCTTCCTACCACTGTCCTTCATGATCCCCGCGATGAGGCTCGGCCGCAGCTGCAGGCTGACGTTCCAAATGTTCTGGTACCGGCACAGGACCTAGTGGGGCAAAGGTGAGACCGAGCGCCCCTGTGGGAGATGGCGGAGGGAGCCCGCAGGGCAGTTCCACGGCTGCGGATTGGCCAGAGCCAGGCGCAGTCACAAGGACCCCCTCTGTGGTTTGGTTAGAGATGGCAAATCTCCGTCTACGCCGCGAACTGCACTGCAGGCTCTCTGGTCCTGCGAGCGTTTGCCACCTGTTGTGCACCCACCCCCGACACTGAGGTCGGCGGGCGAGCGGCGAGGTGGTGGCGCCAAGGATTGCCCCAGGATTCTCCGTTGTTGTTCCTCTGCTTCCTTACGCCAGGGGAAACTACGGCCTTCGGTTAGACGGTACCTGCTCCATCCCCAGTGACCTTTAGCCGCCCTGCCGCCAGCCCTCTGTCCCCGTGCCCCGCGCTCGCTCTTCCCTCTGCCCCGCCCCCCCAGGTCCCTACGGAGGCGGCTGCCCCGGCGTCACCTCGAAGCCCAGCCAGGAGTAGGGGGACAGCACGTCGTAGAAGAGCTCCACGGTGCGCGGCAGGGGCCCCATGCTGCAGCTCCCGGGCAGGAGGCGACAGCGCAGGCGAAGGGACGCAGGCCCGGGTAGCGGTGGCCGGCGCAAATTCCACGCCCCGGATCGCAGGCACCGCCCCGCTTCCGGCCCGCGCGGCTAAGAGCCCTGGCGTCGGCTGCGCAGCCTCCGCGGAGAGGAACGCCCCGGCGGATCCGGCAGTGTCGCGGGCACAGCCGAGGGCGCCCGGGGAAACGCGCGGGTCAGAGCTCAGCTGGCAGTGCCTCTGTCTTAGCTGTGCGCCTTCGCAAGCCACTGGCCCTCTCTGAACCTCCCACGTACGGAATGCGTAATGGTGACACCTGCTTGTTGCTGTGAGGGCTGAAGGGACCCCAGTAAATGTCAGTCTTTATTACTGGCAGTTGTGTGGCCCTCTCGGGAATGGGACAGAGGCAGAACCTCCCATGCATTTTCTTGTATTCCTTTTCTCAGAGATTAGCCTGGAACATATTTGACAACCAAGGCGTGTATTTAGAAGGAGTGAAAGAGGAACTGCTGTCCTTCCTCCTGAGAATTGTAGGGATAAAGGAGAATAATCTGCCCCGTTTGCATTTGCAAGTATATCAGGGCCTTATATTGAGGTTCCATTGAATGCAAAGATACAGAATTTAAAAAATAATTGCACTTAATTTTATTGAAAGTATCTTTAACATTACTAATGTTATAACCGGAAAAAAAAATAAAGATTCTTTGTCCGGTCAGCGGGTGGCATGGTGGTTAAGGTGGTTGGATCCCACAAAGCCAACTTTGACCCAGCAGCTCAAGAAACAGCTGGGCACATGTGCCTCCTGCCTTTGGTCCATAAAGAAAGGAAAAATGGAGGAGAAGGGATTAGGCTTGGCCATTCCCCAGGGAAGGTTCTTTCTCACTCTCTCTTCTGTTTCTTTCTCAATCTCCCTAAAACAAATTTTTAAAAATTAAAAAAAAGATTCCACTTGCCATTGGGCTTAATTAGGAAAACGACTTCAGGTTACCAGAATACAAAGAGAAGATGTAAACCTCTACATGGGATAGAACATATAAATGGAGAGAAATGTCTTACCTTTACTGACTTGCAAATTAAACGAATTGGCCAACAACCACTGACAATGGACAATTCTACTATCATTTTATTCCAACAATATTAATTTAAAAGTGTCCAAGAGCTAATTCTGCATGGGAATATAAGATTTTATTTTAAAAGTAAAATGATCAAGTATTTAAAAAATTATTTGGGAACAATTTTTAAAATTATTTATTTATTTATTTATTTATTATTTTTTAAGTTTGCTACAGGTCATGTACGCTTATCAAAGAGCACCACCAGGTCTAGGACTTGAACCACCGTCAGCCATGTGGGAGTCCAGCACCTTAACCACCACACCAACTGCTGACCTTCAGAGGGTGGGGGGAACAATTTTTGACTTACAGAAGAATTGTAAAGATAGTACAAAGTTTCCCAATATTCCTCATTCAGTTTCCCTAATATGAATATCTTTCGTAAGCATGGCCTGATGATTGAAACTAAGTAATTACCATTTCTATTAACTGAATTAGAGACTTTATGTAGATTTTACCCGTTTTCCACTAATGTTCTTTGTCTGTCCTAGGATCCAACTCAGGATACCATACAGCATTTAATTGTCATCTGTCTTTAGACCCCTTCTAGCGATAAGCTTTCTGGGCCTTTTCTTGTGTTTCATGACCTTAGCACTGATGCAAAGTGTGTATCGACCACGTTGGAGAATGTCTCTCCATTTGAGTTTGCCTGATGTTTCCTCAGGATCCGCCTGGGGCCATGCGTTTGGGGAAAGGAAGCCCAGAAGTGCAGTGCCCTTCATGTCGCCTCTTGCTAGGGAGCACACGATATCGATGTGACATCACACTAGGGATGTTCACCTTGATCACTTAGTCAAGGCAGAGCAATGGCACATTTCTCTACTGTAAGATCACCATTTCCTCCTTTTCATACCCCGTTCTTTGGAAGGGAGTCACTAAGTGCAGCCCACATGGGGGTGAGGGTAAGAGTTGGAGAGATTGTGCATCTCCTGGAGGTAAACATATGAACAAATTTGTGGACTAAAGTCACTACAGTAATTAACATTTTTGTTTTGTTTTGTTTTTTAGTTATTTGCCCTGGGGTGGGGTCAGTGCTCTCTTGCTGAAGAGAGATAGAGAGATAGAAAGCAAGAAATCACCCCCAGGAGAGATGACCATGTCACAGTCCCTTCTCCTTCATTCTCCTCTTGGGATTTTGGGCATGCATGTGCACACACCAGGTGTGATTCTCAAACCTCTGAGTCTGAGACTTGAACTCTGTTTGATCATGTGAGAGTCCAATGTCTTAACAGCCTTGCCATCTGCTGGCATCAAAATTAACAAGTGTTTGGAAGAAATACTTCAATGTTATGCAAACATTCTCTTGCTCCTTAAACTCTGACCAACAATTTTATAACCAATCAGTACATTTTGCCTGCACACAGATTACTGTGGTATTAAAAATAGTAATTTTGTATTTCCCTTATTTCTTCTACACTTATTAGCATTCTTTTGAAAGGAGTATAATTCTTTTTTTTTACATTATTTATTCAGTCATTTATTTAAATCACTGTGGACTCATTAACATTTATTTTAAAAATAGAATTGTGAAAATGGATCTGAAGCTCTGTATCCTGCTTGCATGCACTAATACTGTTACGAGGTTGGGTCCTGTTGTGGATAAGACAAAGTGGGAACAAGAGCAATGAAAATATTTACCCTGTATTTGCTATTATCTTCATAGTGCTGAAAGGGTTATCTATAGTTAAAAGAAAAACTTTAGACAAATTCAATTTAACAGAATTTACTTGAGCGAAGACTAATTCTTAGATCAGGCAGGGTTCAGAGGGCTCTATCACGCAACATGGAATTATTTATAAGCAGATTATGAAAGTAAAGAACAGAAATTCTCAACTAGTTAGAGAGAGGGTGTAGTTTTATCTGGACAGGGTCTGATCAGCTGGCTGCTTGGGATTGACTGAGACCCAGATATCTGTTACAAAAAAGAAAGCCTTGAGTTAAGTTTTTGTGTCTTTATGTACTAAGTTAGGCTGCAGTTTGTTTCATAGGCACTCAAACTACAGAGACAACCTTAGGGCAATGGCCTCCAGCTTGTTTAATTTAACAAAAGATTAGAGTGTTGAAACAAACAATAGTGGTGTAAGTAAATTATTTCAAGTGGCAAAAGTAACCAGTTGAACAACTAAACATTATATAACTATCAAGCATTGGAGGAGGGAGAAAAGGGATGGTGTATAGAAACTAGTCTCTCATCATTTATAGATGAGTCAATAATATTGTGGACTTTGGAAACTTCAATAAATAGAGCTTTTTCATCATGTAATTTGGAGTTAAATATTTGACACTGTAAATGCTTTAAATAAGATGACTTTTCAAATTAGTGAAAGGTGGGTTATTCAAAAAATGACACCGGAAGATTTAAGAAGATGTAGCTATACCATCAGGCCTGTACCATAGCCTGTTCCATGTTCCTTACAAACGGAATGTCTCTAAATGGATCAAATATTTAAATATTAAAAAAAAAGAGAAACCAATGAAATACCCAAACAGCTTACAGAAAAATGTTTTCAAAAATCTGGAAGCAGCCTTCCTACCTATAACACCAAACATGGAAACCATAAAAGATTGGCACACGTGGCCGGGGTTCTGCCCCGCGTGCCGTGGCCGGGCCCTGCCCCGCGTGCCGTGGCCCTGCCCGGCGCGCCGTGGCCGGGTTCTGCCCCCGCGTGCCGTGGCCGGGGCTCTGCCCCCGCGGGCCGTGGCCGGGATCTGCCCCGCGTGCCGCAACCGCTGATGGCCGTCTCTGCTTTCCTGAGCCACGTTCCTGAAACTGTGTTCCATGGAGATTCACCTACATTTGCGGGGCTGCACGAGACCCACCCTTGGTCCAGCCCTGAGTGCAGTCTACGTTTCCTATTGTTGGGAACTTTATGATCTGATAATTGGAAACAAAAATCATGTTTATCATAAAAAATAATTAGAATAATAATAATAATGATTGGGGGAAACATAGGAAAGATATTGAATGTTGAAGCGGGGAGATTAATGTCTCTGTACTGACTGACATGCATGGCATTCCCTTTTGAAAAAGCAATGTAATACACTGTAAAGTTATATGTAATTCAATGTAATAAAAAAATAGATAAAAAAAAAAAAAAAAAAGATTGGCACACAAAAACAAGTGTTTTGGGGGCTGGCAGATGGTGTGGTGGTTAAGGTGCTGGACTCCCACATGGCTGACCACGGTTCAAGTGCCAGACCTGGTAGCTTGCTTTCTCACTTTCCTTCTCTCTCTGTCTCTGTCTGGTCAAACTGGAAAATGATGATAATAATAAATAAAGTTAAATAAAAAAAATAATTAAAAAAACCAAAAAAACCCCCAAATGGTTTAAATTTGCTTGGCAAAGTCCAATTAAAAAAATAAAACTGGGAAGATATTTGCATTCATTTCACAGCCAAAGCTAATTTTAATGGTCCTAATGTACAAAGAGCTAAAAATCAGTACATTGAAAGAACATAAGCCTAATGAAAACATAGGCAAATGAAATAAATAGAACGTCACAGAAATAGATGTATAGATGGTTCTCATGTATCCATTCCTGCTTACTCAGGAATACTTCCCATTAAAACTACTCTGTAACATATGTTTGTCTATCAAATTGGCAAAACCCAAAAAGTTTGATGACTCACTGTTGGCAGACATTCATGAAAGATTATTCCATTATGTAACCAGTAAAAGGGTCAAGGACAGTGTACCAATATCTCTTTATGTTACAAATGCACAAATGCTTTAACCTAGCATTTAGAAAATTTTATTTATTTATTTATTTTTAGAGAAAGATTTTTGTTATAGGGCACATGCACTTGCCAGAGAAACAGAGAGGCAGAAAGTGAGAAATCACCCTTACCGGGGGATGGCCACACTGCAGTCCCTTCTCCTCCATTCTCCTCTCAGAATTTTGGGCATGCATACACACGTGCCTGGCTTGAGTTTTAAGCCACCAGGTCCAGGACTTGAACCATAGTGGACTACGTGGGAGTCCAGCGACATAACTATTAAGCTATCTACTGGTCCCTGATCTAGCATTTTAAAGAATTGTGCTATAAACATGGTTGTCTACCTGCAATATGATATGATGTGCTATGAGGTTAAGTATCTTAGTATTCTAAATTACAAATCATAATTGTATGTATTTCAACATTTTTAGTTTTTTTTTTTTTTTTTTTTTTGAGAGGTTTTTGCTATAGGGTGCATGCGCTCACCAGAAAGACAGAGAGAGAGAGAGACAGAGAGACAGAAAGCGGTTCAAGTCCTAGACCTGGTGGCTTGTTTTCTCACTTTCCCTCTTCCTCTCTCTCATTCTGTCCCTCTCTGGTCAAATTAAAATAAAGATAGCTAAAATAAAATAATTCTTAAAAACTTATAGATCATTTAATATTTACTTTGTATATTTAGGAGGTCCTATTTACTTTGCATATTTAGGAGGTCCTATATATATACACACACACAGTTGTTATAGCCTCTTAATGAATTAGCCCCTTTATTATTATTTAATTACCTTCTTTGTCTCTTTTTACAGTCTTTCTTAACTACATTTTCCCCCTTAAAGTCTACTCTATTTTATTTATCTCGAGAGAGAGAGTGAGAGACCAAAACCCTCGACTAGGTTCTATCATCTGCAATTACCTCTCCTACTCCCTAGGCCTTCCATCCAGCTTGGCTGGCTCAAGAGCTGAACTTTCCAAATGGGTTCTAGCACTGAAGAGTAGCCCCCCATCACCTGGGCCATTGTAACTGGGTCTCTTTTTATGGTTTTTGACTTATAGTCTATTTTGTTAAATGTAAGTTAGCTATTCATGTTCTCTTTTGACTTCCATTTATCTGGCATTATCATTTTCCACCCTTTCACTTTAAGTATATGTGTGTCCTTCCTAGTAAAGTGAGTCTTTTTTTTTTTCCCTTTTGGAGAGGATTTTTTTTTTTCTATAGGGCACGTATCCCCTGGGTGTATGGCCATGCCACAGTACCTTCTTTGCCAGAAAGACAGAGAGACAGAAAGCAAGAAATCACCCCACCCCCCCCCCCCCAGGGAGATGGTCATGCGCAATCCCTTCTCCTCTTGGGATCTTGGGCACACATGCATACACGCCTGGCGTGAGTTTCAGTCACTAGATCCGGACTCAAACTGTGGTTGGCTACATGGGAGTCCATTCGACAACTGCTGGTCCCAAGTACCACCTTCTTTTTTTTTTTTAATTATTTATTTAACTTTATTTATTCATTTCTTTATTTTTTTTAATTTAACCAGAGAGACACACACAGACAGAGAGAGAGAGAGAAGGTGAGAAAGCAAGCCACAAGGTCCAGAACTTGAACCATGGTCAGCCATGTGGGAGCATCCAGCGCCTTAACCACCACGCCACCTGCTGGTCCCAAGTACCACCTTCTTAATACCTTCATAATACAACCAAATTTTAATGCATGAATTTTTGGGAGCCACATTCAAGCCATAGCAAACATAACAGGATATTTAAACAATTTTACTTGAATCACATACAAATGCTTTACATTTTTTACCCCCACATTGTATAATTTTGATGTAAAAATTTATGCTTCTTTGTAATTTTTATCTCTCAACAATGTATTGTAAGTATAGTTATTTCAAATAATTTTGTCCTTTAACTCACATCATAAAGATAAAATTGCTTACATTTTTCAGTATCATGCTAATGTTCTGACTACATATTGTATATATTATTGTTTTTTTAAAATGTATTTTATGTTGCTAATTGGTGGCCTTTCATTTCAACGTAAAGAACTTTCTTTGGCAATTTCTGTAAGACAGGCCTAGTGAGGATGAACTCTTGGATTTTGTTTGTCTGAAAAGGTTTTTATTTCTCCTTCATTTGTGAAGAACATCTGTGCTGGATAAAGTACTTTTGTTTAGCAGTTATTTTCCCCTCTTCAGGATTTTAAATAGATCATCTGATCCTCTGCGGCCTGCAAGGTTTCTGCTGACAAAGCTACTGATAGCCCTATAGATACTCCCTTGTATGTATATATTTAATCTCTTGATTCTTTCAGAATTCTTTTGCCTTTGCTTTCTGATAGTGTGATTTTGACATGTCTTGATGAAATCCTCTTTGGGTTGGTTTTGACTGTAGATTCATAGCTTTCTGTACTTGGATGTTGTCATCTATTACTAGATTTGGGAAGTTTGTTTTCTTAAGTATGCTTTTTGTCCCTTTGCTTTTTATTCCCCACTTCTTTTTGCCACTTTTATTATGCAAATGTTAATTTTCTAGGTAATGCCCCATTCTTTTCATAGTCCTTTCTTTTTCTTTCTGCTTCTCTAACTGAATAATTTCAAATGTCCTGTTTTTGAGCTCACCAAGTTCTTCTGCTTGATTGACTTTGCTGTTGAAATATTCTACTGATTTTTTTCAGTTCTCTGGTATATTATTTATCTTTAGATTTTCTCTTTTTTAAAAAACTGATTTCTATTTGTTTGCTACATTTTCTCTTGTTTTCCAAAGTTTATTTAATATAATATTTAATCTATATTATCTTGTATTTCCCTGAACTTCTTTAAGATGATTATTCTGAATTCTTTGTCAATCATTTTATAAATCTTAATTTATTTTAGATCTATTATTTATGCTTTATTATTTGCTTTTGTGGTGTCATAAGTCCCTGATTCTTTGTAATACTGTGTCCTTGCATTGGTATCTGTGCATTTGAGGAAACAACCACCTCTTCTGACCTCTGCAGTTATTCTTTGGTGGCGCTAAGCTTTCACCGTTTAGTCTAACCTGGGATTTGTATTATTCAACTATTAGCAGTCACAGGCAGGCAGTCCTTGCAGTCAGGTTCTCTTTCTTTCTTTCTTTCTTTTTTTTTTTTTTTTTGAGAGGTTTTTGCTATAGGGCGCATGTGCTCGCCAGAAAGACAGAGAGAGACAGAGAGACAGAAATCGAGAAATCACCCCTGGGGGGATGGCCGTGCCACAATCTCTTCTCCTCCATTCTCCTCTCAGGATCTTGGGCATGCACACACATGTACCCAGCGTGAATTTAAGCTACCAGGTCCAGGACTTGAACTGTGGTCAACTACATGGGATTCCAGCGACATAGCCATTACTCCAACTTCTGGTCCCAAGTTCTCTATTTAGGCTGAGCCACTGCCCGTTATCTGAGGTAAAGTGGGGCTGCTAGCTGTGCTCTGTTACTGTCTTTGATCAAGGGATCTCAGACTATATTCCCTGGATAGGCGTTCTGCTGATTGGAATCTTTTGTTGGACAGGGCTTCAGACTGGGCTCTGAGGCTGCATGAGGTCTCTGGGGCCACTGTTCGCCCTTCAGAATGGGCAGGGATAGAGGCTGTGATCCACAGATGTACACAGTTGTGAGCTTGATTCCTTGTCCAGGCCTAAGAAGAGCCTCAGACTGGGCTCTGAAAGTAGGCAGAGTCACTGCTTGAGTATTAGAGTCAGGTAGTGCCAATGTTCTACTCTGCAAATATATAGGAATGGGCCTTGCCTGCCTATGAGGCATTTATTAAAACATTGGTTACAATAGGAACAGATCAGGTACTATCTAAACAGTCATCATTAAGGAACTAATTCAATAGTTAGAATAGTTTACAACTTTAGAATACTAAAGTCGAGAGCTCTTTTTATATTAATATTGGACAATATCCTATATATCAGTAAGTGAAACATCAAGATATAACACAGCACATATTACTATTATTTTTAAAGGTTAAATACTCTATACATGTATGACATATATATATATATGTGTATATATATATATATATATATATATGCTTTTTGATATTGCTAAATGAAGAGATGAAGAACTGACAACACTGGTTCTTTTTGAGGAGGGAAGCTAGGTAACTGAGTGGTAGGGTAGGAGGGAGAGTTACCATTATAGATAACATTTAATACTTAAAAAGAATTCTGTTAATTTACTAAGTAAATTATAAACTGAGAAAGAAAGACAGATATGCAGGAAGGAAGGAGAAAGGAATGAGGGGAGGGAAGGTTGGAGGGAGGAAGGAAGAAAATATAGTAGCGGAAGGAAGAGAGTTTCCCTTAGACACTTGTACTGGTAGAAGAAGATAGGATTAGAACGAGACTATTACAATGAGAGGATTTCAAAAAGTTCATGGACAAGTGGAATTAAAGTATGAGTTTATTTTGGTGCCTCCCCCCAATTGAAGTCCTTTTTCATAAGATACATTCCCCTGAACTGTTCCAAGAACCCCTTGTATTTATGTGATTTATTACCATTTGTATATTTTACATTGATTTAGAAAAATGTCAGTTGTGAAGGCCATGTAGCAACACGTGTGACACAGTGTTAAGATGTAATATTTGCCAAGACACAACTGAGTATTTACATCGTTGGTTCTCAGCACTTGACATTTTCCTGAGGATTTACCAAAGGTTATGTGAAATTCTGTGTGCTAACTTTCTTGCTTAAGAAACTGTTCTAAAATGCAAGATAGCAAAGTTGACATTATTGTAGTTCTAATCTTGGATATGTTATGTTTAGCATATTGCACTACTTTAAATCTGATTAAGAACAAATTTCAATGGAATATCTCACAGTTTATCAGAACTTACCAGTATAGCAACATCAAAGCTAAGAACGGCTAATATATGCTATAATTGCACATTATAAAATGTGTATGCATAGGGACAAAAACAAAACAAAATGAAAATAGCAATATTAAGGATCATGCACAATTTTCTTAATTTCTTAGACTTTCTTCAGGGACTTAATAAAGTCCAATCTAAATGATACATAACAATTTAATGTATGAATAATACTTAAAAAAATTAAAAAATATGAAAAAAACAGTCTTTCTTTCTGGCTTTATTGAAGTATAGCTGACATACAATAATTGTACATATTTGAAGTACAGTCTTTGATAAGTTTTGACATGTATATACAACTGAGAAACTGTCACCACAGTGAATTTAATGAACGTGTACTTCAGCCCCAAATGTTTCCTCAGGAGTCTTTGCAATCCCTTCCTCTACCCATCCCTGCCCTCCATCCCAAAATATCCACTGGCCTGCTTTCTGTCATGATAAATTGGTTCGCAGATAATTTTTTTGTACATTAAAAATCTTGTTCTAAAATAAATTTTGGAGGCCAGAATCCTTGTTCCATATCATCTCAGTTGGGAGGCAGACTTATGGAGATTAGAGTAGAGCTTCATGAAGGATTGATTTTCTGATCACCACCTGCAGAAAGGAAGGGGCAGGGAGGGGAGGAGAGGGCAGGGAAGCAGGTTAAGGGAGACGTGGGCAGGGATGCTGCCTCCATGGACTTCACCAGGGATTCTGAAGCTGGGATTGATGTTTAGAGCTTCATTGGCTGAGTTTTCAGCCCTCATGAGCCTTGGGGAGGGGCCTAACCTTGACTGAAGTAGCTGTTCTGCGGAGGATGACAGCTGAGGGTGTGCTGTCTACAGAAGTTTATGTCTGAAGGGACCTTTGGAAAGCACCATAGTGCCACCTAATGTCCGGATCCTGGTATTTCCTCACCCTGTGGAGTTCTATGAGAGAAATGTTAGAGAAACAAAATTTAAGTATGGAAGGGGAAGAGATGTGGTGTTACTTATAGAGATTTTTTTTTTTTTTTTTTGTATTTGAAAGGACAGTAAGGACAACTGCTAAATATAGATCTAAAAAAAGATTCATTTGTTCTTTAACTCACACTTTCAATCATTCCACTAGTGCCGGGTTTCTCAGCCTTAGCATTGTTGACACACTGAATTGGATTCTTGGTTGTGGGGCCGTCCTGAACTTTGTAGGATGTTTTTGCAGCATCTGTGGCCCCTACCCATTAGATGGCAGCAGCATCCTCTGTACTCCAGCTGCGATGATCAAATATGCTAACTGGAAGAAGACAGGTGCAAAGGGCTCTTTGTATTACATGATTTAATCTAAGTGGGGTTTCCAGAAAAGACAAAACAGATCAGCAGGTTCTCCTGAGGCTGGCAGTAACAGTAGGAATTGACTGAGAATTGGTACAGGGAACTTTTTGAGGAGACAAAATTGCCAAATATCTCCTGTAGCCTTCAAAGTCATCCCTGGTTGAGAACTAGTGCACTGGTGTCACTGAGTGTCTTTCTGTCCCATATTCTGTTCTGAATGCTTGGGCATGCAAACATTTGACCAGTCCTTCAATGTGAAGGTCAAAGGAAAAAAACTGATGGGCAAATTCAAGATGATGAGTGAAGTGTGTGTGTGTGTGTGTGTGTGTGTGTATTTGGTTGTCTTGGAGAAAAAGAGAAAGAATTAAGGAAAACTTCCCAGAGGGTGTGACCCTACATAAAGACTTGGAGGGCAGGCAGGATCAACTGACGATATCTTAGCCAGGGCTGTCATGGAGTACCACTGACTGGGTAGCTTATAAACGATAGAAATGTACTTCTCGCAGCTCTGGAGGTTGAAAACTCCAAGATCAAGGGACTAGCAGATCCTGTGTCGGGGGAGGGCTTACTTACTGCTTCATGGCTGTCTTTTCACTGTCACCTCACATGGCCCTTCTCACAGGCACTTATCCCATTCATGAGGGCTCCACTCTCATGATCTGATCATTTCCTAGAGGCTCACCTGGTAACACCAACACCTGGGGGGTTTGGATTCCAACATATGAATTCTGGAGAGATGCAAACATCAGTCTATGGGAGAGAAAAAGAGAGAGAGAGCCAGTGGAAATTTTATCTAGGCCCAGCAACCAGGTGAAAAAGCCCATTGTCAGGACCAGAGCTGGTGTAATGGTTATGTTGCTGGATCCCCACATGGATGACTGCAGTTCGAGTCCTAGACCTGGTGGCTTGAAACTCATGCCAAACTCATGTGTGCATGCCAAAATCTTGAGAGAAGAATAGAGGAGAAGGGATTGTGGCATGGCCATCACCCCGGAAGATGATTTCTTGCTTTCTTTCTGTCTCTCCAGTGAGCATATGCACCATATAGCCAAAATCTCTCTTTAAAAAAAAAAAAAAAAAGAAAGAAAGAAAGAAAAAAGCTCATTGTCTGGAATCTCAGAAACTAAGAGAAGTTCTCTTCGGCTGAAGGATTTGGAAGAGCGTAGCGGCAGGAGATGAGGCTGGAGCCATGACAAGCAAAGGCTAAGTCATGTGAAAAGTTTCACAGTCTTCTTGAATGACCTTAAGCTTAGTGTGATTTTAAAAACATGTTTTATAGAAGAGAAGCAATTCCATTGCCTGAGTATTCAGAAGTGCTTCCTATTGTGTAGGAAAACATCCAGGAACTTAGTAATTTAGGGAGCCATTTACTCGTGAAGACTCAAATATTTATTTTTTACCTAGCAAACACATATAGCACTTACTGCATGTCTACCACTGTTCTAAGTGGTTTATAACTAATCGTACCCCAAGGTAGGTACTCCTTTTTGTTTGCAGCTTTATTTATGTACCATAAAATCCACCCATTGTAAGTGTACCATTCGGTGATTTTTAACATATTTATACAGTTGTGTAGCCGTCAGCACAGTCTTAAAGCACTTCTTTCATCTCTAAAACTTCCCTTGTGCCAATTTCCAGTTATTCCTACCCCTATCCCTAGGAAATCACTTATCTTCTTTTATCTTCATTGAGTTTTATTTTCTAGGACCTTTATATAAATGGAATCGTATGATAGTCTTCTGCATTTGGCTTCTGTCACATGTAACACAATGATTTTGCGATTCATTCATGCTGTACATGTACCAGTAGTTCTTTACTTTTCATTGCTGAATTTATTCCATTGCACTGATGTATTGGTTTTTGTTTATCCATTCATCAGTTGATAGATAGCTGAATTGTTTCCAGTGACCCGCCTCTATGAACAGTGGTGATGTGGATATTGGTGCACAAGTCTTAGTGTGGATGTGTGTTCTCATTTTGTTTTTTTTTTCCGGTAAATACGCAGAAGTGGAGTTACTACGTCTAATGCCAAGTTTATGCTTAACTGTTTAAGAAACTGGCTAACTCGCGTAATGGCTATGTCGCTGGACTCCCACGTAGTTGACCACGGTCCGAGTCCCGGACCCGGTGGCTTAAACTCACGCTGGGTGTGTGTGCATGTGTGCCCAAGGTCCCGAGCGGAGAATGGAGGAGAAGGGATTGCGGCGTGGCCATCCCCCCTGGGTGGTGATTTCCTGCTTTCTGTCTCTCTCTGTCTGTCTGGTGAGCGCACGCGCCCTAAAGCAAAAACCTCTCCAAAAAAAAAAAAAAAAGAAAAGAAAAGAAAAAAATAAAAAAAGAAACTGGCTAATTCTTCTTCAAAGTAACGGTTCAGGTAGTTACCATTACATTGTCTCCATTTTATTGATGGGGAAACTGAGGCATGGAGCAATTCAGAAACTTGTCCACGGTCATAAAGCCTGTAGGTGGTAGAGATGGGACTTGAACCTATCCAATCTGGAGTCCACCTCTGTGGACTTCACACTAAAGTTCGATGGTTCCTTTCTCTGAAACTCTCAGTTTCAAAGTGTGAATCCTGTGTACTTTCCCTGATCTTGACTTCCAAGCTGCTAAAGAACACCATTCCATTCTGTCCTGGGAACTGTGCCTGAAGACATTTCTGTGGTGTTCTTTTCCTTCTCTGCCTCTAGGGTCATTCCCTAAGCAAACTTTGGTCCACTCAAGTATTTTTATCTTTGTGCTCTTTCCGTGAGAAAAATGAACAAACCTGGCAAGTGTTTTGCAACTGGGAATTGTAAATTCCCTAGGGATCAAGTCTCCTTTCTTGGTCCAAAAGCCACCTCTTTAGGGAAAAATGACATCCTAGGTATGGACCTAGTCTGAGCGGCTGGTAAGTTTTCTTTTAATATCACAGCTGGCAGGTGTCTAAAAGCATACACCAGTGTTAGTGTGGAATGTCAAAGGACCTTTGCCCCTGGTGGTAGCTACTTCCTTCTGATCTGAAAGATGACCACAACCATCACTTTTTCTGCTTTCAAGATTTTATGACCCTCACCCTGTGTGTCTTCATTTCTCTGAGGATTACAGAAGAATGATGGGAACTCTCTAACACGTCTGAACAAATTAGTAAGGGGATGCATCGTTAGGCCTTTATCTTAACATATATAGGGGCTGGGCCAACTGATGGAGAGGTGGTTAAGGTAGCTGGATCCCACATGGCCAACTGTTTGGTTCTAATCCTGGAGCAAGTGACTTGTAAAACATACCAGGAGCATATGTGTGTGCATGTCCAAAATACTGAGAGGTGAATGGAGAAAACGGGATGGGGCATAGTTATTCTCCCTGGAGGTGTGCTTTCTCATTTCCCCTCTCTCTGTTTCTCTCTCCAGTGTTTTCTTGTTCCTTCTAGAAAAATAAAAAACAAATATACAAGGGTTTTCACAAAGTTCATGGAAAAATGAATATTTTGAAAAAGCTATATATGGATTTCAAATTTCTCTTTGTACCAAAAATAAACTCAAAATTTAATTCCATTATTCCACAAACTTTGTGAATTCCCATATACATGACTAAAGACACACAAGAAGTGGGAGGCTGGTTATCAAGAGATAGGAACGATATTGAGAGAAAGCTCAACAATAGGCTACGGTGCAATTCCTCTGGGGTCTTTCGGTAATGTGTTCTGAAGGCCTGGGTGTTTTTTTGGTCTGTTTTTAGTTTTTGTTTTTGTTAGAAGGTGTGTGCACTCTTTAAAGACAGAGAGAGAGAGAGAGAGAGAGAGAGAGAGAGAGAAGAAAAGGAGAAAGCATACCCCTTCTCACCAATGGAGAAGGATCACACTGCAATCCCTTCTCCATTTCCCCCCTTTTTCTTTTCGTGATTTTGGGCACACGTGTGCACATGCCTAAAGTGTTTCTCAAGCCACAGGGTCCAGGACTCGAACCAGTAGGTTAACTGTGGGATCTGGCTGCTTTAACAACTAGACCATGGAGCCCACCCAGGCCTGTTTTTTTTCTAGGGGCTGTTACGCTGGGAATGTAACTTGCCAAAACTTGTATAGGGTAGTAAGAGACACAATCATGATCCCAACCCAGGTCTCAAACCTTAAGTCTTAAGCTAGACTGCTTTCCTTTGTGAACCCTCAGGCGAGGCGCAGTGTCCCAGAAGCATTTAATAAATAATCTGTCCTTTTCTCTCTTACATATAGTTCACTATTATCATATTTTAAGTTTTTTTTTACCCTCATTTTCCTGTTATATTAGTCCAACTGTAACTTAGTTCAGTGGTTTGAAGAGGTCCCCTGAAAATTCATGTGCTGAGCCATAGTAATGGGGTTAAGAGAGAGGATACTTGATCCAGGTATGGTTTTGAGAGGTGGGACTTTTGAGAAGAGATTAGTGATTGGGTGGTTCAGGCCGGTATAACCCTATGACTGCATTGTGATGTTTTATAAGGAAAAAATGAGTCAGAGAGAGGCCACACAGATTCAGACCACGCTTTACTCTGCTCAGGTTCTGCCTCCTGGTTTTCTGTATGCCTTCAGACTTCCCACAAGGTCAGAATTGTGAGTCAATAAACAACTCTTTCTTTATATAATACATTACTCACTCTCAAGTATTGCTGTTAGCAACACAGTAACAGACTAAGAGTCTTAGTATGCTGTTACATCTGCTAACCATATTAGTTATTCAAGAATCTTTATTCTTGGGCCTAGCAGCTGGCATAATGATTATATCATTGGACTACAATGGTTCGCGTCCTGGACCCAGTGACTGAAAAATCACATCAAGTGTATGTGAGTGTGTGCCCAAGATCTTGAGAGGAGAATGGAAGAGAAGGGATTGTAGTGTGGCCATCCTGCTTGGTGAGGTGTGTGTGTGTGATTCCTCTCTTTCTGTCTCTCTGGGAACCGCATGCGCCCTATAGGAAAAATCTCTTGCCGTTTTTTTTTTTTTTTTTTTTTTTTTTTTTTTTTTTTTTTTTTTTTTTTTTTTAAGAATCCTTATTCTTCTATATTAGTTTTAGGTTGGGTTTATCAAACTTAATATTTTATTTTTGGAAAGATCTGATAGATAGGTAACTCCTTGCTTATGTAAGATTCTTACTTGCCTTTATACCTTTACTATCTTGCACAATATCTCACATTCTAATAAATATTTATAGAACTGAACTTTTACTCATTTATGACCTCCTTTCAACCCCTAAGTGGGAAAACAAATTATGCAATAATTGGAGGTCAGATTCAAAGCCATCTTGTCTTCTTTTGAATAAGAGCAGAGCAAAGGCCGGGGAGTTGACCCCTTTTATAACCGGGACAACTATGGCTTTGGCTTTAATTCTTTTAATAACTCAGCAAGATTAGCAACTGTACAAAATAGCTTCTGCGTAGAGCTTTAGCAGTGGCTGTGGACAAGGGCCAGTAGCTGGGCTCCCAGTGGAATTTCAAAGAAAAATACCTAGCTTAAACTAGGAGATAACAAAAATGTCAGTTAGTCCATGTAATCAAATTAGTAGCTTGTTGAATGTTGAGTTACAAATACCTCTGCAGAAAAAGGTTACGTTACAGAAATGAGGAGATCGCCATCTAGTGATAATACATACAAACACCAGCACCGGATCTTTAGTCTTCAGTAATAAACATAATTTGTAGTGCTTACTTTATCATATGTACGTACTACTCTAAAATTTTTACATGTTACAGCAATAACCTTGTGAGTTAGATATTACGATTACTCCTATTTTAAAGCTGAAAAAATTGAGATTTGAAAGAGTTAAGCAACTAGCCCAAGGGCAGAGAGCTAACACTGTGCTGAAGTCTAGATTATGTGGTTCTAGAACTGGCGTGTTCAACCGTTTTGGTTGTTATGCCTGAAAGGAAGAAAGCAGTGTGCTGGAGTTAGCTTCTCCCAGCTAGAGGGCACAGATGGTGTGTATGTCTTCCAATACTCCATTCAGGGGTGTCACGTTGGTAGTCTGAATTCTGTCACAGTGGGAATATTCGCACAACAGAAACCAGAAAATCCTACACATCTGGGCTTTTTCCCCTGCAAATCCAATTTTCTAACATCCTGGGTGAGAAAGACTACGAATTAAGAGACAGAGCCATAAGCTTTCTTCAGGGAAGCTGAAAAAGAGATATGGAAAGTACTGAAAACCTGGTTTTAGAAAAAGAAAACTTTTTGATTTTTTTTTAGAGTGAATATCAGAATAGAAACAGGCATTTTATGACAATATAAAACTGCTTAGAATGAAGACTTATTGAAGATAATGTGGGGTTGCTCAACTGCTTTATAAAACAAAACAGTTTCTGGGCCTATGTTGGAAAGCGTACTTTAAAAATGACCAAAGAAATAAATGAGTCTGAAAAAAAACAAACACAACCATTTTTAAAAGTTTTTACACTGGAAAGGGACCAGCAGGTGGCATGGTGGTTAAGATGCTGGACACTCCCATATGGCCAACCACAGTTTGGGTCTGAACTTGGTGGCTTGCTTTCTCATTTTCTCTCTCTCTCTCTCTCTCTCTGTGTGTGTCTGGTCAAGTTAAAATTAATGAATGAATAAATAAAATAAAATAAAATAAATAATTCTTTTAAAAAGTTTTTAAATTGAAATATACTAGTTGTGTATCTTGGTGAGGTACAGTGTAGATTTTCAGAATATGTACACAATATATGATGATCAAATCAGGACAACAAACAAGCCCACCGAATCAAACATTTATCTGGGGTTAGGTAGTAGATACCTCATGTGGCTTTGATTGAATTACCCTGATAATTAGTGATGTCAAGCATTTTTTTCATGTACTTGCTGGCCATTTGTATGGCTTCTTTTGAAAAACCATTTGTTTAGTTTTTTTTTTCTTTCCTTCTCTTCCTTCCTTCCTTCCTTCCTTCCTTCCTTCCTTCCTTCCTTCCTTTCTTTCTCTCTCTCTCTCTCTCTCTCTCTCTCTCTCTCTCTCTTTCTTTCTTTCTTTCTTTCTTTCTTTTCTTCCTTCCTCCCTCCCGCTGTTCTTCCTTTCCTCCCTCCCTCCCTTCCTCCCTCCCTTCCTTCCTTCCTTCCTTCCTTCCTTCCTTCCTTCCTTCCTTCCTTCCTTCTTTTCTTTCTTTCTCCCCTGCTGGTGATCTGTTTGAATTACTTGTGCATTCTGGTTATTAATCTCTTATTAGATGTGTAACTTGTAAATATCTCTTCCCATTCTGTAGGTTGTTTCTTCACTCTGTGGTTTCCTTTGCTATACAGAAGCTTTTAATTAGATGTATTCCCCATTTATCTATTTTTGCTTTGTTGCCTTGTGCTTTTACTCTGTTTTGTTGTAGTAATTTCATGAGTCTTACCTTTAAATCTTTTTCTTTTTCTGGAAAGGTTTTTTTTTTTTTTTTTTTTTTTTTTTTTTGTTGTTGTTGTTGTTATAGGGCACATGTGCTCACCAGAAAGACAGAGAGAGACAGAGAGACAGAAAGTGAGAATCACCCTTCAGGAGGATAGCCACGCTGCAATCCCTTCTCCTCCATTCTCCTCTCAGGATCTTGGGCACGCACACACACGCGCCTGGCGTGAGTTTAAGCCACCGAGTCCAGGACTCAAACTGCGGTCGACTACATGGGAGTTCAGTGACATAGCCATTACGCTAACTACTGGTCCCTCAATTTTCTTCTTACTTTTACTTTTTTTATTTAATCAAGACATAATCAAAGATACAAATGGAAAATGCATGACAAATCAACAATTAGCTTGAAATCATTGGGATGAATAGAAGTGTCGTCATGCATACTTTAATCCTAATGAACATGTATAATTAAACCAATTTATGAAATAACCTTTCCCCTTTTCTTTTTAAAAATTATCTATTTAATTTAATTTATTTATTTATTATTTTAAAATTTGACCAGAGAGATAGAGGGAGAGAAAGTGAGAAAGCAAGCCTCCAAGTCCAGGATTTGAGCTATGGTTGGCCATTTGTATGGCTTCTTAACCAGTGCCTTAACCACCATAGCACATGCAGGCCTCATCTTTCCCCTTTCTAAATGCTTGCAAATTCATGTTTATACACACAAACATAACACAGACGCATGCATGTGTTCCTTCCTAATTGGGAGAAGACCTTTATTCTTGTTGACTACATTTAGGAATCTCTTGGAATATTTGGAGTTCAGAGGATCTTACAGTGTTACTGTGAGAGTAATCACTGTCAGCCTGCATTTATATTATAATGTATGAAGAGAATACACCTGAGGTTTATTCCTTTCAGAATCTGTGGCAGGAAAGGCATTGATGGAATTCTAGTCCATGTGCATCCTCACTTTTATTTATTAATTTTTGAAATGCTTCATTGCCTCTCCTGCCACACACTCGGAAATGCAAAGTGGTGCATGTATTGAAAGACTTGTAAACTAAATAAATTTAGCATAAAGAGGGGCTAGGGATTTGAGAAAACTTGAATGCAGCTTTCTCCTGTGCTCTGTGTTTATTGCATGGGAGATTGGATTACAAACAACATAGTCCTTTGAAGTAAATAGGTGACCTTTTCTCAGCAAGCTTTACCATACATATTTACAATGAAAAATTTTGTAAATGTGCAGTGGACAAGAAAAAAATGAGTCTACTGTAGCCCTGACCAAAGTTTGAGAAGTCTTTTTGTAGGGGGTCAGTTACTAGGGGTTTCTATGCAAGTAGTTACAGAAGTTGAATCAAGCAAGTTAATTATTTCTGAGGGGAGTGGGGTTTCCATGCAAGCAGTTACATTGCTAACCAAAGTGTTTTGGGCTAGTTAGCAAAGACAGTAGCAGGTACAAGATGTTGTCCCAGATATGGTTTTCTATATGGCTAGCACAATCTATTTTCTCATGGGAAGAGCAAGCAGGTTTATAGAAGCAGACAGCCAAGTTAGAGTAAGGGAACAAAATGGACAAACAGTTGTTCGTGTGCAAGATCTAATATGCGACCTTCCACAATACAAACAACAGGCTTTCTCTACAACCAAGAACATCTTTAAGAAGGAAGTTAAAGACTTACTTGGAAACACAAGTGCAAGAGCTATTATGTAGGACATGGGACATATTAACCCAGTGATACTTGACTTGTTTCTGTGGGAAATGGGCTACTCCGGGCTTCTTGAGGCCCTAGTGTGCCAGGTTACCCAAGTTGTTTTCCAGCAGATCTGGGCCACTGTCACACAGGGTGGTCTCTGATGCCCTCCTATAGGAATAAATGCAAAAAATCACCTCCTCTTCCTTCCTGACTGTAATCCCTTAGACTAAGAATTACAACTAATACAAGCTGCATTATATTATCCTCCAAGAATTTAAAAACAGAAAGCATAGCACTGCACAATGGAGCTGCAAGGTTGTTTAGAGCTGGGCCATGGTAATCTCAAACAAAAAGTCAATCATAAAGGATCATGAGACAAATGAACATCCTTCCAGTGGAAAGTGGTTAGAAGAGAGGAATTCAGACAGCTGTTCTTCAGAAGCCTTCAGCAGTCAGCACTGGAAAAATGGTGATGGTTGCTGAGGCTGGGTAATGGATATATACTGGAAACTAATGTACGATTTTCCTTACTTTTGTGTGTGTTTACAGTTTTTCAAAATAAAACTTAAGAAATAAACCATTGGGATCTTTAACTGATTATGTTCAATAGAGTAAATAAAATAAAATGAAATATCAAGAGCTGTCAGAAAAAGTAGGTCTGAGATACAGTGCAGAGGGCTTTGTACTGCAGTGGGAAGATCTGTGAGTAATGACAAGTCTTTGGAGGGCTTTAAGCAGGTAGAATGTGGGCGTGTATAAGAGCATGAGATTATCAGTGTGTGAGGAGTGTCAATTTGCGGTGTTTTAGTGAATGGGTGTGTGAGTGTAAGTGTGTGCAGGTGTGGTTGTACAAGTATGTGAGTGTATGAGAGTGCATAAGGAAGTATAAGTATGTGAGAGTGCGTGATTGGTGTGTGTGGGAGTATGAGTGTGTATAAAAGCGTAAATATGTGAGGGGTGTGATTGTGTGGTGTGTGTGAGAGTGTAAGAGTGTGTGGGGAGTGTAAGTATGTGTGTGAGTGAGAGTGTGTGATTGTGAGTATATAGGAGTGTGAGTATGTGAAGCTGTGCACATCTGAGAATGTGAGTGTGAGTGTGGGAGTGTGCCTGTGTGTATTTCAGTTGTATGTGTGTGCACATCTCCTGCTCATGAAGAAATGGAACTGCAGCGACTATCATAGCTATACTTGAAATCACACTTGAAGCCTGAATATAGTCTTGATCCTTTGGGAGGTGTGGGGTGACCGACCATCTCAGTTTGTTCAGGAAGGAGGGGTTTTCTGGGATATGAAGCTTTCAATTTTAAAATCTGGGTGGTTGGTTGCCTTATTGGTGGAGGCAAATAAAAGGTACATTGGGAGTTTGAAGGGTGCCTGATGGATAAGGAAACAGAAGAAAAACCAGGATGATGAGCAGGTATGAAGCCAAGGGTGAAGAGTTGCAACAGGAGGGAGTGGTGGCCAATGCCCCAAACTCAGGGGGATCAGAAATGATGGAGACCCAGAGCCCACAAGGTTTGAATTCTTTTCCTTTGTTCCCCCTAATTATCAGAGGGTACATACACCTGCTGGAGAAAACAGAGAGCGACAGACAGAGACAGAGACAGAGTGAGAAAGCACCCCCAGTGGAGCAGGTCTCGCCATGATCCCCCCTCCTTCATGCCTCTATTCCCTCCGGATTTTAGGCCTGTTTACACATAAGCCTGGTATTCTTTTCAACTTTCCAGAGCCAGGATTGAAACCTTGGCTGGCCATGTGGAATCCAGTTCCCTTAACCAATAGGTCATGGAGCTAGCTCAAGATTGCCTTTTAAAAATATCTTTGACAGGGAACCAGCAGTTAGCGTAATGGCTATGTCGCTGGACTCCCACGTAGTCGACCACGGTTCGCGTCCTGGACCTGGTGGCTTAAAACTCATGCCGGGCGCTTGTGCGTGCGTGCCCAAGATCCCGGGAGGAGAATGGAGGAGAAGGGATTGCTGCGTGACCATCCTCCCTGGGGGGTGATTTCCCGCTTTCTGTCTCTCTGTCTCTCTCTGTCTGTCTGGCGAGCACACGCACCCTATAGCGAAAACCTCTCCAAAAAATATATATATATATCTTTGACAGATCGGACTTGCTGTACATACTTTCCAGCTGTTAGCCTTCAAAAACGAGACAGAACAAAACCAAAACATTTCTGCCATCTGGTACAGTTAATAGGATCAGTGCCCAAAATGTAAATTATATCCACATGTTTAGATGTTAGAATGCAGACATCATTAGAACGCAGACATCAGAATTAAATAACTCATGAAAAGCAACATTGAAAGGCGAAAGTATTCTAATCATTTAACAAAATTTGTGTAGTTAACACAATGGTTAAGGCAATCTCTTACAATGTTTGGAAATATTTAATTTTTATTATATTAAGATAAATATCACATGACATTAAACAAATATTAGTCAACGATGTATAAAATATAAACATATAGCTAACTTAATATACTCTCCAGCAAATAATTTATCCTGCTTCCTCATCTTGGTAATCTTAACTACTTGATTGGCTCTACTTAGCATTTGCTATGATACTCTGGGAATGAGGTTGTATGTGGACCAAGGCTGTGAAGAACAGAAAGTTGCATTAGATAGTCTTTCAACGTGATAATCATTTTCTTTGGCTAGAAGGTTGCGTTAGGCTGTATATTTCTCAAGTTTGAAGTTTGGACATTGGGGTTTATTCATCAAAGCTGTCTGTGTGCTGATTCTCTAGAGTGTTGCCCTGTCTTTTCAAACACACCTCAGTCAGGGAGCTGCAGTCATATGGTCTTTCAATGACCGCAGAGAAAATGCTCCCCCCATCCTCCTCCCTGATGGCATTGCCTTTTAAGACTGCTCAAGGGGATGGGGGATCTCGGGCCCCCTGCTAGGGTAGGGGCTGGGGAAGAGGAGTTATGCTATGACTGTCTTGTCTCAACCCAGAGCAAAGAATTTGAAGTCCAGCTTCCCTTATCCACACCCCGACAGAATCCTCTGGTAGATGTTCCACTCTTTCTTGGGAAGACAGGTCTTGACGCTGAGGAAATGTTGGAGATGGCTGCAGTGCCCTTCAGTGACTAGTCTTGACTTTCCCAAAGCATTTTCTGAGACTTTGACTCCAAAGGCGTGCAAGTGAATACTAGGTGCTATTCCACTGGCAAGCGGGATGTGAGAACAGGGGCCCGTGGGGTCTTTGGTCTTTTCCAGAATCACATTGTCATCACCTTCTTGCTGAGCATTTCTTTGACCCATAGACCCAGCTGCATTCAAGGCCACCAGCTATGATCTATTATCCAGCTGCTGGTTTGAATAAACCTGAGATTTATTCGCAGTGTCGATGTTGCTGGGCAGGAGATGCAAACAGCCGTTTTTCCTAGGAAGCGTTGGATGTAATGGGACTCTTTCCTGTTTTGCATCCTCAGGCCCTGACAGCAATCTCTAAGGATGGTCGGTGCAACAATTCTCTTTCTTTTAGTCCCAGTCTCTTGAAGAGGGTCAGTTAGGCTGAGAGAAAAGAATTCTGTCCTGGATTCTCTCCTCCAGGCAGTGAAGGAGCTGGAGGAGGAAGACGAGGATTATATAATTATTTTATTTTGAGTGTAGGGATGGAGATGACAGACATTCGAGGCTTAATCCATGGCAGGTACACCTCCACTGAAGTAGTTCACACATTGTAATTTAATCAGTTGTTTCTTTCCAGCCTCTGAACTCTTAGCAGGTGGATTTTTTTTTTCTCCAAAATGATTGAATTAATGAATACCTTTGTGCTAAATGAATAAATGCACTTATCCTTGTACGCTGAGTTTATAGTTTATTGTACACATGTGCATTATTTCCCTCGAGCTTTACAGCGAGTGTGTGAAGTAGATGTCATGATTATCTTTGTCTTTCAGGAAACTGAGGCACAGAGAGGATCAATGACTTTCCAAAGTTTCCCGAGAGTGGGGACTCAGATCTAGAGCTTTGACATCATAGTGTCCATGCACCACTGACTCTAGGCCTCTCCCATCATCAGACAATAAATCGGCCTACTACTCACTTATCTAAAAAGAACATAAAAACACCAGCATTGCTATGCAGGATCAGATCCATGAAGACAACCACAGCCTAGAGCTTGGCTCTTACAGAGATAGTTAAGGTTTTATAGCATCAGCACTAGACTGTATCTCTGTCTATAACATTCCCAGGGACGCAGCAGGGGCCTGTTGACCCTTGTTACCAAATGAGTAGTTTCCTGGTCATATCTTTCAAAGCTTTAGATAAAAACAAATTTTTGGCCTTGTGCCCGGTTTTAGCAAGCAGGAGAAAGGGGATTAGGACATCATGTATTTTTGTTTATGTTTTTACAATGAACTAAGACTGTATGTCTTCAAACATTTATTTATTTATTTATTTATTTATTTATTTATTTATTTATTTATTATGTATCTATTTGTTGTGATCTTCAGGCCTCAGGGCCTGGGATTCAAACTGTAGTCAGCCATGTGGGAATCTAGCATCTTAGCCACCCCACCACCTGTTGGCCAAGGACTATTTTAAGAGTTACCAGAGTAGAGGAAACCTGGAAAAATTAAAAGTGGCAAAAATGCTGGGAAAGTTGCAATGCGTAACACAAGGCAAAAGTTGCCACGTCAGTCTCCCCGTTTGACAGTGAAACCTAATGGGTTTGGGGTATACTCTGCTCCCTTGGGTTGGAGAAGACACCAAGAGCAGGGTCTGCAACTGGGTGAAAATCCAACACATACTTTTTTCGTATATCCCATGACTAAGATTTAATCAGTTGTTTCTTTCCAGCCTGTGAACTCTTAGCAGATGGAATATTCTGTGCATTCTTAAATAGTTGAAAAGATATCACAGAAAGGCTATTTCACATGAGAAAATTATGTGAGATTCAAATTTCGCCATCCCATTGGGTTATACATTGTCTCTGTAGCTTTTGCACTGACACAGAGGGTTGGGTACTTCTGGCAGTGACTGTGTGGCCCACCACGCCCAGAGTTCTTTCTTTCAAAGTTCTGACCCTTGACAGAAAGAGCTTACTGACTATTGATCTAGTACCTCAGTTGTTCACACTGGCACTCAAGTAAATGCCAGACAGCTAAACAGTGCAGTATGAGACGTCTTTTTTTTTTTTCTTTCTATTTTTGACATTGCCAGGAGGGGTGAAGGAGCTGACAATTTCAGGACACCCTTTGCTTTCCACATGCCACTTGGTTGGCCACACTGCTGCTGCATCTGTGCTGATGTTCTGCCACTGAGTCTATGGGACGGTAAAGGCCTGGGCTCCTCTGGGTGCTGACAATTGCATCTGGGTCCATCTGCTTCACATAGTCTCATTTTAGCTACTGTCCCTCAGCCTCAGCTACTTCCCTTCCCTTCGGAATAATAATAGCTGGCAGTTTTCAACAGCTCTGGGGCACTGTGTGCTAAACACGGTATTTCACCCATCTCATAGGATGGGGTAATGCTAGGCAGTAGGTATTGTTATTATGATTATTCCTGTTTTACAGATGTGGAAACCAAGGTTCAGAGACATGCAATGACATGCCTGTGTCAACACCGTTATGCAGCAGACCCAGGGCCCAAGCCTGTGTCTTGAGTCCAGGGACTGCGTGGCTGGGGATGGCAGTCAAGTGGATGCAGCTGCCCAAGGGCCCAGGAGGTTTCACAGGGACATTCCCATTTGGGTTCTTTCCTTGGGCGCCCCTCTCACAGCCAGCCACTGTTACACCCAAACTCAGGGGATCCTGGATTCTTTTTCTCTTTGAACTGGCTTTAAAACTACTTTTCTATTTTCTCCTGATATGCCCGAGAGAAAGTAGAACATTCATCAAGCTCCCTACTAAAAGAAGGTGTGGAGGGCTGGCCCCACAGTACGCTGTACTAGAAAGCTGCATCTCACATGGACGACAGTGATTCAAATCCCAGTCCTGGAGGCTTGAAAAACATGCCGGAAGGATGTGCATGCCCCACATTCTGTCAGGATGGAGAAATGGAGAAAAGATTGAGGCATGACCATGCCACCTTGCAAGCAGGGGGTGTTTTCTCTCTTTTTCTCTATTGTGAGCACACATATTCTTTGACAATTAAAAAAAAATAAGGAAAACAAATCAGAGGCAAACCAGAACATTAAAAAAAAGTCTATGTTTTTGCCCACTGAGTTTAGTGGATAGGACCGCATCACAGACACAGAGCACCTCTGCAATGCCACACCCTGAACTGGGGAGGGCCCTACACAGAAACCTTCCTTTCAAAGCTCTTGGGAGACTTTTCATTTGTTGCTTGCAGGGATGATTCCCACAGGTTTTGGCAGGAGCTGTCCCTAGAGAGCTTCTTCCAGACCAAGACCGGCCAAGAGTGTCGCCCACACTCAGCACTCCACTCCTCCCCTCCTATGGTTCCTTCCATCCGGCCCTTCACCCCACACCCTTCTTTCATCTACATCGTCCTCTGCTCAGGCCTGCCTTTCCTGGGCCACGTCCCAGGCTCAGAGTTCTTCTGTCCCTCCACTACCGAAACCTGACGGTGTCATGTGTTCCAGACGATACCTGAGATGAGCATTTCCCTACGGCTTTTTACTTTCCACTGTCAGGCAACTCACTCCTCCCCAGTTTAGGAAAGGACACAGAGTGCTCTTCCAGCCTCCAGACATTGAGCCTGGCCTCCTGATCTCTCTCCACTCTCCTTTCTGCTCCCACAACCAGTCTTTCTGTGTAGGTTAGACATTTCTCTCCTCTCACCTCTCCTCTAAGAGGAGTAGGAACTTCCACTCCTTCTTTTTCTTCCATGGTTGCTTCTTATATCTGCTCTTGGTTTCTGCTCACCTCCATCGATGCAAGACTTGTTCCAGGCAGGTTGACCTCACAGTTGCTTTCCCCTTATTAAACAGATTTTTCTATCCTAAGAGCTCAAAGGACATGTGAGAGAATAGGATGGATTTTCTGCAGAGAAAACTCAAAGAAAAACAAGAGTCACAGTGGAATTTTAGCAGCACTGAGGTAGCTGGAAGACAAAGGTGATATTAGATTTGAGACAAACTGGTGCCCCTGGAGTCACAGCCGTTAGGTTGGCCCTGACTGCCTGTGTAGCCTCCATTTGCAAGGACTCCACCAAATGTGAGGAAACATGGCAGACACACTGTCCTTACGTCAGGCCTTTCAGACCAGAATCCCTCGGCAACTGAAGTCTCTTGCACTGCTCCACAGGGTAGATGAATATCCACAGCGATTTGTGGGGGAAGGGATCCTTCACACTATAACTTCCTATCTCCTCTAGGGGAAAGGAAGAGGGGGTGTAGAGTTTGCAAGGTAAGAACACGTAGTGGTAAAATGACTATGTCTCTAGTTTGTAGGAATTGGAATAAAACTTCAAATCTAATTTGTTTTACTAAAACAACTACCCAAACTTAAATAGTCATACATAAAGCATCACTTAAGAAAATGATCAAAATTGTTTTCATAAATACTTTGCTTTCTAGTTAAATAGGTCCCAAGCTGTCTGAACTGTGAAAGGATATGTATGAGTGTGTGTGAGCAGTTTGAGTTGTTAGAAACTTTCTCTGAAGAAAGTCCTTGATAGCCCAGGAGCTGGGAGTTTAAACTTTGGAAGCTACCTGAACTTGGTATGATCAGTAGCATTCTTTTCACATTTCCCTCAGTAATCGTAATGCAAAAAATACTTAATAAGAAAAATTCAAATTCCTAACTTTGGAATTCTAAGATATCCAGGAGGTGGCCCTCTGATTTTGTGAACAGCCTGAGATAGTGTTGATGGATTATTTGGAAGAGTGATAATAGAAAATAACACTTTCCTTCTTTTCCAACAGCCACTCCTAGGGGATCTGCCCTTCCACAGTAGTTACTTCCAGGTAACCCAGAACCAGTAAATCAAGAGGCACAAGCACCACTCACATGGACACAGAGGTAGGAGCTAAGCAAACCAGACTCCCACTGACTCAGGCCTCTTCCTTTCTAATTTCTGCTTCCTGTTTACTTCACTTTTCTTCCTTCGTTCTTCCTTTGCTCTTTTCTCACTGTGTTCCCTCCCATTTGGAAAAATAAAGCATTTTTTTGACTAATCACCTCTCCACCTGCCATTCTGTTTCATCTTATCTCCAAATGGCTTCCCTAAGTATTGATCTTTGCACATTCCTGGCTTTGTTTATCACTTTCCCTTGAGACTGCTAGAATCTGGATGGCGCCCTATTACTCCATTAACAGTACAAGGGGCTCCTTTAGTCAAATCCAAAGCTCTTTGTTTTCTTTTTCTTTTTCACACTTTACTTTCCTTAGAACCTCTGCAGCACTTTGTGATTTGGCCAGCCTTTCTTTCCCGAGTCTATTTTCTCTGTGGGGATTCTGGTTTCCTTTCTACTTCTTGAACTGCATACTGTGTCCTTTCCTAGCCCCCCTTTCTCTGACTGCAGCTAGTTAGTAGGGTGACTTACACAGGGTGGTCATATTATTTTTTCATCCAGATCAAGGTATCCTCAAAATGTAAATGGTGCTCAATTGACAACCAACAACAAGTAGGTATCGTCCTAGGCTAACTGGTCACCCTCTTCTTTAGGCTCAGAGGAGACGTGGAGAGGAGCTCAGGGGAGACCAGGAATGTACACAGACCAAGGAGCTTTGATAAATCCATGTTGGAGTTGCTTAGCTCTTTCTGCTTAGAAGCTCCAGGTAAAAATTCAGGCTCATGTTCATGAAAGGATCCAGTTACCTGGAGAGAAGTTGTCAGAACAGGTTTGGGGAGAAAAGATGGTTGAGGAGGGAGGTCTAGATGAAGAAAAGGTAGAACTAGTTGGGTCAGGTTCTGTCTACTCCCTGTGCGCCAGTCATGGAGTCTGCTTTCTGAGGTAAAGATGAAGTTGGTGCTGGAACCGCTTCCAGGCTCTTCTTAGTCCAGGGTTGCCCAGGATCAGTTGCACTGAGTGGGCAGCTGGGTAGGCAGCCATGATGATTTTGCACAAAATATTCCAGGAACTATAGGTGTCAAAGACGTTGGACATGGAAACAAATAGGGCAACTGCATTGAAAATGTAGAGAATGAGAAAGTAGCTGGTAGCCTTGATGGCCCCCAAGTGAGCCTCCATGCTGGGGTCCCTGGAGCCAGTGGCACTGCTCTTCATGTTCAGGGTGTGTCTCTTGAGAGAGAGGATCAGCAGGGAGGCTGCCAGGATGAATATGATCAGAGGAATGAAGATCCCCAGGTTGTAGAAAAACGCCAGGTTGAGCACATTGGTCTCAGAGAAGTATTTCTTCTCAGTGGAGTTGGTGGAGGGGACAGGAATGGAACTGTTCACGTACACATTGAAGATGTCTTTAGAGAAGGGTAAACTGAAACCTGAGGAAACCAACAATGACAGTCTCACAAGCCAAGGCAGCAGCACTAGAATCTTCCTCTTCATCGTGAAGAACAAGGGGTAAGTGAAGTTCACAATCCTAAGACAATAGAAGACATTGAGCCAGGTGGCAAACCACAGGTTGGAATAGTTTAGGAACACTATGACGACTTTGAAGAGTGTATACACCGTGTTTTGGTTGTAAGAGACGCGGAGTAATAGACTGTAAATGTTCTCCAGCATCATCCACATTTGTAGCAACATCCTGGAAGAGCTGAGCATCAACAGAATGCAGTCACCAGTGGGGAGCTTTTTCCCTCTGACCAACTCAGCCCCATAGATGGCGGTGATGAAGCCATTCCCAGCGACACCTATGATGCACTGTATTCCAGAGACCACCAAGGTGAAGATGACTTTAAATCTGGATATGTCGTTATCTGTGGCATCTGTGTTCACAGTTGCCATTCTCTTTGACCCTGAGGTGCAAGTTTCCACGCCAAGAACTGGTACCTGCTCTGCAATCTTCTCACTCTTACTCAATGTTACTGTAGTTTCTCTCCCTAGTTACTGGTTATTTCCCATTTTTCTTCATTTGCTTGTCACGTGACTATGAATTAGAGGCTCGACATGCAAATGATGAGATGATCCGGTTACTGGCTTTTCCCTGCCCCCCCATTTTTCATAAAGATCCATTTATCTTGGGTTTTCAGAAACTCATTGGAAAGAATTTAAGATAGGTTTCTAGTCTTGCATTTTCCTCTTTTCTTTTCTTTAAGTTTGTATTCACCAGACAGAGCAAGAATCCCATGTTAGGAACCTTGGCTTTTTAACTTGTTTCATAAGATCTTGTTACCAGCTAAATTATCTGTGAAAACTCTAGAGCTTCTTCTACTTGCCTTCCCCTGCATTGTTTCTTATCCTCTTTATTTTGAGAGATGTTTTTTATTTCCATAGTTACCATGTTTGTGAAATAAGAAATTCCCATAAACTCATATACGAACATCTTCGAAAATTAAGTTTCTCCCAGAAAGGCCGGCTATTATAATGTCCTCAAACAATACACAGAAAAGCCAAAATTGGCTGCTATTTGGGTTAATTAGAGACTAGAAAGTCTCCTAGCCTCAGTTGTCGTTGTGTGTGTGTATGTGCATCAGCAATTACAAGTTACCGAGAACCACTTGACTATTTGAGCTCAGCATCAGTGTTAAGCCTGAGAAAGATTCAGAGTGTTCTGAACATAGTATTGAACAAGACACTGTAACTACTCCTCAACCTTGGCTGTAAACCGAAACAAACTCTAGCACCAAAAAAAAAAGAAAGAAAATAAAGATGCCTAGAACTCATCCAAATCTACCAATTCAGAGTCTGAGATACGCCTCATGCATTTTGTACTCTTATTTTTTTATTAATTATTTTTATTTACATTCAATCACTGTATATTTTTACACTATACAACATGGTTCTCCTGGCATGAATACAGTGCATATTAGGCAAGTCAGAGACATAACCATTTATATTACCGTCAACAGATAATTTTTTATTTTTGTGGTATGCAGTATTTTTAAAAAGCTAACAGGTCATGATGCCTGAGTCAGATGCAGTTTTGTGACCCTGTAGCCCTAGTTACTTGAAAGGCTAAGGCTGGAGGATTATGACATAGTGACCCTGTCTAAAGGAAGGGAAGAAAGGTTATGTTGTTCACAGCCAGGATTGAGAAACAAATCTTAGCTAGAAACTAACAAACCTTGACCCAGATTTGGCCCTATAGTTGTATTGTATCTTACATTGACTAATATTGGACAGAATTAGTTCACCAGTACTGAACCTTTTTCTGTTTGTTCATTGTATTGGCTAAAATTTAAGTTTAGGAAATTGCATGCCTGCATATACACATCAATCTATTTTTTTCTGAAAATTAGAATATTTGGCAATAGTGGGACCAGCAGGTTGGTACAGAGACTTGTACAAGAATGCTTAAAGCAGCTTTAGTTATAATAGCTGGAAACTGGAAGCAACAAGAGTCATTGACAAGTGCTGCATCTCCTCGAAGAGTCTCACTAACTCCTTTACTTCTCCTGTAGAGGAGGGAGGTGCAGGATCTTCAAAAGGTTCATGGACAGTATGTATAATGAAAAAACAATGCACAGATTTACAGTTTTTCCCACCAAACTAAACTCATACTTTAACTCCATTTTCTGAACTTTCTGAAGTCCCCTTGTACATGTCAACAGCTTTCACATTTTTCAAAGCCTGTCTTTCATTTGTTTTGTTTCAACTTATGTAAGCAAAAAGTAAATCAACTCTCATCACTGTTGATTTCCATTGCTATGGTACCATTTTCTATTGGTTTCCATTCATTTTTTTCTCTGATTTTAAGAGGTAAGAAAGCTGGGCCTGTGGCCTAGTGTTTAAGACAGGTAGATCCTACACAGCTAACTCTGTGGTTTGAATCCTGGACCTGGTGGCTTGAACAGCACGTGGGGTACATATCTGTGCATGTTCAAAATCCCAAAAGGAGGGGGAAATAGAGGAGAAATGATTGCAGTGTGACCATGTCCCATTGGGGGTGCTTTTCATCTCTCCTTTTTTCTTTGTATCTGTCTCCATCTGGCAAGCTTGGGTGCCTTCTGGCAAGAAAAGAAAAAGAAGAGGTGAGAGTAGAGGGGGCTGAAGGGCAGGGTCTGCCTGCAGACCTAGAGGCCCGGATGGGAGAGGCAGGAAGGGGCACAGTCTGCTGAGTGTAGAATGGGGCAGGGGTTCCCCTGGCTGGCAATCCGGGCTGATGACTCTGGGCCGCTCATGTGCTGCATTTGTAGGCATGTGGGGCCAGTTCAATTTTTATTCCATGACACTTTTTCATGAAGGGAGTTAGATTGGAGGTATTCTACTTTAGAGAAGCTTTCATAGGATTGCCAAAGAACAAAAGTTTCAAATTCTTGACTATTAAGTTCAAAAGCTTTGGTCCACGTGTTGGGTTGAACCAATTTGGAGTAATATGTGATTAGGGGAAACTTTTTTTTTTTTTTTCTTTTGCTTCTCTCTCAACACAACACAACGTAGACTAGAAAGTGCTTTTTCACGGGACCAGAAGATGACGTAATAGTTATGTTGCTGGAATCCCACGTAGTCGACTGAGGTTTGAGTCCTGGACTCAGCGGCTTAAACTCATGCCAGGTGCATGTGCATGCATGCCCAAAACCCCAAGAGGAGAATGGAGGATTCCAGTATGGTCATCCCCCCCGGGGGTGATTTCTCACTTTCTGTCTCTCTGTATCTCCCTATCTTTCTGGCAAGCGCATGTGCCCTATGGCAAAAATCTCTCAAAATAAAATAAAATAAAATGCTTTTAGAAGTTGGAGAGAAATGAGGGAGGAGGTTGGCAGGGAAGAGCTAGATAGCCCAGGGTCTGCAGAGAGGTCTTCCCTCCTGGTCCAGCACTTGTGGTTGCATGGGAGTGTCATAGGCAGGCAGGGGTGGATGAGAGCCCTGAGCATCCCACATCCCATCCACACAGGGGAGGGCTGTCAACTTTCCTTGTGTCCACAAACAGAGCTTGTAAATCCACTAGGGGAGTTGCTGAATTCCCACAGGGTCATGGCCATATCAGAGGGACTTTGCAACTTCAGTACACATAAGGCATGAACGCATCGGTTGAAGACAATGTCAGAACCGAGGGATGCCTGCCAGATAGCCTCTACACTACCCCATGCCAAGTGTTTGCGTGCCCCCCAAGAAACATACCTGCCAACCCAACAGAGACAGGAAAGAGAAATCCTGTCAAAACCCAGCAGTGGTGTTTAAGGCTGGTAGGTATGACTGAGAAAACACTGCAGTATAATTAGCTGGAGGAGCGGTGTCAGCTCAGTAAGGGGTAAACACAATACATGTTTATTTTCTCTAATCAGAGTGCTCAACTCTGAGCTGCTGAATCTCCCTATCCATCCCATAGTGATATCTTGGGTAGGTTTCAAATTTTCTAGTCTTTTTTTAGCTATTAATGCTCAGTTCAGTTTAATATTTGCTTTAAATATTCTCGTCTCTTTCTCCCAAGCACAGTTCAAACTGGATTCCATCTGGCTAGGTGGGCTGGGATGGGGCAAACCCAGAGCCACCCATCTCTCCAGCTCCAAGCCCTGGCTGGTGTGGGAGAGAGAAGGGGCAGTGTCTATATTCCTAGCTGCTGTTGTAAATGCATTCTCGGCTGCTTCCCTGCCAACACCATCTGGCCACCAAGCCTTCTGGGTGCCAGGGGTCCATATGTTGGCTGTCTTGTGAGGAGCAAGTGTGAGCTCATAAGGGGCTCTGTGGCAGCTATCCACTCTGTTGCCCTGCCTGTAACTTTAGTAACTCTCTCTTAATCTGCCTATCATTTGTCTATCCACCCATCTGTCCATCTATATGGACACAAACACTTAGGTGGCTGGTTGTAGTGAGGCTAGTACTACTGCCTCTTACTAAGCATTTCAGGTACATATCCGGCCTTAGTTATTGGCTGCTTTCTTTAGATCTGTTCTTCTCAACCCTGTCCATATATTAGAATTATCTGAGTAACCTAAAGGACTTTAAAAAATCAAAATCAAAACCAAAAACAACATACCCATGCCTCACTCTCAAAGATTTTGAATAACTGTTCTGGAGAAAGTTAAGCATTGCATTTTCAGAGTTCTTGATTGTGATTCTCAGACGAGGCAGGAGAGGGTTGAGAACTACTACTCCTGGGGGGGGGGGAACTTACCTTCAGGGTTTATACTATGGGCTCTCAGGTTAGTTCTGGGGCAACAGGAAGAGTGTCACCCACATCCTGGTGGAAGTGACTGATGACTTGTTGGAGACTAAAGGGACATGTCCTTCCACCAGGTGAAACTGTAGTATTTAGCTTTGTGGCAGTCATATCTACCATATCACGTTAGGAAAGCAACATCAATTTTTGTATTCATATCTGTATGAAGAAGAGGAAAAAGGAGATAAGCTGAAAGAGCCATATGTTCCATTTAGCAAATCGAAGACCATCCTGAGTGTTTATTTGGCAAGAGATAAAACTACAGAAAACAGCCTACATGCCCTTATGAAACAAACCACAGTAAGAACAAAGACCAGGGATATGGGAAAGATGTGCTCAAAACCTAATGATCTGAAAGAGAATTGAAATGTCAACAAAGTTTGTCTTGGTTATTTATAAAATAAGCAGTTATGTTTTGAAGTGAAAAATCTGCCTGGGATATCAAATTCTTCACAGACAGCAAGTTGTAAAAGAGTATCTACTGAATGTAGCGGAAATTGTGCATCCTAAAAAGACACAAGCATGTGCAAATGTAAAAGGAACCAGAAATACTGTTGTGCAATGCAATGGAAAGATGGCTAAGAAATTTTAAAAAAATTATGAGAAAAAGTTTTAAATGGTGGCATTTACTGTTGCAGCTGATGAGGGTACATATTTAGTCATACTTATATGTAGTAATTAGCTCCATTTATTCACTGTGAGCTTGAGGATTTTGATACGATTGAAAATATTTTGAACAGTGTACCCCTGACAGGCATGACACAGCCACTAATTAAGAACTTTTCGGAGGGGGGCCTAGCTCTGTAGTCCAGTGGTTAAGGGAGACAGATTCTACATGGCCTGCCGTGGTTTGAGTACCAGCCTCTATGGCTTGAAAAACACATCGGGCACCTGTGTATGTATGCCATAAGTCCTGACAGAACCAAGAAATGGTGAAGAAAGGATTGTGGCATGACCATGCCGCATTGGGGATACTTTCTTCTCTCCCTCTCTTCAGCAAGCACACACAACTTCCGGTAATTATATATACATAAATTAATGCTTGTGAAGAGAAGATGCTTTTGAATAGTTCCAGGTAGATTTGTGTGCCTGTATGATGATATTCCTGGGATGGATAGTATTAATATCAAACTTGCAAGAAAACTGGTTTCCATGTGCAAGTTATGTAAGGACACAGGCTTTACATCTCAACTGCATTATTTAGCAGGCATTGCTTTCTGCTAGAGTTTCGGATCGAAGATGTCATGGACATGGTGCTCACCACTGTGAGCTGGATCTCCTGGAGGGGCTTCTGGCAGAGTTCTGGGTGTGCTGTTTGACAAAGTGGGCATGTCTCACAGCTATCAGTTCACTACACAGGGGGCGGGTGTTGTGGTCATGGCCAAACTGTAGAAAGAAAGGACTTATTGACTAGAATGGGAAAAAAAATTGCTTATGCTAAGCAGCTAAGATTAAAATCATATAATCTTGACTTTGTGGGTTGACAATGATTTGAATTATTGTCCTGCAAAAGCATCCACCAATCGTTATGAAGTGTGATGGGGAAATGTATCTGATATAGAGTTATTTGGTCTTCCTTTGTGTGTTGAAATTGGTTTTGAGGAACATAACCAATAGCTGGAACTCTGGGATGAACATTGTGATACATTGAAAACTGACTTTCCCAAATGGCTCATCAATTTCAGACTCTGTGAAGAGAACCTCCCGTTGTTCAGCACATGATTGATTCTGATAGTGTGAAAGATGATTTGTGGAGTGATTCTACTCGGTGACGCTGGAACATCAACCCCCTGCAAAAATCTTAAGTATTGTGCCAAGATCCACATTTGAAAATACCTACATGTTTGAACAGTTCCTTTCCAGTATTAAACTAAGTGACATGAAATAGTACTCCTAGTTAGAGGCTCAGTTCTGTCTTTGCATTGTAACTTGACACAAGATTTAACAAGGACACGTTGGTGCTGAAGGAAAAGTTGCTAATTTCTGGATCTGAGATAAAAGGTAAATTTTGAAAGAAAATGTTAATAAAATACTGTATTTTAGGTTGTTTTACAGTTTTGAACTTAAGATAAAATTTTCAGTATCATACACATACATGATGCGGTATGGTTGAAGTCATTTTCAGGAAAATAAAGAAAGTAATTATTTTCCTGGCAGTGGATTTGTTTTTCATTTTTTTTTTTTTTTTTGAGAGGTTTTTGCTATAGGGCGCGTGTGCTCGCCAGAAAGACAGAATCAGAGAGATAGAAAGTGAGAAATCACCCCCTAGGGGGGATGGCCACGCTGCAATCCCTTCTCCTCCATTCTCCTCTCAGGATCTTAGGCACGCACGCACACGCGTCCGGTGTGAGTTTAAGGCGCTGGGTCTGGGACTCAAACCACGGTCGACTATGTGGGAGTTCAGCGACATAGTCATTACGCTAACTGCTGGTCCCGGATTTATTATTTTTTTTATATCTGCCATTTTTAGTCACAGACTTTTATCTCTCTGGCTTCTGTAGACCCTGGAGTTTTGAAAGACCTCTTCAATGCATGTCTTGTGTAGACAACAGATTATGAGATAGCTCTAAAGCTCAGTTAATGGTTTTCACCACAGGATGAAGCTTATAAATTCCTCTTGGAAAATAGAACAATTACTTAATTCATGCACTAGTGGGCAGTCATGCTCTTTCTTTCTAAATGAGAGCCTCATGGGGACACCTCTGAAAACCCTTTTTTAAAAAAAGTTGGCTATGAGTTTTACCCACCCACTTTTAGGAAGATCTTTGTATGCATGGTCAGAATTATTTCAGGCAGTTTTTACGAGGAAACTCATTATCTCTTAAGTCTCTCTCTCTCTCTTTTTTAAAAGTTTACCCATTTTTTTTTTGGAGAGGTTTTTTGCTATAGGGCGTGTGCGCTCAACAGAGAGAGAGAGAGAGAGAGAGAGAGAGAGAGAGAAAGAGAGAGACAGAGAGACAGAAAGTGAGAAATCAGCCCCCAGAAGGGATGGCCACGCTGTAATCCCTTCTCCTCCATTCTCTTCTCGGGATCCTAGGCACACACACACACACACACACACACACACACACACAGGCCCTGCATGAGTTTAAGCCACTGGGTCCAGGACTTGACCCACGACGGTCGACTACATGGGAGTCCAGCCACATAGCCATTATGCCAACTGCTGGTCCCAAGTTTACCCATTTTTAAGAGACAGACAGGGAGGTACCCTTAATAGGGTCTTCTCGCCACAATCAACTCTCAGTCTTCACTAGCCTAGATCATGGACTCATATGTGCACGTAGCCCGTGTGCCAAGGGAGGTCTCAGGGAATTAACTCTGGATCTTCCACATGTGGGCCAGTTGTATTCTGCCACTGCCTGGCCAGAGCGAAGTTTTTTTTTTTTTTTTTTTTTTTTAAATTTTTTCATTTGCTGTAGGGTGCATGTACTTGCTAAAGAGAGAGAAGGAGAGAAGTCACCCCCCAGGAGGGATGACCATGTCATAGTCCCTTCTCCTCTATTCTCCTCTTAGGATTTGGGGCACTTATGTACACATGGCCAGCATGGTTTTCAAGCCACTGGGTCTGGGTCTCAAACTGTATAGACAACCATGTGGATCCAGCCACCTTAACCACCATGCCATCGGCTGGCCCTATGTAAGGGATTTTCGAGCTTGGCACTACTGAAATTAGGACTAGATGTCTGTGGCTGTGAAGGGAGCTCTCTGTGCACTGGAGGGTGTTTAGCATCAGCCCTGGCCTCTGCCCGTTAGATGCTAAGGCGCCCTCAGTCATGGTGACCTGGAATGTCTCCAGACAAGATCAAATGCCTTCTGAGAATGAGGCATTTCCCAGAATCCCACTACGAGGGTCTGGAAAACCCATAATGTGTCCCATGAGGGAGTCAGTGTATTTATTCCTTTTGTCTGCTATTATAAGGTAGTACAAATTCAGCAGTGTAAAGCTGCACAAATTTATTATCGTATAGTTCTGAGCAGAAGACCAACGCGGGTCCCCGGCTAAAGTCAGAGTATCGGTTAGGCTGTGTTCCAACGCGGGTCCCTGGCTAAAGTCAGAGTATCGGTTAGGCTGTGCTCCAACGCGGGTCCCCGGCTAAAGTCAGAGTATCGGTTAGGCTGTGCTCCAACGCGGGTCCCCGGCTAAAGTCAGAGTATCGGTTAGGCTGTGTTCCAACGCGGGTCCCCGGCTAAAGTCAGAGTATCTGTTAGGCTGTGCTCCAACGCGGGTCTCAAGTCAGAGTATCTTAGGCTGTGCTCCAACACGGGTCTCAAGTCAGAGTATCAGGCTGTGCTCTTCTGACAGTTCCTTCTCTGAGTTCTTCAGGGAACCCTCTTCTTTCCCAGTTTTTCTAGGCTCCCTCGCTACTTGACTCACAGTTCCCACCAGCCACGACACATCTCCTTCTCTGACCCTCCAGCCTCCAGCTTACAAAGACCCCGTGAGTTAGACTGGGCCTCCTCCAGACCGACCAGGCTCCTCTCTCCACCACAAGATTCTACACTTAATTATACCCACCAAGTCCCGCAGGCACTACAGCCAGGGTTATAGATTAGGAGGTGAACACTTTGTGGGCCTCATCCTGCCTGCCACAGCCTGCATCTGGGCAGATGCCAGCCAGAGGGCATTGAGTAGCCGCATCTCACAGCACAGTTCAGTAGTTCCCTGTGCTTTTCACTTCCCTCTCCCCTTGGCGCCTCCTGAGAACTGTCAGCAGCTGAGCCAGCGGGAAAGGAGGGTGAGAAAAATAGCACTGACTGACCCTTTCTCTTTGCAAAATCTCTAGTAGAACTCTGTGCTCAGGCCTAGCTGGGAAGAGGAGAAATATATATATATATATATATTTTTTTAAATTGCCAGAGGCTATGTGGACTACACACCAGAGAAACAGAGAAAGAGAGGGAGAGGGAGAAAGCACCCCTCACACTAGAATCGCCTCTATTTCTTCTTCCCCTTGGACTTTAGAGCATGCACACAGCCTGTTTTTCAAGCTGCCAGGGCCAGAATTTGAACCATGGTCAGCCATATAGGATCCTACACCTTTCATCACTAGGCTGTGGGGCTGACTCCAGAGAACCTTCAAATTAGATGAGAGATAATAGTTTTGGTGACATTAGAACTAAACTTAAAAAAAAAAAAAAATCAGAGTTGTTTTCTTTCCTAACATCTGGAAAGCCATGGGCTCTTCCTGGAAGGTTGTAATGGCTGGAAAGAAGGTGCTCTTAAACTGTAAAGACCAAAGACATGAGGGAGAGAGAACAAGTTAGTCTCATGGTACAGTGTAGAATCCAGTTTGCTGTGTATACCTGGAACAGGATGATTTTGGCAGAGGGGATTTGGACATTCTACTGAGTCACCCTGTGGACTAGAAAGATCTTGTTCCTAGAGAAGTTTGCTGGCAGTTAAGTCAATTTGCTTAAGGGGACTGAAGGTACCTTGGGGAGTCTGTCTTTTTCCTGTTTTCTTGGAACACTGGATATTTTTGTGTTACCTAGCAATCTGAGGAAAGAAGTACTAAAATGAGAGAATAGAGAAAAGTAGGAGAAAAACAGATAACTACCACCATTCTCATGGGGGAAGAAGAAGGAGACAATATTTTAAATCTGTGTTGGCAGAAGTGCCTGGGGCATATGGCCACCAGAGGAAGAGGGGGCAGCTTGTCTCTCTGCAGCCCGAATCAAACCTTCACATGCTTCCTAATGTGGCAATGTATGACTTGTGCAAACCAGAAGCTGTCACCAGGAAACTTAAGTGGGTTTTCTGAGGACACAATGTACAGATCTAAACCCAACTTTCTCCCCTTGAGTCTGGAGGACCCGGAGGGGAAGAGAGACCTCCTGGAGGGACCTGAGGACACAGGGCAAAGAGACCCTTTGTGGGTCTCTCACAAAGATGAGAACTGCCAGTGGTAGTCAACAGGCGCAAACCCAAATTAACTATATTTTTTTATATGTGATCTATTTATATATAATTATAAAGACCATTTTAAGAATTAAAATGTGACAAATACATTCTATTAATAAGGAAAGGTATAGTGATTTGGACTTTTATTATTTTTTTTTTGGAGGGGCAGGCAGAGGAAATTATGGAGATGTTTTAAAAAGTTAATTTAATTAATTTCATGTTTGTTTGTGTGTGTGTGTGTGTGTGTGTGTGTGCCATAGGGTGCATGCTTGCTAGAAAGAGAGACAGTGGGAAGGAAAGTGAGAAGTCACCCCCTCTTTGGGAGGATGGCCCCACTGCAACCCTTTCTTCTCCATTCTGGAATTTTGGGCACGCGTGCACATGAGCCTGGCATGATATTCAAGCCACCTGGTTTGAGACTAGAACCGTAGTCAGCCATGTGACAATCCAGCACATTAACCAGTATGCTACCTGCTGGCTCCAAGGAGATATTAAAAATAGTGCCTGTTCCATGCAAGGAATGAGATGTTGGTGTGGCCTTTGGCAGGAAATGGAGGAGCCCAAATGAAGCACGACAGGTAAGAAGGCGATGGAATAAGAATGGGTGTTTTGCGCCTTTCTCATCAGTGTAGGGCTCGAGGGAAATGAAAAACAGACTCCTTTCTTCATAACCGCAGAGAGAAGAGCTATGTACCACAGGTGTGGGAAGAGGAAGGAAAAAGTGAGGAGAGCTAAGCAAAAACCACCCGCCTCTAGGTCCTAAATAGCAATGAACTTTGAAAGATACTCCAAGTACATCGAAGGCATTGGAGGTAGAACACCGTCTATGTGCTTACCTCTGTGGGTATGTGCTGTCTTCATGCCCAAAATCTTCCAGAAGGTTATCTGGCAAAGACAAGAACTGGAGTAGAATGAAGTTTTACCCAGGTGTGTGGGCAGAAGGATCCAGCTGAAGTGGAATCCTGTCTCCGTCAATGTGTGTTGCTGTTGGGACCAGCAGATCATATAATGGTTATGCTGTTGGACTGCCACGTAGTCGACTGCGGTTTAAGTCCTCAACCTGGTGGCTTAAACTCACGCTGGGCGTGCGTATATAAGTGTCCAAAATCCCAACTGGAGAATGAAGGAGAAGGGATTGTGGCAAGGCCATCCCCCCAGAGGGTGATTTCTCACTTTCTGTCTCTCTGGGGAGCTCACATGCCCTATAGCAAAAATCTCTCTCTAAAAAAAAAAAAAAAAAAAAGTGCTGCTGTCTACCTGAGAATAGGTGCTTTTCATTACACTTTTGAACTGTATGTGGTAAATGTGGTAGTTTCTGAATGAAGGAGAAGTGCCTTGCCACATATTAGGCTATCAATAAGTAAGTTGTTAAAGCAAGGAAAGAGGGAAGAAAGGAAGGGAGGAAGATAGGAGAAGGGGAAGCAGCAAGGAAGGAGAGAGAGAAGGAAAGAGAGAAAAGCAATGCAAACCGACCTTATATGTGCGTGCCTTGTCACTCTTACATAAATTTACTTCAACAAATGGCTTCGGAGATTGGCGATTTCAAAGGGTGTTAGGTCTGTGAAGGGACTGGGGGCTTCAGGTTACAACTAGGAAAGCAGGAGGCTACTTTGGTGTGAGTTTCTTTTGAGGTTTGTGATGGGGAGGAACATGGGTGTCCTTGTTCTGTGAGGGAGGGAAGAAATTAGCACAGAAATGGCAGGGCAGGTCCGATCCCTAATGGTAGGTCAGCTCGGGAATCCTCATGGGGAGTGTCCCTGAAGAACTGCCAAACTGCCTTCCTCTGGGTGCATAAAGACAGCAAAAGCCAGCCATTGCACTACATTGAGCTCCACAGAGGCAGTGCTGGGACAAGGGCAAACCGGACAGACCTGGGCAACGCTGGGCCTCAACGAGGAAAGATAACTAAACATGGACAAAGGAAAGCCTAAGAAGCCGAGGGGCATAATGTCAGCAGATGCACTCTTTGTGCAAACGGACTGCGAAGAGCCCAAGAAGAAGCACCCAGATGCTTCAGGCCACTTCTCAGAGTTTTCTAAATAGTGCTAAGAGAGATGGGAGACCATGTTTGCTAAAGAGAAAGGACAATTTGAAGATACGGCAAAGGCAGACAAGGCCCTTTATGAAAGAGAAACGAAAACCTATAGCCCCCTAAAGGGGAAACGAAAAAAAAAGTTCAAGGATCTCAACGTACCCGAGAGGGCTCTTTTAGTTTTTTTCTTGTTCTGTCCTGAGTATTGGCCCGAAATCAAAGGAGGACATCCTGGCCTGTCCATCGGTGATGTTGCAGACACTGGAGAGATGTGGGATAGCACTGCTGCGGATGATAAATAGCCTTAGGAAAAGACCGCTGCTAAGCTGAAGGAGAAATGTGGAAAAGATATTGCTGCGTACCGAGCTCAAGGAAAGCCTGATGCAGAAAATAAGGGAGCTGTCGAGGCTGAGAAGAGCCAGAAAGGAAGGAAGAAGAGGAACATGAGGAAGAGGAAGAAGAGGATGAAGAAGGTGATAAAGAAATTTATTTTAGAGCAGTTCTTTTCTCTTTTGTCTACAAAGCATTTAACCCCCCGTACCCAACTCACTCCCTTTAAAGAAAAAAGCTTGTAAAACTGTGCAAAATTTGCTTTAAAACCATAAAGTATCTTTTTTTAGAGGTAACACACTACAGAGTGTGTCTTTAGATAGCCCTATTCTATTTTCAATAACCACTAACCCTGCCTGCTACAATATGGTGGTTATAAACTGCAAGGTTTTAAAGCAGGATCCTGTTGGTGCACAGCACGGATTAGTTATCTATGGGGATGGTAAATTTTTCATCTTCAGTTGTCTCTAATGCAACATATATGAAAAGTTGTTCTGTTAACTGAATACCACTTTGTAATTGCAAAAAATGTTGCAGCTGCTTTGTTGACATTCTGAATGCTTCTAGATAAATATAAGTTACTGTTATTATTTTTAAAAAAAGGATAGCAAAAGCTAGGTAGCCCTGTGCCTTCGTCCTTACTGCCTGCCTTAGAGCCCCTTTTTTAATCTCCCACTTGAGGCCAACGCTCCCTCATCTGTCCATGTGTTTGATACAAATAGTGCTCTGTAGTTTTACTTTTGGAGGACTTGGTTCTCTGCATTCTCAGATTACAGGAAGGATTGCTGCTCTCGCCTTGTAAATGCTCTTTGTGCTTGACCACAGCTTGCAAATGTACCCACTGCAAGGTGGCGGGACCTCCGGCAGGTCTAGTGAATCGTAAATGGAAAAAGTATCAGTGTAGACTGGGTGCTGATCAATATTTATGATATTTAAATATGTTCAACTACTTTAAACTATTTACTTTTCTTTGTTCTCAATGCTATTTTTATTCTCTAATCAAGACCCAAGATTGTAAAGATCGAGAAGGTTGTTTTAGGCCAGGAGGTGGCATGTGGATACGGTGCTGGATCTCACATGACTGACCCAGTGGTTTGAGCCCCAGACTTAGTGGCTTGATAAACATACAAGGCATGTGTGCACCCAAAATTCAGAGAGGGGAATGGAAGAAAGGGGACTGAAGCGTAGTCATCCCGGGTGGGTGGGTGGTGTGTGATTTCTCACTTATCTTCTCTCTGTCTCTCTCCAGCAAGCACATGCACCTTATTACCAAGAAAAAAAAAGTTTGACTTTTTGACAAATGTAAGCCACTAGGTGTCTGAAGAGGGAGGACAATCCCTAAGAAGGCAGTGCCACGTGCTACCTTTGACTTGTCATCAGGCAGAGAACCTAAGCTGGGAAACCAAGGAGCAGAGCAGTAGAGCAAGGGCTGAACTAAGACAGGTGCTTTTCCTTTTTCTCCTCATGAATCTTGAGAGAGAAAAAGCTTTTAGTTCAGCCAAAAATGGGAACTGGAGGAGACAGCGGGGTGGCGACGGAAAGGCTCCGCAACGTGGTGTGGAGTGCCTGCACTGTCTGCCCTCCTTACAGTGAGGTGGAAGGGGCTGCTCTTGAAAGTCGAAGTCAGCCTAGTCGACACGTGAGGGGGCATCTTCCACCTATGACGACTCATTGTCCCCCTATTTCCAGAGATACATCCTTTTTGCTCCTCTTTCCAAATCCACCTCCCCTGGGCTTCTAATCCGTGCCTGGGTTCCTGTTTCAATGAACCACAAGTGTATGTGCAGCCACCAGTGATCAGAGTGCAGATGCAAATGGCAGTTATTCCTGGTAAGTGTGATGGCAATGGGAGCATTCTCTGATTTGCATTCCTACAGCCTGCAGGTTCTCAAGAAACCATACCTAACAGACAGTTTAGGGGGGTTGTTTTTAATCTTGGGTATAAATGCCAGTCCACAATATTTCTTAGAACAGAAATAGCTTTCATTTGCAAAGCAGAGGATAGAGGCAGAGTCATCTGTTTAGTGAAAATCTGGGTCCATGAGGGAGATACAGGAGAAGGGATTGCTGGGGGGTTGAAGAGCCTGAAGATCATGACTGAGATGGGGATAGACTCAGGTTTGGAAGCCATTGCTTTACAGGGGACTTGAGCATTTAGATGAAGGAGACTATTCCTCAGGGACAGCTTGTAGTGGAGGGCGGGGGCGGGGGGAGAACAGGTGTCGCTGGCGCACTTTGGACAATTTAAGTATTTTGCAGTTCTCTTTCAAACTCAGTCTCATTATCATTCATTCCCCAACTCTGATATAAGATGGCCCTTCCTGGGCTTCTCATCTCTCACTGGTCCTATTCCTTTTCTGGAGAGGATTGTACTCCAAATTCTATTCCAGGGTTTATAAATGGTCTGTGTGCAGATGCACGTATCAGGAAAGTCTTCTGAAATCCTAGATGAGCTCACATATCGAATAGGGATTAGCTGGCACCAGGAGATGGTGTAATGGTTACTTCCCTGGACTCCCATGTAGTCAACTGTGGTTTGAGTACTGAACCTGGTGGCTTAAAACTCATTAAGCAGAAAAATAGAGAGGCAAGGCATTATGGGACAAAGAAAAGGGTTAATATCTGTTGAAGATAATGTGTATAGTATTCTCAACTGGATTGGTGAGAAATGTATACGTGTTGGAATATTCACTTTGACATGTAATTGAATGTATAAAGGAAATTGAAATAAAAAAAAAAAAACCCTCACACTGGGTGAGTGTCCATGTGTGCCCAAAATTCTGAGAGGAGAACGGAGGAGTAGAGATTGTGGTGTGAGCATCCTCTCTAGGGGGTGATTTCTTGCTTTCTGTCTCTCTGGCAAGCGTACGTGCCCTGTAGCAAAAGTCCCTCTAAAAATAAAATAGGGATTAACTTTTTCTTCTTCTTCTTAATTGACACAATAATTGTACATATCCTTGGGACACTGTGTGACATTTTGGTCACATGAATGCAGTGCATGAATGCAATGCAAAATGATCAGATAATAATAACCAGCATAAGCATTTCCTCAAACATTTATTGTCACTTTGTGTCAAGTAGATTCTCTTCTAGCTATCTTGACATGTACAATAACATAGTCACTCTCCCATGCTACAGAACACTAGAATTTATTTCTCCTACCTCATTGTAATTTTGTATCTGTTAACCAAAGAGATTAATTTTCCAATTTGCAAACCAAGTGTGTAAAAAAAAAACACGTAAAAAGTTTTAATTTCCACATAGGACTTCCCAATCCACCTGATGTATGCAAATATAATTCTGGGTAAACTCACGCATTCCATGTCATGCTCATCTCACTCAAGGCTTTCCTTGTGCATGGAGCCTGGCTGCTGAAGTGTACCGGTGGAAGGCAATTGGGGGTCCTCTCTGGGTCACCATGTGCAACCCATTTTCCTTTGACTATAAGACCTATGTTCGGTACACCACCTTCTCTTCTTCCCTAGACTGCTCATCTCTCTCGTGCTCCAGTCCCGTCTTTGTGCTAAGTTGTTTGCTGCAACACAGCCATTCCCATTACCTGATGGTCAGAGTAGGATCTTCATGGTGACAGGCCAAGTGTGCCCAGGGAATCTGACACATCTTCTTACCTACTTGGCAGGCAAGCTAGAGCTGACTAAGGCAAGCTGAATTCTGCTTTTATCTTTTCTGAGTTTGTTCTTCGGCTCTTATAAAAAAAATTCTGACATAACAGTAGGGATGCGCATGTAACTATGTCGCGTCCGTGCTCAGCTCACGCAGATGCTTTTCTTTAAGTACCTTGACCACTTAAGATACCGATGAAACTCTCTCATTTTCAGTTCAATAATCAGCTTTTACCAACTTGAGTTTTATAAACACTTACTATAAAACCAGTTTTTGGCAGTAAGAAAAGGAAATGTGGGGCTAGCAGGTGGCATAGCGGTTAAGGCACTGAACTTTCTCACATGGATGACCACAGTTGGGGTCTCGGGCCTAGCGGTTTGAAACTCACATCAGGCACGTGTCCATGTGTGCCCAAAATCCTGAGAGGAGAACGGAGAAGAGATTGTAGTGTGGTCATCCCCCTTTGGGGGTGAGTTCTCATTTTCTCTCTATTTCTTCAGTGAGTGCACATGCCCTATTGCAAAAATCTATCAAAACATAAAACCAAAAACAAAAAAGAAATAAAATGAAATGTGGAGCCATCTCTGTTTAATCCATTTGAGGGATTGGTAAACTTTCCCAAAGGGTTCACATAGTGAAATTCACAGGATTTTTAACAGGTGACAAAACACTCCAGCAGAAAGCAAGAACAAGATAAGCCTATTATTGATGGAGTTAATGCTCCAGTTCAGAAATTTCCTGAAGGAATCCAGTTTAGAGGATTTTTATGACACCAAATTAAGATCCATACAATACAGGATGGTCCATGGTAAAACATTTTGGGTACCAAAGATTAACCTTCTGAAATAAACCTAGAGACTCTTGTATTATAAAGAAAGTTTAGTTTTCTGATTTTATATTTGTAATGTATTGGCTTCCACTTTTTTTTTTTTTTTTTTTTTTGAGATTCCATTGAGAAAATAATCCCCCCTAATGATGAACAGAGAGGGAGTAGGAGTGGCCAAAAGTAGACCAGAGAGCTCATTCCATTTCTCGGTTGTTGGACAGTCAGTGAAATCAAATGATGTGGAGAAGGGGGTGTTCGGAGCGTGCTCAGGGTGGGCAGCCGGGAATATGGTGGCTGATCAGCCACCTGGGAGTCTGGAGGCCTTGAATGTAGGTAGGGCTCCTAGCTTTGAGCAGTGGGAGGGAGTCCTGGAGCAAAACTAGAGGCAGCGTTAAATTCTGTCTTCCGGCTCCTTCTCCACTGCACACAGAACACCTGGCAGCCACGAATAGCGATTCTTTACTAGAGAAACTGGATATATTTCCAGGAAGAACTAGGGCTTCTGGCACAGACTTTTCATATAGATTGAATCCTTTTTTATTATGGCCTTTTGGATTTCCAGGCTCATGTCAGATTCTATATCCACATTCCTAAGAGATGAGCAGCCTGTCAGGATGGCCCAGTTACAAACCTGAGCTATCGACCAGCCTTTCCATTCAGGAGAATGTGGTACCAGGGACTAAAACCTGCAACCCCAAACAGCCTTCCATTTTCTTTTACGCATTAGTAATGAAGGCTTCTCAGAAATAAGAACAAAATCCATAGCCTGGGGAAAAAAAAAAGCTAACACAGACAACATCAATTAATGACTCCTAAAGAAACAAGGATCAAAGAACACTTAAAAAATTCAAACTGTATCCTCAGAAAGCAGAGGTGATATTGTCTCTATAAACAGAAAAGAATGTCACCAAAGTAATTAAGAATTTAAAAGAAGTTTTTGGAAATTAAAAGTATGGTTTAAAATTACATTCAGTTAATATATTATTTCAGTAAAAGTAAGATAAAAGTTCACATAACTTGGAATTCAGAGCAAAATATCAATTATAAAAAAGATGAGTGGACTCAACAGGTCGCATAGTGGTTAAAGTGCTAGGCTCCCACATGGCTGACTGCAGTTTGAGTCTCGGACCTAGTAGCCTGAAAATCCACTGGGCGGATGTGTGTGCATACCCAAAATCTTGTGAAGAGAATGGAGAAGGGATTGTGGTGTGGCCATCCCTGGGAGGTGATTTCTCACTTGCCCTCTCACTCTATCTCTGGTGAGTGCAGGTGCCCTGTGGCAAAAACCAAAGAAAAAGAAAGAAAATTAAAAAAAGAAAAGAAAAGAAAAAGATATGAGAAAAGATGAGAGACACAGTTGTTTAATCTGAAAGTCCTAAAGTCTGACTAAAAGAAGTTTTATCTAGTGAGATTAGAGGAAATAGAAAAAGAGGAATTATTTTTAAAATAAAATAAATGAGATCCAGAAGGTGTTGTGGTGTTTAGGGTGGTTGGATCCCACATGGCCAACTGCACAGTTCGAATTCTGGATCTGAAGGCTTGAGAAACACCCTGGGCACATGAGCATGTGTGCTCAAAACCCTAGCAGGAAAGAGGAAGGACTGCAGAACGACCATGCCCTGTGGGAATTGCTTTCTCTCTTTCCTTCTCTCTCTCTGTCTCTTTCTGGTGAGTGCATGTACCCTTCGACAAAATTTTAAAAAAAGAAAGAAAATAGAAGGAAAAACGTCAGTGATGCTCCAAAAACATGATCTTTGAGGCTATTCCATTGTGTACCAAGAAAAGAAAGAAAGAAGACTTCAATAAATAAAATTAGAAACGAAAGAAGGGACTTCACAATGAATGCTCCAGAGATGAAAAGGATCCTAAGACACTGTAATGAACAACTGCAGGCCACCAATTTGACAACGTGGACAAAATTTAAGTTCCTGGCAACACACACAACTCGCCAAGACTGAACCAAGAAGAAACTGAAAGTTTGAATAGGCCAGTAATAATCAAGGAGATAGAATCAGTAAAATAAAAACATCTCCTGGGCCAGCCAGTGGCATGGTGTTTAGGGCAGCTGGATCTCACATGGCCAATTATGTGGTTCAAGTCCGGACCTGGTGACTTGAGAAACACAACAGGTGCATACGGGTGTGTGCCCCAAATCCTGAGAGGAGAATGGAGAAGAGATTGCTACATGACAATCCCCCTACGGGGTGCTTTCTCACATTCTCTCTTTCTTCCTCCCCCTGGCAAGGGCACATACCCCAAAATTAAAACTAATAATAGTAGTAAAAATAATAAAGCCCTCCCAATAAAGAGAAGTCAATGACTAGATAGATTTTCAGGTAAATTCTATGAAATATTTGAAGAAGAATTAATTCTTTTTTTTTATTTTTTGGAGAGATTTTCGCTATAGGGCGCGTGCGCTCGCCAGACAGAGAGAGAGACAGAGAGACAGAAAGCGAGAAATCACCCCCCAGGGGGGATGGTCACGCCACAATCCCTTTTCCTCCATTCTCCTCTCGGGATCTTGGGCACGCACGCACATGCGCCTGGCGTGAGTTTTAAGCCACTGGGTCCGGGATGCGAACTGCGGTCGACTACGTGAGAGTCCAGCGACATAGCCATTACGCTAACTGCTGGTTCCCACTGTACTACTTCTTAATGCCTCTCTTCGGTAAGTGCATGCACACTCTAGCAAATTAAAAAACAAAACAAAACAATCTGGAAATAACTGCAATTTTACTTCTGTAATTTTAGAAGAGAGATATAAACATAAAAATAAATAATATATTTCTATAACATCAACGATCTTACTTTTAAAAAGTCATACATGAGAATTTGAGTTATTATGCTTTTAATAGACAGTTTTCCAGCAATCAAGCTATTTCAAAAGAAAAAAGCTCTCAACTTTACCAAAAACCAGTGATAGACACTTGTGACATGTACTTCCCAAGTTACCTTTTGCTAAGATGGTTGGGAGCTGCCTGACGAGGAATCTCCTTGTTTCCTATACACATTTTCTCACGGTGGCTTCCTGACCACGCTGGTGCTATTTCCAGCTGCTCACAGGTCTGTTTTGATAGTTGTTGACTTAGTGTCTTCCACCCCTGAGAATGATGAGATAGAAGGAGGCATTTTACAAAATATGCCTACCAGTTTTCTCAGCCTCCAGTATATTATTCAAAATTTCATTCTGTTAAGATTCAAGGAAGCATGTCATCATTTTGAATACCAAATACTTAATTTTTTTAAACAACAACAAAGGACTCGGTAGGGATCAAATGACAAATATTGATGCTTGTCCAATGTGCACACCTGGAGAAGTCATGTTCTTCCTGGAAGACCATGAAATGGGGGTCAATAAAAAGACATGCTATTTGCTGGTAGCTTTTCAGGGTGGCGCATGCAAGGACCCTGGCTAGTATGGCCCTGTGCGGACTTCCCCAGAGGTGTTCATGTTTACAGCCCATCTCACAGGGTGGTTCAGGGAGTGGGGGGAGGGCAGTTTACCTTTTCCTTCCAGTATGGTTTACCTTTGAGGCCTTTTCTACTTCAGATCATGAGCCTAATGCTGAAGAACTGCCGTGAATAGACGAAAGTGATCTGTTGTGTCTCTTTCCCGACTTGAGAATTGCAGGGTTGTTCTTGCCTTCTTAAAATTTATTTTGGCCCAGGGGCCAGCAGGTGGCATAATGGTTGGGATGCTGGACTCCCACATGGCTGACTGTGGTTTGAGTCCCAGACCTAGTGACTTGAAAAATCACACCTGGCGTGTGTGTATGCATGCCCAAAATCCTGAGAGAAGGATGGAGAAGGGATTGTGGTGTGACCAACCTCCCCTGGGGGGTGGTTTCTCACTTTCCCTCTTACCATCTCTCTGTCTCTCTCTTTGGCAAGTGCACTCCTCCTATGGCAAAAACCTAAAATAAATAAATAAATAAATTAATAAATTTATTTTAGCCTTTGTCTCCTCTTAAAAGTTTATGGACAGTAACGTTCAGAAAATGAGACCCTTAGAAAGGATCACTACTGGGGCTGGCAGGTGGCATGGTGGTTACGGGTGCAGGACTCCCACATGGCCAACCACGGTTCGAGTCCCGGACCTAGTGGCTTGCTTTCTCTCTCTCTCTCTGTTCCCCTCTGATCAAATTAAAAATAAATAAATAAAGTTAAATAAAATAATTCTTTGGGGGAAAAAAAAGGACCACTACATTTTCCTGAGAAGAAATAAATGACTGCTTCTGTTTCAAAAGTCATTTCACTCAACCCTTTGCAAATAGAAATAGAAAGTGAGGTGAGTTTTATCTGAAGAGTTTATCAAAGATCAAGTTCTGGAGATTGGTGAGTCAATATTGGTTGCTATATCTGATGTGGCTCTGTCCAATAATGAATATGGTCACCTCCTATCAGTCACGTACCATGTATACATTACTTTACTTCTACTTCTGGACTCCCTGTGAGATCAGCATTATTATTTCCCTCAGGTTATTGGGTCTTTGGAAAAGTCATAACATTTTTTATATGTCTTTTGATGCAAAAATGCATCAGACTTTTCCGACAACCTCACATAACTAGAGGAGAGAATTAAAATTTGCAAAGGTTAGCTATTTGCTCCAGGAAAAGCAGGGAGTAGATGGCGAAGACTCAGGACTTCAACTTGAACTTAAGTACCCTGCCAATATTATTACTATTCTTTGTTTATGGACTACACGTTTTCTACTTTTAGATTATTTTGTCATAGTTACTTCAACTTTTATTGTTACACAATTTAATTTTCTTTTTTTTTGTTTTTTGTTTTTGTTTTTTTTTGGAGAGGTTTTTGCTATAGGGTGCGTGCGCTCGCCAGACAGACAGAGAGAGACATAGAGACAGAAAGCGAGAAATCACCCCCCAGGGGGGATGGTCATGCCGCAATCCCTTCTCCTCCATTCTCCTCTCAGGATTTTGGGCACGCACGCACATGCGCCCGGCATGAGTTTTAAGCCACCGGGTCCGGGACTTGAACCGTGGTCGACTATGTGGGAGTCCAGCAACATAGCCATTATGCTAACTACTGGTCCCCACAATTTAATTTTCCATAAGGTTCAACCCAACTTTCTTTTTTGAGCTCTCTCTCAATTACATTACTGTTTTCGTTCTCAGTCGGCTTTTAGTGTTTACTTTTTGCATCTATCTCTATTTGGCCCTGTCAACTCGGCTGTAGGTTACCTTTGCTCTAGTGCCAAGTCGACGTTTTTTCCACCAAATGGCCAGCCAGTGATATGGGAGATATTACTTTATCACTTATGGAATAAAAATGAAAGTGGTAGTTTGCCAAGGCTTATCATATAAATGGTGATAGTGAATCAATACCTCCATCAGTTTATGAGATCACCTGGCCTGTTATAACCAGCATTGTATATGCTTAAACTTTTTGATCTTTGCTAATTTGATAGGTGAGAAATCATATCTCACAATTCTAATTTTTATTTCTCTTGTGATAAGTCAGGCTGAATATCCTTTAATTATTTTAAGGTTTCAGAAAACCATTTACTACTATGGGAAATAGTCATCAAAATACCAGGCAAAACCAAAAGATTAGTTTTATTCATTACGAGCCTAATTTTGTTAAAATACATACACACATTTTAAAAAATGTTAATAAAAATTGTGTCTGGCTGCAAGTTGTCTAAGGGGTCATTTTAAATTTCATTTCTTACACATATTTCATAAGCCTTTAATTTCTTAGGAGTCATCATTATTTCATTTCCTGTAACTGTCAGTTTATATATTTTTGCCAATTTTTAAATTTAGTAATTGCTGTTATTAATTTGTATGAGCTCTCAACAAATTAAGAAAGTTAGCTTTTATCTGAGATGTCTCAATTTTTTATTTGACTTTGCTTGTGATAGTTTTTGGCATTTAATATCTTTTTACTTAATGTAATCAGACTTGATAAATTATTATTATTTTTAATTTTATTTATGACTTTTTTTTTTTTTTTTTTTAGGTTTTTGCCATAGGGCACATGGGCTTGCAGAGAGAGGGAAAGTGAGAAATGAACCGTTGGTGAGATGGCCATGTTGCATCCCTTCTCCTCCATTTTCCTCTAGGGATTCTGGGCATGCACACACATGCGCCAGACATGATTCTCAAACTACTGGGTCCAGGGCTCGAACCACTATTGGCCACGTGAGAGTCCAGGACCTTAGCCACTATACACTTGTTGACTGCTAGAGTTGCTAAATTATTTTATACTTGCTTTTTCTCTTATATTTACAAAAGTCTTCCCAGCTTTAAAATTAATTTTGAAATCTCCAAGATTTCTTCTAGCATTTTTAAATTCTTCTTTCTTTAAAAAATATTAAGTCTTTGATCACTTTGGAATTTTTCCTACTAAAAGGTGTCAGAGATGTGTCCAAATTTATTTTTTTCCACATAGCTATACAGTGATTCTAATACTATTTTTGAATCATCCACTGTTTCCATACTGATTTGCAATACTGCTTTTATCATTACTCAATTTTCCTTTTTCTGGATGTCTGCTCTGTTTCGTTGACTATTCATTGCTCAGTATTATACTGTTTTGTATATGTTAGCTTTATTACATGTTCTCATGGAATGGATCTTCTCTCATCACTTGTTTTGTTTTCAGAATATTTTTGATTATTCTTGCTTCAATTTTCCAGGTAATATTTATAATCAATTTATTTAAAAAGTTTGTCATTTGTGTAAAAATTACACTAAAATGCAGATTCATCTAGAGAAACATTCTATCTAATGAAATTGACAATTTCTATTTGACAGCTTGGTAGCCTTTCTACTTTTTCTAGCTTCTGTTGTGTACCTCCAAAGCATTTTAAAGCAGTCTCCATATAGATCTTACTCATATTTTGTTAAATTTATTGCTAATATTTTATCTTTTTTGTTGATTTGTTTTTTTTTCATTACATGCTCTTATTGCTTATAATACTCTTTAAGGTTTCTTTTCTTTTTTTTTATTTATTTATGCAGTCATGTCATCTGCAATCAATACTTCTGCCTTTTCCGATATAAATTTTTTTTAAAATAAGAATTATTTTACTTAAAATTATTTATTTATTTATTTTAATTTGACCAGAGAGGACAGAGTGTGAGAGAGAGAAGGAAAGTGAGAAAGCAAGCTGCCCAGTCTGAGACTCAAACCACGGTTGGCCATGTGGGATTCCAGCACCCTTCACCACCATGCCACCTGCTGGCCTTCCCATCTAACTTTTTTTTTTTTTTTTTGGAGAGGTTTTTTGCTATAGGGCGCGTGCGCTCGCCAGACAGAGAGAGAGAGAGAGGGAGAGACGTAGAGACAGAAAGCGAGAAATCACCCCCCAGGGGGGATGGTCACGCCGCAATCCCTTCTCCTCCATTCTCCTCTCGGGATCTTGGGCACGCACGCACACGCGCCCGGCATGAGTTCTAAGCCACCGGGTCCGGGACGCGAACCGCAGTCAACTACGTGGGAGTCCAGCGACATAGCCATTACGCTAACTGCTGGTTCCCCCCATCTAACTTTTTAAGTACTTTTGACTTATTTATATTTTCTAGTTCTATTAGATAATATTGAAAGATAATACCAATTAAAAGAGGGACAGAGAACATCCCTATCTTTTTCTGAATTTAGTGAAAATAATATTTCCTCCATAAAAATGATGCTGGTTAGTAGATTGACAAAGATATATTTTATCATATTAAAAATAATTAATATATTCTTATTTTATTAAGATTTTGAAAATAATTACAAATGGATATTGAGTTTTATTCTTTTTAAGCATTAATGAACATTATCATATGATTTTTTTAATGTTATTAATATGTCATTGTATGCCTTCCCCCCTCATTTAATTGATTTGCTAATGAACTAACCGAATTGAATGAATGAATGAGGGGCTTAAAACCAAAGATAGACATATGAGGGTTGTAGCATTTGGCATTTATCAACTGAAAATAGTCTGGCACTATTTAATGAGTTGAAGAAAATGGAAGGATCAGGAATATATCTGAGGGAAAAAATAATCCAGCTTCAAATGTGCTACTTTTGAGATACTCATCACATAGTAGTTTCAATATAATTTTCGTATTCTAAAAAAATTAATTTTAAAGTTTTGCAATCAGTTCATTTGAGAATCACCAGATATTTGAGGACATGCTCAATCATGAAAATAAAACACAAACATAAGCAAAACTAAAATACACAGAAGAATGAAACTTGCAAAGAAGGAGAGAGAGAGAAAGAGGAGAAAAATAGTTAAAACATAATTATTTTCTTCACTCTTTCTATTGTAATATAGAGGCATAGAAGAAAATGGATAGTTTAGTAGATTTGCTAATGGGAAAAAAAGAAGAATGTCTTTCTTAAGGCTTTTGTAAAAGAATTTAAGGGCGACTTCATTAGTTTAAAACCAGGCAGGGAGAAGGATTGGACTTTTGAAGACTGGAAAAGAAGCGAGAGAGTCGTTTTACATAGTTAATAAATACTTCTCTAGTGTATTTCGAGGGTAAAAATGGCCAGTGACATTGCTCATTTGAGGATGAAGAGCATAAACTTGGAGGAACACGTTTACCCAATTATGAAGTAGCCTCAGGTAATACTTAGAAGCAAACACAAGTGTTAAGTAGTCAGATTCATTTCGATGTGGGCTTATTCTACACTGTGGTGTTGAGGAGAAAGATGGGCCAGGATATTACAGTACTGTATGATTCATTTACATAAAAATATATTAACAAAAATATTGAACATATCCTGAAATAGAAGAATATAAAGAACTCTCAGGTACCCGAAAATGAAAAAAAAGAATCAATGTTTGACCAGTCGTAACCTCCTGACTCCCTATTCCTTTTGCCTTCCACTGAACTATTTCAAAGCAAGTCTCACACATAACTGATTTCACCCGTAAATACTCGAAGTATTTTTAAGAGGTAGGTATGATTGCCATGTAATCTGAAGTGAATATGAAAGGAAGTGAAGAAAGAAGGGGCAGATAGAGGGATAGAGAATTCAGAGGTGTCAATAGATTGAAAGCCTATGATTTTTCCAGTCCTTGAACAAATAAAATGGAAAAATGGGAGATAGTAACAGGAGAGCTACATGCTTAATTTGTGATTTTAGAGGATTGCATTTTTTATAAAAAACAACAGTGACAGGCTCAATCAGCAAATTAGGGTGCACGGTTCCCTCCCTCAAATCATTTCTATTTACCTAGTTCTCTTTCTAATAGAACAAAATCAACCTAAATCTTTTAAAATTTTGGAATTAGAAAAAGTATAAATGAAGTGTAAGTGTAGCATTTATCCCCAGATACCCAATGCCACCTTGCAGAAATCTGTTGGTCATTTTTGTATAGTTTTCCAGAAACTTTGTATATACGCAATATATGTATAGCCTATATAAAAAAAAGAAACATATATGGAATCATAAAATATCTCTTTGCTTTTTGCACTTAATATATTGAGAATCTTTTCATCTCTGGTACATGCAGCTAGCTCATTTTAAGAATGTTAACATGACATTCAATTTCAGGTATACCAATTCCCTTCTTAACAAACAATATTACATTGACTTTCTTGAACATATGTTCATTTCTACTGGAAACATTGTTAGTAATTTTTTGGGCATAAGGTATTTTATGCATTGCTTATTTTGATAGATATTTCCAGATTACAGTTTATATCTATAAGGAATGGAGACAAAAATGCCTTTCCAGGTGGTGCTCAGAAAGCTTCTGGTGTGATTTGAATCTTTAAAAAAGGTATATGAAAGGGAATAGAGAGGAGTTGTCAGGAACTCTATTTTTTTTTAGATTTTTAGTTTTTTGCTATAGGGCATGTGTACTCCTTAGAGAGAGAGAAAGTGAAAACCATCCCTAGGAGCATGGGCATGCCACAAATCCCTTGTTCTTCATTCTACTCTTGAGATTTTGGGTAGGCATGCACACATGCACAGTGTGATTTTCAAGCTGCTGGGTCTGGGATTTGAACTGCACAGTCAGTCATATGGAATCTAACACCTCAACCTCCACACCACCCGCTGGCCCCAGGAACTCAAATTTTAGAACTTTCTGTTTTGGTCGCTGTATCATTCCTGGCTGTACATCAAAATAACCTGGAGAGCTTAAATTATATAAGTTTCAACACCAGAATTTCCAACTCAACTGACCTAAGCTTGGCCTAAACTTTCATATTTTTAACAAATCGACTGTAGCGATTCTAATGTACAGCTAGTATCTAAAGTTGCTGCTGTGGCCAGACCAAGGGAAGGTAAAAATAGAGGACTCAGGTAAAGAATATGACAAACATTACGACTGTGCCATGAAGGAAAATGGAGAAATGAAGGTCATTTTTTCTGTACAAAAAACCACATCTGGTGAAAAGATAAGATTAGGTTTGGAGAAGAAAACAGGAGGGAAGACAGAGGTCTAGATGGGTGAGAGGCAGGGCTGTTGGCCAGGTCATGAGGTCCTTTCTGGATGCTGGTCACAGAGTCTACTGTTTTGGATAAAGGTGAACGGGAGGCCGAAGCCTCTTCCAGGCTCTTCTCAACCCAGGGTTGTCCTGAATCAACAGAATTGAGTGGGCAGCTGGGTAGGCAGCCATGATGACTTGGCACAAAATATTCCAGGAACTACTGACATCAACAATGTTGGACATGTAGACAAATAGGGCAACTGCATTGAAAATGTAGAGAACAAGAAAGTAGCTGGTAGCCTTGATGGCCCCCATGTGAGCCTCCATGCTGGGGTCCCTGGAGCTGGTGGCACTGCTCTTCATATGCAGGGTGTGTCTCTTGAGAGAGAGGATCAGCAGGGAGGCTGCCAGGATGAACATGATCAGAGGAATGAGGATCCCCAGGTTGTAGAAAAATGCCAGATTGAGTACATTGGTTTCAGCAAAGTATTTTTTCTTAGTGGAGTTGGGGAAGAGGGTGGAAAAAGAATTGTTACTAGACACTGTGTAGACGTCCTTGCAGAATAGCATGCTGTTGCCGAAGGAAATAAGCACGGATAGCCACAGCAGTGAGGGCATCATTCCAGAAATTCTCCACTTCAGTTTGAGGAAAAGAAGGTAGGAGAAATTCGTAATCTTCACAAAATAGAAGAAGCTGAGCCAGGCAGCAAACCAGAGGCTACAATAATGTAGGAACATGAAACTTACTTTTAATGCATCATATGCAACATCTTCATTATAAAAATGTGGGGATGTTGAGCTGAAGGTAATTTCTAGCATCACAAAACTTTGGAGAGCTATTCTGGAGAGACTCAGGAAAAACAGGATTCTGCCACTTGTGGATATTGATTTCTTCTGAACCCACACAACTGCATTGATAGCCATGATGAACCCATTTGCAATGATACCAATGATGCATTCAATGCTTATAATTGTGAAAATTAAGGTGACGAGAGATGGTGACAATTCATCTTCTGGGGGTTTGTTGTTTTCAGTCATCCTGAGCTGTGGCTCCTCTTTGTTGTCTGGGGAAAAGATCTCTGTTGCATTTGATGGGCAGGTCCTTTATCACATCACTCCCACTGTTCCTGTCACAGGAGGAAGCAATTGAGGCATCATTTCCAAATTGACTCTATTTGTTTACCTCAGAATTCTTAGCTCTAAATATGGAGATGCAAATGATGATAGGATTTGGTTCCTAATCCTCTTCCTACTTCTGGACATGTTGGTATTCAGTCAGGGAGCCTGCGGAAGTTCTTGGGTATACACTCCTTGATAAATCACTAACATGGGATTGAGAGCTGTTTTCTTTGGTTAGCTTCGGGTAATTTGAACATCAGCCCATCCAGTCACCATTTAGCTTAGTTTTACCAGTCAGTCACCTCAGAGAGCTAATTCAAAATAATAACAAAACTTGTATATGTATGTGTGAGTATTTCTTATTCTGTGCTAGTCAGTGTTTGATTTATATATATTGCTATATTTAAACCTCACAACCACCCTCTGAGACAGGTATTTTTTTTTTTTTTTTCTTTTTGATTGCCAGAGGGTGTGAGCACTATGAGAAAGAGAGAGAGAAAAATATTACTCAATGGAGCATGATCATGCCACAATTTCATCTCCTTTATTTCTCCATTCTGTGAGGATTTGGGGCATGCACACACAGACACACGCATACTCAGTATGTTTCAAAAATTCCCAGGGCCAGGATTCAAACTGCAGTCAGTCACATGGGATCTTGTTCTCTAAACCACTGTGTTATGGGACTGACCCAGGCATGTACTCTCATTTTCACATTTTTCAAATAAGGATATTGAGGCATATAGAGGTTAAATAACTTAACCAAAGTCATATGACTAGAGAGTGATAAAGTTGTCCAAACCCAAGTCACCAGACCTTAGAATTCATGTTCTTACCTTAGTATTAAACTGCCTAGGGTGACAAATTCTTTCATGTGTGCCAAAGACTAAAAGCAGGATTAACTTAACTGTGACATTTTTTTCCCCGGTCTCTTTTTACGATGTCCTCACCATTTAAGTGAAGAATAATAATAAACCAAGAAAACAATTTTTTTTTTTTGAAGAGGTGTTTGCTATAGGGCGCGTGCACTCGCCAGACAGACAGAGAGAGACAGAGAGATAGAAAATGAGAAATCACCCCCCAGGGGGGATGGCCACACCGCAATCCCTTCTCCTCCATTCTCCTCTCGGGATCTTGGGCACGCACGCACACGTGCCCGGCGTGAGTTTAAGCCACCGGGTCCGGGACTCAAACCTCGGTCGACTACGTGAGAGTCCAGTGACATAGCTATTATGCTAACTGCTGTCCCAGAAAACAAATTTTTAAGAGCTAAGACCTTCTTTGGAAAATAAATTCCTAGAGTATTAATACAGTTCTCTAATAATATATACTGATTTTTATACACACATGCGTCATTTTACATAAAACATAAGGAAAAGAAGAACTAAAGGAAAAGATTCCCAGCTCCTTTATAAGGTAGGTTAACCAAATTTAGGGTAAAAACAATACCTGAATCCATCCAATTTTGGAACAATAAAATAAAGGTAGGTTAACCAAATTTAGGGTAAAAACAATACCTGAATCCATCCAATTTTGGAACAATAAAATAAAAAGTGATAAAGAATCACTTTTATCTTGGAGAAGTTGTTTCTGACTTAAAACGCAGGACACACTAAAATGGACTTCTCGTTTCAGAATAAATGAACTTTTTTTTTAAAAGAACTATTTTATTTAACTTTATTTATTTTAATTTGACCAGAGATGGGGAGAGAGAGACAGACAGAGAGAGAGAGAGAGAGAGAGAGAAAGAGAAAGTGAGAAAGCAAGCCACCAAGTATGAGACTTGAACTGCAGTTGGCCATGTGGGAGTTCAGTGACCTTAACCACCATGCCACCTGCCGGCTCTGGAAGTAAATGAACCTTTATGGATGTATTTAATGCTAAAAAATTGATAAAGTGACTTGAATAACAAGAAGTTAGGTGGGTGAGATGTCTCCAAAAATCTTCATAACATTTGGTTTTTCCTTTACCTAACAGCTTCTTTTAAACAAGGCAGAAACTTATAAAAGTTTTTGATCTGATCAACTGTTTTAGCAAGTTGTTACAAATTTTACCATTTAATTTTAAAATTTATATTCCTGACTTCCAACCATTTCCCTTGACTATCGTATAGTAAACAACTGTTACTTTCTGGTTGTTTCTACTGACTTGTACCCAGGGGCCTGGTATATCTCATGTCCTGATTTGGTTTTAGAAAGCCTTTTTCTTAGCTTTCGATGCTTATGTGGGTCAGACTCGTAAAAGTGTGAGGAGAAATGTGACATGATCCTTTAAGAGATTCATCCTTCTTATTTGTTCTGCTCTCATCACCATAATCCTCTCCCAGGTCCTAGCCCTGTGCCCAGGAGCTAGTACACCTACACTTGCTGGGTTGATGAATGGCCTTACCAATCACCTTCAGATCAGAAAAGCTTTTAATGAGGCATGAGAGAAATGGTGGTTTTGTCTCCTTCAAAATTTGAATTTTGCAGGTTCCTGTGTCTAAATAAAGGGTGAGAATGTGAACAGTGAGGTTGGTTGAGAACACAGCAGGTTTTGTAGAGGACAGAGAGAGGGCACACGAGACAGAATAGCACAACTAGCAAGACCTTGGCCGGGTCTGAACTTCACAGTGCTGGTGAGACCGTGTTTTCCTAAATCTCTGTCCACTACTTTTAGCATTGATACATATATATTGCCTGAGCAATGATTTCACTACTGTAACTTTCAAAGTTTACATTTCCTTAATTTCTTTTACTTCTCTTAATTAAGGATCTTCTTTAAGGGAGCATTGTTTGTCTTATACCGTTTATATATGTAACAATACGCTTCTTTGTATTGGTGTGCGCTTGTGGATTTTACATTTTACTCTTTCTATTATATTCTGATACTATTATTACTAATTTATTTTTGTGCAAATTATTCAAGCTTTGGAAATTGGGAACTCTTTCAGGTTGGTTCTTAAGTCTTTTTAATTCTATTTATTTCTTAAGCGTTTCCTTGTTTTTCTTGGCATTAAAGGATATTCTTAACTCATAATATGTATTTTCTTGCCTAAACTCTAGAATAACTGATTTTCCCAAGGAATTTTGATTCTTTTACTGGAAGCAACATTTAGACTACCGGATCTAGGTGCTAGTTGTCTTTGTTGCTCCTCGGTTACCACTGCCTCTACGCTCTGTCAGCAATATATGAACCCAGGTTTGTACACACATTTCTATTTATCTATCACCTATCTATTAAAATATACTGAGTTTATTGATACCTGCGATCCAAGCCAGCACCACAAGGTTTATTCTAGCAGTTCCTTCTTTGGTAATTTATGACCTTTTTTCCCCTCCCAAAATGAGAAACCTGACTCTAGTTATCTACGGTACATTTAGTTATTTTCAGTTTTAGTATAGATACAGAGCAGTTTCAGAATTGCTAACTCATACATCTCTGAGAGCTTAAAAAAACCCAAGTTGAAATCAATCCAGTGTTTGTGTTCAGTTTTTCTTTTATTTTTTCTCCCCCCCCCCCTTTTGTTTTTTTTTAGATTTTTGCCATAGGGTGCCTACATTCACTGGAGAAACAGAGAGTGAAAGCGAGAACTCACGCCCCAGGAGGGATAGCCATGCCACAATCCCTTCTCAATTCTCCTCACAGGGTTTTGAGCATGCATGCACACACACCAGACATGATTTTTAAGTCGCTGGGTCTGGGACTTGAACTGCAGTTGGCCATATGAAAATCCAGGGCCTTAATAACCGCTCCACCTGCTGGCTCCCAGTTTGTTTTGTCTTTAGTCTTATATTTATTATCTAATGAAGACAACTGTTTACAAGCTTACCTTGGTCACCTGTTTTCTTTAACACCTACTTCAGTGTGGTCATAAAATTTAAAGTACAATTAGATTCAATTCCATCTTGGTTCTCTTGATTTTGAGATTGGTTTCTAAAACTGCATGCAGTAAAATTCACTGTTTTTAGAGTACAGTTGCATGATTTGGCAAATTCATCTAGCCATGAATTTACCACGGGAGTATTATGTGAGATACATCAATTATCCTATAAATTTCCTCATGCTGCTTTCTGTAGTTAATTCCTTATTTCAACCCAAACTCTCAACCCCTAGCAACCACGGCTTTGTTTTCTGTCCCAATAGTTTTGCCTTTTTCAGAGTGTCATGTAAATGGATCCAAATAGCACACAGTCATTGGGACTGGTTTCTTTCACTTAGCTAGTTTAGCACTTTTATTGTTGATTAGCATTCTTTGCATGGACCTACCAGCTTGCTTATCCATTCTCTTAAGAGAAGAACTTCCTCCACCCCCCCCCATCAGCCCCTAATTTTTGGAAATAATGAATAATCCACTAGAAATATCCACATGTGTAAGTTTTTTTAAAATGTCATTTTGGCAAATCCTTAGAAGTAGAAATTATGGGTTTTAAGGTAAGTACTCAGCTTTGTAAGAGCTTGCTAAATTGTTTTGTCAGAGTAGTTGTACCATTTCTCACTCCTGCCAGCAATGTATGAGAGTTCCAGCTGCTCTGTATGCTCTGTATCTTTACCAGAATCTGTCAGAATGAATTTTTTTAATTAAAAAAATGTTAGTCATTTAAAATGCGTAGTGGGACATGGATCCTGAACTTTAGCTGTGAAATATTGCTTTTGTGCAGCATGCTGCACAGTTTTCAATTTTTGCTTTTTCAAATTAAAATCTATAGGTTTTATTATACTTTTTTCCTTTCCTTTTATATTTTCTTTTTTCCTTTTCTCTAATTCTTTTTTTTTTAAATCTTTACTCACTGGCTTCTCAGTTCCTACACAGTAAATGTCTAGACAGGTCCAAGTGTACTGGATCTAAACATCTGAATACAATTAGGGTCAGAATATTCTTCTATTTCCACTGATTCTGATGCACAAAAAGTGAGAACAGAATGGAAGAGAGATTGCAGATCACCTTGTCCTGCACATCTCTGAACACTCAGACTGAACTTCAAGAATTAGAAGAAATCCACCATCCATCAGATGACTAGAAATCACCACAGGGTCACAAGAAATATGGAAAAACAAGAAAATACCTCTCCTCCAAGGAAAGATAATAACTCCTCTTCATCCTTGGACAGTATGATGAAATTCATGGAAATGTCAGATAAAGAATTTGGAATTTTCATGGTGACAAAGCTCACAGAGATCGAAGAGAAGAGAGACAATGAACTGCTGAAAAGGCATACCCAGTGGGTATGCTTATGACTATATTTGCATATAGAGATTCTATGAAACTGTATAGTGGGGCCAATTATAGCTTAACCATTAATAATCATTATTTTTTAACATAAAACATTACATATTAAAAATAAGGAGTTCATAGTAAATACCACTAATCATGAATGACCATTGTAGTTAGTATTCTGTGTTTATCTAATGTCTACATGATTCACTTTAACATTGTTTATTAAAACAATGGAATGATAATACATATCTTGTCCCATATAAAATCTTTTTAGCTATGTTTTATAATTGATTCAAATATGCTATTTAAAAATTTTTATCTTATATTTGCAGTTTTTAAGATAAATTAATCTAAAGTCATCTTTTATATAATAACAGCAACAGCAAGCGGAGCTTAAACAAGGTAGAAATTCAGTCTATCATTCTATGAATGATTTGTCAGTTCTGTTTCACAAAATCCTCAGAGACAATGTGTTTTCCAGCTCTTTGTTCGATCACTTCTAGAATCTGCATTCAGAGTAGTATAGAAGGGAAAAAAAGAGATAAAAGATGTTGACGTGACATGACTCCAGATAGGACTTCCATAAACAACGAGGTGGTGATTCTTTTTGCAAGCCATTGACTTAGTCACATTACAACATTTGCCCGTAAAGGAGGCTCAGAAATGCAATCTTTTTGTAATTATGTGTCTGGTTGAAAATTCAATTATGTTAGATAAAGAGGAAAATGGCTATTGGAAAACTAGCAGTGACTGACAGAATGATAATATATTTTTAAAAGTATATTGAATTTAGTTTTAATATTTTACTTAAATTTCTGCATATGTGTACCTCAGTAAGACCTATTTTTAACTTTCTTTTCTTGTACTGTCATTGTTTAGAAGAAGCTATAATTATTTCATAAAATGAGCTGATTAGCTTTCTTCTCCTTTCTAGTCTCTGAAATTGTTAACTTTTAAAATAGAATTAGCAAGGATCCATCCATGCAGGTCCATCTCTGCTGTCCTGTACCTTCTGGGTCCAGCTTCACAGTGGTAAAGCTCCCCCAGCTAGGCCAATACCCAGCCCCTCCCCCCCACTCCCCCAGAACCCAGTGGTAGCCAGGTAGGAAAATAACTACATTTCCTCCTTGCTCTTTTCTGTCCCACTAACTATTTTTTCCTCTTTTTTAAGGAAAAAAAAAACCAGCTTTTCTGTCCTATTCCTTGTGCTTTTAACTTGTTAATTACTTTTCCTTTGTCTCACCCAGGTCAGGGTCCATCCAGGGAGGTTCATGTCTGCTGTCCTATACCTTCACGTGGCGCTTGTGCACCGCAAGGTTTTCAGTTTTTAACCCTTTTTTATTTTCTGTAATGTATTTTTTTCTCCTCCTTTTGTTCTAATTATTTTCTTCTTTTCCTTCCTGTTTCTTCACTTTTTCTTCCCACCTCCACTTTCTTTTTCTTCCTATTTCTTTGCTTTTTCTTCCTATTGCTGTTTCCTACTCTCTTTTTCTTTTTTCTTACTTTCCTATTTTATTACTAAACCCTTATCCACTGCCTAGAGAAGACTAGGTACGTAGTGATTAAACGTCTGAATATTGAAAGTTTTAGAGAATTCTTTGCCCCTCACTGTACCGGTTATAAAAAGAGGGAAACTCTCCTTCATAAACACAATTTCAACACTCCTCCTGTGATCCCCACACTGGAGGACACAGTAGAAGGAAGAAAATAGCACCAAATTATTTCACAGTTAGAGAAACACAGGAGCTCAGACTTATAGAATCCTTCTCCAACAAATTAGCCAAAAGCGAATACATTACCAATGTCCAAAAATCGGAAAAGAGCATCAAGGATGAGCGAGTCAAGTAATACATCACCCACAAGGGACCACTCTAATTTATCTCCAAGTAGGGAAACATTAAAGGATATTACTGAAATGTCAGAAAAGGAAATTAGAACATACATGGTAACTAAATTCTATGAGATGCAAGACAAAAGAGACATCGACCTCCAAGACATGAGGAAGTCCTTCCATGATTTTAAAGAAGAATTGGACACCATGAAAAAAATCAAATGGAGCTGTTAGATATGAAGGCTGTAATACAGGAAATCAAAACCTCTCTTGAAAGTATTAAAAGCACGTTAGACCACACAGAAGATCGAATCTCAGAAGTAAAAGGCAAAACCAAAGACCTAGAAAAAGTTATAAAAAATATAGAGAAAATAGCCATGAAAACTGAGGATAATTGGTATACCAAAGGGTGAAGAAACTAATAAGGATATTGATAATCTATTTCATGAAATTCTAGAAGAAAACTTTCCAAGTTTAGAGAGGCATTCAAACATCTAGACCCAAGAAATACACATATGCCTCTCCAAGGCACATCATAGCTAAATTGGCCAAAATTACAGACAAAGACAAGATATTAAGACTGGTAAGAGAGAAATGACTAGACAAATGGAAAACATTAAAAAGGAAGTCAAAAAGGACACAAAAAAGTGGAAGGACATCCCATGTTCCTGGATTGGGAGAATTAATGTAATAAAAATGGCAATACTATTCAAATTAATCTACATGTTTAATGCAATCCTGATAAAGTTACAAGAAAGAGTCTTCACAGATCTAGAAAAGATAATCATAGAATTTGTCTGGAATCATAAAATATTCCATATTGCCAAAGCTATCCTGCACGTGAAGAGTGGAATAGGTGGCATCTCACGTCCTAACCTCAAAATATATTAAAAAGCTGAGATAATTAAAACAGCATGGTACTGGCACAAAAACAGACATGAGGACCAATGGAACAGAGTAGAGACCCTAGGAAAAAATCCCCCATAATACAGCCAGCTGATTTTTGACAAAGGGTACCAGTCAATCTAGTGAGAAAAGGAAAACCTTTTTAGCAAATGGTGCTGGAAAAACTGGGTATCCACCTGCAGAAAGATGAATCTGTCACCATTAACAAAAATCAACTCGAAGTGGATCAAAGATCTAAACCTAAGACCACAAACTATAAAACTACTGGAGAAAGACTCTGGGGAAACTCTGGGAGACATTGAGGTAGTAAAAGACTTCTTCAGCAAGACCCCCAAAGCACAGACAATAATCCCCAAAATAGACAGGTGGGATTACATCAGATTAAGAAGTTTCTGAACAGCAAAGGACTTCATAATTAGTATGAATTGAAAACCCTCAGAATGGGAGAGAATTTTTGATAACTGTACCTCAGATAAGGGACTGATAACCAGAATACACAGAGGACTCCAATGGCTTACCTGGAGTAAATGATTAACCCAATTAAAAGATGGGAAAATGAACTGAATAAACAACTCTCTAAGGAAGACATATGAACAGTCAAAAAGCATATGGAAAAAATGCTCAACATCCCCTATTGTAAGGGAGATGCAGATCAAAACCACAATGAGATATCACTTAACCCCAGTCAGAATGTCTAAGATTAAAAAAACAAAAAGTGGTAAGTGCTGGCGGGGATGTGGTAAAAGGGGAACATTCCTACACTGTTGATGGAAATGTAAATTTGTCCAGCCACTGTAAGAACAATATGGAGGTTCCTCAAAGACCTTCAAATAGAACTACCGTATGATCCAGCAATTCCACTCCTTGGTATCTACACAAAGGACTGAAGAATGCTCAGCTGGAAAAGTGCTTGTACAACTGTATTTATTGCAGCACTATTCATAATTGCTAAGACATGGAACCAACCCAAATGTCCACAAATACAAATGGATTGAAAAAGTGTGGCACATATACTCCATGGAATACTATTCAGCCATAAAAAACAACAAGGCCCTGGAATTGGATAAAAAGTGGACAAATATGGAAGATTTGTTGCTGAGTGAATCAAGGCAGGCTATGAAACAGAGACATTGTATATCTCCACTTAATATATACAGACTGTCCACACTCTATGGTAGAGACTGAAAAACTGGAGGACATAAAAGCATTAAAAATTGTTGTGGACACTAAAGACAAAGTGGAAGGAGAGTGTGGAGGGGAAGAGTGCAGGAAAGAAATTTAGGGGAAAAATATGAAGAGATAAGATATTTGTGGGACACAGATATGGTTTGTTATCTATTGATGAGGATGTGTATAGTATTCTCAACTGGACTGAGATGTGTGTCATGCTGGGTAAAATCTTTTTACAATCTAAATTGTGTATAGCAATTGAATGTATAAATAACAATAATAATAAAAATTTTTAAAAGGATTATCTCTTCCTTGAAGATTTGGTCAACTTCACCTAGAAAATCTTACGTTCTTATTTTTTGTTTGTTGTTTCTTCTGTAAGGAGATGGTCTATAAGGGCAGACAGCTATTTGATTACTAATTCAATTTCCTTAATATTTATTTGTTTAATTAGTTTGTCAAATTTTCTTTGAGTACTTTCAATGATTTACTTTTTTTTTGTTCCTGGAAAACTTTCTACCTAATGTAGGATTTCAACTTTCTTCTTTCTTTTTTTTTTTTTTTTTCAGAGAGAGATTTTTGCTATTGGTGCATACGCGCTCATCAGAGAAATCCCCTTCTGGAGGGATGATTACACAGCAATACTTTCTCCTTTATTCTCTTCTCAGGTTTTGGGCACACATGCACACATGCACGCATGCATGGTGTGAGTTTTAAGCCACCAGGTCTGGAACTTGAACCATGGTCGACCACGTGGGAGTCTAACCATGTAAACATTATGCCATCTGATGGTCCTGGATTTCAATTTTCTGAGTCATAAAATTACACAAGTGAGTTTAGAGTAAATATCCACTGTATCTATAGTTATTACACCCCTTTCCTTTTTTAATTTGTTTGTGTCTTTTATCGTTGTTTCCTAGGTAGAGGCTTCATGTTTTACTAGATTTTCCCATCTCCCATTTTGAAGATTTAGTCTTGGGTTTTGTTTATCCTCCATTATTTATTTGATTGCTTTGGTTTTGCTTTTTCATTTATATTTAACATAATGTTTCATCTTCTTTCTTTAAATTTGTCACTATTTTAGTTTCATGAATTAAATATCTAACAAACTGGTTTTCTTTCTTTTTTCTTTTAGCCAGAAGGTGTATGTATTCACCAGGGAGAGAGAGAGAGAAATGGAGACAGCAAAGTTGGGTGTGGTCACAGCATGATCTCTTCTCCTTTTCTTCACTTTGTCAGGATTCTGGGTACTCATATACACACTCTCAGTGTGTTTGTCAAGCCACTTGGGTCAGTAATGTGAACCACAGTCAACTGAGTAAGATCTCTTAACCAGCAGGTCACATGGCTAACCCAATAAGCTGATTTTTGCTTCAATGCTTCCCTTTTTTTTTCAAAATTTATATTTTTCTGACAGACTTTCTGAAACACTCAAACTGTAGACTACCTTTCTGGGACTAAAACAATGTTCATCTAAGTACTAAGAAATATCTAGCCACAGAGAATACTAATAAAATCAGGAGGCAGTCTGAAGGAATGGAAAGAAATAAAGCAGTTGGTAGCAAATTTCAGTGAAAAAAACTGTCTCAGAGAGAGAGAGAAAGAGATACATCACCTTCAGAGTAGTATTAGGTGGTAGTGGTAATGGTGGTAGCAGCTGTGGGATTTCGTGCTTCGTTCTGATGGCGGTCGACAGCAAACCTTGCCAAGGTTCTCTGTCTGGTCCATCCAATGGTCTTTTCGGAGACAGTGTAAATGTGTTGAATGTGGTCATCACAGACTACATGTAGCCATGGAGCTGTGGAAAGGAGGCTAGGCCAAGTCAGGTGTGATGTGAGTGTAAACGACTTAGTATGAAGACTTAGTATGAATATTTTTTTTTCCTTTATTTTTCTTTCTCAGATCAATCACATTCATTTTACATAAAGTTCTCATTATGATGTGTACAATATAGATATATGTATCTAGTTTTCAACAGAGAACCCTACATTTTCTGGAGACAAATGACTCCTCCCTTTGCCCCCCACACCCACTCTCCACCACCCACTCCCGAGCCCCCACTCCCCTCCTTTACAGCCTCTGGCATCCACATTTGTCCTTTCCGCTATCAAATCCTCAGATCTTTCTCCCTCTGCCAGAGTGCTGATATTATTTTTGTTATTATTATTTTTTTTCATTGCACATCTTTACAGTGTACAGCATGGTTTTTCCAGCATGAGTACAGATCACATTGGTCAAGACAGTGTTACCATCACATACATCATCATCAACAGACCACCCTTCATCCCTGTGTCCATCAAACGTGATGATCATTCCCTGAACCGCCCTCCATCATTCATTCCCATTACCTCTCCCATGCTGTCTCCAGCATCTATGGAATACGGTTCTAGGGGCGCAGTTCTGGTAGGCAGAGATGGTTATCAGTTGATGCGGCACAGCCACTATCCTGTGATTTCCGAGAGTGGTGTTGTGGGGATCTGCAGCGTGAGTCATCCTCGGGTATCTGGCTTCCTTAAGAATGGTAGAATAGTTCTTGTTTTTCCCTGAGGTAATGCAGGGCTGGTAACCATCACCTTCTCATTGTCCATGGGCAGCGAAAGTCCTCCTATATAATATATTTCTCAATTGGTCCAAGACATCTAAAGGTTCTTTCTGTTGCTTATATTTGCAAGATCTTAATTCTTGTTTTTGGCTTCAGTTTGCCGCTCGCGGCCGGTGGCCACGCGCTGGTCCGGCGGTCACATGTTGACTCATTGGCCACGCCCGGGTGCCTGCCCGGTAGCCACGCACAGGCCTGGCGGCTACGCCCGGGTGCAGGCCCAGCAGCCACGTGTAGGCCCGGCGGCCACGCGTGGGTGCATGCCCGGCGGCCACCCGCAGGCTCAGTGGTCACCCGCAGGCCCGGCGGCTGCACACGGGTGCAGGCCCAGCAGCCACACGCAGGCTCGACGGCCACACGCTGGCCCGGCGGCCACTCGCAGGCGCAGGCCCAGTGGCCACGCTCATGCCTGGCGGCTACTGGCAGGCCCGGCGGCTACATACAGGCGCAGGCCCGGCGGCCACACACAGGCGCAGGCCCCGCGGGCACGCGCAGGACTGGCGGCCATGCTCAGGCCCGGTGGCCATTTGCCGACCTGGGGATCATGTGCAAGCCAGGCGGCCACACGCGGGCCCGGCAGCCACTCGCAGGCCCGGGAGCCACATGTGGGCCCGGCGGCCACACGGCCCGGCAACCACGCTCCAGCCCGGCAGCCGTGCGTAGGCGCAGTCCCGGTGGCCACGCATAGGCCCGGTGGCCGGGAGCAGGCCCGGCGGCCACGCGTAGGCGCAGGCCCGGCAGCCACACTCAGACCCGGCGGCCACTCGCAAGTCCGGTGGCCACGCGTGCACCCAGCGGCCACTCGCAGGTCCGGCGGCCTCGCGCCGGCCCAGCGGCCATGTGCAGGCCCAACAGCCACACGCCAGCCCCGAGCGCGCGAATGTGCTCGGGACCCATCGCCATCTCCCACTCGCCCGCCCGGCCAGAGACAGAAAGGATGGCGACCTCGGCCTTTTGGTGCCACCGGCCTGCGTCGGCGCCGAGCGCGGGACAGACCCCGCGCCGGAGAGGCAGCGGGAGCCAGGCGGTCCGGGCCGTTGCACGCGGAGAGCAGAGGAGAGTCCGCCGGCTCGCCCGCCACCTCGGGGCGGGCTGGCTCGTCCGCCGCCTCGCCGCCGCCCCCGCCGCCCCCGCCACCGCGCAGGCGTGGGGGGTTAGTATGAATATTTTATCAATGATTTTCAAATATTAATTCCATGTTGGAATAATATTTAGGATCTATTAGATTAAATAAAATATTGGCTTAATTTTGTCCAATTATTTTTGCTTTTTGAAAAACACGTGGCTATGAAAATTCAAAATTATATGTGCAGCTTAAAATATACTTTGACAAATATTTTTATTAGATTGCTCTACTATATAAAGCCAAAAATTCAAGGTACATGGAAGACAAAGAAATTGAAAGAGGTAAAGATATACCCATAACTAATGCAAGAGCTAAATTTATTTATTTATTTATTTATTTATTTATTTATTTATTTATTTAAAAAGTTTTTGCTGTAGGGCACCTGTGCTCACCAGAGAGAGACAGAAAGAGTCAGAGAGAAGGAAAATGAGAAATCATTCCCTAGGGGAATGGCCATGAAGCAATCCCTTTCTCCGCCGTTCTTCTCCTCTTGGGATTTTTTGGGCATGTATGTCTATGTGACCAATTTTCAAGCCATTTGGTCCTGGACTCAAACTGTAGTCAGCATGTGGTAGTCTAGCACCTTAACTAGTACACTATCTATGAGCCCAAAATCAGCAAGTTTGAAATGCTATCTGGTGGAGGATTTTTTTTTTTTTTTTTTTTTTTTTTTTTGGGAGAGGTTCTCGCTATAGGGCTCGTGCGCTCGCCAGACAGAGAGAGACAGAGAGACAGAAAGCGAGAAATCACCCCCCAGGGGGGATGGTCACACCACAATCCCTTCTCCTCCATTCTCCTCTCGGGATCTTGGGCACGCATGCACACGTGCCCGGTGTGAGTTTTAAGCCACCAGGTCTGGGACGTGAACTGCGGTCGACTACGTGGGAGTCCAGTGACATAGCTATTATGCTAACTGCTGGTACCCCTGGTGGAGATTTTGAGGGTCCCAAATGAGGTTATTGGGGAGTGTGTGAGTATAGGGTGCAGGTTAGGAGCAAGATCCCTGGCATCAGGCTACCTGTGTGGTTCAAATTCTCACTCTGTACTCGCTGCCTATGTGTAAATTGCTCACCTTCTCTCATCTCAGGTTCACCATAAATGAAGGCCAAAATTTTTTACTTGCTTATTTTCTATCTCCCATGTAAGCTTCATAAGATTGGGATGGAATATTCCTGATTCATTTCAGTAAAACCAAATACTTTAGTGGCTACATGCTGTCACTCAATAAAATGTTCTTTGAGAGAATAAATACTTAATGCCTGTGGTTGTATTTCCGTATTTTTTTTGGCTAGATTTTGTTTTATTATTATTATATTTTATTTACATATAATTAGTATACACCTATACAGCATACAAATTGCTTTTACTGAGCATGAATATATATATATACTAGTCCAGTCAAGGATATTATCATATACATTATCATCACTTTTAATTTTTGTGTCTTTTTTTTTTAATTTATTTATTTATTTTTAAAATTTATTTATTTGCATTCATTCTCTGAACATCATTACAGCATACAAAATGAGATTTTCCATCCAAATTACACTATATATTGTCTCAATCAAGCACATCAACAAGCATGTTATTGTCAGCAAATGATCTTCCATTTCTTGTCTTCTGTATGTTTTGCTTTTTTCCCCCCATCCTAGATTCTCTCTTACCCTCTGCCATCTCCCACTCTCCTCCCACAGTCTCTGGTATCTATGTTTGCTTTCTATACTGTTTTCTCCTCACATTTTATTGTAATGCCAAAGACCCTAATCAATCCAAATACCCTCATAGCAAACACAGGTGATACCCACATTTCCATGAACACAAGTCTTACTTTACGCATCCTATAAAGTAGCACCTAGCTGTGGCTACATATCCTACTGCAGTCATTGAATATATATATATTTTTTTTTCTGAAACTTTTTTTTTGTAACTCAATTTACATTCCTTCCCTAAGCTTCATCACAGCATACAAAATGCAATCTCCCATCCAGTACACACTGCATAGTGATACAATCATGCACATTACAAAAAATTTTCCATTACTAGTTCCTAGAATTACTTCCACCCCTCTTTCTGACCCTCTGTCCCTTCCCACCCTCCTCTCACACCACCTCCGGTGTCTACAATTGTAATTTTTGTGTCTTTTAAACACTCCTCCCCCTCCTCCCCGTCCTTCTCTCCTACTACTTGTTACCAGCCTCCTCCTGCAGTGTCTCTGGCATCTACAGTGTTGCCTTCTCCTCATTTATACCTTCCAATAAGGTGTGGGATAAAGCGTGTGTATAAAAAGATCCCACACATTTTCGGTGCATGTTAAGCATACAATTGGTGCTACTATCCAAACAAATGCAGCAAACGATCTTTCCCAGCGATTGGTTTCCTGCCCAGGATTCTGATATCCATCTACAATTGCTGGCCCAAAAGATGCTCCCACTTTCTTGTCCAGACACACTAGGCCTCTCTTTGTTCCTGTCCCCTTGGCAGTGCCCTTCCAACCCCCCTACTTATTTAATCCAGCCCAAGGTTGAAAGTGCTTAGGGGTCCTGAACACGTGCCCTTTCATGCTCAGGGCTCTTGGGGCCACTGTTGTTTCTGCCAGAATGCCCTCTGCCCACTCCATGCCGCTGACCCTTGCTCATAGTCTACTTCTACCTGGAAGCACTCACTGGCCCTCCCTGATGAGCCCCTCAGAGCTCCCTCCGTCCCTTCTTGTTCTATTTATGGTCTGCTCTGCTATACCAGAGCTCCTTGGGCAGGGCGATTTTGGGAGCCCGATGTTCCTGTCATGGTCCATTACTTTACACAGTTGAAAAGAATCAATAGAATGGAAAAGAAGGCTACCACTCATCCCGGGGCCAGACGTTGTCCCTGACTGCTTGCAGGAGGCCTCTCATCTCCTGGAATCTGAACTTCCCTGAAAGGGCAGGAAGATGTACAAATGGAGACCTGGGAAAACTTCTTATCAGTCTTGATTCTGCTGCTCATTTGCAGAGTTGTAGGGCCACCATTTTTCCTTTTTGTGAGGATGGATAACCCCTCTCTTTTCTCTTTCTTCTCTCCTCTTCATTTAGTGGTCCGTGACAACCTATAAACTCTCCTCAGGAAGCCTGGTTCTTTAAAAGACTAATGTTCTTGGGACTCCCACATGGCTGACAGTTTGAGACCTGGACCTGGCAACATGCTTTCTCACTTCCCGTCTCTCTCTCTTTCTCACTCTGTCTCTCTCTGGTCAAATTAAAAACAATAAAAAAGTAAATAAAGTTAAATAAAATAATTTTTTTTTTAAAGACTAATGTTCTGGAAATTGAGGGTATCCTGGGGTTCTGGAAATTGAGGGTATCCTGGCGTTCTTCAGGGGTAGATTTTGTAGGGAAGACACCACAAAACACAGAGAAGCTCATGAGAAGTTTATTTGATAGACTGCAACAGATATTCAGACAAGTTTCCTTAAGGAAACCACGTGGGTGTGCAGGACAGATGTGGGACTTTCATTATCTTATTGTTGGGCTGAGAGAGTATAAGTTTTATAAAATAAGTTATAATTGATGGGTATCACTGCTTTATTTCCAGGGCAGATGTTTTTTTCTGCAACAACTCTGGTCACCACCGTAACTTTTGCAGGGCCTAAAAAGATGAGGACAGATAATCTCTCAGCACTCCAGCTCCAGTGTCCTATTTCTTCTGCTAGGATCAGGCACCTGCCCACTGGGCTTTGGTTTCCCCAAACCATTTGCCTTATTTCCCCTCTTAGCTTTTCTCATGTAAGACCTCTTGTTCTCCTGGTACGGCTCCCATCCACTCTCCCTAGTACCCTCATCCTTCCCTCCCTTCCCATCTGTCTTTCCACCCTTAGAAGTTCTGCTCTGGTTCAGGTTCCAGAGCCATGTTTCTGTTTCTGCTTTTCCCTCTCTAGTGGACAGTTCTTCCCTTGGAGAAGTCCTGTACTCACTGTTTACGGGAAAGTCCCAGTATGAGGTTGTTGGAGAATCAGGAGAGAGGCAGAAGGTACGTATGAAGTTAAATGAAGTAGCCATTGTGATGTTGCTTTTGAGGTAACTCTTAACCTGGTGAGGAGAAGGCAGAAAGGACTCCGTATTAGTCTGGGAAATGGAAATAGAAGAGAACGACAAGAGAGAAGGAAGTCAGAGGGTGACGGATGGTTCAGCTGCTGGCTAGAACCACGGAGGAGCCCATTTTTATAGAATCATTTAGGAGCTAAAGTCTATGTCAGAAAGTTTTCTCTCCTCATATCCTCAAATGTGTGCCTTACCCATGTAGTTATAAGGCTCACGAGGGGAGAGGAAGATGCAAGTGAACCCTTTAGGGCAAGGACAGCTCATCCTGGGGAGAGTTCTTCTGGGCAATAGGCTTGCTTCAGTTACTGGCAGACCTTTCAGGAATGACCTACATTAATTCTGTGCAGGTCGGCCACTTGGTGTAGATGCTGATACAGGCCTTCTCAGCCCAGAAACACGCCCCAGCTGGGTTCCTCTCTTACCACGTTACCTTTGGTTATTAAGGTTACACCTCTCATGATCACTTTCCTCACTTCTGTCAACCCTGACTAAACCAGGTGGGAAGCCCACGGAGGGGGTGTTTACTCAAGCCAGCGTGCCTGATCATCAAAACTGCTGCGAGGACTCTGCCAGATTCACAGCCTTGCACAGCGATCACTGCAACCCACCCTAGGACATCGGCCCAGAGACTGCCTGTCTGATCGACATCAGCAGAGCCCATGAGGACACCGTTAATGCCAACAACACCTTCCTTACTAATTTGGAGATAATAATGTAACTCTCTTCCCTTTTGTGGTTTTGCCTTTAAAACCTGCTTGAGGATTGTAAGACTTTGCTGAGCCTGTTCAAGGCTCATGGTATGTCCACCTTGGTTGCATGCCAGGAGCAGTCTTCAAATTATGTCCAAATAAACTCCTTTATTTTTATATACCTGCTCGGTTTACCTTTTATAGGCTGACAAAACAATTATCTACCAAGTCTGACTAGTAGATAAATGAACAAAATTGTCAAGGTATTTTTTTTTTCCTATTTTAACTTGAGAGTGCTTTGCAATTTAAGATCCCAGAATATCATATACATAAATTTGTCAGGATGCTTTATTTTTATCTTTTGTTTATTCTGGTCAGAGTCATGGAGTTGTACTGTGGGGTTTTATTCTGAGGTCTGTTGATCCAGAGGGATTTGTGGATAGATTAAGTGAATCTGTGAATTTAGATTAGGGAAAAAAAATGCATCTTTATTTTACTAATCTTTTATTGAAATGTAGCATTCCTTCCCTTGTAAATATTATCAATGACCCACAGTAGCTTCGGTTGTATGTGTGGCTTTGTCGCAAGGACAAACGTAGATATGCTAAGCCACTTTATAGTTAGAGATCTTGAAATATTGCCTGAACTGGTCATGATCTCAAATGTATGGTAGCTATCAGAGTGATCACTTATCTCATATATATCTAAAAAAAACCCTAGTAGAGCAAAAATTGAAGGTACACATCAAAAGTGGTGTTCTTTGGGAACCAGCAGTTAGCGTAATGGCTATGTCGCTGGACTCCCACGTAGTCGACCGCAGTTCACGTCCCGGACCCTGTGGCTTAAAACTCATGCCAGGTGCGTGTGCGTGTGTGCCCAGGATCCTGAGAGGAGAATGGAGGAGAAGGGATTGCAGCATGGCCATTCCCCCTGGGGGGTGATTTCTCGCTTTCTGTCTCTATGCCTCTCTCTGTCTGTCTGGCGAGCGCACGCTCCCTATAGCGAAAACCTATCAAAAAAAAAAAAAAAGTGGTGTTCTTTGTTGAAAACAATGAATATGGTATTATTCTTGTTTTAATTATTGGACACCGCATGCATGTTTTGAAAATCCATATTGTACACCACAAGATGTTCAACAATTAAATGCAAATAAGATTTTATTTTTAAAAAACTCATGGAGGAGGGCCAGCAGATGGCATGGTGGTTAAGGGTGCCGGACTCCCATATGGCTGACGAGTTTGAGTCCCGGACCTGGCACCTTGTTTTCTCACTTTCTCTCTCTCTCCCTCTGTCTCTTTAGTCTAATTAAAATAAATAAATAAATAGGGGCCAGCAGTTAGCATAATGGCTATGTTGCTGAACTCCCATGTAGCTGACCATGGTTTGAGTCCCGGACCTGGTGGCTTAAACTCACACCGGGCTCATGTGTGTGTGTGCCCAAGATCCCGAGAGGAGAATGGAGGAGAAAGGATTGCGGCGTGGCCATCCCCCCCTGGTGGGTGATTTCTCGCTTTCTATCTTGGTCTCTCTCTATCTTTCTAGCGAGCGCACGTGCCCTATAGTAAAAACCTCTCAAAAAAACAAAACAAAACAAAACAAAAACAAAAAACTAACTAACTAAATAAAATTAAATAAAATAATTCTAAAAGAAAAAAAAAAGAACAACTTACGGAGGGACCAGCAAGTGGCATGGTGGTTAATGTGCTGGACATTCTTGCATGGCCAACCATGGTTTGAATCCTGGACCTGGTTGCTTCCTTTTGCACATTCCTTCTCTCTCTCTCTCTCTCTCTGTGTCTCTCTCTGGTAAAATTAATAAATGGAATAAAATAAATAATTAAAAAATAAAAACCTCATGAAAAAATGCAAAAAAAAGATAAAAGCAATTTATCTGATAAGAATTCAATAGATTTCATGAAACCAGCAAAATGGTCCACGTTTAAATACTGTGTTCAGCTTTGAAGGATTATATAATCTTTATATTCAAATATATGTTCGTCGTTTCTTACTTAATTCTAAAATCAGTAAATGTGATCCTAAGGTCTCACTTTAGCAAAAATGCAGCTGCAAAAACATTATAGCTGATAGAAAATGAACATTAAGTGGTAGAAATTTTGCATTTATATAAACAAATCATATTTTTCTAAGATTTAAAAATAGAAATAAGTAATATTTTTCTAAGATTTTAAAAATAGTTTTTATAGCTATACATCTATTTTAAAATTGAAAGCAACAAATAAAATCTGGTTAGTTAGCACTAATAAAATTTTCCCTCCCATAAACTTTCTAGTTTGCAAAATCATTCTAAGGAATTAATTTTTCTTTTACTTGTACTTGGATAGATTTTTAAAGTGATTTTTATTGTATTAACATGATTATTACACCCAGGAGGAGAACGGAGAAGGGAGTGCAGTGTGGCTATTCTCCTCTGGGGGTTGATTTCTCATTTTTCCTCTCACTGTCTCTTTCTGGCTCTCTCCATTGTATGTGACCTATGGCAAAAACTGTAAGAAAATAGATAAAAACATAATTTCATTAATCACAATAGCACACAATTGTATCACATGTCATTTTGTTGATTTAAACATATTTGATAACAACTATCACTTTTTTAAGTATGGGAATGAACTTATATTATCTATCATCACCAGAAACCATCATTATGACAAAAATTTTATGTACACATGATGTACATTTTATCTTCATCTGTGATGATGCTAAATCACAACATTGAAAACTTACAATTCAGGGCTAACCCATGGTGTGGTGGTTAGGTGGTTGGATCTCACGTAGTCGACTTTATGATTTGAATTTTGGACCCGGTGGCTTGACAAACATGTCAGGTTTATCTGTATGCATGCCCAATATCCCAAAGGAGGGAGACATGGAGGAGAATGGATTGCAGTGTGACTATGTCCCACCTGGGGTGCTTTCACACTTTCTATCTCTCTCTGTGCCTCTCCATTTCTCTCTGGTGAGCCCATGCACTCTTTAGCAAAAAAATCCCAGAAACAAAAACAAAAACAGAATTATGATTTAGTCTCTCTCCCACTCCACATTAGCGTGCATGGTTCAGATTCTTGAACTGTAAACAGAACAATTTGACAAAGCAACTATCAAACATTTTGCTCAACAATTGGGAGACCTTCTCTTACAGATGTGGAATATTTCTAGAATGCATTTTAGTAAATAGCAATCTTCATGCTCCCAATTTTGTCCCCTATCTAATCATTGTTTAAAAATCTCACTTGGATTAGGAAACTCATGCTGAAGGAAAATGCTTGTGCTACTTGAACTGCATGACGTTTAGGAGGGTCTGGGGCATGGCTATGGGGGTTGCATGGGTGTGCTGTGAGGGATGCATGGGTGTTGGTGCTAAAACAAAGGTAGAAAAAGGGACAGATCGTGTGTCTGTGACACCTGAGCAGGCTATTGACCAGGTGGAGAAGTGCACACAAATCAAGGTCCCAGGGAGGAGTCTCTGGGTTAATAGCTGCAGATCTCAACATCTGGTCTTTTGAACACAGATACTGCAAGCTCTGTGAGTTTATTAGACGTCTAGAGGCTCTGGCTTCTTCCTAGAGCTGCTGAATCAGAGTCTGCATTATAATTTTTAAATAGGGGACCAGCAGTTAGCGTAATGGTTATGTCGCTGGACTCCCACGTAGTCAACCGCGGTTTGCGTCCCGGACCCGGTGGCTTAGAACTCATGCCGGGCGCGTGTGCGTGCGTGCCCAAGATCCCGAGAGGAGAATGGAGGAGAAGGGATTGCGGCGTGGACATCCCCCCTGGGGGGTGATTTCTCGCTTTCTATCTCTCTGTCTGTCTGGCGAGCGCATGCTCCCTAAAGCAAAAACCTCTCCAAAAAAAGAAAAAAAAATAATTTTTTAAATAGAATGTAAGCCACTTATACCCAGGAACATACATCAGAATCATCTGTGGAGGTTGGTGAGATTCTCCAGAACTGGATTAACAAGATTCCCACAGAGTTTTATGTATATGACAACGTGAAAACCTCTGATCTAGTATAGATACTGGACCTCCCTTAGACAAATGCTGAACTGGAGGGAAAGAAGAGCGGGCGCTCCCTGTTAGGAAGGGGAGGCTGAAACAGGAGTTGACTTCTGTTGATGCAGTGTGAAAAGGCACAAGAAAGCAGACCCAGTTGCGGCTTACTGAAGAGGAGGATCACACCCTCTTTTTCTCTTCCCACCTGCCTCAGCTACGAGATATGTTTACAGTGTTTCCTTCTGAGCGCCTCCATCCTCCCTTCTCCATTCCAAACCAGCCAGGTTCAGGACCTGGGAGGAGTTCTCCCGTCAGCTCTTACACTTAAAAGAAAAAAAAGTTCTTCCTCATTTTTCCTAGACCTGTCTAGACCACAGGTTTCTTCCTTCTCTGTAAATGAGAATAGTAATCTGCCCCCAAGCACCCACAGGTGTTCTGAGGCTCAAGTAGCATATCATATGTGGAAATGGTTAATTGGCTGTAATGTACAATATAAAAGTGAGATTAATTAGATTACATTCATAATTTTTTTTTTTTTTTGGAGAGGTTTTCACTATAGGGCGCGTGCGCTCGCCAGACAGACAGAGAGAGGCATAGAGACAGAAAGCGAGAAATCACCCCCCCAGGGGTGATGGTCACACCGCAATCCCTTCTCCTCCATTCTCCTCTCGGGATCTTGGGCATGCACGCACACGTGCCCAGCATGAGTTTTAAGCCACCGGGTCTGGGATGCGAACCGTGGTCGACTACGTGGGAGTCCAGTGACATAGCCATTACGCTAACTGCTGGTTCCCATAGATTACATTCATAATTAAGGAGTGGGAGTTTTTGCAAAGTCACTCCTCTACTTACCACCATAGGTTCTTTCATGTTTGATTGAATTCCAACCACAACGGAGACATCATCTTCTCCATTTGCTGGGCTGGATATCTGAACATTCATTGTTAATGGAAGTTCATTGCTTCTGGGAAGAGAGAGGCAAGGCAGAGATCAGAGACAGATCTGCAAGGGACAGGAGGTGTCAGGGGCAGGTACTGGCCAGCGAGGGAGACGAGAGGGATTGGGTAGATTGCTCAGCATCAGAATCCCTGGAAATTTTCTTGTGTTGGTCAATTTGGTTGTTTTGAATAGATTTAGTTTTGTTTAATAAAGCAACTGGAGGCACCAGATGGTGGCGCAGTGGTACCACAACTGGGTCCACATTGGAAAGGTCCTAGATTTCTGTTCTGAAATCTCTTTGAAGCTGAGGGCAGATCACAAGGTGAGGACCCTGTTGGGAATGGCTATCTTTCTCTCTCAAGAAGCAAGCTTTAAAAATAAATAATTAATAACTGGGATACCTTATGTATTTATTATTATTATTATTTAGAGGTTTTTTTTTTTTTTTTTTTTTTTTTTTTTGCTACAGGGGCATGTGTGCTCACTGGAGAGACAGTCAGGAGACAGAAAGCAAGAAATCACCCTCCAGCAGGGATGGCCGTGCCACAATCCCTTCTTCATTCTCTTCTTAGGATTTTGGGTGCGTGTGCACGTGCACACACACACCCACCCCCACCCCCCCCCCCGAAACACACATGCCTGGTGTGAATTTCAAGCCACCAGATCTGGGACTTGAACCATGGTTGACCATGTGGGAGTCCAGTTATGTAACCATTATGCCATCTGCTGGTCCCTGGGATATTTTATTTAAAATGAACATCTTTAAAGTCCCATCAGCAACAACAACAAAGCTTAAAAAGAATAAAAGTATACTGTTATATGAGGGGTCTTCAAAAGTTTATGTAAAATACATGCTATTTAAAAATTGTATAGATTTCTTTTTTCCACTAAAGTAAACTTTAATTTCATTTTTCACAGACTTCTTGAAGTACCTTCATATGTCACTTCTTAATAATATCCTGTAAGTGCTGTGGATTTTCTGCTGAATGGGAAGGCTCAAAGCATCATTAGGAGAATATTTTTTATCAACAGAATTAATCAGTAAACATTTCAATGCTCTGGAGCAGTTGGCAGGTGCATCCTTGAAGATCCTCCTTCTTGAATTTGGGGTAGGATCTAGGAACTTGTATTTATTTATTTACTTATTATTATTATTTTAAAAATAGTTATTTTATTTATTATTAGTATTATTTTTTTCCCATGAATTTGCCAGAGAGAGAGAGAGCGAGCAAGCAAGACATCAGGTCCAGGACTTGAACCACAGTTGGCCAAGTGGGAATTCCAGTGTCTCAACCACTATGCCACTTGCTGGCCCTGGAACTGCATTTCTCATACTCTGTATAGATTTAGATTTGAACATTTGGCAAAATTTGGCAACTTTAAATACCAGTGTACATTCAGAACACACACCCCAATCTGACCGGAAAAGGAAGTGGAGGCAAAGAAGATAATCAAATAATCCTTTTTATTAATGAGGACTGGATTCAGGGCCAGTCCTCAAGGCCAGCAGTTACTTTTTCTTTCCAGACAGTCCTGGCTAAGGCATTTTGGTGTCAGGAGGGACATGAGGCAATTCAGTTTTTAGCTGAGTCTAGAGTGCTTCATAGGCCCCTTTTCTTGTTTCCTCCAGGACAGAATACCTGTCCAGTCACAAGGAGCATGTCCAGGATCGCAATCTACAAACCCGGCATTCCCAACTCTGCTGCTGAAGAGAAAACTCCCAATTTGCGGAGTATCCTTGTTTCTACCAAGACCCCTGAAGCCATTTCTTACTTAGTTTTACTTGACCCAATTTTCTTGCTTCCATAAAACATGAGCCCTTGGGGCCAGTAGGTAGCATAGCAGTTATGCACTAGACTCCCACATGACCGAACGTGATTTAAGTCCCAGACCTGGTGGCTTGAAACTCACACCAGTTGTGTATGTGTGCATGCCCAAGATCCTGGGAAGAGAATGGAGGAGAAGGGATTGTGGTGTAGCCATCCTCCCTGAGTGGTGATTTCTCATTTTTCCCTCTTACTGTCTCTGTTTCTCTCTCTCTCTGGTGGGTATATGAGCTCTAAGGCAAAAACCTCTAAAAACAAAACAAAACAAAACAAAACAAAACAAAAACAGAAAAAAGAAAGAAGTAAAGAAAAAAATGATAAAAAACCATGAGCCCTTGGGGCTGGCTCTGTGGCCTGGTTGCAAAGTTGGCTGGATCCTACTTGGACAACTGCATAGTTTGAATCCCAGACCTGGTGAAACACACTGGGTGTGTATATGCCCAAAATCCCAAAAAGAGGGAGAAATGGAAGAGAAGGGATTGTGGGATGACCATTTCCCATGGGGGTTGCTTTCTCCTCCTCCCACCTCCCCTCTGGTGACTGCATGTATCCTCTGACACAAAACAAGAACAAAACAAAACAAACCAACAAAAATCATATGCTCTCAGTAAGTTGGCCCTGACCTATGTTCCCAGGTTTCAGTGTGGATGCGGGCAAGAGGGCCTGGAGTTTATTTGTCCGATCCAGGACTGGAAGAACATCTCATCTGCCGGCTAGCTCAGCCTTGGAGATGCGACAGCAACCAGGGCCTCATGTCCTTCAGAAAGCCCTGCAAAACTTCCCAAAGCTATTGTTTGAACTCACAGACTTGTTTACTCTTCTCTTCTGGGAGGTAAGGTGCGAGTAGGCAAAGTTTACTGAGCAGAAATCTGAACAAAGGTGCAAGTTATGAACAGGCTGCAGATCAGAGAATTTGAGCAAAAGTAGTTCGCTGTATCTGTATGTGCACAGGGAGCCTTACTTCTGTGGGGAAGAAGCACCTGGAAGAAAGTGAGGGAAGTTGACGGGAATTCTTAAGAGGAGGAAGGAGACTGTGAATGGGGTTCATGGAACTGCTGAGACTGGAATTCAGGAATGCCTAAAAAATCTTCAGGAAAGAATATGGAGAGTTCCAGGCTAGGAGAGGAGCCCTCCCTGCATGGACTTTTTTTTTTCCCCTGTTGGGAGAAGGGTGTGGCTCACGTGTTTTCCTGAGCTTTGTTGGTCTCCAGGTGCAGGCAGAAGATGAGGAGCAGGGTAGCAGGGATAACCCTGAACAGGAGCTGGAGCGAGCACATGCTGAGACAGGTGATATGCTGGAAAAGCAGGGTCCCAGTGTTCAGCACACTTCTTATAGGCAGATCAAGGAAGTGGCAGAGGTGCCAGAGAGACCCATGAGGTGAATTACCCAGTCCCTTCCACCCCCAACTCATGGTATTTCCTTGTTTGTTTTCTGTGGAGAGAGTCAACATTCATTGAGGAGGTTAGAGTCTGGGAAAAGATTAAGATTGTCCTTCCTTCTTTTCTCAGCCTCTGAGTTGCTCAGAATGGCCAGGACCTGAAAAGATATACCAGCCTTTCCTTAGTTGACAGATATAGTTTTCTTTTCCCTTGTTCTGAATCTGTCTGTCCTGTGGTATGTAGTCTTAGCTTCCCTCACTGCCTCCTTTGTATCTGGAGTCAGAGAACACAGTTTAGTGGCAGACTTCAAATAACAGTTCTAAGGTTGACATGTTCGATCGTCTTAAAGTAAATTCAAGAAGAGATACCATTCAAAAAAATTCTTGGAGGGCTGGCCCCATAGTGTGGCAGTTAGGTGCCATGCAGCTGGCTCCCTCGTGACTGACCAGGGTTTGAGTCCCAGCCCTAACAGCTTGAAAAATATGTTGGGCATATGGTATCTAGGATTTTGATGGGATAGATAATTGGAGAAAAAAGGATTGTGTCAGAACCGGGTCCCATTGGGGGTGCTCTCTGTCTCTCTCTGTCTTTCTGTTTCACTCTCATATTCACATACATATGCTCTGGCATACGTTTTTTATCTTTGAGTGCCAGCATGGTCAGGTCTTCCTTAGGGGCCACCACTAATCATGCAGTGGGAGATCCAGGAAGAGTTGAGCTGCTCTGATGGTGGAGAAGTGAAGCTATAGCATGGGGTAACATAAAGACGTTTGAGATTGTTGAATCCTTAACTTCAGAATGTTATTGTGACCACATGCTTTCTTCTCTGTTCTTATTTTACAAACTCAAGAACAATGCTTTTATCCCACTTTTCCCTGGTCACAATGACATTCTTTCATAAAAATTTCCCCAAATTTGAATTTTATTTTTACCTACCCTTCTTCTTACTGACTTTAATTAATTCCCATCAGAAGGACATATTAGTTGATATTAACCAAGAAATAACACAAAAGAATCTAAGAAGTGTCCAAATGGGAAACTCTAAGAAGAGTTCTTTGCTGGACTTCAACTCTACTGGAAATACAGCTCTGTCCCTCAGCACTTCCAGCAAGGTTGTGCTCCCAAAGGGCCAGCTGACAATGAGTTTTAAAAAACATATTGAAGGGAGACTTTCCTGGACTGCCAGCAGGCAATAGCGTGTCCTGCAAGCCTCTGGCCAGCAAGGGATACTGAGGGAGGGTCACCTCTGACCCCCACCCCACTTCCAGACCCCCAGGCCCCAGACTCCACCTTCTAGACTTTCCTGGACTGCCAGCAGGCAATAGCGTGTCCTGCAAGCCTCTGGCCAGCAAGGGATACTGAGGGAGGGTCACCTCTGACCCCCACCCCACTTCCAGACCCCCAGGCCCCAGACTCCACCTTCTAGACTTTCCTGGACTGCCAGCAGGCAATAGCGTGTCCTGCAAGCCTCTGGCCAGCAAGGGATACTGAGGGAGGGTCACCTCTGACCCCCACCCCACTTCCAGACCCCCAGGCTCCAGACTCCACCTTCTAGGTAGGTAGCCAGAATCTCGAGGCGGTTTTTTTTTTTTTCTTTTCTTTTCTCTTGACCCCCCTGCATTCCCTTGTTAACACCTAGCCCTCCTTCTCCCCCCAGACTTTCCTGGACTGCCAGCAGGCAATAGCGTGTCCTGCAAGCCTCTGGCAAAATCGCGCGCCGCGCTAATGCGCGGCGCTCGACTTTTTCTTTATTTTTCTGTGTTGTCTTTCCTTTCGTTGCATATTGTCCTCTCCTCCTTATTTTTTACCGTGCCAGACAGACTAGACAGGTCTAGAATCATATATCTGAAATTTCCTAGGAAGGTAAGTATCTTTGGGATCCTCCCTAGTACTGATCCGCTTTGAAAAAGGAGATTCTGCTTGTTAGACACTTCTGTAGAGTTCCCCGCCTGAAAACTCATTGGTAAAAACAACAGAAGAGAGACTTCAACAAACAGCTATTCCCATCAAAAAGGAAAGACTCTTACTTCTCGTGGGACAAAAGTTCTCCCAAGAAGTCTTTAAAAGGGAAGTAATCCTCCAATGGCTAAAGGTAGAAAAAGAGCCTCAGGTCTGAATAAACAAGAAAATATGTCTCCAACAAAGGAAAATGCCCCTACATGTCTCGTAAATATGGAGGACGTTACCAAAATGACAGACACAGAATTCCGAACATACATGGTGACCAAATTCTGTGAATTGGAAAAAAAAAAGAGACAATGAACTACAGGAAATTAGGAAGTCCTTCCAGGATATGAAAGAAGAAATGGATACTCTGAGAAAGAATCAGGTGGAACTATTAGAGATAAAGTCTATAATACAAGAAATCAAAAACTCTCTGGAAAGTATTAAGAGCCGATTAGACCATGCTGAAGATCGAATCTCTGATGTAGAAGATAAAACCTCTGATCTAGAAAAAAACTACAAAAAGATCGAGAAAATAACTAAAAAACATGAGGATAATATACGAGAAATACTAGACTCTATTAGACGCCCAAACATCAGAATAATCGGCATCCCAGAAGGTGAAGAAACTAATAGCGAAATGGAAAATCTATTCCATGACATCTTGGAAGAAAATTTCCCAAGCCTAGAGAGGCACCGAACCATCCGGACCCAAGAAATACAAAGGACCCCAAATAGAATCAACCCCAGAAGGTCTTCCCCAAGGCACATCTTAGCCAGGCTGTCTAACGTCACAGAAAAAGACATGATACTAAAACTGGCAAGAGAGAAACGAGAAATAACTTACAAAGGCCATCCCATAAGACTAACACCAGACCTCTCATCAGAAACAATGCAAGCAAGAAAAGAATGGGAAGACATACTGAAAGTGTTAAGAGAGAAACAATTTCAGCCAAGACTATTATACCCTGCAAGATTATCCTTCATTTGGGAAAAAAAGATTAAAATCTTCTCAGACAAACAAAACCTGAAAGAATTTGCCAACACCAGACCAGCTCTTCAAGAAATCCTGAAGAAAGTACTGTTCCAGGAAAACTAAAGACGCAACAGCCAGAAACAAAGAAATAACAGGCAGCTAAGACAATGGCTAACTTAAATGTCGGTACAGACCCTATAACATCGATAATAACATTGAATGTTAATGGGTTAAATTCTCCAATCAAGAGACACAGACTGGCTGAATGGATAAAAAAACAGAAACCCTCTATCTGTTGCCTACAAGAAAGCCACCTCATGGAAAAAGACATACATAGACTGAAAGTGAAGGGTTGGAAAAAGGTTTTCCATGCAGTTGGGAACCAAAAAAGAGCTGGAGTTGCGATACTAATTTCTGACAAAATAGGCTTTAAAACAAAAAGTGTCCGAAGAGACAAAGAAGGGCACTATATCATAGTAAAAGGCTCTATAGATCGAGAAGATATAACGCTTATTAATATCTATGCTCCTAACACAGGAGCACCCAAATATGTGAAGGAAAGATTGTTAGATCTGAAAGGGGAGATAGACTGCAACACACTAATTGTTGGAGATCTCAACACCGCATTATCCCCTCTGGACAGATCATCTAGGCAAAAAATAGGTAGAGAGATCAAGGACCTAAATGATACCATAAATCAATTGGACTTAACAGACATCTATAGAACTTTCCACCCAAAAACCACAAGATATAGTTTTTTCTCACCCCGACATGGAACTTTCTCGAAGATTGACCACATCATAGGACACAAAGCAAGCCTCTGCAGATTCAGAGGCATAGAAACTATTTCCAGCATCTTCTCTGACCATGATGGAATTAAACTCGAGTTTAATTTCAAGAGAAATCCTCAAAAATACCTAAAAACATGGAAACTAAATAACCTACTCCTGAATGACTCCACTATTACCGAAGAAATAAAGTCCGAAATCAAAAGATTCATGGAAGCCAATGACAATGAAGATAGAAGTTTCCATAATCTTTGGGACACTGCCAAAGCAGTCATAAGAGGGAAGTTCATAGCAATTAGTGCACATAAGAGGAAGTCAGAGAAAAGGCTAATGGATCACCTAACATCAAGCCTTAGAGAATTGGAAAAGCAACAGCAAAAAAATCCAAAAAATTACAGGAGAAAGGAAATAATAAAGATCCGAGCAGAAATAAATGAAATAGAAAATAAACGTACTATACAGAAAGTAAGTGAAAGCAAAAGCTGGTTCTTTGAAAGGATAAACAAAATTGATACCCCACTAGCGAGACTTATTAAGAAGAAGAGAGAAAGGAACCAGGTGAATCAAATCTGCAATGAGGCTGGTAACATAACAACAGACATAGTAGAAATTCAAAACATCATTAGAGGATACTTTGAACATCTATACGCTAAGAAACAAGATAATCTGGATGAGATGGACAAATTCCTGGACAAATATAATCTACCAAGAATGAGCCAGGAAGAAATAGAAAGTCTGAATAGGCCCATAACAAGCCAGGAGATTGAATCAGTAATAAGTAACCTCCCAACAAAGAAAAGCCCTGGCCCTGATGGATTCACCTCTGAATTCTACAAAACTTTCAAAGAAGAGTTAACTCCCATTCTGCTCAAATTATTTCTAAAGATCCAAAAGGGTGAATCTCTCCCTAATTCATTCTATGAAGCCTCTGTCACCCTCATCCTCAAAACAGATAAGGACAGGACAAGGAAGGAAAACTATAGACCAATATCTCTGATGAACATAGACTCAAAGATTCTCAACAAGATACTAGCAAATCGTATTCAACAACTTATACAGAAGATCATACACCATGATCAGGTAGGCTTTATTCCAGGAATGCAAGGTTGGTTCAACATACGCAAAACCATAAATGTAATACACCATATTAATAGGAAGAAAGACAAAAACCATATGGTCATATCGATTGACGCAGAAAAAGCATTTGATAAGATACAACATCCCTTCATGATCAAGACTCTTAGCAAAATCGGCATAGAAGGGCCATTTCTCAATACAATAAAAGCCATCTATGAAAAACCCATAGCGAACATCATCCTGAATGGAGAAAAGCTGAAAGCTTTCCCACTAAACACAGGAACAAGACAAGGATGCCCACTTTCTCCTCTCCTTTTCAATATAGTACTGGAAGTCCTCGCCAATGCAATCAGAAAAGAGGAAAAAATAAAGGGCATTCGAATAGGAAAAGAAGAGGTGAAACTCTCTCTATTTGCAGATGACATGATTGTATACATAGAAGACCCAATGGTCTCCATGGAAAAACTACTGGAAGTAATACATGAATTCAGTAAAGTTGCAGGATATAAAATCAATGTACAGAAATTGATAGCATTTCTATATACGAATAACAGGCAGACTGAGATAGAACTGAAAAAACTTATTCCGTTTACCATAGCCACTAAAAGTATAAGATATTTAGGAATAAATCTAACCAAAGAAGTTAAAGACCTCCACAAGGAAAACTACGAGAAGGTAAAAAAAGAAATTGAAAGTGACACAAAAAAATGGAAGGACATCCCATGTTCATGGATTGGAAGAGTTAATATAATCAAAATGGCAATTCTACCCAAATTAATCTACCTATTTAATGCAATGCCAATCAAAGTACCAGACACATTCTTCACAGATCTAGAAAAGACAATCTTAAAATTTGTCTGGAATCATAAAAGACCCCGTATTGCCAAAGCACTTCTACACAAGAAGAATGGAGTGGGTGGCATCTCAATCCCCGATCCAAAAATATATTACAAAGCTGTGGTAATAAAGACAGCATGGTATTGGCACAGAAACAGACATGTGGACCAATGGAACAGAATAGAGTCCCCAGAAATAAGTGCCCAAACATACAGTCAACTGATCTTTGACAAGGGGTACCAGTCAATCCAGTGGGAAAATGAAAGCCTCTTCAGCAAGTGGTGCTGGAGAAACTGGACTTCCACTTGCAGAAAGATGAATCTGAACCCCTACCTCTCTCCTTTGACAAGAATCAAGTCAAGGTGGATCAAGGATCTAAATCTAAGACCTCAAACTATAAAGCTGCTCCTGGAGAATGCTGGGGAAACTCTGGGAGACATTGGTGTAGGGAAAGACTTCCTAAAGAAGACCCTCAAAGCAGAGTCCATCGTCCACAAAATAGACAAGTGGGATTACATCAGACTAAGAAGTTTCTGCATGGCCAAAGACACAGTAGTTAGTGTGAATCGACAGCCCTCAGAATGGGAAAATATTTTTGTAAATGTTGCATCAGATAAGGGACTGATAACCAGAATACACAAGGAACTAAAAAAGGTGTTTGGAAAAAAGATGAGCAACCCTATTGAAAGATGGGAGAAGGAGATGAAGAAAACACTCTCTAAAGATGACATACGAATGGCCAAAAGGCATATGAAAAAATGTTCAACCTCCCTCATCGTAAGGGAAATGCAGATAAAAACAACAATGAGGTACCACCTAACCCCAGTCAGATTGTCTAATATTAAAAAAACAAAAAATGATAAGTGTTGGCGGGGGTGTGGTGAAAGGGGAACTCTTTTACACTGCTGGTGGGAATGTAGATTGGTCCAACCACTGTGGAGAATAATTTGGAGATTCCTCAAAAATCTACAGATAGAACTGCCATATGATCCAGAGATCCCACTCCTCGGTATCTACCCAAAGGACAGAAGAATCCTTCATTGGAAAAGTGCTTGCACATCGATGTTTATTGCGGCACTATTCACAATTGCTAAGTCATGGAACCAACCCAGATGCCCCCGTATGGAGGAATGGATTGAAAAACTGTGGCACATTTACTCTATGGAATACTACTCAGCCATAAAAACCAACAGAGCCCTGGCTTTTGACAGAAAGTGGAAGAATATGGAAGATGTACTGCTGAGTGAGGCAAGCCAGGCTATGAAGGAGAGACATTGTATGTCCCCACTTAACATATACCGTTTGTCTGCATTCTATGTCTGAAACTGATTGACTAACAGTTGAACAAACACAAGAGATAGGTGTGAATGTCAGATGAGGTGTATGTGGAGGAGTGGGGCCCAACGAAAGACATTTGGAGAAGGGATACAGAGGTAGAGCATTGACGGGATGGGGAGGTGTGGTGTTATCTGTTGAAGATATTTCGATCAACGGGTCTGGGGAGAAATGTTCACATATTGAAATGGTCTCATTGTAAGCCAAACAATATGATTGAAAGTATATACAAAAATAAATAAAGTAATTAAAAAAAAGATGTAAATATAAACAAAAAAGAAAAATGTATAAATAAAATAATATAGACATTAAAAAAAAAACATATTGAAGGGATTAGCAAATGGCGTAATGGTTATGTCTCTGGACTCCCACACAGTCGACCATGGTTCAAGTCCACTGGGTATGTGAGTGTGTGTGCCCAAAATCCTAAGAGAAGAGTGGAGGAAAAGGAATTGCAATGCGGCCATCCCCTCTAGGGGATGATTTCTTGCTTTCTGTCTCTCTGGCAAGCACAAGCACCCTATAGCAAAAATCTCTCTTAAAAAATATTGAAGGTAAAGATTCTCCCCAATGCTGTAAAACAAAACAAGTCTCTTCTGGGTTAACAGGGAACTGAAAACTTAAAACCCTTCAATGTACGTAGCAAATCTTTTTTTTTTTTTTTTTTTTTTGCTATAGACAGAGAGAGACAGAGACAGAAAGCGAGAAATCACCCCCCAGGGCGGATGACCACCTGCAATCCCTTCTCCTCCATTCTCCTCTTGGGATCTTGGGCATGCACGCACACGTGCCTGGTTTGAGTTTAAGCCACCGGGTCTGTGACTCCAACCGCAATCGACTACATGGGAATCCAGCGACGCAGCCATTACGCCAACTGCTGGTCCCACAAATCTTAAGCATTATGCTGGCCACAGTGGTGTAATAGTTGATTTTATTAGCAGATTTACGTGAGTAAATAAAATAGTCACAATGCCAGGACCAGCAAATGGTGTGGTGAGTAAGGTGCTGGACTCCCACATGGCCAAGCACAGTTCAAATCCTGGACCTGGGGGCTGGAAAATCACGCCGGTACATGTGCATATTCAAAATCCCAAAAGAATAGAGAAGAAGAGATTGCATCAAGGCTGATCACCCTCAGGCAGCTGATTTCTCACTTTCCCCATCACTGCTTTCCCCATTCATCACACATGCCCTGACGCAAAACCCTAAAAACAGCAACAAAAAACAATGACCACAATCCCATTGTTGCAAGGACAACTTTCTCCATCATTGGAGGAAGGAATTCTTGGGCTAGCATGGTATCTAGCATGTGGTAAGACAGTAGTCTAGATGCTACTACCATAAAGGTATTCTTAAAAATTATAATAATAATAATAATTTTTTATACATTCGATTGCTATGTGTCATTTAGCTTGTATAGAGAATTTACCCAGCTCAAAATACACCTCAGAGCAGTCCAGTTGAGAGTACTATGCACATTATCATCAACAGGTAACAAAGCATTTCTGTGTCCCACGAATGCCTTACCTCTCTATTTTTTCTCCCTAATTATCTTCCCCACACTCTCTTCCACCCTCCTTTCACATTGACTCCAGTGTCCATAACTATTTTCATAAAGGTATTTTTAAACATGTGGTTATATTTAAAACAATAAACTTTCAATAAAGCAGAATACCTTCCAATGTGTGGGTCATCTCATCCAATTAGTTGGAAGCTTAAAACCTGAGGCCCCCTGAAATCAAAGTTCTGCATCCAGTCACTTCCAGGTAAGAGCTGCAACATCAGCTCTTCCTGAGTCTCCTGTCTGGGACTTGTCGCCTCCACCTCTATGATATAATTCTTTAAAATCACTCTTGGGGCCAGCAGGTGGCATGGTGGTTAAAGGCGCTGGACTCCCACATGACCAGTTCGAGTCCCAGACCTGGTGGCTTACTTTCTCACTTTCCCTCTCTCTCTCTGATCAAACTGGAAAATAATAATAGTACTAATAATAAAGTTAAATAAAATAATAAAAAAAATCACTCTCTTTCCCTGTGTGCGTGTGTGTGTGTGCACGCGTGAACATCATTTATTTGTCTCTATCTATCTAGCTCATCTCTATATCTCCTATTGATTCCGTTTCTTTGGAGAATGCTGACTAATACAGCAGATGATTGAGAAGGGACAATAAGTGCAAAAAGGATTGGAATTCCCGTTAGCTGAAAGCATGTTGAAATCTCGGCGTGAAATCAGTTCTCAATTCATGATAGAAGAGGCATTTTAGATGGAAACTGTAGATGGGGAGTAGTGAATACACATCATTTAGGTGCAATTTATTGAATCCCAGGGCTGCATTTGCTTCGGGATATTTTAATGTCATGTCGGTAGGCAGTGAAATGCCAGATATAGGACAGATAATTACCTATAGAATGTAACTTTGCAAGGCATTACAAAGTGATATTTGCCTATGTCTTAGGTTAAAAAAATCATTATTTTTTAAGTTTATGATCACATATCGATCAAAGGTATTATGGAAAATAATGGCCATGAAGTAGTGAAAAATACTGAGGGTACCTTAAGGGCTGGTCAGAATGACCACAATTTCCGTCTTTCACTTTTTTGTTCCATAGGATATGTTTGACCATAGAGCCCTGGATGTTTTAGCTTGACTTAAATGTTTGCAGATATGAACTTAGATGACAATGGATATTTATTCTGGAAAATGATCTGGACTGAGGGCTATGAACTTTGATACGTAAAGCAATAAATCATTGTAACATAGTTTTCTTAACTGCTACCCAACCTGCATAAAAGATTTAGACAAAGAAGAGCAATATTCTGGAAACACTGCAGAAAGGTGTATTTTTTTAAAGTATATTTTTACTGAATTCAGCTTAAAATCAGAGAATAGGCAAAGCTACCATGAAAAAAAAAATCTGTGTGCCAGCTCTGTTCTACAGTTGACACAGAAGCATCAGTATCTGTGGTATTGAATGTGTCTGAAAAGGTCAGTATTTCAGAGGCTAGGTAGAAACCAATTAGCAGCACAGCTCTGTAGGTGATATGTAAGAATGTTTCAGAATGTTATTTTTGACAAAGTTTGAAGATAATGTCATCCTCTTCCCAGTGTTTAGAAACTCATCTAGCAGATGATCTCTGGAGGGGGCTGAGAGGGGGACAAAAATGGTCATGCACTAAGTAATGAACAAGCTTAGTAGGTTTAAGAAACTAAATAGAGGGACCATCAGTTGGCATAATGGATATGTGGCTGGACTCCCAAGTAGTCGACCGTGGTTCGAGTCCCGGATCTAGTAGCTTAAACTTACTTCGGGCGCATGTGTGTGTGTGCCCAAGGTCCTGAGAGGAGAATGGAGGAGAAGGGATTGCGGCACGGCCATCCACCCCGGGGGTGATTTCTCACTTTCTGTCTCTTTGTGTCTCTCTGTCTTTTTGGCTAGCACACACGCCCTATAGCAAAAACACTCTCCAAAAAAAAAAAAAAAAAAAAAAAAGAAGAAAGAAAAGAAACCAAATAGAGATTAGTAAATCCAATGTAAACAACTCACAAGGCTTAGAAAAGAGAATGTGCACAGGTACAAAGGGAAGAAGAGTTAAGGATTAAGCAAAGCTTGACTTAGGCAAAATTTGCAGGGAAAGATGATCTTAGACCAGATAGGACTCTGAAATGAACAGTCAATGAAGGGAGTTACAGAAGCCAACACACTTTGGAGCAAATGCCATGTGTACAACATTATTCTCAACTTTTGATGCATATTAACACAATCCGTATAACACAACCTTACACAGTAGGGTATGATTTTCAGCCCATCTCACAAATGAGGAAATGAAAGAACAAAAGAGATAATTATCTAGCTCGGGTGATAAAACCAGTAACTGCTGGAGCCAATTTGGATATAGGTTTTGTTGAACCTGAAAGTTTTGTTTTATGGTACTGGGGAAACTTAGAAATGGAGTATAGACTTAACAGCTATAAAATACATGGCCCAGCTGTGGTGGGTGGCATAGATGGTAGGGCACCACTGCTTGATACTGGTGTCATGTGGGAGGCCCAGGTTCCAATCCCAGGTCCTCCTGAACATGTTAATTATGCTTGTAATCCTGGCTGGCTGGGAGGCTGGGAAAAAGGATTGTAGTGTGGTAAGACTTTCTTCAAGGCCTCTCTCTATGTCATGAAAAATCCTTCAAAAAGAAATTACAGATACAGGGCCTTGGAATAAGCACTTATAAATGTGGATTCCTGGAGCATTGTGTCATTAATTTGATAGTGAAACACCTTTGGATGGAACCATACTTTGAATATAGGTGATCTGCTTCCTGAACCTAGGCTTTTAAACACTATGCTTCCTACTGGTGAGGACCAGTTGCAAAGTTAGTAATTGGCAGAGTGTAAGTCTGAAATCAAGGTGTCTAATTCCAGAATCCATGTCTCAAGTACTTTGCTATCCTGTTTGTTGATATAAGGACATTTTGAAGTTGAGGAAAGGAAATACAAAGAATTTTAATAACTTGTTCAAGTCATGCGGCCAACAAATAACAAAGATGTTATTCAAACCCTGATAGAACTGAACTTGGAGTTGGCACTTAAAATTATTTCTCTATATTTTCTCTCCTTCTTTTTTCTTTTTCCTTTTTAAAAAAGAATTATTTATTTAATTTTATTTATTATTATTATTATTTTAATTTGCTATAGGGCATATGCACTCACAATAGAGAGAGAGATCGAGAGAGAGAGAGAAAAAGCCACCAGGTTTAGGACTCAAACTGTGGTCAGTCATGTGGGAGTCCAGAGCCTTAACTACCATGTCACCTGCTGGTCCCTCTATATTTTCTTTTAATTGATAAAAGCATGAGTGCTGTGGGACCTATACAAGAACATTTAACTCATACTGGAGAAGTAATGAGTTGTTTACTGGAGGAGCTTACATCCAAGCTCAGTTTTGACTCAGTATGACACAAAATCAGCATGAGATGAGCATGAGTGTACAGACATGTGCATGTGTGTGTGCATGCACATGCACATATGTGCTAGCAACAACAATAACTCCCTTACTAGATTAATTCTAAAATCTTAGTGTTTAACACAATAGTTTTTTGTAGCTCACATAAAAATCTATCAGAGGTGAGAGAGGACTAGAAGTGTGACTACACTTTTTGAAGTTGTCATCTTTAGTGTGCTTCTAAGGTCACCTTTGACGTTCATATCCAGTTGTTTAAAAGCGAAAAAGAGAATGGAGGATTGCGGAGGGTTTTTCTCTTTTTTTTTGATTTCTGTTTTTATCTGTAACTTTTTAGATTTTTAAAAAAAAATTATGGGAAGAGTTTGTAAGTATCTCATTCATCCTGCATCTCTATGATCACAGCTTAGTCATGTGTCCACACCAAACTTCAAGAGAGATTGGGGAGGAACCAGCAGTTAGCGTAATGGCTATGTCGCTGGACTCCCACGTAGTCGACCGCGGTTCGAGTCCCGGACCCGGTGGCTTAAACTCACGCCGGGCGCGTGTGCATGCGTGCCCAAGATCCCGAGAGGAGAATGGAGGAGAAGGGATTGTGGCATGGCCATCCCCCCTGGGGGGTGATTTCTCACTTTCTATCTCTCTGTATCTCTCTGTCTGTCTGGTGAGAGCACGCGCCTATAGCAAAAACCTCTCAAGAAAATAAGAGAGGTTGGGAAATGAAGACTGTATTGTGTCTAGGAGGAGGAAAGGGAAATAGGCTTGGAGAAGCTGCTATGTTAGCATACATACATGGTATGTGTGTCTTCATTTTCAGCAGAGAAATCTCAGAATATGTTCCAAAGTTGTGGTACTCGTTTACACACGATAGGGTTTCATTGTTCCTTATGGCTGAAACACTTATTTCATAGTGTAAGTGCCACTTTTTTTAAGCCAGTCATCAGCTCTTAGGTACTTAGGTGGATCCCATGGCTTAGCAATTGTGAATAATGCTTCAAAAAACATGGATGTGCAAGTGTCTTTCCAACGGAATGTTTTCCTATGCTTTAGCAGGACAAATTTTTTTTTTGGTATGTTTTTACAGTTTTGTAACTCCAACTTTATTATAAATCAAAGGTCCACATTTCTTCATTGGTTCATTTGCTTCCATTATGCCAATTTTACATTTTATTTATTTAGAGAGTTTTGCTATAGGGTGTGTGTGCTCACTAGAGAGACAGAAAAACAGAAAGAGAGAAATCACCCCCTAGGTGGGTGGCGGCCACACCACAATCCCTTCTCCTTCATTCTCCTCCTGGGATCTTGAACATGCATACACATCTGCCCAGCGTGAATTTGAAGCTACTGGGTCCGGGACTCAAAATGTCATTGGCCATGTGAGAATCAGCGACATAACCACTATGCCATCTGCTGGGCCCAAAGTTTACATTTTTAAATTACTCTAACTTTGTAATAAAAATTACTCTTGACAATTCTTTTAAATCAAGATTATTTTTGACCCTGTGCATCCCGTGTATATTTAAAATCAGCTTGGAAAATTCTGCAAAGGAAAAAAATCACATTTTGATTGAGATTGACTCTATAGGTCAGTGATATGGGAATTAACCCCCTTACAGTGTTCAGTTTACAATCCATGCAATAGCATATGTATTATTTACTTCGGTCTTCTTCAATTCCTTTTAGTAAGTTTTCTGTGTAAAATCTTTTGTTTAGATTCATTCTTGGATTGACATTTCATGCCACTATAAACAGTGTAATTCAATTTCATATGCTAATACTTTGTCACTGGTATATAGAAATATAATTAGTTTTATAAACTGAGCATGAACCCAGAAATCTTGTAAACACTTAGTATTCTCCATAACTTTCCACCAATTTTTTTTAGAGCCTATCTATATAAGGGGTCTTCAAAAAGTTCATGGAGAATGCACATTATGAAAAAATTATGCATGTATTTCAAATTTATTTGTACCCAAACAAACTCTTCTAATTTCATTTTCCACAAACTTGTTGAAGTCCCTTTGTACACATGTGTCATTTATAAATATGTTTTTCATTCTTGCTCTTATACTTTTATATTTTTCTTTGAGTTACTGACCCATGTAGAACTTCTAGTACAGTGGCAATAAAATCCTGTAGTATTCCTGGTTGCAAAGGGAAAGTGTTGATATTTCAATATTAAATTTAATGCTTGTTATAGACTTTTGTAGGTATTCTCCGTATGATTAAAGATTTTTTTTCCCAGTTGTGATAGACAGAATAATGACTTCCCAAAGAAATCCAAGTTCTCATACCCACATAGGGTGATTGTGTTACCTTCCTTGGCAAAAGGGATTCTGCAGATGTGGTTAATGCTAAAGATACTACTATGAGGAGATGATCCTGGATTTTCCAGGTGGACCCAATCTAGCAACAAGAATCCTTAAACTCAAAGAGCCCTTCTCAGTTTTGACCAGTTAGGAAGATGTGAAGACAGATGAAGAGTCAAAAGATGCAACATTGCTGGCTTTGAAGGTAGAGAAATGGGGCTACAACCCAAGGAATCAGGGTATTTTCCAGTTGAAAAAGGGAAGGAACTGGATTCTCCCCCAGAAACTTTAGGACAAAAGGCAGCCCTAAAGACCTCTTAATTTCAACTCAGTGAGATCAGTGCTATACTTCTGACCTACAGAACCACAACATAGCAAATCTATGTGTTTAAACTACTAACCAAGTAGCAACTTACCATGGCAACAATAGAAAACTAAATCATTGTTAAGCAGCATTTTTTTTTAAATCATAGAGAATGAGTTTATCATTTTCTTTTTTGCTTCATTTGTGATGATTACACTTTTATTTTATTTACATGGGGAATTGTATTGCTTTTAAAATGTTAAAACAACTTTCATTGCAGGAATAAACCCAATAGATCATAATGTATTATTAATATAGATATAAAGATATATAAACAGATATTGAAATACCCATTATACAACAAATCTGTATGTATGTATGAATACACTTGTGCGCGTATACACACACACACACACACACACATGAATAAATAGAATTAAGTAGGCAAATATAGATGTGGATGATAGATATCATTTGATAGATATTCTTAGTATCTTTGGTTCTCTGTCTGTGAGTGATGTTGACCTGTAATTTTACTTTTTCAAAGTGTACTTGTCAGAATTTGACACTGGGGTTAGGATGGTCTAATGAATTGCACTGGGAAATATTCTTTCCTTCTTTGGAATAATTATATATAAATAGTGATATTTATTTTTGAAATATTTGGTAGAACTGGCTAGTAAAATGAGCCAGTTCTCACATTATCTTTGTGGAAGGGATTTAAAATATGAATTTAATGTTTTTAATAATTATTGAGGGTTTATTTTTTTCTTCATTATTTTTACTTTTAAATTTTATTTCTTTCATAGGAGTGAGAGACAGAGAGAAAGAAAGAAAAAGACATGCATCCTCAACAGGGTCTCCCACCTGTTGAGCTAACCCCAGTCTTCCTGGTCAGCCAGGATCATGGACCTGCACACCCGGCATGCACAGGTTGACCAGGAAACTGAAGTCCATATGGATTCAGCATCACTCGAGCAGTGTGTTACTGTTGAACACTAAGCCAGCCCACTTAGTGTTTTAAAACTGTTTTGTTAAGCTGTGTTGACACACACACAAAACTTGTCTATGTTAAATGATTTTCAAATTTATAGGCAATAAGTTGTATATAATATTCTGATTACATTACAAATGTTAATAGGATCTGTAATTGTAACATGCATTTTTGTTCCTCTTTTTGATTAGTCTCAACAGATAATTATCATTTTTATGTGTTTAGAAAACTCTTGGCTATGAGAATTTTTTTTTTGGTTTATATTTTTATCTTCACATTTATTACTTTGCTTAATTTGTTATTTTTTTCTGATTTTTGGATAAATGCTTAATTGGTTTTCAGTTTCTTCTGTCATAATTTGTAGTCTTAAAGCTATAAATTGTTTTAAAGCAAAGATTTAGCTGTATCTTACAAACTCATACATTGAATTTTAATCATCATTTAATTTAAAATGTTTTACACTTTTCATCATGACTTAAAAGCTCAAGCAACAAAAAACAAAGATAAATAAGTGGACTACAATAAGCTATTTAAAATTTAGAAGCATGCTTTATTCTCTAATTATAAAATATTTGTTGAGTTTAGCTTACTTACATTGAGTTTGGAAGACATATTTTCTGTAGTAGACAGAATAATGGCATTCTAAATTATACATGTCCTAATTTCTTGAATCTATATATTAGATTATATGGCAAAAAGAACTCTCCAGAGGTTCACTTAAGGATCTTGAAATGGAGAGATTGTTCAGAGTAATCTAGGTGGGCCCATTGTAAACGCAAATTACAATGATTAAAAAAGAGGGAGGCAGAAGTGTCAGAGTTACAGAAGGGGATGTGATGCTAGAAGCAGAGGTCAAAGTACTGCAAAGGTGTGTTATAGGTGCCCTATGAAGGCTGTCTCTAGAATCTGGAAAAGGCAATAAAACAGATTCTTCCTAAAGCCTACAGAGGAACAGGTCTGCCAACTACATGATTTAGAACTTCCGATCTCCAGAACTGTAAGATAGCAAATTTGTGTTTTTTTGTTACTAAGTTGTTGGCAATTTGTTACAGTAGTAATAGGAAATTAATACACAATTTCCACAATTTGACCCATATTAACATATTAAAATTTTTCTGTGAAGTTGTATGTATTCTTTTTTTGTTGTTGTTGTTAGAGAGGTTTTTGCTATAAGGGGGCGCGTGTGCTCGCCAGAAAGACAGAGGGAGACAGAGAGACAGAAAGCGAGAAATCACCCCCCAGGGGGGATGGCCATGCCACAATCCCTTTTCCTCTATTCTCCTCTCAGGATCTTGGGTATGCATACACATGCGCCTGGCGTGAGTTTGAACCACCAGGTCCGGGACTTGAACCGTGGTGGACTATGTGGGAGTCCAGCGACATAGCCATTATGCCAACTACTGGTCCCAGTTGTGTGTATTCTTGAGAAGAATATATATTTTTGAGTACCATGTTTTATACATATCTTTGGGTCAAGTTTTTAAAGCATTGTCATTAAATAGACTATTTTTCTTAATGAATCACTTTTTTTTCTGTAAATTATTGAGAATGCTGTGTTGAAATGTTTTCACAATCAAAGATTAGTATCTTGTTCTATGTATCCTTATTTTGTAAAAATGTACTTTATGTATTTTAAGCCTGTGTTATTAGACACACATAAATTTATGATTGTCTATTTATGTGTTGAACTCAACTTTATCAATACAACACTTGTCTTTTTACTGCATTTAATCTAATATTAATATAATGAAATTATCTATATTTTGGTTAGTTATCTGATAAATCCTTTTGCATGCTTTCATTTTCAGTCTTTTCATACTCTTAAGTTTGAGATATATATTTCATAAGTGGCATATAATTGGATTTTGGAATTTTTACAGTTTGAATATGTTTAAAAAATTTTTTTTTGGTTTCCAGCTTATTATTTTTTAATTGTTAGAGGGTGTGTATGCTTGCCAGAGGGAGAGAGAGAGAGAGAGAGAGGAGAGAGAGAAATCACCTCCCTGTGGAGATGGTCATGCTACAATTTATTCTCTTCAATTTCTCCATCCTGTCAAGACTTGGGTACACAAGCACTTGTGTCCATCATGTTTCATCAAACTGCTAGGACTGGAATTTGAATCATGGTCAGCCCCGTGAGATTTGGTTTCTCCTAGCCACTAGGCTATGGGACTGGTCATATTTATTTTTAAAAAATTCTTTCTTTTTAAAGTATTGTTTTTCACAGCATGTATTCAGCATATAATTATCAAATTATAGACAGACATATTCATTTTCAATATTGGACATTGCATTATGTCATGTACAGTCAATAATAACTCTACTGTTTTTTTCTTATTTGAGGGGAGTACATATTGAATTGCCAGTGGCAATTTTTTGCTCTGCTATGACACATCATTCCAAGTAAAAGGAAGAGGCAGACATGTCTCACTTTACATCAAAGTTGGAAATGATTATCCTAAGCGAAAAAAGCATGTTAGGAGCCAAAGTAGGTAAAAACATTAGACCTCTTGCACCAAAAAATTAACCAAATTGTGAATGCAAAGAAAAAGTTATTGAAAGAAATTCAGGAATTTAAGTCATGAGGTTTAAGGAAAAAAAGCCATTTTACAACATCAAAGGGCAAGATGAAGCAGCAAGTGCTGGTGTAGAAGCTGTCACAAGTTACCCAGATGATCTAGCTAAGATCAGTGATGAGAGTGGCTACACTCAACAATGGGTTTTCAATGCAGATCAAACAGCCTTCTACTGGAAGGAGATGCCATCTAGGACTTTGAAAGGTAGAGAGAGAAATCAATGCCTGACTTCAAAGCTTCAAAGGACAAGTTGACTTTCTGGTGGTGATTTCAGTTCCTTTAGGTCAAATGCTCATTTGTCATTACAAAAGTCTTAGGGCCTTTCAGAATTATGCTAAATCTACTCTGCTTCAGCCCTACAAATGGAGCAACAAACCTGGATGACAGCACAGGTGTTTACAACATGGTTACAGAATAATTGTTAAGACCTATTGGTCAGAAAAGATTTTTCTCAGGGCTGACTGGTGGCATGGTGGTTAAGGACACTGGACTCCCAACATGGCCAACTGTGGTTTGAGTCCTGGACCTGGTGTCTTGCTTTCTCACTTTCCCTCTCTCTCTCTGTCTCTCTCGCTCTGCACTTCTCTGGTCAAATTAAAATAAATGAATAAATAAAGTTAAATAAAATAATTCTTTTAAAAAGAAAAGATCCTTCTCAAAATATTGCTGCTCATTGATAAAGCACCTGGTCACTCAAGAGCTCTGATGGAGATGTACAAGGAGGTTCATGTCATTTTCATACTTGCCAACAAAAACTTCTGTAGCCCATGGACAAAGACAGAATTTTAACTTTTAAGTCTTACTAGCTGAGAAATATATTTTATAAAGCTATACTTGCCATAGATAGTGATTTGTCTGATGATCTGAGTAAATTAAAAACCTAGAAAGGATTCTCTGTTCTAGATGTCATTAAAAACTTTGGTGACTTGGGACCAGCAGATGGCATAATGGTTACATTGCTTGATGCCCATGTAGCCAACTGTGGTTTGAGTGCTGGACCCGGAAACTTAAAACTCACACCAGGTGCGTATGTGTGCATGCCCAAAATCCTGAGAAGAGAGTGGAAGGGGAAAGATTTCAGCACGGCCATCTCTTCTCAGGGGTGGGGGGTAATTTCTCACTTTCTGTCCGTCTCTCTCTGGTGAGCGCGCATGTCCTATAGCAAAAATCTCTTTCTCTGAAAAAAATAAAACTTTGGAGACTCATAGGAAAAGGTCATCATATCAACATTAACAGGAGTTTGGAAGAAGTCAGTTTCAGCCCTCATGGATGACTCTGAGGGGTCCAAGACTTCAGTAGAGGGAATAATCATAGATGTGCTAGAAGTGGCAAGAGAACTAGTTAGAAGAGGAACTAAAGATGTGAATAAATTGCTGAAGTCTCATGATAAAACTTTAATGATAAGTTGCTTTTTACAGATGAGCAAACAAAATGATTTATTTTGTTTCTTTCCTTTTTTTCTTTTTCTTTCCTTTTTTTTTAGTTGCCAGAGGATGTGTGTGTTTGCCAAAGAGAGACAGAGAGATAGAAGGAACAGAGGAAAATTGCAAAACACCCTCCATGGAGTGTGGTCACACCACAATCTCTTCTCCATCTCTTGCTCCTTTTAGAAGTCTGAGCACAAACGCACATGCACCCAACATGTTTTTCAAGCTGACAGGCCCGGGCCTCACATTGCATAAACACTAGGCCATGGGGTAGCCTATAAGCTCCCATGTCTAAAGAGCTTCTAAAGATCTGAGAATCTGAGTCTGGGAGGTGAGGAACCATTATCTGACTTGTTTATTCATATCTTGCAGAGAACAGAATGTCTCAGAGGTAGAGAGCTTCATGTTCTCCTAAGATTGGAAAGAAATATGCTCCAGGCCCTTTTTACAAGGGGATGGAAGCCAAAGCTGAGTTTTTGAGCTTGGAGACCCATAGGAACAATGAAAGAGTAGAGCAAGTTGGGCTGTACTCTGTGACACCCAGCTTACAGCATAGCTAATGAGGAAGGTTGAGGGAAGAGAGGACATCTGTTCTTCGGTAAGACCACAGGCCAGAGTGTCATCTGAATAGCTACACACACACACACACACACACACACACACACACACACTATCACTCGTACACAGTTGTAGACATACACACACAGGTAGAGAGTTAGGCCACTCTATGGGAGAAGTGGAGGAGTTATCTTCAACTGCAGCATCTTGGCGTTTCATACGGATGTTTGTGTCTCACCAAATCCCTATGAGATACAGATTATTTTTAAACCAATGTTTACCAGTGAGTGACCAGCTGAAATTAATAACTAGGCTTTTCTAATTGTCACAAAGGCATTCTCTTCTCATTGTACAGGCTGCCTCTCACATTTTAAAATTACAGTTTAATCTTTGTGCCCAATCTCTACATAGAGTTTAGAATGAATATTTTGAATGTAAAACAAATAAATTCAATAAATTAATTAAAAAATTAAGATTACAGTTTAATTTTTTTTTTTTGAGAATTACAGTTTAATTTTTGTGCCCAATCTCTACAAAAGAGTTTAGGACTAATATTTCCAAACTGGCAGGTTATCTTAGTACAAGAGGATGAGCGAGTCTGCACTGCCTGGTGGGGTTTCTAGAGGGGTCAGGAGGAGGTGGCTTACAAATCCCTTCAGGTCAGCTGGCAGGCATTCCCAACACACCCGCTTACCCTTTCCAGATGTCCTTTTAGGCAGACTCTGCTTCTACAGGATAAGTCAACAGTGGCTGCACAATGGCGCATGTCATGAATATGCCCTCGGGATGGAGACAGGCTGTTCTTCCTGGATTCATAGATGAAATGATATCCTTGTGTCAAAGGTCAATTTAATCCACTTGTCTTCACTTGCTTGCCATTTTAACCACTTTAATCATCTGAAACAATTGCAGTTGAATTCCCACTTGCCAGCCTGGCGCTGCCCTGATCCAGGTCCCCTGTCCTCCCTCCAACCTTGGCTTCTAACTGGTAGTATCTGCAGGAAGTGTACCCCAGGATGTTCGCTGGTCAAGACTCTGAGGCTCCAGTTATACTGGTGAGTGATTGCTGAGAGAAACCAGCAGCTTTGACCATTGGATTGAACACACAGAACTCTCATCCACACTTTCCTTTAAATGTCTGCTTTCCTGCACACTTTGAGAGAATTTAGGGGAACCATCAGCATCAGAGTTCTGGCATGTCTTCTCACTCCCTTTTGAGGGTGACCAACTCACAGTGGTTTGCACAGAACTTTTTCAGATTCAACACTGAAAGTTGTGTCCTGGGAGGTCCCTCAATTCTAGGCAAATCAGGACAGCCAATCATTCTAGTTTCCTTTCTTTCTTAGCTTCTAACTCACAAAGTCCTTCAGTGCTCAAGATAATTTGCAAGTGTCTGGGTTGGTCTGGGAATAAAGTATCTCTAGGAAAATAATAAAAGAATTTATTCCAAAATTACTGTCTTCCTTTGAAATGTAGTCCTTTAGATAAACATTAGAATCTTTGTGACAAGTTTCAGCCCCAAATGACAAATCGGCCTGCTTATTTGCTTTCCTTTTCTCCATGAGATAAACAAATAGAACAAGACAAAACAAAACACCAAACTTAACCAACAGCAATATACCACTGCAAAGGAGAGCGTTCACTTCATTATAAGGTCTCTCTCTTCTTATCAGTCTTGCTTTTCCTAATCCCATAAACAAAAATTTTTAAAAATGTTTATGGATTTCTTGTCTATTTATATTTCTTCCTGCTTCAAATATCACTTTGGGGCTGGACTGTGTCTTTGCCCAGCTCTGACTTCTTCCTTGAGCTCTAGAACCTCACTCCAGAAACCTCTTGTTCATTTCCAGCTGGATGTTCCATTAACACTTTAACTCAGCATATCCAGAGCATATGTACTTGAGCAATCTCCTTCCTCTTGTTATGACCATCGTTCAACCAGGTCTGAAAAGTAAAGTGCTCTTCCTTGTATGCAGTGAGAGAGAGAGAGAGAGAGAGAGCGAGAGAAAGAGAGAGAGAGAGAGAGAGAGAAGTCACTTAGTTTTCAAGTCACTTAGAATCTTCCTCCGTTCCATCTCCACCCCCACTGTTTTCATTTGCTTCTTGTCCACATTAGTGCACCCTCAGAATATTTCACTGCAATTCCTAGGGTAGCTTTCTAATTGCTTCCCTCTCTTCTTCTTCTTTTGATTTGGACAACCTTAAGAATTACCATCCAATGAACCTTTTTAAAGTGGTGTTGTGATTGGGTCATTTCTCAGCTCAAAAACCTTTACACAACTCTCTTGTTCATTGAGATAAGTACACTTCTTTAGTCTGGCATCTAAACCTTTTCAATGTGTTACCTAGGTTCATCTCCTACTGCCTTCTTACGTATAGATGAAACCCTCTGGCCCCAATGGGCTTTCCTATATATATACCCTAATCCTCTTAGTTTCAGTGGCTTTTCACTGATCCTTAAAATTGCCCTTTGGCAAAGCTTTGCTCACACTTTTATTCTTTCATAATACCTTTATACAGTTCATGTTCCCAGTTGTCAAAGGTAAATAAATGCGTTGAGGTGCATTTCAGATAATCTCTTCTGTTGGCAATATTTTCTAATCCTTCTCAATTGATGTCATAATATAAAATTTTTTAATTGCCAGAGGGCACATATACTCACCAGAGAGAGACAGAAAGAAAGAGAGGGAGGAAACACCAACTTCCAATGGGGCGTGGCCATACCTCAATTCTTTCTCCTTCATGTATCTACTCGGATGGGATTTTGAGTATACACGCACATGCATCCAGCATGTCTTTGCAGCTGCAGGGACCAGGATTTGAACTGTAGTCTGTCATGAGAGATCCAGCTTCTCTGAACCACTAGCAAACAGGGCCAGCCCTATGATACACATTTTAAACCTTCAATACTTTGAGTGTATGTTTCTTATACAACCTGCTTCACTATACCTTGTGTTATAGGTATCTGCCTACTTGTGTCCATGTTCTGATGAAACATAAAGTTCATAGAGGACTAACTTCTGTGGCACCTAGCAGTGTTCAACATAGCACCACTATGCACTAAAACTTCATCTGCTGAGTATTGAAAGATGGGTAGCATTCAGAAAAGGGGAGAGAGCAGAAAGGATCTGGGTGGAGAGAAGGTTAAAGATGTGGCTAAGGGTTGTGGAGACAGAGAAAAGAGAGAGGGGAGAGAACTTTGTGAAAATACCAGGAGGCTAGAGCAAAGGCTCTCTGAATGAAACTGTTGGAAGATAAATATTGAAAATATCAGTTGGAGCCACATTGCAAATGATTAACTGGGCTCATACGAGTAACTTAGAGTACAGTGATCTACCAGAGCTACCACGATGTGCTAATTCCATTTGAACTCTGTGACAATTTCCTATTTGAAAATAGGTAAAACTAAGTTTCTCAGACCAAGATACTCAAGGAGGAATAGGCAGCCTTTGGTGGGGACATTCTGCTGTGACCATTGTGTTATGCTCTATCACTCCTAGGAGTAAAATATAATTCTTTTCTCTCTCTTCAGCTTTGGGCTCTGCTCTCAGGAACTGATGGTAGGATAAGTAGCCTAAAGTGGTACTTAATAGAATGTTAACTTTATTTCACCTTAATAGCATGTCCAGAGTCAAGCATAGTAGAACAGCTTGGTAAGATTACTCGGAAAAAAAAGTGTTAAAGCCTAAGTGGAACATAAACATATTTAAGAAAATCAAACAATGCCCAAAGATCTGTACTGGAAAACATTGGGCACTGCCTTTTTCCTTCCCACATGTATACGGTTCCATAAAGAAAGTCACTTCCATCTTATCTGGTAATTATTTCCACACTTCTCATTGATAGTCTTATACTCCTATTAATTGATTTGTCAATTGTATGTCTTTTTTATTTACTTCCTCTTATAATAGGTGTGGATTTAACTCTTTTGGGCCCCAATTCTCCTCCTCATTCTTACCTAAATTAATATTATTTTAATAAAATCAGTAATCAGTGATTTTTATAATCATTGTTATGAATGAAGATTTCATTTCACTATGGAGTTAAGTAGAAGGATATGAGTTTCTTTTACTTGGTTTAATTTCTATATTTTATAAAATGAAAACAATGTTTTTATATTTTATGCGCTTCCATATAGATGTCTTAAATTTGTTTTCATTCTTTTACATGTGAGTTATTATATCATATGATCCATGGAAACATTTATTTCCTCTAGAATGTCATCTTGGAGTTCAACTTCTTCCTGATTTTTTTTGAACTGGCTACTCTATCCAAATAGTGAATATTAAGTTAGTGGATAACTAACTACAATGATAATTCTCAAGATTAATTAATAGAATGTATGATAAGGTTGACAAGATGAAGAAAAGGATAATAAATAATACTAATGAAAAATAATCCACAACACACTCATCAAAATATGAGCTCAGAGCTTCATGTTATACTTTGAATTCCTTGAGGTTGAAGCCTGTGTCATAGTCCCCTTTTCACCTTCAGTTTTTTACAGAGTAGAGCTCAGAATCCTATATTGAGTAAAGGAATATGATCAAGGGATTGAGAGAATACAGGGAGCTCTACACATGGAAAACATCTGGGGCATGAACTTGGAAATTCACAACTCCTTACACTCAGCACTGGCCAGGTCACTGAGGAGAACCACAGTGAGTCTTGAGCCTGGATGCTCTCTCCCTCCAGCTGGAACCTCAAGATAAAGTGCAAATGACCTGTTGTAGAAGACAGAAAATAAGAGACACAAGCTGATTTGTTCTGAACAACTTGCTCAGGTGCCTCAGAAAACAAAAGGTTATTTCAGGATTTTGTCCAAGTCCTACAGAACCTCAAATTGGAATTACCCTGAACAGGTCTGTTTATAGCCTGTAGGCATTGGCTTGTGACAAATGTCACCTAGTCAGGTGAGTGTCTCTGATCCCTGAGAAACCTTAGAGAAGGGTAAGAGTACAGGACAGTATGCATGCTATGGTGACTATCAATTCTTGGAAACAAAGCCATGACCTCTGTAAGTAGAGCAATAAGAAGAGAAGGGTGGGTCAGGGACATGTTGAAGTAGGATGTCCAGCTCTCTGGGGTAGTCAACGTTTCTATAGTATCAAGAAGAAGGATTTGAGAAACATTTTCTTACTGTCAAAATATCAGGGCCCTGCTTGCTGCCTTCACAGTGCTGGTTCACCTCTGGTTCTCCTATCCAGGTGTGGGCTCCCCCTCTCCCATCAGGCAGAGAGAAGAGCCATGGCTGATCAGCTCATCTCTTAAAGGAAGCAAAGGCACCGCAGCCCTGGTATGACATTCTAGGGTAATAGCTAAAAAGATGGAAAAAGAGGAAAGTAGGTAGACAGCTTTAGCTCTCATCATGGAAATGAAGGTAACATCAGGCTGCTTTGGAATGAACATGTATCAGTATCAGTAATGTGTCATGGGGTGGGGAATGACATGTGTGTACATGTGCCTGTGAACTCATGTGCTAGTTAGGCGCTGGGGATCACAGTCTGATGTGCCTGAGCATGTGTCTATATGTTGGTGCTTCTAATAGAAGTCAGTCTTTTTCACATGGATCTTTGAATTCCAGTACCTGTGTGCTGAATGTGAGCATCCTAGGAGCCAACTGTCCTCAATTTGCTTAATTTCTGTGTGATGTCCCTGGATGTTCCAGCATAGGGTAAATATCCGGGTGCAAGTTTGTGCCAAAAAATAGACTAAGCCTCTCATAACATTGGGATACTCAGAGTGTTGTTTTTGGATGATCCATTAGACATGGTTCTTTGGGACAGAAAATTAACCTGTGACTGCTAGTCCTAAAGCAGATTGGGCAGGACTGGGCCGAGAGAGAGAGAGAGAGAGAGAGAGAGAGAGAGAGAGAGAGAGAGAGAGACAGCACTCTCCAATGGGACATGGTCATACCACAATCCTTCTTTGCTCCATTTCTTTATCCCATCTGGATTTTGGACATGAATGCACTCATGCCCAACATATTTTTCAAGCCTCCGGAGTTCAGGATTAGAACAGCGGTTGGCCATGTAGGATCCAGCGCCAATATTCAGTGATTAACCACTGTGCTATAGGGATAGCCCATCATTTTGCTATTTTGAAGCAATATAATTTGCTTTTGACAATGTAAGCCTAAAGTATAGAGGGATCAGCTGAGCGTGATATCAGACACAATCTGGTTACATGGCTGACACTGGTGACCAAAACTTGAAGGACTTCTTTTGTCACTGAGTTCGTAAAAGGCAGTTACTTCTCTGGGAATGTACTGAGTTCCATGGTTCTCGGTGCGTCTGTGCATTATGATCACCTACGGAGCTTCATCCTGGACCAAGAAATTAGAATTTTTGGGCAAAGTGCCTGGACATTTCAAAGCATTCCAGCCATGGTTGTAATGTGTAGCCAGGGTTGCAAAACACTGAAATTGTGAACTTTTAGTTTAGAAACATGAATGCATTATAGATTATTAGCCAGAAAGCTAGATTATTAGTCTGAAACCTAGATAATTAGCCTGACACCCAGATACTGAAAGAATGGTTGCTATTTCGGTGGCTTCTGTGTCTTCTGTTCACATAGTCCTCGGGTTCATTGCTCAGCATGTGAAACTTTTATGATGTTTGGTGGACCACTTAGGTTTTCTCTCTCAGGAATTTGAAGGAAAGCTCACAAGCAATGGCAGATAGTTGACTTGAAAGTTCAGAGTGAGTTAGGTAGTCATAATAAGTCAATGACCATGTGCATTTATCAAGTAACAGGGACTCAGAGAAAGTTGGCCAAAAGAGGAAAGAGGATGAAAGAGTAACTGGAGAAGCAAAAGAATGATGGGAGAACAGAGATGGGAAGGATGGCCAGTCCCCAGAGACGCCATGGTTCCTGATCTTGTTGCGTTCTTTTTCCAGTTGCACTGCAACCAGAAGAACCAGGAGAAGTCTAACTGATTTAGAACTACAACTGAGGAAGTCAAAGCTACTTGAAGATGCTGTTTCTTCTCATCTTTAAAGCCTAGTGTATAGCTGTCTCCCTGTTTCAAATGTACTTTATTCTCCTCTCTGTCTCTTAAACACTGATTATTCTTTAATTAATTAATTTGTTTATTTTATTACTTCTTATTATAAATAATGATTTACATTTAATCATTGTACATATTTGTGAGGTACAGCGGTTTTTCAAAGCACGCATACAACATGTGATAACCAAATAAAGGACATAATATATTTATCATCATCAACAAAGAGCATCCCATTTATTATTTCATGCACCTTTGATCATCAGTCTACTAGGGTTTTGTTTTTCAATTTCTCTTTAAATAGTATGATGCCACTCCTACTTAGTTCTCTTAGAACAAATTACAGCTCACTCTTTACTTCCACTTGATTTGCTCCATATTTTTGTTTATTCCTTCCTACATTAAATTGTAATTTTCTGTTGACTTTTATCTCCTCCTAGATTTTGACCTTTTTTTTTTTCTTTAGAGATTTTTGCTATAGGGTGCATGTGCTCACAGAGAGGCAGAAAACAAGAAATCACACCTCCACCCCATGGGGGATGACCACACCGCAATCCCTTTTCCTCCATTCTTTTCTCATGATCTCGGGCATGCATGCACACATGCCTGGTGTAAGATTTAAGTCACCAGGTCTGGGACTTAAACCACAGTTGACTACATGGAAGTCCAGCAATGTAACCGTTATACCACCTGCTGTCCCTAAGATTTTGACCATCTTGAAGATAGAGGTAATGAATATTTCTTTCACTAGCAACTAATGTAATTTGTAAAATATAGAAGTTGCTTGGCAGAAGTTTCTTAATTGAATAAATTATTTTTCAAAATGTTTATTTATTTATATCTTTGATGAAAGACAGAGAGAGAGAGAGAGACATCACCAATAGGGTCTCCACACCATGATCCTACTGCCAGCCTCAGCCAAACTTTTTCACATCATGGGTACCCATGGGCACACCAGGATCCAAACCTAGGGCTTCCAATATGTTCCTGGCATCAAACAGCAGCACCCTACAGCCTACAACACCACAACTAGGCCCTCACTGGAATTGTTAGATTCTATTAACTGGTGATGACATTGACTATAGTATGCCTGGTGTGTACAGGGAGAACTTGGTATGTGAACCTCTGACCTTGCGATCTCAGGATCACAGAGTGGTATGTTAAAAGATCAAATGGGCCTGAGTTTGTTGAACTTTGTTTTTTCATACACTAGAAAAACATGGGTAAGCAAAACTTTTTCATAATTGGATCTGAAAGTTGCAAGCAATTTTCTCTAGTAATTTTTTATTTAAAATACTTGCTAAAAACCCTTAGCAAAAAATTCTCCTTTTCTGTCTTAAAATAATTTAAAAAGAGAACTAAAAGGCATAACAATAGTAAGAATTAGTGAATTAAACTGTACCTTTGTTGTTATTTCATAGCAATATACCTTTACAAATTAATTATCTAAGCTATTAAAATAAATCAGCATAACTACCCCAGCCTGGAATTGCGAAATTTCAACATAACTCTTACTATAGTGATGCAGTTGTTTTCATAAATAATAACTTGAATTGCATCAGTGGCTGTGCAAATACACACACCTGGAGTCAAAATGGATCAATATTTTGCATATTTACTTAAATAAATAATGTGATGCCTATGACTATTGGTGGAGTTCCATGGACACCACAGAAGCTTCGTATCCAAGAGCAATTTCTTTTTGGCTGTGACCCTTGATTTATGACTCTGGATGTATTCAGCAAATAGCCCTATTATGCAGTAAAGAATCCTGTTCTACAACCCATAACTGGCTCATCAGATAGCCAGTAATGAGCCAAGGGTAAATCAACGGGCATCCATTTTAATCTAAGCCTTTTCTCTTCTATTAGGAACACATGTCCTTTATCCTCATTCCTCACTCCACTCCTTTCTTCTTCTCTACTAGTTCCTTTCATCTTTTTTTTATTTCTCTTAAGCAGCTTTATTTAAGGTATAATTTATATGCTATAAAATTCACCCTTTTTAAGCATATGTCAATGAACTTAAGTACATTTGTAGAGTTGTACAATCATCACAATCTAGTTTTAGCATATTTGTATAACCTCATGCCCATTAACAGTCACTTCCCATTTCTACACTAAACCCAATGCAATCACTATTTCTACTTTGTTTCTGTATGTTTGCTTTTTAACATTTTACAGAAATTAAATGATACACTGTATGTTCTTTAATAAATTACTTAATTAATTAATTTTCATATACAAGGGTCTATTTTCTGCATATGTTCTCAGAAAACAAGAAATACAGTTTTTTTGTGTGGGTATTTCTTTTTTTTTTTTTTTTTTTGGAGAGGTTTTTACTATAGGGCGCGTGTGCTCGCCAGACAGACAGAGAGAGACATAGAGACAGAAAGCGAGAAATCACCCCCCAGGGGGGATGGTCATGCCGCAATCCCTTCTCCTCCATTCTCCTCTCGGGATCTTGGGCACGCACGCACATGCGCCCGGCGTGAGTTTTAAGCCACCGGGTCTGGGACGCGAACCGCGGTCGACTACGTGGGAGTCCAGCGACATAGCCATTATGCTAACTGCTGGTTCCCTGTGTGGGTATTTCTATTTATAAAAATTCTTGTTGATAGAAAGTGGATGAATAAGGAAGATTTGTTGTTGAGTGAAGCAAGTCAGGCTATGAAAGAGAGACATTGTGTGTCTCTACTTCTCATATACCGACTGTCCGCACTCTATGGTAGAGACAGAAAAACTGCAGAACATACAAGTATTAAAAATTGTAATGGACACTAGAGACAAAGTAGAAAGAGAGTGTGTGTGTGGGGGAAGAGCGTAGGAAATTTGGGGGGGAAATGGAGAGGTGGGACAGATAAGTTCTATTATCTGTTGATGAGGATGTGTATGGTGGTCTCAACTGGGCTGCACTGAGGTATATATCATGCTGGGTAAAGTCTCTTCACAATCTAAATGATGTATAGCGATTTAATGTATAAATAATAATTTAAAAAATATTAAAAAAATTGAAAAAATTCTTGTTGAGATTCACATGAAGTGGTAAGATATAGTTCAGAAAGGTCACATTTACCCTTAACCCAGTTTTTATAATTATCATCCTTAAAAACAGTATTACAACCAAGATAAAACGTTGATAGTCAAGATACTAAGTTCAACACTCATGTTTTCTTTTTAACATGTATAATGATAAATAGCCTGTAATGATCCAATATCCTCTATATTAACTCTCAGTTGTTTGAATATCTGAAATAGGATAGGGCAATGAGAAAAATCATCAGGTAAACTACATTAGATAGAGGCAACAGAGTGTGGTAGAAAAATTCAATTTCCCAGAGTTTTCGTTGGCCCCTTCTATGCTCCAGGTAATAGGAAAGCTCGGAGTATAGAGGAAATGTAAACTACTAGCCACCACTTGTGTGCAACATGCTAGAAATTTGCAGAGTGCCATAGAAGCATTCAAAAATTCGCTAGTATGGCTGTGGAGGCAGAGTCGGGTAGGCTTCTTGGAAAAGATGGTATCTGAGCTGAGTCTTTTAGACCTTGGTGTAAAAATACATATAAATATTTTTACTTTTACATATATATCAATACTCTATTGTTTTGATTTCTGTAGAAGAGGTTTTCTTTATTTTTAAAATTTTCTTATATTCTGATGCTCATTTTATTGATTGTATCCTCCTCTCTCCCTCTCCATAACTTCTTAATCTCCTCCTGGTCATTCCACCTTACTCATTGAAGACTCAGGCATCTGGCTGAGAATTATCTTTTTTACCCTAAATCCTGCCTTCATTTTAGGTAATTTCTGTGTCTATGTGGTTAACCCATTCAAGACCGTAGCTTCTCTGGCTGTTCTCAAGGCTCTTCTACCTAAACTCCACTGCGGGCTCAGTGACGTCCAACTTACAGATTCAAGTCTATAGAACTTCCATGTCTAGTTCTGCTTTTTTTTGAGAGGTTTTTGCTATAGGGTGCATGCACTCGCCAGACAGACAGAAAGAGACAGAGAGATAGAAAGTGAGAAATCATCCCCCGGGGGGATGGCCACGCCTCAATCCCCTCTCCTCCATTCTCCTCTCGGGATCTTGGGCACGCATGCACACTCGCCCAGAGTGAGTTTAAGCCACAGGGTCCGGGACGCGAACCAGGGTCGACTACGTGGGAGTCCAGCGACATAGCCATTACGCTAACTGCTGGTCCCTAATTCTGCTTTTGATAAACTTGGCCATTTCATTCATATTGGCTCTGCCTTTCTCTAAAGTAACAATTCATTATTTTTAACAAGGTACTTAAATCACAGACACAGAAGACACAGAAAAGGATTGTGAGGAAGACTGAAGCTTGTAAGTATGTCCCCTGCAGATAAATAACTTTATTTAGGAGCAGTCATAAGAAAGGTAGAGAAATTTAGTCTGAGGCAGAATTTCAGCCCCACATCTTTACTGTAACATTTTTTAAGTTGTTGTAATAACTACTTTGACTCCACTTTAGTAGTCCAATCTTGATATGCCACTGTTCTTTTACAGAGAACAAATGGTTCTTATGCTGGCTTGGTGAAATGAAAAGGAATATAAAATAAATATAGAATGAGAAATAATAAACAGGTAGTCTAAAATTTATGAATGAAAGAAGTTTTTCAACCTTCAAAAATGTATTTAGATTACAGCTTCCTAGAGACGAATGTTGGGAAAGTTTCTAGAAGGCCTCAGGGCTAAATAAACCTAAAGTTGAAACAGAACATTGCACAATGCATACATGTATCAAAATATCATATTGTACTTCATACATATATGCAGTCACTATTTGTCAGTTAAAAACAAATATCAAGGAGGCCAGTAAATGGTGTAGTGGTTAAGGCATTGAACTTCCACATGGCTGACCACAGTTCAAGTCCTGGACCTGGTGGCTTGAAAATCATTCAAAATGTGGATGTGTGCCCCACATCCTGAGAGAATGGAGAAGAAAGGATTGTAGCATGGCCTGCTCCCTGGAGGTTAATTTTTCATTTTTGCTCTCACTGTCTCTCTTTCTTTCTCTCTGGTGAGTGCACATGCCCTATGACAAAACAAAAATTTAAATAAATAAATAATTGGGCTAGCCCTGTGACCTGGTGGTTAAGAGAACCAGATCCCACATGGCCAATTGTACAGTTCAAATTTTGGCCCCAGTACTTTGAAAAATACACCAGGCATCAGTGCATGAGTGTCCAAAATTTCAAGAGGCTAGAGAAATGAAAGAGAAGGGACTGCAGTGTGATCATTCTCTACAAGGAGGGATCCTTTCTCAGTCTCCCTTTTGCTCCATTTCTCTGTCTCTGGCAAGTTCAAGTGCCCTCTGGAAAAAAGAATAAATTAAATATTCAATTTTTCAAAAAATAATTATTTAAAAAATAATAATAATTATTATTATTATTATTTTTTTTGGAGAGGTTTTTTCGGTATAGGGCGCGTGCGCTCGCCAGACACACAGAGAGAGACATAGAGACAGAAAGCGAGAAATCACCCCCCAGGGGGGATGGTCACGCCGCAATCCCTTCTCCTCCATTCTCCTCTCAGGATCTTGGGCACGCACGCACACGTGCCCGGCGTGAGTTGTAAGCCACCGGGTCCGAGACGCGAGCCGCGGTCGACTATGTGGGAGTCCAGCGACATAGCCATTACGCTAACTGCTGGTTCCCAAAAATTATTATTATTTTTTAATTTGCTATAGGACACATGCACTCACCAGGGAGAGACTGAGAGAGAGGGAAACTGAGAAAGCAAGCCACAAGGTATGGGATTCGAATCATGGCCAGACATGTGGGAGCCATACCTTAACCACTACACCACCCACCGACCCCCAAATATTCTATTGTTTATACAACATTTATAATTGAACAAAACTAAAAAAGCAGTACATTGAATTTAGAAAAAGATGTTTAATATTAATATTACAAGTTGAAGTTTTGGTACAAGCAGACTAATAAAAAGAGAGTGAAGACCGAGAAGGAAAGTTTCTTTTTTCTCTGCAGGTATCTTCTGTATATGTCCCAGGGGCGATGAAGGATTCTTTGGATTCTTTGTCATTTTTCAATTTGATTTAAAACCCATGAATTTTGAAAATGGCAACTATCATTGACCTTTCGTGTGTGTGTGTGTGTGTGTGTGTGTGTGTGCATTTTATTATTAATAAAGCAAAAATTACAGAATTTTTTCTTCAACAGAATACTTTTCATTCTTTTGTCTATTAAATGTTTCTTTTCTTTACCTCTACCACCCATTCTTCTCTCTCAGTCTCTGGTATCTACACTTATCCTCTCAGCTATAGTATCTTTGGATCTTCCAGTTTCTGCCATAAAGTTGCAGATATTTGGTACATATTGAGCATGGATGAACACTGTGGCTTACTTTGTTTAACATTAAGTCTTCTATATTTCTCCACTTTGAATCAAATTATAGGATCTCATTGTTTCTTATGGTTAATATACCACAGTGTGTATGTGCCACAGTTTTTCAATGCAATCATCAGTTTTTGGACACTTAGCCTAATTCTATGTCTTGGTGATTGTGTATAATGTTGCAATAAATATGAATGTACAAGTATGTTTCCAACTGTGTAATTTCTATCCTTTGGGTAAATATCAAGGAGTGGGATTACTGGTCATATGGTAGTTCTATTTGTAGGTTTTTGAAGAACCTCCATATTGTTTTCCACAAAGGGTGTATTAATTTACCTTCCCAGTAACAGTAAAAGGGTTCCCTTTTCACCACAGCCTGGCCAGCACTTGTTCTTTATTTTTTTGATGCTAGCTATTCTAACTGGGGTTAAATCTCATTGTGGTTTTAATTTGCATTTCTCTTATAATGAGAGACTTGGAACATTTTTTTCATATGCTTTTTTGACTGTTTGTAATTCTTCCTTAGAGAGTTGTCTATTCATTTGCCCATTTTTAAATTGCATTATTTATTTTACCAGTAAGCTGCTTGAGTTCCCTATATATTCTGGTTATCAATTCCTTGTTTTAGGAATAATTTGCAAATATTTTCTCACATTCTGAGAATTGTCTTTTTCACTCTGTTGTTTCTTTTGCTGTGAAGGAGATTTTTAGCTTGATGTAATCCCATTTGTCTATTTTTGGGATTATTGCCTGTCCTTTAGGATCTTATTTAGGAAATCTTTGCCTACTCCAATGTCTTCAAGAGTTCCCCCAAAGTTTTTTTTTAATATTTTTGACACATTTTGAGTTGATTCTTGTCAATGATGAGAGATAGTGATCCAGTTTCATTTTTTCTGTGGGTGAATATTCAGTTTTTCCAGTACCATTTGCGAAAAAGACTTTGTTTTCCCCATTGCATTGTCTTGTACCTTTTGTCAAAGATCAATTGGCTGGGGAACCAGCAGTTAGCATAATGGCTATGTCGCTGGACTCCCACGTAGTCGACCGCGGTTCGCGTCCCAGACCCAGTGGCTTAAAACTCACGCTGGGTGCGTGTGCGTGCATGCCCAAGATCCCGAGAGGAGAATGGAGGAGAAGGGATTGCGGCGTGACCATCCCCCCTGGGGGGTGATTTCTCATTTTCTGTCTCTATGTCTCTCTCTGTCTGGCAAGCGTACCTGCCCTATAGCGAAAATCTCTCAAAAAAAAAAAAAAAAAAAAAAGATCAATTGGCTGTATGACTTGGGTTTTATTTCTGGATTCTCTATTCTGTCTCATTGGTCTGTGTGTCTATTTTGGGGCCACCACCATGCTGTTTTGATTATCACCACTTTGTAATATAAATTGAAGTTGGGTCGTGAGATGCTGCTTACTTTATTCTTTTTTTGCACAGTATTGTCTTTGCGATATAGGGTATTTTATGATTATTTTTTTCTATTTCTGAAAAGAATGTCACTGGCACTTTGAAATCACACTGAGTATGTAAATTAATTTGGATAGAAATGACATTTTGATTATACTGATTCTTCTAATTCAAGAACATAGAATGTCTTTTCATTTCTTCTTATCATACTCAATTCCTTTTTTCAGTTTTTCATAGCTTTCCTTGTAGAGGTCATTCATTTCTTCAGTTAGGTTTATTCCTAGGTATCTTATTCATTCCATGCTATTGCAAATAGAATTACTTTTTTTTCAGTTTTGTCTCAGTTTGTTCATTGTTGATATTGATTTTTATATTAGCTAATATCCTGCTGCTTTATTGAATTCACTTATTATTTCTATGAGTTTTTTGTATGTGTAGATTTTGTTGAATTTTCTATAAGTATAATCATATTATCTGCAAATTGGGACAGTTTAGCTTCTTCGTTTCCTATCTGAATGCCTTTTATCTTGCTCTCTTGTCTAACTGCATTGGCTAGGACTTCAAGTACCATATTGAAAGGGAATGGAGACAGTGGGTAGCCTTATCTTGTTCCAGTTTTTAGTGGGAAAACTTTCACCTTTTCCCCATTCAGTATGATGTTAGCAATAGGTCTATCATATATGGTTTTTATTATGTTGAGGAATGTCCCTTCTACCTTAATTTTGCTGAGATTATCGATCATGAAGGGATAATGTATTTTAACAAATGCTTTTTCTGCATCAACAGATATGGTCATATGGATGGTTTTTATCTTTCTTTATGTAATGTGACATATTACATTTATTGTTTTGAATATATTGAACTATTCTTGCATCCTTAGGATAAAGCCAACTTGGTTATGATATATAATTTCCTTAATACGCTGCTGAATTCAGTTTACTGGTATCTTGAGAATTTTTGCATCAGTATTCATAAGGGATATTGGTCTGTAGTATTTTTTTTGTTGTTATGTCTTTGTCTCATTTTGGCATCATGGTGATGGAGGCTTCATAGAATGAGTTTGGGAGGGTTCCTTCCTTTTTGGCTCTATAGAAAGAGTTTGAGAAGAATTGGTATTAGCTCTTCTTTAAAAGTTTTGTAGAATTCCGAAGTAAAGCCATCTGGACCTGAGCTTTTCTTTGTCGGGAGACTGTTACTGATTCAATCTCATCACTTGTTATTGGTCTATTCAGGTTTTCTATTTTATCTTGCCTGATTCAGCCTAGAAATATGTACATGTCTAGACATTTGCCCATGTCATCTACGTTTTCTATTGTAGTTTGTTGGCATATAGTCACTCATTGTATTCTCTCACTTTTTGAATTTTTTTATTTATTATTTATTTTTTTTTGTATTTCTGCTGTATCAGTTGCAACAGTACCAGCTTTGTTTTTCTGATTTTTATCTCTCTGGTTCTTTTCTCTGTTTTTCTTGAATAGTAGAGATAATAGTTTGTCCATTTTGTTTATCTTTTAAAAAAACCAGCTTTTTAATTTTGTTAATTTTTTGTATAGTTCTTTTATTCTCTATTTCATTTATTTTAGCTCTAATATTTATTATTTCTTTTCTTCTGTTACTTTTGGGGAATTTTTGTTGTTGCTTTTACAGTTCCTTGAGATACGATGTTAAGTTATTTACTTGCCTCTTTTTTTTTTTTTTTTTTTTTTGTATTGAGCACAAATGGCTATGAACTTCTCTCTCCTGACTGCTATCTCTATATCTAAAAGGTTATGGAGAGTGGTGTGTTCATTTTCATTGGTTTCAATAAATCTTTTGAATTTTGTCTTAATTTATTCTGCAATTTGAAAGCCATTCAGGAGTAAATTCCTTAGTTTCCGTGCTTTTGTGTATTTTTGAGGGCTCTGTTGGTGGTTGACTTTAAATTTAATTCCATTGTAGTCAGAGATGATGCTGGATATAGTTTCTATACTTTAAATTTGTATAGGCCTGTTTTTTTTTTTTTTTTTTTTTTTTTTTTTTTTTTTTTTTTTTGAGAGGTTTTTACTATAGGGTGCGTGCACTCGCTATGCAGACAGAGAGAGACAGAGAGAAAGTGAGAAATCACCCCCCAGGGGGGATGGCCATGCCGCAATCCCTTCTCCTCCATTCTCCTCTCGGAATCTTGGGCACGCATGCACACACGCCCAGTGTGAGTTTAAGCCACCGGGTCGGGGACTTGAACGCGGTTGACTACGTGGGAGTCCAGCGACATAGCCATTACGCTAACTGCTGGCCCCTGTATAGGCCTGTTTTGTGCTCTATTATGTGGTGCATCATTGAAAATATTTCATGTGGAGATGAGAAAAAAGTGTATTTTGCAATTGCTGAGTGAAATGTTCTATATACATCTGTTAGGTCCATTTGGTTTATAGCATCAACTAACTCTTGCGTCTCTTTATTTTTTGGCAGATGACCTGTCCAGTGGTGACAGTGGGATGTTAAAATATCCAATAATTGGTATTAGCAGATGGCAAAATGGTTACATCACTGGACTCCCACATAGTGGACTGCAGTTTGAGTGCTGTACCTGGTGGCTTAAAACTCACGTTAGGTGCATGTGTGTGTGCACCCAAAATCTGTAGAAGAGAATGAAGGAGAAGGTATTATGGTGTGGCCATCCTCCCGGGGGATGATTTCTCGCTTTCTGTCTCTCTCTCTCTCTGTGTCTCTGACGATTGCACACACTGTGTGAAAATCTCTCACTAAAAAAATAAACTAATAATTAGTGGGTTGCAGTCTATACCTCCTTTTAGATTTAACAGTCATTCTTTTACATATTTGGGTACCCTGGTGTTGGGTGTATACATATTTATAATTGTTATTTTTTTTTGGTGAATTAATCCTTTTAGAACTATGTCCTTTGTCTCTTTTTACCCTTTTTATCTTATAGTCTAGGTTGTCTAATATCAGTATCATGACTTCTCCCTTTTTTCATTTCTGTTTGCATGAAACAACTTTTTCCAGCCCTTAGCCCTTTGCTTTCAGTCTATGTATATTTTTCTCAATGAGATGTGTTTAAATAGAAAGTCCCCTTTCTTCCCCATTGAGCCAATCTGTTTCTTTTAGTTGAGGAATTTAATGTATTAACATCCAGTGTTATTATAGATATGTGTGGCTTATTCCTGTCATTTGGTTACTTATTTTTTTCCTACTAATTTTGTATTTTCTTCTATTTATTCCTTTAAGTGTTTCCTGGTGAACTTGTCTACTTTTCTTTTTTGTTGTTGTTTTGTTTTGTTTGTTTGTTTTTTTGTTTTGTTTCTTTTTAAAAATTTTTAATTTCTTTTGTACATTAAATCACATATGTCACTTAGCTTGTAAAGTCAATGTTCCTACATGAATCCATTTCTCACCAGTCCAGTTGGGGATAGTATACATGTTTTCAGCAACAGATAATAACCCATTTCTTTGTCCCATAAATGTCTTGACTCTGAATTCTCTCAGGTTTTGTTTATCTGGAAATAATTTTATTTCTTCCCATTTGAAGGGTAATCTGGTTTCTCCTCCATAATCTGGCTTGCTTCATTTACACATCTTGTTCTCTACTGGGGTGGTTTTAGACCATCAGACAGAATGAAGGCATAGAGGAGTGTTATCTGAGCTCAGAAATTTGGGGTGAAAGGAGACACAGATGTGAGTGTGAGAAAGAATGCTTACGGGCTATGCCAGGTGGAAAAAAAGGTGGCAATGGTGGAAAACAGTGGTTTATGTGTGCTCTTCTGTAAATAGAGAAAGAGAACTGGAAAGAGTTTGTCAGATGTTTCGGCTCTTATATGAAGACAATTAGCTATGTTAGAGACAGATAGAGAACAGGCTCTTTATGTTTATGGTATTTGTAGATATGGGCCACAATCTCTTTTCTTATTCTGTAATTTCTACTTTTAATGTCTGAACATAAGTTTCCCAAATCAAGCTGCTATTATTGCCTTAAATTCTCAAATATTTCCTCTTTTTCTAAGTAAATTCCCTATGTAATATTCAGTTTTTTGCTAGCTGGCTGTCAGGAATACATAATTTGCCATAATTAGTGGTTAACACTCTTTTGGGAAAGCACAGCTCCTCCACAGCAATTTCACTGTCAAAATGTATAAGACATGTGATATGATACTTCACTCCTTTAGAAATAGTGCCAGGAACTGATAACTGAGAGCTGAGTAGGGACCTGCAAAGACCTGCTTTAGCAGGAGATACTGTGAATTGTTTGGAATAAGAAAATCCTCAATGAGCACTTGATTCTCATTATGGGTAATTTAATTTTCTGAATATCTGAGAAAAGCAGTATCATAGCTCCTTTATTAATTCCCATTAACTTATAATTTCCTGCTAACTGCACTTTGTTCCTCTATGAGATGTTAAAGAGGGTTTGCTCATCAGTCAAAGTCCCTAAGTACTAAATAGATCAAGGTGAAATGACATCAGCAGTTTTAAGCATTTTTAGGGGGATAGTTGGAAAGGACTAGCTGGCTTTTGTGTGTGTGTGTGGTAGATGTAGGGTAAGATAGAATGTGACTCAGCATTTCTGAAAGAGGAAGTGACTAAGCAGTAGGTCTAAGATGAGAGAACCATCCATAATAAGGAGGGTAAAGGGTAGGCAGATAGCCGCAGAGATCCTGTTGGTGCGATGAACGGAGCATGGATGAGGTGTGCTATAGGGCCAGTGGAGGGGGGGATAGGAGGTGGTTATAATAGAGCCAAGTTTCCATTTTCACTTTGCAGTATTTTCTTTTTATTTGTTTATTTATTTATTTATGGTTAATTAATTAATTAATTTTACATTCATTCACTGAGCATACAAAATGTGATTTCCCATCCAGAATATACTGCTTAGTGACTTAATTATCAACATATGTTATTGTTGATAATTTTCCATTTTTAGTTTCATATATATGTATATATATATTTCCCCCCATTTCTCACCTTCTGTCATTTCCTGCCCTCCTCTCACACTATGTCTGGTGTCTACTGCTGCTTTCTATTCTTTTCTCCCTCCCACATTTTATTGATAAAAAAATCTTAAATAATTTAACTACTTTCAATAGCAAGGTCAGCTGATATATACATATCTGTGAATACATGTCTGACTTTAGCTGTGAAACTGAATAGAATGAATATACTATAAAAACACACAGCTGATGCTATATAGTTTACTGCAGTCATTAAATAGGTACTTCTAAATATATTTTTTAATTTCAAGAAAAGTAGTTTTAACTTTAATAAATCAAAATGAAAGAAATGCTAAGAGAGCTTTGCTTAAAACTGAAAGCCAGGAAACAGGTTAGGATTCTGTTCAGAGTAAGTACATGAACCTATCAGCACCTCAAGGCAAGACAAAAATCCTTGAATCTGGAAAACAAAGCCTAGAAGAAAATCAGTAAATTTTAGTCAATAGTCATAAGATTCTATTTCATCAGTTCAGTTTCATGTCCTTAATCTATCTTCTATTGTGGTCTGATCTTGCTGATTAAATTTGGGGCTATAACATTCAACTCCAGACTTGTTCCTACCATTAACTTGGCCATTTTCTTAGTTGGTTTTGAACTCTTATTTCTGTGTGTCTGTATTTAGTTCTCCTGGTGTAATACTCCCTTCAGAATTTCTTGGAGAGCCTGGTGTTGGTAAATTCTTTCAGTTTTTTTTATCTGAGAATGTTCTTGTCTTTTCTTCTCACATGAAAGGTAATCTTGCCTGATACAGTATTCTTGGTGGAAATTGCTTTACCTTTAATACTTCAAATGTAGTTTCCCATTCTTTCCTTGCTTGCATTGTTTCCGAAGAGAGGTCCACTGTTAACCTGATGGGATATCCTTTGTAGGTAACTTGATGTTTCTCTCTTGCCAGTCTTTGTATCTTCTCGTTGTGGTTTTAGTCAATCTGGCTATAACGTGTCTTGGAGAAGATCTTCTTGGGTTGATTCTATTTGGGTCTTTTGTATTTCTTGGGTCTGGATCTTTGAATGCCTCTCTAGGTTTGGAAAGTTTTCTTCCAGGATTTCATGGAATAGGTAACCAATGCCCTTATTAGTCTCTTTGCCTTCTGGGATACCAATTTATCTGGATGTTGGGACATTTGATGCTTTCTAGTATTTCTCATATATTATTCTCATTTTTTAGGGGACAATTTTCTCGGTCTTCATGGTGGATTTTTCTAGGCCAGTGATTCTATCTTCTACATCTGAAATTCGATTTTCTGTATGATCTAATCTGCTTTTAATACTTTCAAGGAAGGTTTTGACTTCCTGTATTATAACCTTTATCTCTAACAGTTCCATCTGATTCTTTTTTTATAGTGTATATTTCCTCTTTCAGTTCTTACAAGAACTTCCTCAGCTCCTGGAACTCATTGAGTCCCTTCTCTTGCCTCTTCTGCAGTTCATTATCTCTCTTCTCTTCCATCTCTTTTAGCTTTTTTATTATGAATATTCTAAATTCCTTATTTGATATTTCTGTGATTTCCATTGTACTGTCTGAGGATGAAGAGGAGTTATTATTTTCCCTTGGAGGAGAGGTATTTTCTTAGTTTCTCATATTTCTTGTGACCCTGTGGTGACTTCTGGTTGTCTGATGGATTCTGCATTTCTTCCTAAATCAAGAAGTTTAATCTGAGCATTCAGAGGCATGCGCAAGGAGATGATCTTCAATCTCTCTTCCATTCCATTTTTCACTCTTGTGCTTCAGATTCAGTGAGAATTGAGAAATATTCTGACCCTAATCATATTCAGATGTTTGGATACTGTTCACTTTGATCTGTCTGGACACTTAGTGCATGGAGGCTGAGTAGCCAAGGAATGAAGTTAAAGGAAAAAGGAGAAAAATTAGAGAAGAGGAAGGAAGAAGAAAAAATAAAATAAAAAGAAGAAAGAAAAAAGATGATAAAAATTTTGTATTTCAATTTTAAAAAGCAAAAAATAAAAACTGTGCTGCAGGAAAGCAACATTTCACAGCTTAAGTTTGGTATCCATCTCAGGATGGGCCTGGGTTTGTACCTTTCCTAAAAGGGAGGGGGAAAGAAACAAATTAGCATAAAAAAGGAGGGGCTTGAGAGCCCAGAGAATATTTTACCATAAAAAAAATGAAAAAAAAAGAAAAGACACAGGAATGTTTGGAAAAGACACAGAGAAAGAGAAAGAGAGAGAGAGATATGGAGAGAAGGATAAAGAGGTAGCCCTACCCACTAGAAAGGAATCTAGAGGGGGAAGTCTCAGCAGAATATCTTTATTTTTAGACCCTGAAAGCAATATTTAACAGCTCAAGTTCAATAGTCAAGTTTCAGGATGGGCCTGGGTTTGTATATTTCCCACTAGAAAAGATGATGGAGGTAGAAGTCTCAGAAGAATATCTTAATTTTTAGTCCCTGAAAGGAACATTTTACAACTCAAGGTCAGTAGCCAACTCAGGATTTCACTCTGTAGTGTTTTCAGTTGAAGTGCTTAAATAATTGAACAGACAAAACTGAACTCTTAGGGCAGATGATGCAATATGTGATGAGGTATGTTGGTGTAGAGTGTATGCAAGGTCACACTGCACAAAAGTCTAAAGTTTGCAAGCCAAAGGGCACCTCTACTCTGCTAGATGACACTAGGTGCTTGTCCTAGATAGAGTAAGGGTTGTCTGTATCATCAACATGAAATGAAGACACCGATAATGGCTGCTTTCTAGGACTGTAGAGAGAATCCAATGAGGCAAGTTCTGCAGAAGCATGACAAAGCTGTCATTTCTGTGAAGTGGAGCAACAGAACAAGAGGACTGTTCACAGGGTTGACCTTTAGGCGCCGGAAGTGAGTACATCCTTGGGTTGATGGAGCAGGCAGGGAGCTGCTCTTGTTGACAAAAGATGCAAAATCACTTTGGTTTTGACCTTCACAATAAGGGAATTCCAAGAACATGTTCCATTTCCAAACTTTTTGCTCTTTATTTTATTACTATTTTGTTAATTTCAAATTTATATGAACATTTTATCAGGAAATCCATTTGCTGTTGATAAGTTTATATAACATACAAAGTTATAAATTGAGAACAAAGAGAAAAGAGGCACATCCAGGGGGCATCTTCCCTGAACTCTGGTCTCTGAGGAAAGGCAGGAGCGAGGCAAAAGGGCAGTGTGTGTGAACAAACATAAAAAACACTCAAGGTTTTACACATTTTCTCTCTCCACTCACATATGCATGCATGTATTTGTATTTCCTGGCCCTTTTATAATTGTAAAAAGGTCCTCTGTTTCTCAAGTTGGTCCTCCTAATACCTAGATGCTCATTTCCTTTTTCTAAAAACAGATGTTTTTCCTACTTCAGCACCTCTCTTATTCCTAAGTTTCTAAGAAAACAAGAAATCAGGGGGCCTGGATTTTCCCTCCTGGGTGCCCAGAGAAAAGAACTCTTAATTCAGTGTCTTTGCTCTTGAATTGTCTGTATGGTGACTCTGTTTCCTGCACACTGCCTCAGAGGTCTCAGGTCTGGGAGTTGGATAGAAGCTCTTTACCTCAGTTGCTCACTGCACTTGCCCTGTTGTCCACTGGATCCTGCTCTGAGTCTTGGTGGCAGGATGTGACCTGGTACTGGTGAGTCCCCTGACCTTCCACTCAGTCTTTGTCATGCACTTACATTGTCACCACAGCACTTATCACAATTTGTCACTTTAACTTATTTACCCTCTGTTTTCCTAGTTTGATTGGAAGATCCAGACTGTTTGGTCCCCAGTGTGAGGCCAGAGCAGGAGCAGTTCAAGCACAGTGTGCCATACTTTTCCAAATGAGTGAGTAGATGATGCTCAAGTTGCATTGTCCTTCTGCTCACTGTTACACTAACAGGACTCCACCTCCATGTTGATCTTATCTTGCCTTCCCTCTGGGAGAGCAAAGAAGGGTCTTCTGTTCCACCTCACTCCTGCCCTTTCTCAGAGATCAGAGTTCAGGGCCAGTTCAGCCTAGACTCCCTCTGGACATTTCTCTTTTCTCTTCTTGGACCTTTCTAGGCTTGTAACTGCTTAGCATGTGTTCCTCTTGCATCACTGTTTGCCTCTAATTCTTGCCTCCAACTGATCTGCTTACCCTGGTGTTCTGACCACCTGCCATTTACAAAGGCCTGAGAAGAGTTGAGATGTTCAGGCAATTTCTCCTCCTCCCTCTGTCTCATTCCTCACCCCTGATTTTTTACATTCTCAAGAGTCTAAGCATGCTCCAGTATGCTGATGACCAAACTTTTGCTGCAAAGAACCAAGGTGATTGTACTGCTACCCACTCTGAGTTTCCAGTGTATTACAGGGGTAGCAAAACAGTTTCATAATTTAAAAGGCACAGGGATAATTGGGATAATTCAGCCAGGAGACACAAGAGGTTGACCGGGATAAGGAGAAATGTACTAATAAGGGATAACTTTCCAATGAGTTAGGGTAGGGTTGGCTATGGAAATGCATGAGATATCTCATATTTGACATTTTAAGAGAGATCCAAAGAGTAAAACCTACAGCATGAAGGATTTAGAGAAAAAGGATCAGGATCTCTTATCAGTGAAGATACTTGACAGGAATCAGTGAGGGGAATGGAAGACACATGGAAGAGTCCAGACGGTCACTTGCAGATGATGTGTGACCATGTCCAAAGCATGGGCTGAATGGCCACCTGTAGCCTTGACCTGCCTGTTTCGGGTTAGCTAAGGCTGTGCTTAGTCTGTTTGACAGGGGCTGCCTTGTCTCCTCACGCAAGCTGAGTTTGCCTGAGTCATAGAGGTGAAGAAGTTGAGCTGAGAGGGGATCTGTTCTGTAGAAAAGAAAGGAAATTCTCTGTGGGCTGCCACAGAGGCTGCACTGAGGAAAGCCCAATGCAGAGAAAAGTCTATTCTAGATAAAGTTAGACTTTTTCTATGTTAACTTTGCTTGTACTAAATAATTCACTTTGTAAAATAAAATCCTGGAATATAAAATTACTCAGCAAGTACAGATGTCTTAAAACATATCTCAGAGGGTTTGTCCTATGCTGTGGGTTCCCAATTGCTGGGTTGAAGCTGTGATTCAGAGTCTTGAAGGAAAGACTGTGGTGAATCATAGACAACAAGGGGAGGAATAACCAGCCATCAAGATGGGGCAGGGTAGGATCTGGAAAAGGAAGAGCCTAAGGGTGGAAAGTTCAGGAGTCAGGAAGGAGGATGGGAAGAATGCACAAGGATTGGAGTGAGAGGTTAAGGGTAAGAGTGTAGCAATAGAGGCCATGCAGGAGGCTGATTCACATACTCATTAAAGAAAATGTGAGTTTCCATGTGGTAAAATATTCTTTCTCAGAATGGGAATGAAAACCTACCAAATGTGCTCATTCATTCGCTTAACCAAAATTTGCTGAGATACTACACTGTGTAAGACATGTTGCTAGGCATTGGGTGGGCTACGAAGATGAGAAGAGCCCTGCTCCTGAGAAACAAGGAATCTAGGATGTGAGAAGTGGCCGGCCTACAAATAATAATGCACATAGGGCAGATTGTGCTAACTTCCCTAGTTCAGAGTTCCAGGCAGGATGATATCATTGCTGAATGGGGATTGAGGGTTCACAAAGGAGGGGAATTTGAGGCAATCCCTGATGGCTGATCAACAACTTGCCAGGCAGACATGGCAGGACAGGGTATGCCAAGTGCAAGGATTAATAAGGGAAAGATGTGAAAGTGAGGTGGAATTATTGACATTTGGAGAGTAGCAGTGGTACAGTTTGGTGTGTGGTCCAGTGGCCCACAGACTTTGTGGCAAGAGTAGGTGAAGTGAAATCTGGAGGGGAATGGGAAAGCGGTGGAAGGTGAGACTCAGCAGGGCTTGACTTGGCTAATCAGTGAAGGACTAGATATTACTGTTGATGTTGTTCTTGTTTATGATTTTTTTTGACATTGGAATAATACATTTAAATGAGAAGAACTTGGAAAGAGTTAGAATAAATTTCAACAAAAGGTATAAATAAGACTATACAGGATTACAAATAAGTCTTAGTTACTAGGACAAATAGGTTCTAGAGATCTACTATATTTAATCATATTGTATTGTGTGCTTGTAATTCACTAAGAAAGCTGTGGATGGCTACGAGGGAGCCATGGAGTGAAGTGATGGGATGGTATCAATTAGAAGAGATGGTCCTAATAAAACTTTTAGTACAGGGCCTAATGCATAGGGCTCAATAAATTCAGCTATTATCATTATCATCATCATTATTATTAAATTGTTATATTAAACTCTTTCATCTCAGTCCAGCTCAAATTTGTTTATGATTCTTATGTACAGTTTTCATTTTTTTATATACATATTTTTTATATGGTAAGGGGAACTGGCTTCAGGGTCTGGGATGGAGTTCTGAAAATGACACATACTCTAAGAAGAACAGAAAGGCCTGGCACCCCAACAGAGTCCCCCTCTCTGTGACTGTTCTTGGAGCACAATTGTCACTCATACCCTGCTGCCCGTCAGTATCCTGGCCCCCAAATTCCTTGTCTTTTGGCAGAAATGGTCCCCTTCACGTGGGCTACTACTTTTTTTTACCCCAGAGAACCTCAGCTCCATGTTCCAGAAGGAGAACCCTAGGCTCTCTGAGACTGGGTTTCTTGAAAGCATCCCAGCTATACTGTCAGGGGCTCTGGATGGCAAGAACAAAGATGGTAGAAGCCAGATGAGAAGGAGGAGGTAGACTGGTGTTGTGGGTCATGGGGTGGGAGAACAGATGAGGGATGGAGTTCCTCAGAAATCTGTGAACAGCTTAGAAAGTCATAGGACAATGGTTCCAGTGTCTGATTTCTTTTTTCTTTCCTTTTTTCCAAGTTTTTTCTTTCTTTCTTGTTCTCACTCTCTCCTTGATTTCTCTCTCTCTTCTTTCTTTCCTTTTTCTCTCTTCTTTTTCTTTTTCTTCCTTTCTTTCTTTCCTTTTTTCTCTCTCCTCTTTCTTTTTTCTTTCTTTTGTTTCTTTCTTCGTTTTTTTCTTTTCTTTCTTTCTTTCTTTCTTTCTTTCTTTCTTTCTTTCTTTCTTTCTTTCTTTCCTTTCTCTTTCCATTCTTTCCCTTCTTCCTATTTCTTTCCTTCTTTCCTTTCTTTTTCTTTTCTCTTTCCGTTTTCTCTTTCTTTCTTCCACAAGTGAATGAGACAGAAATACTGGTACTGTCACCAGAGTCTTTATGCCATAATCCACCTCCAGCTGCAGCCAGCCCAGGATCATGGGCACACACACGCCTGGCATCATGGGAGGTCTCCAGACATGAACCTGAAACCTCCCACATAGCTTAGCCCCACAGAGCATGGCGTTTCTGGTATGCCACCGTCCAGTCTGCGTTGTCTGATTTTTTCTACAAGACTGGATTTTAACTAGGCTGGTATTATTAGCAAAGCAGGACAGAGAGTTAGTACAACTTTCCTCTCAATTATAAAGCTGGCTCCATATAAAGGATACCTGGAAGAGAGGCCTTGGCCCTAATTTGAAGTGGATAGTCACAGGGTGGGCTATGAAACAGAGTTAAGGCTACAGGGGCAGTGTTTCAGGGTTCACAGCTTTGAGGCATCAATCTTGTTATCATGATGTATCTTCATCCCCAATCAAACTGCGCTGCTGCTCTTTTAAAGCTACCACAGGACATTTTCACATTGTAGGCCTCACCAGCAACGGGTAGATGTGTCTGATTTTGTTATAAGAGCCAGCAGGAAAAACAGTTTCTCAACCTGAGAACTTCTCTCCTCCACTTCTCAAGGGACTAATTACCTACCCTCTTTGCAAAGTTTGTGAAAACCTAGAGAAGTACGTGGGAAGCAATTATCTGTTTCTCATATGCAGGGACTTCCCTTCACTTTCTCCTCTAAAAATAATAAGTACACAAATCCACTCAGCATTCCCTCCTGAGGGACCCCTTCCTGCTATGGTCTCATCTCCATACGTTTCCCTCTCAAAAATTAAAAATCTCCAACAGCCGGTGGCAGTCCACTGCCTGTTTTCCACAGTGCTTCCTTAGGAATGGGATCCCTTAGTGGTCAGGCTGGGGAAGGTGGGACTTGCTCTGGAGGTCCACAAGCATCGCCCAGTCACCACCAACACAGCATGCCATTCTCCACAAGCTTGCCTGTGGTCCTTTGCTGGGTAAATTGTGACTCTCGGAAGAGCACTGGCATCTCTTGGGAGCTTGTTAGAAAGGCAGAATCTCAGACCAAGGCCTACTGACTGAATCCAATCGGTGCTTTTACAGGATTTCCAGGTGATTCTGAGGGACAGTAATATGTGAGCCACACTGATCTAGACTATTTGCTGGTGTGGTTTATAGCCAGGAAATTGTGTAAGTAACTCTTTGTCCTAGTCTCAACAATAAGAAGGACACTAGGAGAAGAAAATTGAAGATCCACTTGCATTTTATTTTATTTTATTTAATTTATTTTTCTTTCATTCTTTTTTTTGGGAGAGTTCTTTTTGCTATAGGGTGTGTGTGCTCACCAGAAAGACAGAGACAGAGAGACAGAAAGCAAACAATCACCCTCCAGGGGGGATGGCCACACTGCAATCCCTTCTCTTCCATTATCTTCTCAGGATCTTGGGCATGCACGCACACACGCCCAACGTGAGTTTAAGCTGCCGGGTTCAGGACTCAAACCACAGTCGACTACATGGGAGTCCAGCAACATAGCCATTGCGCTTACTGCTGGTCCCATTCTTTTTTTCTCTTCTCTTCTTTTCTTTTTTTCTTTTTTACATTTAATCACTGTATATGTTTTCAGCATACAAAATAAATTTTGCAACCTTGACTACACTGAATATCAGTCTACTCAAAGATATTATCATATATACTATCATCAGCAGACAATTTACCAGTTTTGTGTCCACTAAATGTCCCTCCCCCCCATTGCCCACCCTTCTCCTGCACTGTCTATAGTGTGTTAAAGACAAACTAAGGTTTTAATTTTATTCTGGCTTTAAACTCCTTTAATGACTTTAATGTAATGTCCTGGACTCTGAATTGCCATAAGAATCCTGTGTGGACCTGGCCTGGAGATGTTTTGGATCCTGGATAGACATAAATGAGAAAACAATTTAAAACATTTTCAATTTACTGGAAAGAATCTTGGGATTCCAGTTCTAAGTTAAGGTAGGTGTTCTGAAACTCTCTCCAGTGTAAGTCCTGATGTAACTAGGCCATAGCCTCATAGAAATGCCCGGGGTTCCTGGGCTAGGCAGTTGGCCCGGCCCCTCCCTCAGGGCAGCACAGGCCTCCCAGTGCAGCACACAGGTCAGACTGGCTCAGGGTGTCTACATGAGCCAAGTGGATGGGAAAGCACTCAGGGCGCTGTGAGGTGGCCACTTCCACTGCAGCACGGTTGGTTCTGAGTTGTAAGATGAAGTCCTGTGGAGCCTCAGTGTGACTCTCCCTAATGTTCACTTATTGTCCTAGTTCTGCCTTTTCAAATATACAGGCAGATTCGCAGATAGGTAAAGATGTCTACGTACTCTCCCACGGAACATTCAGATTTACTAGTCAGATGTTGCTATTGGACAGTTTCTAGATCCTTTGCCATTCACATTGCTTCTTCTGGTCCCTGCTGCTACATGGGTCTTAGGACTGGTTGTGATGCCAGTTGAGACAATGAACTGAGATAGAGCACAACAGAATGACTTCTTCCCTTGCTTGGTTTACTACATTCTCCATCAACCCAAATGGCCGTCCATGTTTTAGGTTACAGTGCTAACTCATGTTCCAGGGGTACATAGACCTCATTATTAAGGACTGTTGTTCCTATCACCCGGAAATTACGTCTAATGTAAGCTGCTTTTGCAGAGTGGACTCCGTGTAATTGTGTCAAATGACTTTTTATAGACGAACAACCAACTCACATGTTCTCATCTCCCTCCAAAAATGATATTACAGTAGGGGGATCTTGAATCTACTTCAATCTATTGTGCAATTAATGTTATATGTAAACCAAAAAAACCACATTTATTTAAAATAAAAATATCATGGAGCCACAGATGGCATAACAGTAATGTCTCTAGATTCCCACATGGCCAACTGTGGTTCAAGTCTGGACGCAGTGGCTTAACAGTCATGCCAGGCGCTTGTATGTGCAAGATCCCAGGAGGAGAAGAGTGGAGACAGGATTGCGGTGTGGCCATCACCGCAGGGTGTGATTTTTCACTTTCCCTCTCACTGTCTTTGTCTCTATCTTTCTCTGGTGAGCATGCAAAAGCCTCTTAAAAATAAAGTAAAAACACTTGCATGTGTAAATATTATTTGCTATCTTTTATATGTTGTGGATACTATTGTGATAAATAAAGTACAAATTTTTGAAAATGGCACTGAATTCTGTGGTTCTTTTCTGCCAATATGTAATTCTTTCCAGTGATGGATGCTAAACATACAGTTAGTATTAGGAAGGGGTGACTACAATTATTGCCAGGACAAAGCTATGATCTTGAGAACTTGATGGATACACACTCATATGAGGCTAGAGGAGGCAGTATTGACCAAATACTAATCCTGGAGATTCCAATATTTAATTGATTCAACTTTTGACTCAGATGGAAAATGAAATTTCAGGAATATAGAGATGGAAAAGAAACTTGATGTACCTGATTCTACTGCCAGCCTGCCATCTCTTTGACCAACTCATTTTTCTCTCAGCCATGGGTCCCTTCTCCAGCCACTGCTTGGATAGAGCTCAGGAATTAGTATTTCCCTTCCAGGCTCTCTTAGTACTAGGAAACCCTTATCATATCATGTCAGAATCAATTGGATCTTTTCCCTTCTCTCAGTAGATGAGGAACTCTTTGAGGTTAGAATTCATGTTTGTTTCAACTTTAAAGGCCAGTGCTGACCAGAGTGTTTTGTTTATGATGTATTCAGTGAATCTCTATGTATTTAATTAGTATGGGAAATATATATGAAAGTGGGTTAGAGGTCCAGCCTTGGCGACACCAGCAATCAGGCATGATACTGAAGCCACATAGGAGGTCTGGCTTCAAATCCCAGGTGGGCCACAATTGCTAAAGTCACATAGGAGGCCTGGCTTCAGATCCCAAATAGACTACAGTTGCTGAGTCTGTTTGTGTTCCCAACCAGCGGGGAGGTTGGAGGGAGGATCAGAGGTGAGACCCCGTCAAGGGTACCTCTAAGACCAGCAGTTGGCGTTGTGTTTGTGTAGCTGGACTCCCACATGGCTGATAATGGTTCAAGTTCTTGACCCAGTGGCGTGACAATCATCTCAGGTTCTTGCCTAGGATACCGGGAGGAAAATGAAGGAGAAGGAATTGTGGTATGTCCATTCCCTAGAAAGTGAATTCTTGCTTTTCCTAAGTCTCTTTCTCCCCCTGGCAATCTCATGCACCGTAAGGCAATAAAACTCTCTCTCTCTCAAAAAAAAAAAAAAAAAAAAAAAAAAAAAAAAAGGAAAGAAAGAATAAAAGAAAAATACCTCTCTTGAGGACAGCAGGTAATGTGTTGATTAAGGCCCTGGATCCATGTGGCTAACTACATTGCTAGAGTACTGGACAAAATCTTGAAGAATGGAGGATAAGGGATTGTGGTATGGCCATACTCACTCCCACTCCCTGTCTGTCTCTCTCTGGTGACCTTACATCCCTATAGCAAAAACTAAAAAAGAAGCAAACAAAAAACCTCACTCACTCCCTCTCTATCATTAATGAAATCAATCTTTAAAAATGGGCTTATAGGGCGTGGTGGCGCCCGCCCTATGGCAAAAACCTATGGAGGCTGGAGGATTGCGGCATCGAGTCCATCTCACTCTCTCTCTCTGTCTCTCTCGACGAGCGCACGATTTAAAAAAAAAAAAAAAAAAAGGGCTTATAGAGTGTGAAAAGTTATTTAAAGTAAGGTATTATTAGTGGAATTTTTCTTAACTTAGTCATCATCTTTTCATTTCAAATACTTTTCAAACTGGTAATCAGAGAATAAATAGAGAAAAAAATTATTCAACAGCATCAGCAAGAACCAGAATTTTTGCAAGGATACATTATTAAAAGACAAATAAAATTTTGGACTCGAAATCTAAACTAAAAACCTGAAGAGACCATCTAACTTGGGTGAAGGTCATCATAGCAAGAAATAAACACACTTTCAAAAGCTAGAGAAAGGGGAATCTTGTTTAGGAAGGAGCTAGCCCAGGGTAATCCAGAGCCATGCAATGAGAACCAGCGGACACTGAGTGAGCCTGGCCTCCAAGGCTGTACTCTGTGTCACCAGCAGGCCACAGTTACCTACTGTCTTCACTTCCCATGTGTTTATTTCTGCATAGTAGATGTTTTTAAAGCTTGACATTTACAAGAGAGAAGTGGTTTTCATTATCTTTACACAGTTAGGAATATACCCTGGATTTTAGTTTATATATCACAAATTGGGAAAGAAAGTTTTGTAAATTCACTTATGAAAACAATGTGGTGCTGTTTTATAAAATTCTGGGTAGCTGAAAGCTAGGAGAACACCATAATTCTGAGAACAAAGTAACTGGGAGATACTTAATATTCTGGACTGTATTCAGAATTGCATAGGGATATGGAACTGGTGGTTATTACAAAGATAATATGAAGCACAATAGATTTTCAGGATTTTTACATACACGTGCACACACAGACAAATACAGTTGTGTGTGTATAAAGATACATAATGACCAGACAAAGAAACTTACTAGATTTATTTTAGCCCCTGCCTTCAGGCAAATGATTATTGAATCATTGCCTGAGAAGACGAAGAACTTGAAAACCTGATGGATACACACTAATACGGGGATGAAGTGGCAGCACTTTCTAATCGTATGGGAAATAAGTTTATTTTATCTTTCTAAAACTCTCTGTGATATTTCCACTCTGGAAGCCTTGTAAATCCTGAAAGACGTCTCTAGTTTCTTGTATCAGTTAAGATTTACCTTGTTTTAATCTGAGTTCATTTTTCTCTGTTTTTTCCTTAGATACAAGGATACTTGAAAAATTGCATTCTCACCATGACCCTCTTATATTCAATGAGTCACTCAGATGTCATCCCATCAGGAGTCTGTCCCTCCCCTGTCTAGTCTTAGAGTTCCTCTCTAAAGCCTGTGAGTCCATCATAGAAAACCTGTGAATCTGTCACGGCACCTCCCTGCTGCAGTGTGAAAAGCTCTTTGTCACTCTTTCCCTTCATTAGGTGAAAACCTTTGTGAGGAAGAGAACTGTCTGTGCCCTTTAACTCTGTACTTTGTTATAGTGCCTGACACACTGAGTCCACTCCGTGTTGGTGAAATAATGAATAAATAGATGAGTGATTATATAATGAATTTCACACATACATGTGCATACATGCACACACACACATTGAAAAGCAGTCTATTTCATAAGTGGTACTGGACCCCTAATCCCATGTAGCCCAAGTGCATACACTCAGCCATGGGTCACACACTGTGGCACAGAAGCACACCCTGAAACACACATATACACGCACACATGCATATTGGGTTTGGGTAAGATTTCTCAGCTGGAAAACACTTGTTGGCCACTTGTCCTTGAATGCAAAGCTGTGTACCTCTTCTCTGCTGGAAGCCTCACTCCTGTTCTCAGGCTCTGGGCTACTTTAAGAGTCCTTGTAGCTGAAGCAGGTATGGGGTGTACTCCGTGGTATCTGTGAGAGCGTCAGGCCTGCGAGGGTAGCACTGAGGACCCACTGTGGTTCAGACTCAGGCATAGAAGAAAAACTCTAAAGAAGCCTGACGCTGGTCTTCCAGCCAGCTCGATACTCTGCCCCACACAGACCTGCTTGCCTGAGCCTGGCCAGGTCCCTTGGGCTCATCACAGTGCCTTGTGAAGGCCTTTCAGCCTCTGCATCTGTCCCGTAGCACTGCTTTGACTGTCTCATTGCGGAAGGTCAGGATGAAAGGATTGAGGAAAGGAGTGAAGACTGACGTCACCAAGGCTACCATTCTGTTGACTTCCACAGAGTGTGCCTTGCCAGGCCGAACATACAGAAAGATGGTGCTACTGTAGCCGATGATGACCAGAGTGAGGTGAGATCCACACGTGGAGAAAGCCTTGTGGCGGCTGCTGGCGTTGGGGATCCTCAGCACAGTGGTCACGATGTAGCCATAGGAGAAGAGGGTCACCAGGAAGGAGCTGAGGACAAAGGCCAAGGCCATCACGAAGTCCCATAATTCCAGCAGGCGCGTGTCAGAGCAGGACAACTTGAGTAGAGGTGCATTGTCACAGAAGAAGTGGTTTATGACGTTGCCATGGCAATAATTAAGGTGAACTCGGGAGAGGACAGTGGGTACCATGGCTAGGAAAGGAGCTGTCCAGGCAGCCCCAGCCAGCCTGACACACACAGACCAGCTCATCAAAGTGCCATAGCGCAGAGGGTGGCAGATGGCCACAAAGCGGTCAAGGGCCATGTCTGACAGGATGAGGAAGGAGGTGGAGCCCAGGGAGAAGTAGAAGTAGAACTGGACCATGCAGCCACTGAAGGAAATGACTTTTTGTGGGACCAGCAGGTCTGAGAGCATTCTGGGCACTGTAGTCATGGTCACCAAGATCTCCAACAGAGAAAAGTTTCCCAGAAAGAAGTACATGGGGGTATGTAGATGTGTGTCAGCTATGACCATGACTATGATGATAGTGTTCCCCAGGAAGGCGAGAAGATACAACACGAGAAAGGGTCCATACAGAAGAACCTGCAGCTCACCCAAAGAGGAGAAGCCCAAGAGGACAAATTCAGAGGGCTGGCTCAGATTCCCCATGGTCCTGGGACTAGGTTCCTGTGAGTAGGGGAAATAAGAGACAGAGATGAATCAGAGATAGAGACAGAGCCACAGAGATATAGAACCACTGATTAAAGAATGGGGATAGGTAGTGATAGAGCCAGAGAACAGGGGAAGGAAGGCAAGCAGGTAATCTGTGATAAACAGAAGAGTAGAGAGAAAGGGGGATGACAAAATAGGAATATGAGGCTCATACAGAAACAGAGTCAGGGAGCCAGACAAGAGAAAAACATAGCAATCCATTGGTAAGCAGAGAGAAATCCAGAGAGGAACAGATTAAGAAAGAGAACATGAACAGACATCAACATTGAGGTAGCAACAAGAAGAAAACAAAAGAGACATAGAGAAGGAATAGAGAAAAGACCAAAGATGGGAAAGGGAGAAACAGGGTAAGTTAGGATAGGAAGGGGAACATGGAGAGAAAGAGAGAGAGAGAGAGAATGAATTAGTGTATGCCACTCAGAAGCTCCAAGTGTAGGTTGGTACTGGGTATCTGTGTTATGGCCCAGAGGTGATGCATTAGGATGCCTTCAAAGGGCCCCCGCAATTATTTCTGGACTCTCATTCATTAATATTTTCTAGCTATGATCATAAAATTTTTGAAAAGTCAGAGGGTTGTTTTTTTTTTTTTTTTTTTTTGCCAATAAATTACCTGCTCTAAGAGAGGCTCTCTGGTAGGTGTTTGCAAAGATTAGGAGCATGAGGGCACCGGAGTTCAGGAGCACGTGCCTGGTAATTGAGGCAGTTGCTCAGCCAGTGACTCCAAGGCCATTGGGCTGACTAGATGGCTCTGCCGTGCTGTAGCACCTCCCTTCTCCTCTCCCCTTCCAAAAGTGGTGTGGGGCACAAGCATGAAGCTGGACTGTCTGTGTGCAAATTCTGGCTCCAACACTTGCTTTTCATGAGCCATAATCCTGCTCTTCCTTATCACTTAATCTTTCTCAGCCTCGCTTTATCCAGTTATAGCATGGACAAAATAATAGTACTCCACCTCTAAGGTGATCATAAATATTAAATCAGCAAACTACTTTGTACAGTGACTGCCATTTAATTACTGCTCAACAAATAACTACTGTCATTATAATCATTATCACTGCCAATGAAACTCAAATTTTCTTTGCCCATCATCTCTCAATTTTTTAATACTAACTTTGTGTGTGTATGTGTGTGTGTGTGCACATGCACATTCACATTTTATGTGAATATTTTTGTGGCTTTATACTGTTTCTTAGAATTTCAGTTTTCCATAAGCTTTCATTATAATATTCTGGACACAAAAGCACATAATTTTTATGGTCCAAAATGCCAGAAGTAGAAAAAGAAAAGTTGTGTATAGGTACCTTGTCCCTTTCTCCAGCCCCATAAAAGCTAAGTAATGACATTCCAATGTTAGGAAACCTTGCACCCATGCCCCTGATAAACCTCAGTAGTAGGTCTAAATTATATGCCCTGTACTTTCTAAATTTAAGTAAGTCCAATTCTGTCTGTGTTGCATAATAACCAAAATAAATCACTCACCTCAGTTTCTCAGCACCTTGCTTTTTTGATCTGTTTGCATTTAGAAGTCCATGCCTGGAGACTCCTGTCTACTGTGTCCACTTTGTTAAGTGAGTGCCATAAGATTTATAGTCCATGGCCCATAGTTAGTGTCTCACAGCCAATGTGATGAGCAGGGATCCCATATACAGATGGAAAGGGATGGCGTTGCTGGGCCAGTGGCTCCACAGGCTAGGACATCACCAGCCCTCGTGCTTCTTTCCAAAGTTGAGTCTTACCCTGCCTCCCTTCAAAGCTCGAGGCAGCAACAGTAATGTGGAGCTGGCAGATGAGAAAGAAGTCTTTCAGGAGACCAGAGAAAAGGTGCTGCTTTTGTCCCTTCTGCTTGAAAACTGAGTGTTCTTGGTTGTCTCTAGTCACCACATCTCCAAGCCCTTTGTTTCTTGACAGTGTTTAGAGCTGATCTTACACTGGGTGGGAAAGTTAGACTCCTGAAGGGCACTCTCTGTGGGAATGATGGGAACACAAGGAGCCCTCTGGGGACAGATGAGACACTGTTACTCCTTAGAATAATGAGAGACCTTCTATACTGAGGAAGTAACAGTTGAGAAAAAGATATGAAAGTAGAAGGGGATAGAGAACTGTGTACACCAAAGCAGATATTGGTTTCAGATTGGTTTCATGGCAGTGCCTACCTCCTGGCCTTTTCTTTCTTTCTAGGACTGTGAAAGAAATATGAGGTCATGGAAAAAGCACAAAGGCATTTCCTGATAGGCTGAAATTATGGCAGGCTATGTACATGGCCAGGGATGGATCCAGAGTTTCCATTGGAAAGTATTTTTCTCCCTCCTAGGTCCAGGTTTTATGTTCTGGGAAGTCAAGGAATGGAAGCCCTGAACTACAATGTCTTCTGGTCAGAATTCTCTGAAGTGGTATTAGGAAAAATTTGAAGATCACATCAGTAAGCTTAGGAGATCTCTGCCCCTTGGAGGCAGGCCCTTGATAGACACAATGGACACATTCTGGGACCTAGCCACACTCGAGGCTTGCTCTGACTTCTTGAAAAGACACACACCTCAGGGACAAAGGTGAGAGAACTAAGACTCGCTCTAAGGATCAAACTCTCCGGTAAATTCTGAATGAAGTTGTTCACCTCAGAAATATTCAACCCAACCCTACCCACACCCAAAGATAGAAGTCATGACACAGGTATCCAGAAAAATTTTATAATGAAGATGGTGCAAATGGGCCCTGGGTTTAAAAACAACCAGGCCTGGGAGTAGTTGACCAGATAATTTTGTACAGAGCCTGAGCACAGAACTAAGTTTTCCAGATTGAACCACTGATAAAGAAGAATTTAGGGGGATCAGCAGATGGCATAATGGTTACGTTGCTGGAATCCTACATGGCCAACCGTGGTTCAAGTTCTGGACCCAGAGCCTTAAAACTCACAATCAGCACGTGTGCATGTGTGTCCAAAATTCAGAGGGGAGAAGGAGGAGAAGGGATTACAGCATGGCCATCCCCTCCTGGGAGAAGGGTGATTTCTTGCTTTCTGTCTCTGTGCCTTTCTCAATCTCTCCAGCAAGTGCACGCAGTGTATAGCAAAAATCTCCCTTTCTAAACAAACAAACAAACAAAAATTAGTTCATTAAGGATTGAAGGAAGATATAGAAGGGAGACAATTGCTCACAGGGAGCTCATGCAGGCAGACAGTGTGGCTGTTCAAAACAGAGTTGGAGGCAGGATGTCTTCAGAATCAAGAGACAAGAATAGAGGCTGAGATTATGTGGGTCTTCATGACTGTGTGTTTTTTATTGCTTGAGTAACAAATTATCATAGATTTGGTGGCTTAAGCTATGCAGTTTATTATATGATGAATTCTGGAAGTCAGAAGTTGGACACAGGCCTCAATGGACTAAAATCAAGGTGTCCTTAGCACCATCTTCTCTTCTGGAGTTTCCTTGCATTTCTAGCCTTGAGAGGCTTCCCACATTCCTCACATCATGATGCCCTTCCTCTACCTTCAAAGCCAGCAATATTGTAACTCTCTGACCGTTTTTCTGTACTCACATTTTCCTTTGGCTAAATTCCTCCAACTTAATGGATCCCTGGGATTAGATTCAACCCATCTGGGTTATTTAGGATAATCCCCCACTTCAAAGTCCTTTGTTTAGTCACATCTGCAAAGTTCCTTTTATACAGAGCAGCGTATTCACAGGTTCCAGGGACTGGGGTGTAGATATCTTTGTAGGGGGCATTATTCTGCCTACCACAATGACTATGGTGCAGCTTTGGTGTGTGGTGAAACCCTCCTCTGACCAGATTCATTAATTTATGCAGAATTTTTTTCATTCATCTGTAAATAGGTAGTATGGCATCTGTTCAGTGATCATAACATGGAGTAGCCTCCATAGTCAATGAGCATAATCATGAATCTATCCCCACTTCCTCTGAGATTCAGGGCATGTAGAATAATACTAATTCTTGTTTCTTCTTTAGATTTCCCAAAGAGAGTGAGGGCTGAAAGAGCTACAGAAGGGACCAGCAAATGGCGTAATTGTTATGTTGCTGGAATTCCTTGTAGTGGACTGTGATTTGCATTTCAGAATGGGTGGCTTAAAACTCACACTGGGTGCATGTTCATGCATCCACAAAATCCCAGGAAAAGAATAGAGGAGAAGTGATTGCAGCATGACCAACTCCCATGGGGGGCTTAAACACACCCTATAGCAAAAATCTCTCTCTCTTAAAAAATAAAAAAGAAAGAAAGAGCTATAGAAGTTAGTCTAGTGTCACCAAGTTCCATCTTCTGAGCTTCTCTGGGTTTGAAAAACCATGTCAATCACATTTGTTAACTTCCGCCTTTACTTGATGAGATCAGTGGAGAATATACTCATTCTCTTGGTTGCCTGACTAGATGAAGTCTGTATTCTCCCAAGACTTTCTCCCTCAGTTAAGTCTTCATCTTTTCAGTTTGTCCTTTTCTTAAGGGACATTTTTGTTGTTATTGCTTTTTTGATTTCTATGACCAACTCCTATATCAACATCATTTCAGTGTCCTCTCAGCCTCTGGCTTAAAGAAGTTCTCTACTCATGCTGTCTGTTTGACCTGTGCTGTGATCAGCCACGACAGCTGCTTGTTCCTCATGTGAAACCCAAGCAAGCGCAGAGAGTCAAGTAGAAGTTCAGCCTCTCTGTTGATTTCCATGGTGATTGCCTTTCCGATTCTCTTTACTCTCTGGAATAACATGGTCACAGAAGCTTTGGGGGATCTTGTGAGATACTGCTGTCAACTAGCCCTGACCTATATTGGTTTTAAGTGGGACAATCCTCATCACGGTTTCTGAAGTAATCTGGAAAGCGCTAACAATGATCTGCAGGTGATATCGTTATCTTCTTAGTTACATAGTACATAATCGTCACACTCAGGCCCTGTGAAATGTGCAAGATGCACATGAAAATAAAACACCAATTCCTGATCATCTAAGCAACTTATTTCAGTTGCTTTTAATAAAATTATTGCTTTGATTTTGAAAATATAAAGTGATAAAATGCTTCAAGTGAGGGACAAGCTTGAGAAAGAGGATTTATGTTCCCAGAGGTATTTAGATTATCCCATAACCATCTCTTGTGTGTGTGTGTATTTGTGTGTGTGTGTGTGTGTGTGTGTGTGTGTGTGGTATTTTTATCAGAGAGGTCTTGCCATGCTATTGTCTTCCTGCCTCAGTCTCCTGAGTAACTGAGGCTACAGTCTTACTACCAAGGTTAGCTTTTAGGGTGGACCAGGAATCAAATTCGTGCCTCCCTGTGGAGGGCACTGCATATGGAAGCCATCTTGAGCTATCTGCCATCTTGAGTTTTCCACCATCTTGGAAACCATTAGGTTTCACTTCCTCACTGAGCAAACTGTTTCTCAGAAATCATGTGACCAACCATTCTCCCCTGAAGTGGTTGGGTTTCTAGGCAACGGGAAAGATCCACCCACACCAATGATTGGTTCATGCTGTTCTATCTCATCTGCATTTCGGGCAACCAATTGGTGCCCACCAGCCTGTATATAAGCTCGCTGTTCTTCCTTAATAAACGAGACTTGATCGGCACCTCGTCTTGTCTCCACTCTTGTGTGTCTGTGCGTTTGTCCCATCTCTCACTCCCTCTCCCAGGAAACCTGGAACTCGTCAACTTCTTTCTCCCTTCTCTTTAGCAGTCCATTATCTCTCTTCTCTTCCATCTCTGTTAGCTTCGACATTATGAATGCTCTAAATTCCTTATCAGACATTTCCATGATTTTCACTGAACTGCTTGTGGATGAAGAAGAGTTACTCTTTTCCCTTGGAGGAGAGGTATTTTCTTGTTTTCCCATATTTCTTGTGATCCGGTGGTGATTTCTTGTCATCTGGTGGAAGGTGTGTTTCTTTCAAATTCTTGAAGTTCAGTCTGAATGTTCAGGAGCAAGCAGACAGAGGTGATCTAGAATCTCTTTGCCGTTCTGTTGTGATCGCTGGTGCAGCAGATTCAGTAGATATTGAGGAATATTTTAACCCACTAGCTCGTTTGCTGGAGGCTGAATTATCAGTAGAAAATCTTCATTTCTCCTGTGCCCTGAAATACCTAGTTCGCAGGAGCCATGTGGAACCTTCTTCTCAGGCGTATTCTGATCCTATGTTTCTTCCTTCCTTTCTTGTTCATGTAAGAGGAAAGTGGACATATGGCCCCCTGGGAGCTTTAAATAACCCATGCCACCGGGGTCCCTGAAAACATAGAAAGGACAAAATGCTAATCCCTCTATATAACACACATACACACACACACGTACATCACACATCACAATGTCTCAAAAATGCCTCAAGGTGCCCAGTTTAACCCCCCTACTGTCTTCAGATATAGTCCACTGAGATGTTTAAAACAAGTATAAATTATAGACTTTTTTATCTACTTGTGAAAATATGCTTAAAAACACATAACATAGTCTTGATTTTACATATATTGTACCCCTTAAAATGTGTGGTAAGTTTTTATTCATGTTACACATTATTCTCAATTATTAAATGTTTATTTTTCAGTTATCAATACTTCAAAAACTAAAGACTAAATACTGTTTTTGACAAGAAATAAAATTTCTAGAAAAGTTTTTGCATCTTGAAGTTGCTCTTGATAAGAGAATAAAAGAATTATCCTAATTGTGTTTGTGTGTCTTTCCATAGCTAGTCCTCTTCATCCAAGCTCAGAGCATCTGTAAATGTGTGATATAAACATTAATTTTAAATTGTCTCCCATTAATATTCTAATTTGTCAGAATAAGAAGAGGTGGAGCAAGGCAATTAAATCATGAATGTAATAGACTCCAACAATAGCCATGACAAATATTGATGCCTCCTATGCCTGATTAAAATGGTTTTCTATTTTCAATCATACAGATTATAGCAACTAAAACCAATGACTAAATGGTAGAGTCAGAACTTGAATCAGGAATGATCTCAAAGACTCTGCTCTTAATTTATATTATTTTGCCTCGTCAACTTAAACAGAACTTGTATAAGTGTTTTATTTCTTCGATTGCTATTTACTTAGGGACTATTAAAATAGTCTGCTAATTGGGACCAGCAGATGGTATAGTAGTTACATTGCTGGACTCCCAAGTAGTTGACCTGTTTGAGTCCTGGACCCAGGGGCTTAAAAAGCTCACTGCATGTGTGTGCGTGTGTGCCCAAGATTCTGAGAAGAGAATGGAGGAGAAGGGATTGTGGCATGGCCATCCTCACTGGGATGTGATTTCTTGCTTTCTGTCTCTATATCCCTCTCTGCCTCTCAGTTGAGCGCACATGCTCTCTAACAAAGAAACAAACAAACAAACAAACAAACAAAAAAAAACAAAAAACTCTCTAAAAAATAGTCTGCTAATTACAAGGCAAGAATGTGAGAGAAACACAGGAGAAAGGGAATTCACACGTACTGACTATATATTAATTCTGGAATTAACCCTCAAGGAAAGAATTATTACATCCATTTTTTTTTTTTTTTTTTTTTTTTTTTAGATAGGAATATAGACTCTCACAGAGCTAAAGTATCTCCAAATGTTTTTAGGTCATTATGTGCCAGGGGTTGAGATAGAGTCTCTGATTTTATCAACTTCACAGACTGATTTTCCTTAACCTCATGCCAAGAATAGTAATGCAATGACTGTTCCATATATTCTGAAACTTGGCAATGACATAAAGAAAAAAACTGAAATTACCCACGTTATTTGACAAACTAAATCTAAAACTTACAAGGAAGAAAAAAAATGCACACACACACAAACTTTCCAACCAAAATCTTATAATGGACAATGATTATTTATCTATATTTGTTGTCCTTTGGGGAAGTGACTCTCTTAGTGGGAAAACTAGGTATTTTTTTCTTCATGAACTAAAGGATGCCCAAGTTACTTGCTTGGGCCATGATGTATAGGTGGAAACCACAGGAATCACTTTTTAGGAGCAGCCTTAAGTGCCAGCTTTTGGTTTACCATAATTTCTTCTGCAGCCTTTGTGATCATGGATAAGCATATTTACTTAAGTCTTCTATTGGCCTGTGTCCTCAAAGGGAAATAAGGGCAGAGTCTTTGTTCTGGCCAGAGATGGACATGTAGCATGAGTGAAAAATAACCCTGGCCATGTAAGCCACTGAGATATCTTATCTCTTCACTACCTCAGCATAACCCCATGATGGCGGGTGCTGTTCGTATTCCACCTGGATCTCCGTGGTTCCTTTTCACCATTTCTATGTTGAACTCTATTTGCTTTTATGGTTAGAGAGAGATGAAGGTGGAAGTTCACAGGAGAAAGTCAGATAGAGATAGTGTGGTGTAAGAGTCATAAAAGTAAGGCAAGGAGTAGAAAAGTAGAAATGGGGAGAGAGGGAGGCTAGAAGGGGATGAAAAGTAGACCAAGACAAGAGCAGGGAAGGTCATGGAAAGGGACATAAAAAAAGCAGAAACCATGAGACAGAAAGAGGGAAGTGTACACAGGAAGAGACAGAACTGAAGGGAGCCACCCAGGGTCCCCACATGGGAGTTGGGCGTGGCCCGGAGGCTGACACTGAGGCCAGTCTAAAGCATCCTGCAAAGCTTCCTGGATGCCTTTCTGTAAGAATCCACATTCAACTACAAACCTCTAACTCTTCTAACAGCAACCAAGCCCATGAATGGGACCATGAGGGGGCAGAACAGCAAGATCCTTTTGGGGAACTAGGTTCTATTTGATTTCAGTGACTGGAGGCAGAATTGTCACCCAGATGTCTAGGTTGAAGTTCCAATATCTGGACTTTGGTGTCCAGATTTTGATGTGGAAACTCGTATAAAACCCTTATGGATTGGGCAAGCAATCCTAGCATTGCTAAGCAAGTGACTCTACAGGCTAAAATGTGTCAATACTTTATATTGATTCCCTGAAGAAAAGACTGCCCATTTCTCTCTCTACTTCCTAGGGCAGCAGTATTGATAACTGACGTGGGCTTAGAAGAAGAGAATAGAATCTGCAGAGAAATTAGATGAGAACTGATCTCTTGCTATCCTTTGTTTCCAAAGCTGAGGGTTCATGGTGCTATTTACTTTCTCTAGTTCTAAAACCTTGGGTTCTTGCTGATTTTTTAAATCTGACCTGGGATAATTGGGAAATGTTAGACTCCAGCAGGGTGTATTTTGTAGAAACAACTAGGGAAAGCAAGGAACCCTCTGGGCTTGTACAATATTGATAGTACTTCTGCTACTAGCAATGGTTCACTCTCTCAGACAGCTCCCACAAGCAGGTAGGAACTGGGTCCAGCTTAAATAGAAACACGCGCGTGCGTGTGTGTGTGTGTGTGTGTGTGTGTGAGAGAGAGAGAGAGAGAGAGAGAGAATGAGGAGGAGGGTGGAGGTGAGGGACTTTGGAGTTACGCCTGGATTTAAAATCTAACAATTCCATTGTAGACACTCACTAAGCATTCCATGAATAAGTATATCCTAAATAAAAATCTGGAATTTCATCCCACAAAACTATATCCCTATATTATGGGGCATAATAATTCCTCCTTTATAGGGTTATTTTAAGAATTAAAGAAGAAATCATATATCAAGCACTGGTATAAGTTCTTCTTGGAGCCAGGCTATGAAGGAGAGACATTGTTTGTCTCCACCTAATATATACTGACTGTCCACATTCTATAGCTGAAACTGAAAGACTAGAGGATATAAAAACCTGGAAAATGGTTATAGATACTGGATACATTGTGGGAAGAGGGTGTGAGGAGGAGAGCCTGGGGAAAAACATTAAAGAGAAAAATAGAGAGGCAAGACATTTATGGGACATATAAATGGATTATTATCTGTTGATGGTAACATGTATAATATCCCCAACTGGACTGATGAGAAATGTATTCATGTTGGAACATTCACTTTCACTTTACAAGCTAAGTGATGTATGTGATTGAATGTATAAAATAAATTAAAATAAAACAAAATATATAAAATAAAAAAAAATAAGTTCTTGGAACATAGGAAAGCATGACAAATGTTAGTAAGTCCAGAAAAGCAGGCCAAGGTTTGCTTAGTGAAGATGTTCTCCAGCCCTGTCTTGCCCTCTGGCCTTTCTGGGTCATATATCCCACTGTTATAAGTTGAACCTCCAGATGTGAGATCCACTCTTTTTCTTCTTCTAATTTCTCAGTCCCAAGGAGATACGCCCTTGGCCCCCCATTGACTGCCCTGGGCACTGAGAATCTCATGAGTCACACACACTCAAGCTCATGGAGGTACTATTAATGAGGACAATCCATAGTCATTGATGTAGTATTTCTTGAGCACCTACCCTGCACCATATGTAATTTATCCAGTTCAGAACATCTGTCTTTGATTATGACAACTTTGTAGACAGAATGATCTTCAAAAGTATATCTTGGCATTTGAGAATCTCAGAGTTGGCTGGATCGCTAGAGATTCCTTTAGTCAACCCTGTATTCAGTTTATTGGTCCCTGGCAAAAACAACTCTGTCTGCCCTGTAGAAGGCTGAGTTGGGAGTCAAGAAATCCTGGTTATTCACCCCAAATCAACCAGCAAATCATTTCTTTACCTTAACAACTTGCTCAGTTTCTCTAAATGACAGGTTTGTTATATGAAAAACAAAGTGTTGGAAATCATTTTTTCCATCACCAATATTCTTTGGTCCTCATTAATGTTATTGGTTGTTCTAATCTCTTGTTCTTCTGTATCCATATTGTACTCTCCTGCCCTAACCAGATACAGAAATTATTTTTTGCCATGAGTCTATCTCTCCTAATCTTTTCTTTCTCCTCTTTTACTTTATCCCATAAATATGTATTGCATTCTTAGAATATCTGGAAAGACCATAACCCTGGATCTATACCTCATGTTTCCAAATATAAATTCCAGATGGTTCAAACATATTTGAATGTAAAAATTAGCAAGTGGGAATTTAAAAAACAATTACCTTGGAGTATGAACATAGTTTTTCTTGATGAAAACACAGATCCCAGGATACTATAAGACTAAGTGTAACTGCATAGAAATGAAATATTTATGCATGATAAAAGCAAAACAAAAATAAAAAATCAAATAAAGGTTTATTCAGTTTATACATAAAGTTCTTTCACAAACTGGCACGTTCACTAAAGAGAAATATAAATGTCTTCTAAAATTTTAAAAAGAATTCAACCTTTCTCAAAATTAAAAAAATGAAGTTTAACGGGAATAGTGTTTGAGTAACAGTTATCTTTCAGACATGTGCAACAGAGGCAGCAGTGAAAGATTGGACATGGTCTCTTCTCTGTTGGAGAATATTTGCCATGCATTGCAAAAATATATATACACTCACCCCCCCCACACACACACACACACATCACATCACAATGATAGTGAGTCATTTTGAGAAAGAAATCACACAGGTCTGGGAGTGATCTTTGGAACAATCCCTGTAATGGTGTGAGGGAGATATCTGACCAGAGTTGTGATAAGGTTGCAGCAGAGGCTTAAATCCCACAGAGAGCTCTGGAGCTGGGATGGCTTCTCCATTGTCCTGACCTATGCCCTAATTGAAATATGTGGCCTAGGCCTTTATAGTCCTGGGCAGTAGGCCTTTGGATGAAGGCTGCCTTAGAGCAGGTAGCATGTCTCTTTGACTCAAGAGGAATTTCTGGGGACCACCTCAGCTGTGGGCTTGGAGAATGAATGTATTTTTAAATGGGGTCTGGACAGTGCCCCAGCATCCACTCTAAGGGTATTTGGAGAGCACCTGGCATGAACTCTGAACACATTTGCAGAGCTTAGGGGAAGCTGCTGCAAGAGAGTGGGCATGAACTGATCCCTGATGTTCACTAGGCAAAGCTCTGCAGGAAGGAGATGAGCATACTTGGGGGGTGGGAGGGTGGGGCAGTGTGCACTGAAGTCTTCTAAGGAATGGGAAAATATCAGTGTTTTATTTATTTATTTATTTATTATTTTTAAAATTTTTTATACATTCAATCACATTATTTAGCTTACAAAGTGAACATTTCAATGTATGAACATTTCTCCCCAGTCCAGTTGATCAAAATATCTTCAACAGATAACACCACGCCTCCCCATGTTTTTGAGCAGCAAGGGTTGTAGAAGGAGTGACATGAGGTGATGTTGGAGAAAAACATTTCTAGAAATCATGCATGGCCTCACAGGACTGGGGGCTTTAACCAAAGGGCAGTATGAGAAAGGTTTTAATCAGACGACATACCTGGTTTGCTCTGTACTTTAAATCACTCAGACTCCCATGGGACAGATAAGTAAGAATTGTTCTATCTTAGTGTGGGAAGAGGGTCGGAGAAAGGGAAGAGGGTGAGAAAAGGAATCAAGGAGAAAAATAAGAAAGGCAAGACATTTAAGGGACACAGAAATGGATGATTATCTGCTGATGATAATGTACATAATATCTTCAACTGGACTGGTGTGAAGTGTGTGCATGTTGGGTAAATTCACTTTACAAGCTGTAGCAAGGTATTGTGATTGAATGTATAAAAGAAATTAAAATAAAAAAACTAGAATTGTTCCATCAATGATTTGCAGAGCTTGGGCAAATCATTCATCTTCCCTGTACCATAATTTCCTCATTTATAAAGTAGAAATGATGCAGTAATTTTCATCAGTCTTACAGTGTAAGGAAAATCTAAGCTCTTTAGAATCAGGTTAAATATATATTTAATATATATTATATATATTTAATTAATGTATTTTTTATTTTTATTTCTATTTCTTTTATGCATTCAATCATGTTACTTAGCTTACAAAGTGAATATTCCAACATGTGTACATTTCTCTCTAATCCAGTTCACCATACTAAAAAATTATCTTCCTCTACTCCTTCACTCACCCTCTTCCCACACTGTATCTGGTATTCACAAGCATTTACCTAGTTTCTTTAGCCTTCAGTCATTCAGTTTTGGCCATAGAGTGCAGACACTCGGCATATGTTAAGTGGAGACATACAATGTCTTTCCTTCACTGACTGGCTTGCTTCACTCAGCAGCAGATCCTCCACATTCATCCACTCTCTGTCAAAAGCCAGGGTCTTGTTGTTTTTTTATGGCTGAGTAGTATTCCATAGAGCACATGCACCACAGTTTTTCAATCCATTCATCTGTTCGTGGGCATTTGGGTTGGTTCCATGTTTTACCAATTGTGAACAATGCTGCAATAAACATCCATGTACAAGCACTTTTCTGATTAAGAATTCTTCTGTCCTTTGGGTAGATACCAAGAAGTGGGATTGCTGGATCATATGGTAGTTCTATTTGTGGGTCTTTGAGGAATCTCCAAATTGTTCTCCAGAGTGACTGGACCAATTTACATTCCCACCAGCAGTATAGGAGAGTTTCTTTTTCCCCACACTTCCGCCAGCATTTATCATTTTCTGTTTTTTTAATCTTAGTCATTCTGACTGGCGTTAGGTGATATCCCATTGTGGTTTTGATCTGCATCTCCCTTACAAAGAGGGATGATAAGCATTTTTTTATAGCCTTTTGGCTATTCACAGGTCTTCCTTAGAGAGTGGCTTTTTCAACTCATTCTCCCATCTTTTAATAGATTAATCGTCTTTTTTCGGGACAGCTGCTTGGGTTCCTGTGTATTCTGATTATCAGTCCCTTATTTGATGCATAGTTTACAAAAATATTTTCCCATTCTTAGGGCTGTCAATTTACACTAATTCCTGTGTCTTTTGCCATGCAGAAACTTCTTAGTCTGATGTAATCCCACTTATCTATTTTTGGGATTATCGAATGTGCTTCGGGGGTCTTATTTAAGAAGTCTTTGCCTACCCCAATGTCTCCTAGAGTTTCCCCAGTGTTTTCCAGTAGCAGTTTTATAGTTTGAAGTCTTAGGGTTAGATCTTTGGTCCATTTTGAGTTGATATTTGTCAAAGGTGAGAGGTAGAAGTTCAGATTCAATTTTCTGCAGGTGGATATCCAGTTTTTCCAGAACCATTTGCTAAAGAGGTTTTCCTTTCCCCACTGGATTGACTGGCACCCTTTGTCAAAAATCAGTTGGCTGTATGTTTGGGAGTTTATTTCTAGGGACTCTATTCTGTTCCATTGGCCCAACTGTCTATTTCTGTGCCAATACCATGCTGTTTTTATTACCACAGCTTTGTAATATATTTTTGGGTTAGGGAGTGAGATGTCACCCAGTCCCCTCTTCTTGTGTAGGATTGCTTTGGCAATACGAGGTTTTTTACGTTTCCAGACAAATTGTATGATTGTCTTTTCTAGATCTGTAAAGAATGTCTCTGGCACTTTGATTGGGATTGCATTAAATAGCATTTATTTTCATAGTCAAAAAATGGGAAAAGCAAATGATAATAAACATACGACTAGCTAATAAAGAATAGGCCAGGGACCAGCAGTTAGCGTAATGGCTATGTCACTGGACTCCCACGTAGTTGACCGCGGTTCGAGTCCCAGACCCGGTGGCTTAAACTCATGCTGGGCGCGTGTGCGTGCGTGCCCAAGATCCCGAGAGGAGAATGGAGGAGAAGGGATTGTAGCGTGGCCATCCCCCCTAGGGGGTGATTTCTCACTTTCTGTTTCTCTGTCTCTCTGTCTGGCAAGTGCACGTGCCCTATAGCAAAAACCTCTCCAAAAAAAAAAAAAAAAAAGAATAGGCCATCTGTATAACAAAATATTATGTAAAACAAAAATAAGGCCAATGTGTGTTGATAATGGGAAGGTATATTTTATATGTTATTAAGTGAGAGAGAAAAGGTTTCAAACTAGATTATCATAGCATTTCTTAAAAAAGAATATGGAGTTACATATTTTTTAGGGAGTTAGTCTAAAATTATATGCAAACTACTTGGGTTCAGGCAATTTAAGGAATTGGAAGAAAGTTTATTCCCAATTTATATCTTCAGGCACAAATTGACATTCTCAGATTTAATAGGTATTCTTAAAATTAAAACCTAAATTCAGAAAAATGTTTTGTAATTCTCACTTTTTCTGCCTTACTCCAGCACCAAGCAGATTTGCAATTTACATTTGTCATTTCTTCCAGGTAGTAAATATAACCATCAGCATGGGTTGTCCTTATGCTTTTCCCATTTTGAAGTGGTCCAGATGGTAAGCAGGGATACACTATTAAAAAAAAAAATGGTAGGAATCCTACTTGAATGCCTACAGATGCGCACATGGTCAGAAGAGTGAACCCGAGGCAATACCAACATGGAGGTAGCGGCAGAAACTCTCTACAATATTCTATAGTGTTCACAGAAACAGGAGCAGGGCCCTCTGTAAAATGACTGAAGAAGTTTGCAGGGCATTTATGGTGAAGTTAATTCTTGGATCAAGACCAATATGCAGTCTCTGAGGGATATTGGTGGTGACTTCTGCGAACCTAGACTGGGCTTCGGGGGAAGGCAGCCTGGTGCTAAGAAGTCTCTGATTGGTAAGACTTCAGGTTTCCCCATTAAACAGAAACTTTCAAAAATTCTAAATCTTAATTGATCAAAAGTGGGACTAACTAAAAAGTGTGTTCTACTCTCCACAGACTGATTGCTTAGGGATTCTCTCAACCTGAGCTAATTAAGAAATACTTTGTAACTAAATCCCCCTGGGAAGAAAAGGAGGGAAGGAGAGAGAGGCAGAGACACTCAACTCTACACCACACTATTTTTTATGGACTTTTTTCTAAGCTCCTCCATGAGGACAACTTCGTCCTTCATCATGAATGGAGACAGAAGCCATCTGCTTGTGCATAGCTCAACACTAACTGGAGAGGAGTCAGTCTTGGCCAGGCTCAGAAAACATTAGCAACAGTGGAGAAGCCCTTCTGTGGAGGTGAGTGTCTTCTCAAGGATTCTCCTCTGTGAAGGAGAGAGTAGAAGAGGCTCTGGATGGGAAACTCTAGGCTTGACAGCTTCATAGAACAAGGACTCAGCTTGAAGGTGGGCCAGGGGAGCAGCACAGTGGATGGCTCATCTCCAAGGCTAGATGTAGACAAATCTCCTCACACTTGTCGGGTTCCTTCTTTCTCATATTTCTTCTAGGGCTGATTAGGAAGAGGTGGTTGGAAGATAGACTAAGGAGCTCACATGACATTTTGGTTTTTAAGTTTGTTTGTCCATCAGTAAAGAGCCATAGAGATACTGAGATATCTGCCTCAGGAAGGGACAGGAGGAATTGAAGATGGTAACCAAGGAGAGTAGGACTGAGGGGATATGGTCTAACTAGTCCTGGCCATGACAAGTATTATTTAATCATGAATGGTGTATCCATATGCACACCATCCACCAAAAATTTTCAGCATTCCTTATTTGGCTCAAGAATATTTTATATGTATACATTTTATGTACCTGTCTCAGAATACAGGATTGAAAAAGACATGTCCTTGCCCTCAATGAGTTTATATTCTAATGTCATAGATGAAAAATAAAAGAGTTTAATTAAATTTTCTATCCCTAGTCCTTGTTTTAATTTTCCTCAATGGCATAATTAATAAGCTAACATCTTATATAATTTGCTTGCTTGTCTTGTGCATGGTCTAGACCCACCTCTTCCTTAAATATAAGCTTCATCGAGCAGAGTTTTTATTTGTTCTTTTCATGGCCACATTTGCTTAATGTTAATTGAAGGAAAGAAATGAATAGCCAGACATGTAATACCAGGTTAAAAAAAAAAGTCCCATGAAAAAACTTGAAGTCCAATAATGGGCGTGTCTTTTCCAAATTAGGTATGGTGACTGGGAGGAGTCCTTTGGAGAGGTGATGTTTGAGTAGTGGATAATGAGCTGAGAGGTAGAGAGCCAGCACCCTGAGCAGCAGATAGCCTCTCGCCTCTTCCTTGTCTCTGCCAGGTGCCATCTTTCTTTCCTCTCAGGATTTTGGAGGGAAAAAGGAGTTAGAGAAGAATTAATCTGCTCTGGGAAATGATCCCAAGTTCCAGTGTTCTTACCTGTAGATCTTGCTATTCTGTAATATGGAAGTTATAAAACCTGGGGAGAGCAGGGAGGTTGGTCTTAGACCCCCTGCATCATTCCTGCTGGCCACAAGGTGGGTCTACATACCACCATTAAGATGAGGGCTCAGGGTCAAAGTTCCATCCTTTGAAAATCATCTGGAATGCCTTTATGTCATCTGGTAGAGTTAACCTAAGAGGAAGTGGGACAATTCCAGGACTAGAGGTTTCTGATGGACTCAACTTCAAAACTTTCAAAACTGGAATATTGAGAAGTCTTATCATGGGCCGCCTGTGAGCAGGCACACCCATAGGAGAAAACCAAGGATGGTTTTTCTCATACTACTAGAGAAGACGTTTTCACCCTTTCCAGGGAGCTAGCTCCACAGCAAAGTGGGATTCTCACTGCAGAGTGGAGGTGGCAAAATTTAGCTCTCTATGTAGAGCAAAGTAGGTCTAATGATGTCACCCGGTCCTCGGGCTGGAGGTAGTTCTTCTACCTCTCTCTTCCTTCTCTCTTGAGAAACCTCTCTCTTCCTTCTCTCTTGAGACCAGGACCACGTGGAGCATTGCCTTTCTTTGGATCTCTAGATTTCTCAAGAAGCTGAAGCAAAGATGACATGGGAGACAACCACACCAGTGTCACTGAATTCTGCCTTCTAGGTTTCCCTGGGTCCCAAGTGCTACATCACATTCTTTTTGCTATATTCCTCTTCTTCTACTCAGTGACCCTGATGGGAAACACGGTCATCATCATGATTGTCTGTGTTGATAAGCGTCTGCAGTCCCCCATGTACTTCTTCCTCAGTCACCTCTCTGTCCTGGAGATCCTGATCACAACCATAATCGTGCCTGTGATGCTCTGGGGCTTGCTGCGGCCTGGGATGCAGACGATGTCTTGGACTGCGTGTGTCACTCAACTCTTCCTGTACCTTTCTGTGGGGACCACAGAGTTCGCGTTACTGGGAGCGATGGCTGTGGACCGCTACGTGGCTGTCTGTAACCCTCTGAGGTACAACATCATTATGAGCAGTCGCACTTGTATCTGGATGGTAATCGTGTCATGGGTGTTCGGGTTTCTTTCTGAAATCTGGCCAGTCTATGCCACGTTTCAGTTTACCTTCTGCAAATCAAATCTGCTAGATCACTTTTACTGTGACCGAGGGCAGTTGCTCAAACTGTCCTGTGATGACACTCTTTTCACAGAGTTTGTTCTTTTTTTAATGGCTGTTTTTATTATCATTGGGTCTTTGATCCCGACAATTGTCTCTTACACGTACATCATCTCCACCATCCTCAAGATCCCCTCGGCCTCTGGTCGGAGGAAAGCCTTCTCCACCTGTGCCTCCCACTTCACCTTTGTCATCATTGGCTACGGCAGCTGCTTCTTCCTTTATGTGAAACCCAAACAAACGCAGGGCGCTGAGTACAATAAGATAGCGTCCCTGTTGGTTTCGGTGTTAACCCCTTTCCTGAATCCTTTCATCTTTACTCTCCGGAATGACAAAGTCAAGGAGGCCCTTCGAGATGGAGTGAAACGTTGCTGTCAATTCCTCAAAGATTAGGACTTTTCTAAGCCGGTTTTAGGTGGATGATCCTCATGACGGATTGTTTAGTAGTTTACACACTTCTAACTATTCCTGTCCACTATCATCATTGCAAAATTTGAAGTGTGTTTATATTTTAATCAAACCATGAAAGTAGACAAGGGAGATAAAAATGAAATTCACTCTTGACCCACCTCAGTCCCATAGCCTTAGTTTCTGCTTGTTTCCACGGTTGAATCAAAGAAGCATATTCTTGTGATGTGGGAGGAACCGGAGAAAGGAAATACATACATCTTTTTCCAATTCATTTTCTTATAGTACATTTCTAAAAATGTATTTCTGGGGGGAGGGAGAAAGGAGGGGTGAGAGAGATGTCATAAGAATACAAAGGCGATCCTTCATCAACTGTTGCTAAATCTTCTTTTATATTTTTGTGCAATTTCTTGACAAAATGGTCATATGCATTTTAAGTATACTAAGGCTTTCTTTTGCTCTGATCACCTTGGTCCTATTGGTATTGCAAAGTAAATGTAGCACCAAAAAACTAAACAAAACAAAACAAACAAACAAAATACAGTACCTGTAGCACAATTTTTACAGAACCAACCTAGAGTGACAATATGGGGATTTGGAAAATCTTGGTGGAATAAAGAATCTAAAAATATTTGTGGAGTGGGGTATTGTTCTTTAATTCAATTGCAGAGTATTGTTCTTTTGTTAAATTGTATTGCATAAAATTGTCCTTTTAGGAGTTTAGGGACAGAAACAAATAAAAATTAAGTGACTGACTCCAGGGCCCACCTTGATGGTGCAATTATATCGCAATACTTCATGATGCTGAAGACATATGAGAAGGTCTTGGGTTTGTGTCGCAAAGTCTCCAGGTACACAGCAGGCATGTGCATGCCTCAGAAACTGCTGGCTGAGCATGAGGATCCTGCTGGGGGTAGCTCTTTGTTTCAGAAGAAATAAATAAAAAATAAACATTTTAAAAACCACTAATTTTAGAGACAGCATCTCGTGTTGTATAGCTGTGTACAACAACTATTTCTGTTCTGCCTGCTCTCAGGGCCAACTTAGAACTTCATGATGCCTTTTGATTCTCTGTCTCCCAGTCTAACAGTCTCAGTACCCTTCCGCATATCTTGTGGGCAGAATTAAACAACTGAGAGGCTAGCCTTTTGACCCTTAGCTCCCTAGTAACTCCAGGGCTCGAATGTTTGGCAATCCAATTGTGGGGATTTCACATAATGTTGGAGGGCAGGTCATTAACCTAAATGATAACCCAGCGGATCCTGCCAGCCTTGGTGTGTGGAGAAATTGAACTGCACAATAGTGGGAAATGGGGACACTTAGGGCTCCAAAGAGTACTGTGAGGGTGTCTTGTTGTCTCTTTCTTTGAGGCCAGGCAACGCCATAATGTATGACTGGGTTGTTGGCATTGCATAAAGGCACCAGACAAGGTGGTGAGCAGAGCCTTAAGTCCAGCCAGCCCATGCTCAGTGAGCCAACTAGTGGGACGTGGTGGGACCGTGCTGGCTGGAGGAAAGGGAATCTTTTGCTTAAACAATGGTGCTCTTGGTCTTTAAGCTCTGTTTGTGAGAGTCTGTTCTGACCAGAAAGAATATTATTTTTCTAATTCATTAACCATAAGAGAGATTTATTTATTTATTCATTGCTTTTGCCATGGGGTGTGTGTGTTTGTTGGAGAGAGACAGAGACAGAGAAAGAGAGGTAAAGTGAGAAAACACTCCCCAAAGGGGATGGCCATACAACAATCCCTTCTCCTGCATTATCTTCTTGGGATTTTGGATATGTGAGTACATGTGCCTGGCATGTTCTTCAAGCCCTTGTGTCCAGGACTCGAACCATGCAGTCAACTATGTGGGATCCAGCACCTTAACCACTATGTTACCTGCTGGACCTAGAGGGAACCTTTTATAGGTACTAAAATAGAAGCTCAGAAAAGTCAAATAACTTGACAAAATTTACTCAGCCATCAACAAAATCACATCCATCAAATCAGAAAAAAGTAAAACTCTGAAAATATCAAATGTTGACATCAATACTGGCGAATAGGAGCTTTTGTTGATTTCTGATGGGAGTATAAAATAGTATGGTTCAAATAATTAGATGGCAGCAAACCTAGTGAACATGAACTGTGCATATCCTATGGCTTATTAGCAAATTTGTTATTTTTTTCTTCAGACTTGTAGAGTGTCCTGATGAGCCTGTGAAAGGAATTCCTCATCCCTCTTGTCACATTTTAAAAATTTATAATATTTCCACTGAATTCTTTTTCATAGTTTTTATCTGCTGCCAATATTATTCCCTTCTTTATGCATGTCGTCTACCTTTTCCACTGTGTCATTTAACGTATTAATTACACTTACGGGCTGGCTGGTGTGTGCTGGCTAAGGCTGTTGGATTCCACATGGAATCTTGGACCTGGTGGTTTAAAAAGCATGCCTGGCACGTGTGCTTGTGTGCCTGTGTGTGTGTGTGTGTGTGTGTGCACGTGCACGTATGTGACCAAAATCTTGAAAGGACAAATGGAGGAGAATGGATTGTGGTGTGACCATGCTCCATGAGGATGCTTTTTCATTTTCCCTTTTCATCCCTCCCCTTTTCTCTTTCTTTCTTTCTCTTTCTGGCAAACACACACACCCTCTCGAAAATTTAAAAATATATTTTATATATTTAAATACACATATAAAATGTGAGCCTATTCTCAGACCTAGTATCCATCAAATGTAAAGAGATTTGGGGCCCCAGAGTTGAAGCCTGTGACACCGTAACAGGCACATCCAGGAGTGACTCCCCCATGTTCCCAGAAGACCTCCAACCATCTACGTGGGCAGCCATGACTAGAAGAAGGGAATTATTCAGACATTCTGGGGCTGTGGGTTATAGTAGCATATGAATTAAAACTGACACCCAGAGTCCAGAGCATCATCAGTGGGCCCCTTATTGGAGAAACACACGAGAGTCGGGTAATTAACGAAGTTCTGACTTAGCTTCATCTCACAGTGGTTCGCCTGGATTCCCTGTTTTTCATTCTCTTCATTCTCTTTCTCTCCCTTTTCTCTCCATCCTCCTTCCTCTCTTCTCTTCTCCCCTCCGCTTCTACATCCGCTCCTCTCCCAATTTCCCTCTCCCCTTCTCTCCCTTTTCACCTTTGATCCTTTCTCTTTCACTCAAATACACGTGTGCTCACACACACACTCTGCATCAGGCCCTGTGCTAAACAGTGAGAGGAGATTCAGGTTTGTCTATCAAAGAGCTCAGTCCAATGAGAGGGAGAGGAAGGTTAGTAGACAGCACATGGTAAGAAGGGCCCTCACAGGAGTGTGTGTGTGTGTGTGTGTGTGTGTGTGTGTGTGTGTGTGAGCAAGGGCTTGGCAGCCAGGAGGAACACCCAGCTCCAGCTCAGCCAGGAGGGGGCAGTCAAGGACAGCTTCTCAGAATCAGTGATGTTGTCTTCTGTTTGAAAGCGCCTGCGATCAGGCAGAAAACGGGATTCCCCTGTGTTCTCACACTCACTTTCAGCTGGGATGTGGCTTCCTGTAAGGTTAACCTCTTGGCGTGTATTTCTAGTCATGTTAAATAGGCATTTCATGGAAGACCCAGCTGGTGTTAAACCAACCACGAGAACATTCTGAAAACTATCTCACAAGCAGGAATATCCCCCCAGGAGTCTGGATTCCAGAAGGTAACTGGCTTCTGCCAGCTTGTTTCATTTGTCTCTCACGGATGAGCTACCTTCCCGGACTCTCCCAGAACGCTGTCGGATCTGAGCAGGAAATGACTGGCTAGGGAAGCAGTAAGTGCAGAAGGGTAGTTCTCCCAGAGGCCCTGGTGCTTTCACCTCAATTTCATCTTGCCCTTGAGAGATGCCTAGTGGGAAGGATGTGGAATTTACAGCCAGATTTAGGCTTCAGGCTCTGCTCTACCAGTTGTGTGAGGGTAGGTCAGATGTCCAACCCCTGATAGTACAGGAGTTGAAGAAAATTAAAATATGCCATTTAAAGGGACAGGTACATATAGTTTCTCAATAAGTCAGAGACAGGACAGCCACCTGAGATCGTTCACACTTTCGTTTACATAAGCCGTCATCCAAATGCACACGGTTACTCAGTGTCCCTCTGCGTCTGCTGAACGATAAAGGGAAGATGGACTGAGGAGGGCGTCTAGGAAGCAAAGATACGTAGACACGGTATTGCGTGTTGGTATAAATTTGATTAGAAAACGGGAGAGATGAGGAAGATGGCAAGAAACTAGGTGGTGAGTAGACACTGAAGTCACTTAGGACCACGAAATGTACGGGGAGAGGGAGAAGGATGAAAGGAGATGAGGTGGCTGAGTGAGGAAGAAAGTCCTAGATATCGGGATGACTGAGCTTAGAACAGAACTAGAGAGGACTTGAGGAAGGGAAGGGAAGATTCCCACAGGCAAGGCTGGGGAGTGAAAGGAGGCTGGACCGGTGGAGCCCACAGCAGGGCGCCAGGAGCCCAGCCAGAGGACAACAGGATGGAAAGCTGGGTCCAGATCTAGCAAAGCTCCTTAAGGGTGGAATGCAGCTTCCACAGTCGCTACCACCGCTACTGACAACACACTCACCTGTCCACACTGTTGCATGTATTATTCCTAATGCTCATAATCATTACCTTTCCAAGTGAAGGTGATTACCTCCATTTTATGGGTGAAGAGTATGAGGCCCACAGAAGTTAAGAAATACCTTGGAGTTGTATTTGAACTCAGGTCTGGCTGGTGCCAAAGCAGCGCCATGGTGCTTCCCAACCATTATTATTGTAAGGTGCTCCCAAACACGTGTGCACACCAGGCATCGCCAGCATGCTGACTACGTAATGTGGGCTACGTTTGAATGCGTGTCTCTGGGCCAGTGCTGTGGTGGTTAAGGAGGCTGGATCCCACAGGGCTGAGTGCACAGTTCGAGTGACAGACCTGGAGGCTGGGGAAACCAGCACGTGTGCGTGTACATGTTCAATATCTGGGGAGGAGAGTGGAGGAAAAGGGATTGTGACATGGCTATCCCTCCTGGAGAGTGCTTTCTCACTCTCCTTGTATCTGTCTCGGGTGAGGGCCCGAGCCCTGGAGAAAATAAATCAATAAATGTTTAAAAGGTGCTCTGATAAGCAAAATACCGACCTGTGAAAAGTATTGCTGACTTTGCAACCTTGTATAAATTTTTCCCAATAAAGGGATGTTAACATGATCCATCTTGTAAGTTTTAGTGTCATGCGGGAGATTTTCAGAACTTGAGAGCATTTGAAAGGGATTTCTGCAACTGAAAGAGTTTGGCGGCCGCTGAATGCTGTCTCTGCTGTCAGCCTTGTCCTGCATCAGACTAGCCCAGGTGGTTTATAACCTGTAGGCCAATAATGTGTGCAAAGCACACACCCCAAGGATCTTTGCAGCGTACAAAAAGGCCAGATGTACTTGAGGCAGGTGTCAGACTGTGAGGTGCCCAGAGGACCACGTTACAGGATGAACGAGGTGAAGGAGGGGCCAGTGGGCTGAGCTTAGTGGTAAACTACAATGTGCTGGGGCAGAAACTTCCCGTTTATTTAATTAATTAATTTATTTTTGCATGCTGCTGATTACAGTGACCAGAAGTAATAGGAAAAGACCTTTGCTTTAGAAAGTTTCTGCTATCATACTGACCTCATTTTTCCAAGTTAATTAACACTAATTGTTACCATCTACCCTCCAAATGAGGAACCAGAACCTCACTCAAGCCCCTTTGCCATCTGTGCGCCTTTCCCGAGGTGGGAATCTAGCTCCACCTAATGGCCATTTTAGATAATGCAAACCGTGTTCCAGGAATGTCAGAAGGAAAAGAGAACCAGAATGTATGTTCATTTCTGGATTGTGGAGGGAAGTAACAAAATTAAAATTCAGGGAACAAAAGTTGTAAAGTTTATTTATTCCATGAGCTAAATAGAAAGAGCAAGAAGAGAGACAGCACCCGCAATGCGGTCCACCTCCAGCCTCATTCAACACCCTGTCCCCATCACAGGTGCAAGCTGTGCGTGCCTGGGGTGCCCAGAAAGGTCTCTGGACATGAACCCCGAACCTCCCTGTGTGGGGCAGCCTCACAAGGCATCCCATTTTACTTCGTCACCACCATCTGGCCTGAGCAAATTTTTTGAAACTTAAGAAAATAATAGAAAACATTTCTGAAACAAATTGAATTTTCGAAACTAGTTTGAGGAAGATCTATGAACAGATTCACTTCCTGAGACTACTAACAGGGTTTATTTCCACAAATAGGAAAATGCTGTTAAACGGAATCGTAAAAGGAGGATTGAAAGTGTATTTAAGAAGGGAGACTAACAGATGGGGGTTCAATACATTATTGATTCCCTTCAGAAGCTCTGAGGAGCTGGGGTAAAGGTGGGTGAAATGGTTAGACTTGAGCAGCCCGGGTTATTAGGGGTCTCAGTCCCTCAGTTGCAGAATCCTTGTAAACACATTTGTTGCCTCCATGGGGATTATAGGTGGTTTACATCAAGCTTCTTTTACTGATTGAATGCTAGCAATAATAGGACCACAGTCTTTGGAGTTCTTCCTGGCCAGTAGGTCTGACATACAGATTGTACCTGCCTCATCTTCTCCACAACCTTGTGAGCTAAGTGTTCTGCCTCATGATAAAGATAAGGAAAACAGGGTTTCTGAGGTGTCAAATAACGTTCCCCAATTCTCGCAAGGATTCAAAGGCCAAAATGAGATTCAAATTCACATCTACAATCCAGATCCTGTTCTTTCCACGATAGCATGTTATTTGTCTTTGACCCACATGCATCTAGAACGTAATTTTAAAGTTTGCTGTAACTTTCAGTTCTCTGGTGAATTATGGATAATTTCATGTGGTATAAAATTCAAACAATAAATCGCTGTAAGAGCAAGTGAAGAGCAAGAAAATAAGTCTCCTTCCTACCCCTACCGATCCAGTTCCCCTTCTTGAAGTAGCCCTCTGTTACTCATCACTTGTGTATCTTTCCAGAATTTTCTATCCACATGTATGATTAAGAAATGCTAACATCAAAATGATTGAGTCTCCACCATTGCAAGAAGTTTTATTTTTATACCTAAGCCAGAACGTCACAACAAAAGGTTAATTTAAACAGATCTATCAAAATTATTTTGTTTTGAAATTTTTTCAATATTAAATTTAGTTGAAAGTTACGCATGGAGGATTTTCCAAACGAAACGTGTGGAACTGATTCCGCTGCTTAGTTGTTTAAGAGTCAGATGTCATGTGACCCACTACATGGTTCGAATCCTGCCCCCCCAAGCATGAAAAACACACCAGATTTATTTGCATGTGTGCCCTGACAAGATGGAGAAATGGAAGAGAAGGTATTGCAGTGTTAACCATGTCCCATTGCGGGGTGCTTCCCCCACCCACTCCTGTCTCTCTCTGGCCAGGACACACACCTACAAGCAGCTAAAAAATAAACAAATAAAGTTAAAATTAAAATTATAAATAAAAGTGAAAAGGGTTAATTCACCAGTCATTTGAATAGCTACTAATGTGAGACTTTAAAATAATTGCTTAAATTCTCTCCAGAGCTTATACGAATTCCTGAAACTCTGTTGGAAAGCTCCAAATTATTCCATCAACGTACCTCCCTTTTCTTTTATTAAAAATGTTGTTTTTATTTACAGACCTTTTTCCCTAGTTGTTAGTTTCACCATTAGTCAACCAAGTTGGCTAGAGACACTCATCAAAAGAGCCTAAGCAAAAGTGTCAGCCCGAGTTTTATTTCTGGCTACATTATGGGCAAGCTAGGAGGCCATTTCTCTAACAAAATGCCTTGGAGTTTCAGAAATGTTCCCAAACTCTTCCCCCACATGTTGTTTTGTCAGTATGCGTCCAGTTTTCACATGCGAAGTGAATCAGATCCATCATACTCAGTTTTAAGTACATTTTTGCAAGAGGTCCCATTTTTAGCCAAGTCACAGCTGAGCTTTACTTTCAGCTAATTAGTGCTTGTTCTTAAATTGGGCCGTTCTAACCCAAGCTAGGAGATGAGATGCAATTTACTTCCTCTCTAGCCTCCTAAAATTAACCAGGCTGCAAAATGTGAGTGTTCCCTTGTTTTTCCTTTGTCTGCCCAGGATTTGGTTCCGTCATAAAGAACTCAACAGATCTCAGAGCATTTCAACAAATCTCTCTGCTCTGATTTGAACGGCAACAGACTACTTCCTTTCAAAAGCCCAGCTCCTTGGTTGCCAAGCAACCATTAATTTATTGTAATAGACAAGTTTTAAAATGATACGTGATAATTAAATATAACAATATGGCTTTTTATGCTACTACATATACATGATATCGGCCAGATCAAAACAAATACGGTGGCCTTGTAGTATCAAAAGAAAGGTCTCATGTGTTGGAAGATCCTATTCCCTAAAGGATAGTGACATGAACTAGGAACAAGATAGAGTTCCCTTGAAAGTTCTTGACAGCTCTTCCATTAGCTTTATTAGACTCTTTATTTATTTATTTATCTTTGGAGAGATTTTTTTGCTATAGGGTATGTGTGCTTGCCAGGAAGACAGAGAGAGACAGAGAGACAGAAAGTGAGAAAGCAGCCCCCAGGAGGGATGGCCACACCACAGTCCCTTTTCCTCCATTCTCTTCTCAGGATCTTGGGCACGCACACACACGCGCCCGGTGTGAGTTTAAGCCACCGGGTCTGGGACTCGAACTGCAGTCAACTACATGGGAGTCCAGCAACATAGCCATTACGCCAACTCCTGGTCCCTAGATGGAGTCTTTTAATCCATGCTTTATTATGTAAAGACATTTCAAGGTATTGGCAGTCCATTTATTAAATGAACTAAATGTAGTGGGATAGAAATAGAATATGAGTTTATTTTTCCTTCATCCATTACATGTTCCATCATGTCTCTTTTCTCTTCCCTTCCCTTGTGTGACATTTAGAGCAGAATCTATCATTTTCTTCACTTTGCTTTAAAAATGGCTTTATATTATTCATGAAGATCCACTACCAGGAGTTAAACCATGCATTCTAATGTATATAAGAACTTCAATATCACCTCTAATTTAGAGTTTCTTCCCCCAGCCATATTTGGCTGACAATGTAGAGACCTGCAGGTGGAGAGTAGGATTGTCTTGCTCTTTTCATCTTCCTTACTGGTCTACTCCAATCCCCTCATCTCTACCCTCTGACTTCTGGTGTCGGGACAGGGAAGAGGTTAGGAGGAAGGGACTGAAATATTACTTGTCTTGACCTCTTTGTTCTTGCTTTAGCTGTCAATGCCCTTTGTAGATCAGTCATCCAAATGGTACCCTTCTCACTGGGTGCATTTGTATATGTCTAGAAACCCTGGAAGGACCCTTTGCTTTGCTTTATGATCCCATTCAATTCCTGCACGGGCTGATCAACTTACAGTCTTTCAGCATCATGGTCTCCTAATCTGAGGAGGTAGCCCTTTTGAACCAAGAACCTTCAAGGTGGCTCATTCTTTTTATGGAACTCCTTAGCGCCTTTTGCTATGTCTATGGCAAGAGTGCAGGCTGGTTGTCGTTCTCCCTACTGATGAGGCAAGAGCACTTTCTGTTCCCTCAAACACATGGATTAAGTACTCATTTATTCCTAGGACCCTCTCACCATGCTGCTCCTCTGTTGGCACCAGGATGGGCTGGTCAGGTTTTGCATTCAAGCAGACAGTGGGGTATGTAGCAGATCTAATTTCTATGGAATAAGTAACAGATCTAAGCCTCTTGAAGACTGTCTTTATTTGCATAGATCAGGTTTGGGAAGAAGCTATAAAACTACTTCTATGAATTGTCCTCCCTAGTAAACACAGTTCATTGTGGTTATATCTTGGGTGGTTGTTTAAATGAAGGTCAATGGACTGCCATTTTTTTTTTTTTAATGTACATGTGCATACGAGAGAGGGAGAGAGAGACGCCCAACAGGGCCTGGCCATCATGCTACAATTATTCCTCCTATTCTTCATCCTGTCTGGTGTGCTCACCCAGCATGTAAGTTTCTGAGCTGGGACTGGAACAAGCCTAAGCACTGTACTACAGGACCTGCCCCTACTATGTCATTTTTCATGAGTATTACAGGATTGTGCTTGGCACTTCTCCTTTAGGGTTAATTAGTACTCAATACCTATTTCTTGAATTCTGGCCTTTGAAATTCTATGACCATGGAAATGTTCATTTCAATGTCATTATAGAAGTAACCACAACACGAGCAACATTGCAGCAGGAGAATACCCCCTAAGGTATATGGTATGATAGCTGCACACTTTGGGCCCCACTGATTTTGCTCAGATGTCTTTTATTTGCTTAGGATGAAATCTAGGTGGGAGGTTTCAAATTGGGACAGGTTAAGAGTCACATTTGGAGAAGAAAGAGAAAGGAAAGGGCAGCGAGATGGTGGGGCAGGTTGCTGAAAACAGGGGGAAAAAACCACTAGAACATTTGGAAAGGGGTCTGGAAGGTGAGAAGTGATGTATTCTTCCTCCATCCCTTATCCTACAAACCTGCTCAAGGCTGAACTATTCATAAGTTGCAGTGGGTCATCCAAGAGGTAGACACCAATCATGATCCGAAATTGGAGAGATTTCTTTCTTTTTAAAGAATAATTCATTTTATTTTATTTGTTATTATTATTTATTTTTAAATTTGACCAGAGAAAGACAGTGAGAGAGAGAAAGGAAACCTGAGGAAGCAAACTGCCAGGTCTGGGACTCAAATCATGGTTGGCCATGTGAGAATCAAGTGCCTTAACCACCATGCCATTTGCTGGCCCCCTTGAAGGATTTCTTAAGGAAATGCTGAAGGCAAAAGGAGAGGAAGCCTAGAGTTGGGCTGGCAGGGAGAGCCACCAGATGGTTATGCAGGTGTGAGTGTTGGGAAGGAGGGAAGGGAGGTGGCAAAGCTGGGTAGAAGAGTCCAAGGCTGCAGTGCAGTTCTTTTCTATTTTTATTTATTTATTTTTAGACAGTTTAGTTATAGGGTGCATGTGCTCACTAGGGAAACAGAGAGATAGAAAGACAGAAATCACCCCCAGGGAGCTGGCCACGCTGCCATCTATTCTTTCAGTAGGTTGGGCATGCATGCACACTCCTTGGTGTGAGTTTCAAGCTACTGGGTATGGGACTCAAATTCCAGTCTACATGGGAGCCCAGTGACACAACCATTATACCATCTGTTGCTCCCTGTAGTGGAGTTCTAACGCATTCAGCAAGGCCATTGAGTGTTCTCCAGCCTATGTTGTTTATCTGCACTGCCTCTGTTGCACAGTCACCAGCTTGAAGCAGCCCAGTGAGAGCACAACCCCAACAAACACAAGTGAATGATTTTGGAACCAACAGTTGGCTCCAGTACACTCTATGCCATTAGGGGTAAGAGAGGTGCATTTGCATGGCCATCACACTCTAAATAATGAATGAGCGAATGAACAAATATACTTTTTAAATTATGGTTTCACCATTAAAATACTACACAATTTTATCTTCTCTTTTCTTCAGAGTTTCCTGAAATACAAGTACCTGCTCTGTGTTACTCCTTCCACATTTTCCATTCATTTCTTCATCTACAGTAAGACAGATTCTTTTTCCCAATGCCCACTGAACCTGCCCAGCCAAGGCAATCCCTGACTTCTTGTTTCCTGTTTCCAGGAATTGCCTGAGTTTGGAGCTTAGGAAAAAAGTCAATCTGGGAAGATAAAGTGGATATAGGAATGTGTAAACAACCTAGTCTGAGGGAGCAAGAGGGAGATACAGATTCAAATGTTTAATAAAGGAGGAGATAGCAATTTGATTGTTTAATAGAAGAGAAGGAAGAAAAAAAGGCAGAGAGGTTAAAGAAAAGAGTGGCTTTTAAAAAGAACTTATGGTATATTGAATAATATTTTCAGACACCAGGAAAACACAGGTACTTCTTGGCCACATCTAAATTGAAAAGGAAAGAGAACCAACCAAATCTGCTATCTTCTGGCTAACTTCAGATTTGCCAGAAGAAGTCAACAAAAATAATAATATAGTCTTTCTCTCTCAAAATGGTAAGGTGGTTGGTTAGGAAGGGATTTCTGCTTCTTTTCTCAGCATTTACACAGGGCTTCCATTATCCAGAGTTCTGTCTTTCCCAAGCCATTTTCCCAGAGTTTGACAGCTGTCTATGCTCCTGGTGAGGGTATGGGTCAATCTATAATGAATCATTGAAGGTTATGTGTCTCATAAGATGAAAAATGTTCACTTAAATGTATATACTTCCCCTCTAAATCTGAGTAAATTAATTAAAATTTCTGGTGTATTAGCCAATGCAATTAGACAAGAGAAAAAAATGCAAGTATAAGATATTGGAAAGGAAGAGATAAAATTAATCATTAATTTCAAATAATTTGTACATACAGAAAACTAATTTTAAAAATCCAGTAAGATAACTCAGTAATGGGGACCAGCAGTTAGCGTAATGGCTATGTCGCTGGACTCCTATGTAATCGACCGCGGTTCATGTCCCGGACCCGGTGACTTAAACTCACGCCGGGCGCATGTGTGTGCGTGCCCAAGATCCCAAGAGGAGAATGGAGGAGAAGGGATTGCGGCATGGCCATCCCCCCTGGGGGGTGATTTCTCACTTTCTGTCTCTCTGTCTTTGTCTGTCTGTCTGGCCGGCGCACGTGCCATATAGCGAAAACCTCTAAAAAAAAAAATAACTCAGTAATGTGCCTGGGTACAAAATTTACATTCGTAAGCAAAAGGCTGCACATATACCAACAAATCCAAATAGAAAATATGAAAAGGGGCCTCATTTACAATGTCAACAATAAAGAATAAACTTACCAAGTAAAGATTTACATAAAAAAGACCTTCCTGTGGTCTGATAGCTAAGGTAATCCCACATTGTCGACTGAGCAGTTTTTCAGACACAGCAACTGGAAAATCATGCCAGCAATGTGCACATGGATGCATAAAATCCTGAAAAGAGGGCAAAATGAGAATGCAGTATGACCAATTATTAAGAATAACATCAAGCCTCATAAGGAGTGATTTCTCCTTCTCCCTCTCTTTGTTTCAATCTGGCAATTGCATGCACCCTCTAGCAAATTTTTAAAAAGATTTACATACAGAAAACATTAATATGCTCCAGCGAGTTGTAAAATAAGACTTGAAAAAATGAAAAGGTAAACTCAATAGTAAAAAAGAAAATCAATTCTCTCCTACATGAACCCATAAAAATAATCACAATAGAAAATATTAATAGTTTATTTTTAGCTAGACAAGCAGATTAAATTTTTTCATACAGAAAAGTAAACAAGCAAAAAAGAGCCAAAAATAGTTTAAAAGTGAAGCAAAGTGAGGAAGAACTATATAACTATATTATCTGTAAAACAGATAATACAGCCATAATTAAAACACTCAAGCACTATCATTGGGAGAAGATGTATTATTCTAAAAACTAAAACAAACTATATGGCCAGCTAGAAAGGAATGAATTTAAATCTATTACTGCATACACTATATTAGGATAAATTTCAAATGGTCGAATGTTTAGATGGAAAAAATAAATCATAAATTTAACATAAGAAATAAGAGAATGTCGGGGCCAGCATTTAGCATAATGGCTATGTTGCTGAATTTCCACGTAGCCGTCCGCGGTTTGAGTCCTGGACTCGATGGCTTAAATTCATGCTGGGAGCGTGTGCGTGCGTGCCCAAGATCCTGAGAGGAGAATGGAGGAGAAGGGATTGCGGTGTGGCCATCTCCCCTGGGGGGTGATTTCTCACTTTCTGTCTCTCTGTCTCTCTCTGTCTTTCTGGCAAGCACACGTGCCCTATAGCAAAAACCTCTCCAAAAAAAAAAAAAAGGAGCATGTATATAGAAATGAATAAGAACTTTATAAGTATGACATAAAACACAGAAGTAATAAAAGACTGACAAGTCAGACTTCACTAAGAATTTTTTAAAAATTACTATGGGTTATACCACCCCAAAGTAAATAGACAAAAAACTGGGAAATGTATTTGCAACCCATATTACCAAAGACTGATTTGCCTAATATGCATAAAGCTCCTACAAAAACAATAGGGAAAAAATGAGCAAAGATAAGAACATATGAGAATATTCTCATCTTTACTCATAGATCAAGGCAAATTCAAACTATGCTGATGTTACATTTTCTTCACTTATTAAATTGGCAAATGTCAGGTTTTATCATATAGTGGAAAAGTGGATAGTGTAAGATAAGATAACCCGTGTGAAGGGTGATTTCATAATAGCTACCAAAGTTGCAAATGCTCTTGCCCTTTGGCCTAGCAATTCATCTTCTAGGAATTGTTATTCAGCTATTCTAGTACAGGGAAATAATGTATGTATTTGATTATCAAATGCATCATTAGTTGTAAAGCAACAGATCAAAACAACTTATGTTGATCAGTGAGAAAGCAGTAAAATAAATAACGGCACATCCATATGGTGGAAAAATCTGGAACCATTAAAATGGTAGAAGGAAAATGTATCATCCTGTTTTCCAGAAACTCAACATTTTAGACTTTTAATTATGAATTTTTTTTCTACTTTATTTAAATATTAGGCATGAAAACTAGTCTCAACAGAACTTACTGAGCATACTACAATGCAGCTAATGATCTGCAGGGTGTAGGACATCTATTTAATACATTACCTACCACTATACAAAAAGGAAATATGTGTTTGTGTGCATTTACTTATAAATGTTTAAAATACTTCCTCAAAGATACATTTAAAAATTGGTAATATTGATTGCCTTGGTGGAGAAAGTATCAGGCAGCTGGGAAGAAAAATGTTCAGAGTACTTTAAAAATTTGAACTATGCAAATATATTATACTTAATGGGCCAGCCAGCTGACCTGGTGGTTAAGGCAGCTGGATTCCATATGGCCAACTGTGTAGTTTGAGTCCTAGACCAGGCAGCTTGAGAAAATATGCCTGGCACATGTGTTTGCATGCCAAAATTCTGAGAGGAGAACAGAGGAGAAGGGATTGCGGTATGGTCATCTGCCCTGGGGATGATTTCTCGCTTTCTCTTTCTCTTTTTCTCTTTAGATATACACTGTATATACACTATATATCAAAACTAAAAAAAGAAAAGAAAGTTTTGTATGTATATATGTATTATGCTTGGTATTTTAAAACTCGAGTATGGCTATATAGTTCTTTTACACTCCTGTACTTAAAAAGAGGTCTATATTTGAGATACTCTATGATTGTAATTAACACATACACATATATCTTATTCATTCAAAATTCAACTATCTAGTCTTTGTATAGAACATAACTAAGAATCAGAAAATAGTAAAATAAACCAGCAAGCAGACAAAACAGATGTCCCAAAGTCTGTGAACCAAATAAAGTTTAGGCTCTTCATTCACAAGAAGTCTATTAAACTTTCTTTAATCTATTTATTTATTTATTGGAGACAAGTATAGCAATCTTGATAAAATCATTTATTCATGGAAAGTAGATTAGACATGGCAGAATTTCCTGAGAGCAATGAGCAGTTGTGTTAGCTCACAATCAAGAAGCATGTCGTGGGTGGCGTGAGGGGACTCTATGAAACCGGGCCAAGGTCTTGAGACATTTTCTTCATCTAGCATAAGAGCAAGCTTTCTCTTACATCACCTCCATATCATGGTAATGTTCTAATGTCAATCTTGAGTGACTAAAAAGACATTGTAGTGTGCTCAATAAGTTCTGTTAAGACTAGTTTTCATTGGGACCAGCAGTTAGCGTAATGGCTATGTCGCTGGACTCCCACGTGGTCGACTGCGGTTCGCGTCCCGGACCCAGCGGCTTAAACTCACGCTGGGTGCGTGTGCGTGCGTGCCCAAGATCCCAAGAGGAGAATGGAGGAGAAGGGATTGCGGCGTGGCCATCCCCCCTGGGGGGTGATTTCTCGCTTTCTGTCTCTCTGTCTCTCTCTGTCTGTCTGGCGAGCGCACACGCCCTATAGCGAAAAAACCTCTCAAAAAAAAAAAAAAAAGACTAGTTTTCATGCCTAATATTTAGAAAAAAATTTTTCATAATTAAAAGTCTGAAATGTGTTTCTGGAAACAGGATGATACATTTTAGATTGGTGGTGTTTTAGATAGAGTATTGTTTTAAAATGTTTAACTACAGACGTCACCAAAAATGTCAGTTTCGTCAGAGATTTCTTTCTCTATTGCATACAATGAAATGCCAACACAAAGGCTCAACAAATGAAACACCAACATGGAAAATTGGCAGTAGATGTGGAAAAATCAGGGCAAGGAAACAATTCTAGCATAAGAAAACAAGTTCATAATACATAGGATCCCAGACAATTGAAGCAAGAAAACCATTACAGCATACACAAAAAAACTAATTCCACAATACGTAAGAGCCCAGAAGACTGAGGCAAGAAAACAATTGTAGCACAAGAAAACAATTCTATAACACATAAGAGCCCAGAAGAAACTTCTAACTTCTTTGCAATGGAATGATCCCCAAAATCACAATCAAAATATAAAGAATGGGTAATATCTGTTAGCAAAGAAATGAGAGGAATAGTCATTAGTGTAGACAGGTCAGAATAAAGGAGATAGTAGCATAATGATTAACCATAGTAGATTAATAAAGAATATTGCTGGCATAATCTTTGACTCAGCTATTCATTTCTAGGAATTGTTCTTCTAGATATACTTATTCAAAGGTGAGGAGATAGATACAAAAGATTAAGTATGGCCTTATTAGAAACATACATCTTTTTTGCTTTGAAAAAGTAGAGCTAGAAGCAACTTAAATGTCCAATAAATGAAGACAGATTAAAAAAATATTGTCTGTACAGTGGAAACTATGGAACCATTAAATAGAGGGTGAGAATACTATATACATAGACAAAAAACTGACTACTTTAAAATAAATAAAAATGAAAGTGTCAGAACATAATGCAAAGTACAATATTATATATTTGATATAAAAAATTTTCTATTTGTGTGTATGCATGTGAATTCATTTGCATATGTGTTTGTGTATGTGTGTGTGTGGGGCGGGGTAGGATCTATTGAAGGAAAAAAAAACAGTTGGAAAGATACACACCAAACAGCTTTACCAACTGACTGACAGTTTGGGGAAATGGGCAACAGGCCAGACATTTTCACTTTATTTTATGAGCTGGGTCCTACATGGCTGGCTGTGAGGTTTAAGTCCCAAACCCGGCAACTTGAAAATCACATTGAACATGTGTGAATGCATGACAAAAATCCTGAGAGGATACGAGAGAAGAGAATGCAGAATAGCCATCCTCCCCCTTGGGGGGGCGATTTCTCACTTTCTCTCTCTCTCTCTCTCTCTCTCTCTCTCTCTCTCAGAAGTGCATGGACCCTATAGCAAAACAAAACAAAACAAAACAAAAAACAAACAAACAAACAAAAACTTAATTGCTTAAATAGACCAGGAACTAAGACTCAAAATATAATTGGGTTAAAATAAACCATTAAAATGATAACACCTAAGAATAACATGTAATAGTCTGTCTTGGGTTTAAAGGTAATTTTTAAAGAGGTGGCATCATATGAGTAAAAAAATATTATAATGATTAAGGATTGTGATTATATTATAATGATTAAGGATTATTCTGCCTGCCTAAAATTCCTCTGCCTTTTTTCTGGGGAAGCAATCCCTTTCCTTGGTGAATGCTTCTTTCTCCTCTGCAAACATTTGGCTTAAATAATATGCAATTTGTTTCTCATGTCTATACTCCTGAGGACAGACAATAGGCCTACAGGAGAGCCCCTATCCCCCACTGAGCCATTGAACACCACCTCACTCCATCATAAGTGATATTGAGGGTTTTCTTCTTTCTTTTTTCCTCCCTTCTTTCTTTCCTTCTTTCTTTTTCTTTTCGTTCCTTTTCTTTTCTTTTCTCTTCTCTTTTCTTTCTTCCCTTTTCTTTATTCATTTTCTTTCTCTTTCTTCTTTCTTTCTCTCTCTCTTTCCTTTTTCTCTTTCTTTCTTCTCTCTCTTTCTTTCTCTCTCTCTACTTTCTTTTTCTTTCTTTCTACTTTCTTTAAACTTGCCAGAGGGTACATGCACTCACCAGAGAGACACAAAGAGCTAGAGAGAAGAGCAGGGAGAAAGCACCCCTAAATGGGGTGTGTGTAATCCCTTCTCTTCCATTTCTCCATGCTTTGAGGATTTTGGGTACTGGCCCAGTCTACTTTTTCAAGTCACCAAGACTGGGATTTGAACTGTGTGGTTGGCCATATGGGATCCGACTCCCTGATGATGTGGGTATTTACCTGCAAGCAAGACCAACAACAGCTTTTTCTAAGCCTTTTTTAAACTGAGCATGGAAGAGGAGAGTCATCCCAGGTGCACCTGGGACTCGAAGGTACATCTGCAGAGAAGCTACCATTGCATGGAAGAAGCCCCGTTGCAGAAAATAGCAGAGCCACATTACAGAGAAGCTGTGAGGAGAATTAGAGATCAAAATAGTCCAGCTATTCCACGGCCTCCCTGCTTTTCTTTTGGTTATGAAAAAAGAATCCTCCTTTCTACTTCATTTCAGTGGTGATGTACCAATGCTACATGTATCTAAGAATGAGCTAGTAAGATTCAAAAGAGTACAGACTAGGGTGACTACAACTTTTATAACCTAGGAATAAAATCTGGAATGGGACAGTATTTGTAAATTCTCAATCTAGTCCCACAAACATCATCTTTCCAGCTGAATGAGGATTCATTTGGAAAGAAAAGAAAAAGGAACAAATATTTTTTTCCACAGGTTCAAAGGTCAGAGAGACATTTGCTGGCCATATATATCTTCTCTAAATAACATTTAGAAGTTATTTTTAGCAGCTTATTGTATGAGAGCATCATGTTGAAAAGACATTACTGAGAACTAACAACTAAAGGATTGACGTCATAATTTGTATAATGCTGGATTTAAAAAACCATATGTAAGATAAAAAAGAGAATGAATGAGACTTGCATTTATATATGGAATCATTAGTACAACATTTCACATCAGAATAAGGAATCCAACATTTCTACTTCTTGTGTAATATTAATAGCAATAAGAATATTTTTATTGACTAACCTGGTAGAATTGAATTCAATAAAGTGATCTTCAACCCATTTTAGATGAACATGAAAATGCAGTATATATATAAAAAGGCATAAATGTTAAGGAAGAAAACAGAATAACAAGTATATGTAGAGAAAACAGTTCAGTAGCCATAATTACTGTGTCTCAAAAAATACAATTCATGTCTCAAAAAGTCTCAACTATATTAAAAAGAAAGCCAGTTTATAAAGTTTAAAAAATAGAAGATGAGCTGGGACCAGCAGTTAGCGTAATGGCTATGTCGCTGGACTCCCACGTAGTTGACCGTGGTTCGAGTCCCAGACCCGGTGGCTTAAACTCACACCGGGAGTGTGTGCGTGCATGCCCAAGATCCTGAGAGGAGAATGGAGGAGAAGGGATTGCAGCGTGGCCATCCCCCCTGGGGGGTGATTTCTCGCTTTCTGTCTCTCTGTCTCTCTCTGCCTGTCTGGCCAGTGCACGTGCCCTCTCCAGAAAAAAAAAAAAAAAACATAGAAGATGAGCTAAGACACTATAAAATTATAGGGAAAGTATAAATGATATTCAAAATAGTAGAAGTCAATGAATAAATAATTAAACATAATGGTTATTATACAATATAATGAAAATGCACAATAAAAAGAATATGCTTACATTCAGTCAGAGGGAGTAACATGAAAAGCTATTAATGAAAATATGCTTAAAATGAAGGAGAGTATGAGAGCCATAAAATGCCCCTTATAGACATCCAAGTATGAGGAGCTAATCGAGGAGAGCTCCAACCACTGTGGTAGGCTGGTACCTATGGTGGCTCCCATGAGATCTCAGGTACATGCCTTTCTGTAGACCACAGATTCCTTTAGTTACAACTTTGGCTTGGGGACTCCACAGTGATATTTTTCCGAGCCTCTTTCAAATATGACCATCAAGAAGGCTTCCGCCCTGCTTTTCTCCTTCTATCCCTCACTCTAGGTAAGATTTGCAGTGTTTTGACTCTATCAGCCCTCTCTAGCTCCCTCCCCTCTCCATATTCTTTCACAGGCATTTCTCCAAGTAAATACTTGCATAGTTAATCTCCTCTTGATACCTGCTTCTTTGAGGAGCTGAACTAATGTAGAGAGAATAACAAAATAATGCATTTGTGGTGAGAGATCTGAACTGCCTAGTATTAGAATGTCTATTACTCCAGCAAGTTAAGGTAGCAGGCATGCTAGGAGCTCATTTTAGGTGTGGCAGGAAAAGGAAGTTGGAATTAGAGTTAGTATAGTGACTCTCCAGGGTGGGTAGAGCTTACTCAAAAAAATTAATTCTTTTTTTGTGTTTTGAGAGGTTCCCAAATAGCAGAGTCTCAAATATAGGAACCATCAGCACCAGGAAGCAACTGAGGATGCGTAATAGTGGTTGATTCATCTCTTCATACAATTGCCCAGGGCTTAGGGAGTGGAATGAAGCTCCTCAGGAACTCGAATGCTCAAGGTAGAGCTGAGCTCCATTCCACAGAGAATACAACCTGAAGTGAAGACAGAGTTATGAGGCATCGGTCAACATAGAGGCATGATAGCAAAGCAATAACTCTGGGGGCTCACTCGGACACCACAAATAATCTGTTACAAGTGATAGAATGCCATCACAGACTCTTTTAATGGTAACCAAGACCCTTGATGTCACTCTGGTTGATCTGGATCACATCAAAAAGAATGGTGGTTCATAAAAATGGGAAAGACAGGATGATAAGACTACTTAATAGATAATTTAATAATTGGACAATCCAATTACTAAGGCAATTCTAGAAAAATGTTTTGAAATTAGATGAAAAAATGGAAACTATATCTGTGTATAGTGCCAGCCCCCTCCTATATAGATCATTTAAAAGGTATCAATATCAACTACCAACCTCCTTAGAGTAGGACTTATGCCTAACATGTGCTAAACCATAATACATTTAGAGAAGAAGTAAATAATAAAAATATTAACAAATTGCCTAATTTCTTAGGGTATTAAAATACTGTTTTATCAGTAAAAATAGATTTAGGAAAGAAATTAAGAATGCAATAAAAATCTATTTTGAAGTAATAATAAGCTAGCTCTGCATATTAAATGTGTTGGGATATGACCAAAACAGTGTTTGGAATAAAATGCACTAACTTAAAGGTCTTTAATAAGAAGAAGTACAGGTAGGCTAATGGAATAGAAAAGAAAGCCCAGAAGTAAACCCCAAAATATACAGCCAACTGATTTTTGACAAAAGTTACCAGTCAATCCAGTGGGAAAAGAAAAACCTCTTTAGCAAGTGCTGCTGGAAAAACTGAGTATCCACCTGAAGAAAGATGAAACTGGATCCCCATCTTTCACCATTAACAAAATTCAACTCAAAATGGACCTGAACCTAAGACTTCAAACTATAAAACTACTGGTGGAAAATACTGGGGAAATTCTGAGAGACATTGGGGTAGGCAAAAATTTCTTAAATAAGACTCCCAAAGCACAGGCAATAATCACCAGAATAGACAAGTGGGATTATATCACATTAAGAAGTTTCTGCACAGCAAAGGACACAATAATTAGTGTGAATTGACAACCCTCAGAATGGGAGAATATTTTTGTAAACTATGCCTGAAATAAGGGATTGATAACTAGAATACACAGGGAACTTAAGAGGCTTACCCGAAAACAAAAACAAAAACAAAACAAACAAACAAACAACAAAACACCTCAGATTAACCCAATTAAAAGATGGGAACATGACTTGAACAAAAAACTCTCTAAGGAAGACATACAAACAGCCAAAAGCATATGAATGGATTCTCAACATCCCTCATCATAGGGGAGATGTAGATTAAAACCACAGTGAGACACTACCTAACTCCTGTCAAAATGGGAAAGATTAAAAATACAAAAAATGGTAAGTGTTGGTGGGGTTGTGGTGAAAGGGGAACTCTCTGAACTCTCTTACACTGTTGGTGGGAATGTTAATTGGCCCATCCACTGTGGAAAACAATATGAGGTTTCTCAAAGACCTACAACTAGAAAACCATTTGATCCAGCAATCCCACTCCTGGGTATTTACCCAAAGGACAGGAGAATGCTCAGTCAGAAAAGCTTACACATCAGTGTTTATTGTGGCATTATTCATGATTGCTAAGACATGGAACCAACCCCAATGTCCATGAACAGATGAATGGACTGAAAAAGTGTGGCACATATACTCCATGGAATACCATTCAGTCATGAAAACAAGACCCTGGCATTTGATAGAAAGAGGTCAAATATAGAAGATTTATTGCTGAGTGAAGCAAGCCAGGCTATGAAAGAATGGTGTTATGTGTCTCCACTTAATATATACTGACTGCACTCTATGGTAGAGACTGAAAGACTGGTGGGCATAAAAGCAATGAAAATAGTTATAGATGCAGGAGACAGTATGGGAGGAATGTGGGAGAAGGGAAGAGTATAGAGAAGGAAATTAGGGAGAAAAAATAGAGAGGCAAGACATTTGTAGGACACAGAAATGGTTTATTACCTATTGATAACATGTATAATATTCTCTCAACTGGACTGTCTAAGATGTATTTCATGTTGGGTAAATTCTCTTTACAAATCAAATGATGTATGATGATTGAATGTTTAAAAAACAAGTATAATAAAAGAGGAGAAATAAAAAAGAGATATTAATGAAAAATAATTATACTGTAAAATTCTAGAACAAAACAAAGTACTGGGACCAGCAGTTGGCATAATGGCTATGTCGCTGGACTCCCATGTAGTCGACCGCGGTTCGAGTCCTGGGCCCGGTGGCTTAAACTCACGCCGGGCATGTGTGCGTGCGTGCCCAAGATCCTGAGAGGAGAATGGAGGAGAAGGGATTGCAGCATGGCCATCCCCCTGGGGGGTGATTTCTCGCTTTCTGTCTCTGTCTCTCTCTGTCTGTCTGGTGAGTGCCTGCACCCTATAGCAAAAACCTCTCCCCACACAAAAAAACAAAAAAACCAAAAAAACCCCAAAGTAGTAATCTAAAATAAAATGGGAAAAAGAATATACATACATAAATTAATAGTCTGGAAAATAAGTAGAATAAACATGCAAAATTAAGAACTTGTTATTCAATGAGAAAAAGTTGATAAACCTCTGATATATATAAGTAAAAACACAGAATAATTCTAGTGCATGAAGATATCTGGATAGGGCCGGCCTTATGGCTCAGTAGTTAAGGGAGCTGGATCCAATACCCCTGACTGCAGTTTATCCTGTCCCTGGAAGTTTGAGAAACATACTGGGTATGTGCCCTAAATCCTGACAGGATGGAAAAATGAAGGAAAAGGGATTTCAACATGGCCGTCCCCTATTGAGGGATGTTTTCTCCCTGTCCCTCTCTCTGTCTCTCTCTCTCTGACAAATGCACACACACTTTGGCAAAAATAAATTCTGTACAGTTACCCCAATGTAACATCTCCAATTCAAAAATATCAATGTACACATTCACACAGATAAAAATCTAAACATTCCCCAAGATAATTTCCTTTGCTTCTTTCCTTCCTGGCCAGAGGCCCAGTTCTTACTTCATTCCTGGATTATCTCCTCTGGTCACTCAGCTTTTAAAGATAATCTACTTACATCTTGGGCTCTAGTGTCAGAAATAAGTGTGAGAAGGTATAAAGTTGGCTCTGGTCCCCACTGGAGCAATCTCTGGGCTGATAAGCAAGGTGTCCCCAGTAAAGGAAGGATTATGTCTTGCCTTCAGGCATGCAGGGAAAAGGAGAGAACAACCCCTATGTTCCAACCTTCTTAAGCTCAACAATCCTCCTAGAGAGAAATACTGTGGTATAATTCGTATACACATATCAAGACATCACATCGTATACCATAAATATATAAAATTATGTTATCAATTTTAAAAGTTAAAGCAAAACAAAACCCTGTCACATATTTGGTGGCACATGAGTACCTTGGTAGAAGTTCATTAGACTGGTTATGACAGCTTGAAAAACACACCAGGTACATGTGCGTGCATGACCAAAATCCTGAGGGGAGAATGAAGGAGAAAGAATTTCAGTGTGGCCAGCTCCCCTGATAGGGGTACTTTCTCCCTCTCTGTCTCTCTCTCTCCCCGCCCCCCCCCCCCAGCGGATGTATGCACCCTATAGCAAAATATTCATTATAAAGGAGATAATTTACTTAAATTCAAACTTCCAAGTTATCTCCAGCCTTCATTTCTTAATTTCTTCAATGAGCTCTAGACATTTTCTTTAACTTCCTACAAAACATTTCTTCTTCAGTGTCTGAGAAGCATTTCTTAATCTAAACATCTAAAACTAAGCTCTCCACCAGATTAAGGTCTTCCCACGGTCACAGCATAGCTGGCTCCTTCAGTGCTTCTGCTGAAGTTCTGATCACCTTATCAAAAATGGCACCTCATCACTGCCACCCTTCATCACCCTCTATCCCTTTTCCTTGCTTTTCTTCATAGCAGTTATCACTACTGAAAGAGCAGAATTTATTTGTCTGCTTGTCATAGTCTGCCTCTCTCTCCCTCTGGGCAACATGGCCTGCCCCACCCTTTTTCTCTTTCTACTTCTACTCAGAAACAACAACCCCAAGACAGAAAGGACTAGTGGAAACCTGGGGAAGGTAGTGCATTGTCTAAGGCTGTGGAGGCCTCTTACATTGTGGTCAGAGGCAGGTGCAATAAGTATGGAGGCTTCAGTGTATGCTAGGGATTATTGCAGCTTTTGCACAGAACTGAAAAAAACTCTGAGAACTGAGACCTCCACCCTAATGAGTGCCTACTATAAATGAAGACAAGGACTGGAAATAGTATCTGCTATCTATACACATAAAAATGGGAGTTGAGGAATAGCCCATAGCTTGGTGATTAAGGAAACTGGGCTCTACATAGCCCTACCAGATGGTTTGAGTCCCAGACCTGATGGCTCAAAAAACATCCAGTCATGTGTGCATGCATGCCCAAAGTCCCAAAAGGAGGAAGAAATGGAGAAGACAGGATTTTGGTGTGACCATTCCCTGTAAGAGTGCAACTCTGTCTCCCTCTCCCTCCATCTCTCTGCCTCTCTCTGGCAAGGATGCACACCATTTGGCATTTTTTTTTTTTTTTACATCGGAGTTCAAGGTTACTGGACTTGGACTATCTTTCTACTGTTGTGGTAGAACTGAAATCGAGCAAGAACCCCCTAATGTATTTTCTAGGGTCCCTGAAATATAAAGTCCATTTGCATTGTAATGGCCCAGAGTAAGGGGTAAGTCTTCAGACTTTGGTTATGATACTGACCAACACGGACCATGAGTGAGAACCATTTGACCTCTAAAACTCTCACTTAAAGGAAAGAAGGTTTTCATTTCAATATGTAAGATGTTTTGTGGACTGGAAACTGCTGGTTGTGAGCTCAGAGACTCCAGGCTGAATGGCTCCAGACACCTGAAGAGGAATTTTATTATCTAAGGCCCCACCAATCAAGAATGCCCACGAGATAATCAGGCCCTCTTGAACCAATCACTGAACTGATCATGCGCCTGGGACCTCTGCCCCTAATTTTGCCCTTAAAAACACATGTGGGGAACATCTCGGGGAGAACGGGTCTTTTCAGCATGAGCTGCCCACTCTCCTTGCTTTGCGCTTTGCAATAAAGCTGTACTTTCCTTCACCACACCATGTGCCTATGGCTTGGTTTTATAGTGCTTGGGCGAGCGGACCTGATTTGAGTTCGGTAACAGAATAGAAAGGATTATTTATCTCTGTGTGACAAAATCTCAAGGTATGAAGCCAGTATGCTTAGTTGTAATGCAACTCTACTCACAAGGGAGAATCTCAAATCAAAGAACTAATGCATAGCTTCTTACTACTCCAGGCACAGTGTGTTTGGAAGCTTTGGGGGAGAACTTGGAGAGTTGTTGTGACAACCCTCAAGGAAACTGGCTGTACTCAGACTCTGTCAGTGGAGGAACAGCATTTCTAAATGGGCTTCTCGAGATTCAACAGTGGAAGCTGGGCAGTGTGCACATTCTGTAGCTTCAGACATCCACAGCCAGTCCATCTCTGGGTCTTCTCTACTTTGAGTTAACAGAGTGTGCTTCTGACCCTTATCAAGAGTGGTTAGGCATTTCTGGCTCAAGTAAACCACTCATCTTCTAAATATAAGTAGTACAAATCCAATAACACTCTTACATTTCAACATTACATTGGCACCAAAACTCAGACTGTTGTACTAAAATCAAATTACATCCACCAGTTCTATATTCATGGGCCACAGGCTTTAGAAAATTTAAAGGACAATCTGGAAAGCAAAGTATGACAATTTTATTTCAAAATAGTCTCTGTTTGGGAGACTCCAAGCTCCCAAAGAGAATATCCTGGAGACCACTTGCCAAGAGAGCTACACGTGTAAATCTGGGGCAGAATTAGAGGCAAAAATACACATCACTCTGTTGTTAAATGATACACATGGACAAATTTTATTGTGTTAAATTAAAAGCCACAACCAAGGACTAAGTTTCTAATGATGAGATGAGGACAGAGTGTCTCTCTTGCTATTTTTAACTCCATCTCCTGAATCTAAGTTCTGCTTCCAGACAGAGTTCAAGTTGCTTTGGGGCTAAATGCTTTCTTCTTCCTATTACTCATCCCCGGATGGTGGTGGAGGGAAGAGAGCTTTTCTCCTCCTACATAAGATGAGTTTGGGACTTTTAAAAAACTAGACCAACATAGGTCACCTTCTCCTGAATCAATCATTGTGTCAAGGAAAGTACAAGGACCAATTGGTTTAGATATGACTTTGGCTGAATTAATAACATTGACCAGGATATCGAAACTCTTCTGATTGGCTTAGGTCAAATAAGGATCAGTCTAGTTATGGTGGGAGAGTGAATCCCATCTAGTTCATGTCTTATTTACAATGGGATATAGGGAAAACAGATATTGGGATGTTCATTACAGTTACTGTTGGGTCTTGGATGTCAAGTGAATTTTTTTGGGTGTGTGTGTGTGTGTGTGTGTGTACCTTGGTGATTTTCAAGTTTGCTGTGATGAACATATTTCATAATAAGAAAGAAAAGGAAATACAACATAAAATGATAAAGAGGGTATATACCAAAGAGAACAATGTTAAAACTAATTAAGAAATGGTAGGCACAGTTATATGTTATTGGTTCATCAGAAAGTCATGACGTTTTTCCATAGAAAAACAGAAAAAATATGTCATGAGTTTTCTTATGACCTAAGGATATGATTAGAAAGATAAAATTCCTGACTTTCTATAAAACAATATGTCACCACCAAAACAAGAAATACAGAACACAAACAACTGGAAGGTAAATTTTCAAAGAGATACATTCTCTCCCTCTGCCTGCCCTATTCACCAGAATTTGAAATTTTTTTTATATCTTCACTCTCTGGAGGACATCTGAGTTGGTTAATGTTTGTCTATTGTGAATAAAGCTGCTACAAACATTTGTGTATAGGCTTTGTAACAACAGAAGTTTTTATTTCTCTGTAAAGCTATACAATTTCACATTCCCACTAGCAATGCATGAGTGACAGAGTTTATTCACATACCCTTTGGTATATAGTTGTCACTTTTTGCCATTCTGATAGGTGTGCCATAATATCTCATTGTGTTTTTAAATTGCATTTCTCTTTGGCCAATAATGTTAACCATTTTTCAATGTTCTTGTTTGCCGTACTTATATCTTTTGGTGAAATCTCTCTTTGTGTCTATTTTGTAATTTTTTAATAATGTTCATTTTTGAGGGTTTTGAAAAATATGGTCTAGTTACCTGTCCTTTGTCAGACAAATGATTTTCAAATATTTTCTTTCAATCTGTTATCTTTTCATTCTAACTTGGTTGACTGGTGAACATTATTTTTTATTCTAATAAAGTCTAGTTTATTGCTTCTTCATTTACTGAATTTTGCTTTTGTTATCAACTCTAGGAATTCTTTGCTAGCCCTGCATTGCAAAGATATTCTCTTATGATTTTTCTATTGCTTTTATATTGGGTTGTTGGGAAATTCATGAAACATTTTTGCATAGAAAAACATAGAAAATTATGCATGATTTTTCCCTAAACCTAATACTTATATGCTTTACATTTAAGCCTGTGATCTCTTTGGAGTTATTTTTATTTGTTTATTTGTTTATTTTTATATACATTCAATCACATTGTTTTGCTTACAAAGTGAACATTTCAATATGTGAACATTTCTCCCCAGTCCAGTTGGGATGTGAGTCTTAGGTCAATATTCATTTATCTGTCTATAAATACCCAATTGTTTTAGCACCCTTTGTTGAAAGGCTATCTTTTTTTCATAAATCACCCTTACATTTTATAAAAAAATCAGTTGAATATGTTTGTGGAGGCCTCTGTTTTGTTCTATTTCATTGATTTTTATGTCCCTCCAACTCTACTGCACAATCTTAATCATAATAGCTCAGTAATAATTCTTGATATTGGGAAGACAGATTTCTCTCACTATATTCCTTTTTTTAGAGAGGTTTTTGCTATAGGGCGCGTGCGCTCGCCTGACAGAGAAAGACATAGAGACAGAAAACGAGAAATCACCCCCCAGGGGGGATGGTCACACGGCAATCCCTTCTCCTCCATTCTCCTCTCGGGATCTTGGGCACATATGCATACGTGCCCGGCGTGAGTTTTAAGCCACTGGGTCCGGGACGCGAACCGCGGTCGACTACGTGGGAGTCCAGCGACATAGCCATTACGCTAACTGCTGGTTCCCACACTATATTCCTTTTCAAAATTGTTTTCCTATTCTTGTTTCTTTGTCCACCCATATAAATTTTGAATAACTTTGGCAATATTGACAAAAAGTCATACACTGCCTAAAGATATTTCTGTCAACAATGGATTGTTTGCATGATGATGGTCCCATAAGATTATAATATGCTGTACCACATGGCCTAGTTATGTAATACACTACACTATTCATGTCAGTATAAATAAAGTATATGATGTTTGCCCAACAAAAAAACCCAATCACCTAACAAGTCATCTAAGGTGTTAAACTGTGCAGAATTTGATGTTTACAGGGACAATGGTGATATCCCTTATTTTATTCCTGATACTGATCATTTGTGTCATCTTTCTTTGGTCAGTTTCATCAGCTTTGTCAATTTTAACATACTTTCAAAGAGACAGTTTTATTTAGTTAATTTTTCTTTCCTGTTTTTGGTTTTAATTGCATTTATTTCTGTTCTTTATTTATTATTTTATCCCTTCTAATTGCCTTGATTTTTTAGTTTCTTCTTTTTTTATGGGTTCTTACAGTTGTGGCTAAGATTATTATTGTTGATTTTATTTTGTATTGATATTTCTGGTTTACATATAATTGATATCCATCTTAGTGGGTTATAGTATAGTTTTTTAAAATATGCACACAGCATGTAAAATATAGACATAGTCATCTTCTTCAACATTAAAAATTATATTATGTTTGGAAATATATTTTGTTTTCTTAAAAGTATATAAAGGAAAGCTTTATTAACAAATGCTGCTGGAAAAACTGGGTATCCACCTGCAGAAAGATGAATCTGAACCCCTATCTGTCACCATTAACAAAAATCAACTCGAATGAGATCAAAGATCTAAATCTAAGATGACAAACTATAAAACTACTGGTGGAAAACACTGAGGAAACTCTGAGAGACATTGGGGTAGGCAAAAACTTCTTAAGCAAGACCCCTAAAGCACAGGCAATAATCCTCAAAATAGACAGGTGGGATTACATCAGATTAAGATATTTCTGCACAGCAAAGGACACAGTAATTAGTGTGAATTGACAACCCTCAAAATGGGGGGGAATTTTTTTTTTTTTTTTGAGAGGCTTTTGCTATGTGGCACGTGCGCTCTCCAGAAAGACAGAGGCAGAGAGACAGAAAATGAGAAGTCACCGCACAGAGGAGATGGTTAAACTGCAATCCCTTCTTCTCCATTCTCCTCTTGGGATCTTGGGCACTCATGCACACACACCTGGGGTGAGTTTAAGCCGGGTGTGGGACTCGAACTGTGGTTGACTACGTGGGAGTCCAGTGACATAGCCATTACACTAACTGCTGGTCCCTAGATATTTTTTTGGAGGAGAAAATGTTTGTTTAGTATGCCTCATATAAGGGACTGATAACCAGAATACACTGGGAACTCAAGTGGCTTACCTGGAAGACAATGATTAACTCAATTAAAAGATGAAAAAATGGAGGCTGGTAGGTGGTGTGGTGGTTAAAGGCGCTGGACTCCCACTCGGCCAACCACAGTTAAAGTCCTGGACCTGGTGGCTTACTTTCTTTGTCTCTCTCTCTCTCTCTCTGTCTGACCAAACTGGAAAATAATAATAATAAATAAAGTTAAATAAAATAATTCTTTTAAGAAAAGATGGGAAAATGAGCTGAGTAAACAATTCTATAAGGAAGACATAAAACAGTCAAAATGCATATGAAAAAATGCTCAATATCTCTCATCATAAGGAAGATACAGATTAAAATCACAATGAGATACCACCTAACCCCAGTCAGAATGACAAAGATTAAAAAAAAAAAAAAAAAAAAAAAAAAAAAAAAAAAAAAAAAAAAGATAAGTGCTGGCAGGGATGTGGTGAAAGGAACTTTCCTACATTGTTGGTGGGAATGTAATTTGGTCCACCTACTGTGGAGAACAATATGGAGGTTCCTCAAAGACCTTCAAATAGAACTACCATATGTTCCAGCAATTCCACTACTGGGTATTTACCCAAAGGACAGGATAATGCTCAGTCAGCACTTGCACAACTATATTTTTTATGGCATAATTCATGATTGCTAAGATATGAAACTAACCCAAATGTTCACAAACAGATGAATAGATTGAAAAAGTGTGGTGCATATACTCCATGGAATACTATTCAGCCATAACAAACAACAAGATTCTGGCATTTGACAGAAAGTTGACAAATATGGAAGACTTATTGCTAAGTGAAGCAAGTCAGGCTATGAAACAGAGACAATATATGTCTTCACTTAACATATACCGACTGTCTACACTCTATGGTAGAATCTGAAAGACTAGAGGACATAAAAACTTTGAAAATTGTTACGGACACTGGGGACAAAGTGGAAGGAGAGTGGGAGAGGGGAAGAGTGCAAGAAGGAAAATTTGGGAAAGATGGAGAAGTAAGAAATTTGTGAAACACAGATATGGTTTGTTGCCTGTTAATGATGCTGTGTATAGTATTCTCAACTCACCTGTTGTATGGTGTATATCAGTTTGGGTAAAACCTCTTTAAATGATGTACAATGATAGAATGTATAAATAATACTAATGATGATAAAAAGTATGTTAGTTTTATATCCTCCAGTCTTTCAATCCCTACCATAGAGTGTGGACAGTCAGTGTATGTTAAAAGGAGACATACAATGTCTCTATTTCATAGCCTGACCTGCTTCACTCAGCAATAAATCTTCCATGTTTGTCCACTTTCTATCAAATGCCAGGGTTTTGTTGTTATTTTATGGCTGAATAGTATTCAATGGAATATTTGTGCCACATTGTTTCAATCCATTCATCTGTTTGTGGACATTTGGGTTGGTTCCATGTCTTAGCAATCGTGAATAATCCTGCAGTAAATATAGAAGTGCAAGTACATTTCCAACTGAGCATTCTCCTGACCCTTGGGTAAATACCCAGGAGTGGAATTGCTGAATCATATGGTGGTTCTATTTTAAGGTCTTTGAGGAATCTCCATATTGTTCTCCACAGTGGCTGGACCAATTTACATTCCCACCAACAATGTAGGCACATTCCCCTTTCACCACATCCCTGCCAGTACTTATCATTTTTATTATTATTATTTTTTAAAATCTTCACCATTCTGACTGGGGTTAGGTGGTACCTCTTGTAGTTTTGATCTGCATCTCCTTTATGTCGGCGTCACTTCTGCAGAGACGACACGACACCCGGTTTTTCCTCCCGCAGTCTTTATTCACAGGTTTCCTTTTTCTTCTCCCCTTTACTTCTTCTTTCTCCCCGTATATATAGGATTCCTCCCGGCGGCCCCACCCGCAAGTTCCTTCACCTGTACGAGTCAAGTCCTGATTGGCTGTCTCTAAAACATGTCCATTGTTTGTAGTACTGGAGACATGCCTCCCTATGCAGCCAGCGGAGCCATCTTGGCTCGGCGGCCAACGGTGGCGGCCAACACCTTTATGCTGAGGGATGTTGAGCATTTTTTCATATGCATTTTGGCTGTTGTATGTCTTCCTTAAAGAGTTGTTTACTCAACTCATTTTCCCATCTTTTAATTGGGTTAACTATTGTTTCCAGGTAAGCCACTTGAGTTCCCTGTGTATTCTGGTCATCAGTCCCTTATGTGAGGCACACGTAACAAAATTTTTCTCCCACTCTGAGGGTTGTCGATTCACACTAATGAGTTTCATGTTTCTGGGATAAGTACTTGAACCAAGGTCAACCATGTGGGTGTTCAGTGCCTTAGCCACTACACTACATGCTGACCCCCATTAGGATTTTCTATGTAAATAATCATATCATCTGCAAATAGGGACAGTTTAACTTCTTTCTTTTCTACTTAAGTGCATTTTATTGTATTCTCTCATCTGAGTGTGTTGGCTAGGACTTTCAGTACTATGGTGAAAAGGAGTGAAGACAGGGGACAACCTTGTCTTGTTAAACGTGTAAGTGAAAAAAACTTTAACTTTTTTATATTTAACATGATGTTAGCTGAGGACCTGTCATATATGGCCTTTATTTCATTAAGGAATATATCTTTGGGGCCAGCAGATGCCATAGTGGTTATGTTGCTGGACTCCCACATAGTTGACTGCAGTTCAAGTCCCAGACCCAGTGACTTAAAACTCACACCGAATGCGTGTGTTGTATAACCAAGATCCTGAGAGGAGAATGGGGGAGAAGTGATTGTGGTGTGGCCAACCACCCTGAGGTGAGGGATGATTTCATGCTTTCTGTCTTTCTGTCTCTCTTTGTTTCTCCAGTGAGCACACATACCCTATAGCAAAATATCTCAAAAAAAGAAAAAGAAATATAACCTAAATATCTATTTATTGATAATAATAATGAAGAGGTGTTGTACTTTATCAAGTGTTTCTTTGAGTCTAATGGTATAGTCACTTGGTTTTTGTCTTTCCTTTTCTTAATGCAATGTATTGCCTTTTGCATATGTTGAATCATCCTTGAATTCCTGGAATAACTCCTACTTGGTTATGGTGTATAATCTCTTTAATGCATTGTTGTATTCAATTTGCTAATATTTTTTTGAGGATTTTTCACCTATATATATCAAGGTCTATAGTCTTCTGTTTAGGTTGTGTCATTGTCTGCTTTTAGTATCAAAGTGATTGTGGCTTTGTAAAATGAGTTTGAAAAGTTCTCTCCATTTGGTTCTTTTGCAATAGTTTGAGGAGAATTATGTTAATTCTCCATTAAAGTTTTATAAAATTCAGCAGTGAAGTAATCCGAATTTGGGCTTTTATCTATTGGGAGAGCATTTATTACTGATCAAATTTCATTGCTTGTGATTAGTCTATTCAGGCTTTCTATTTCCTCCTGATTCAATCTAGGTACATTTTATATGTCCAGAAATTTGTCTATATCTTTTAGGTTTTCCAACTTGTTGGTATATAATCATTCATATAGTATTCCTTGATGATCTTTTCTATTTCTGCAATGTCTGTTATAATATCTCCTTTTTTATTTTAATGTTATTTCTTTTGGCTTTATCTATTTTTTTCTCAGTCTAGCTTTGTTTGATTTGTTTGTTTGGTTTATCCTCTCAAAAAAAATCAGCTTTTTGTTTTGTTGATTTTTTATGTTGCCTTTTTGTTTTCTATTTCATTTATTTCATCTCTAATCTTCATTTTTACTTCTATTACTTTTATATTTTTCTTCTGAAAAAAGAACTATTTATTTGATTCTTATTCATTATTATTATGTTTTTAAAATTCTGCTAAAGGGCACACACACTCAGGAGAGAGACACATATATAGAGAGAGATAAAGAGAGAGAAAGCAAGCTGCCAGGTCCAGGACTTGAACCATGGTTGACCATGTGGGAATCCATCACTTTAACTTCCACATCACATGCTGGTCTTTATATTTTTTGGCCACGTGGGAATCCAGCACCTTAACCACCCTCTTTAGGTCTTGCAGTCTTTGCGTTAGATGTTTGGTTTCTCTGGTTTTAAGTACATAAATGTTAAAATTGTTTTATCTTTTTGGTGATTTAATCATTCTCATACTATTTAGTGATTTTCTTTGTCTCTTGCAGATTTTAGTTTAAAGTCTATTTTGTTTGATATCAATATTGCTATTCCAGCTTTTTTGGGGGGCTCCTATTTGTATAAAATTACTTTGTCCAATGTTTCACTTTCAGTCTGTATGTATCTTTACCAATGAGATATGTTTCTTTTAAGCAACATGTAGAGGCTTTCTGTTTTTGTGTGTGTGTGTGTGTGTGTGTGTGTGTGTGTGTGTGTGTGTTTGCTTCATTCAATCACTCTATATCTTCTTCCCCCCAAGAATTTTTGCCATAGAATGCATGTGCTCACCAGAGAGAGAGACTGTGAGAGAGAAAGGTAGGAAACCTCTCCCCTGGAGGGATGGTCATGTTGCAATTTCTTCTCTTCCATTCTCCTGGGATTTGGGGGAATGCATGCATACTCACCCAGTGTAATTTTCAAGCTTTTAAGTCCAGAACTCAAACTGCAGTTGGCCATGTAGGAGTTCAACACCTTAACCACCATGCCACCTGCTGGCCTCATTTTATATCTTTTAATTAGAGAGTTTAATCCATTTGCATTTAATATTATTGATGTATTTCAGACTTACATCTATTATTTTGTTAGTTTCTTTCTAGTTGTTTTGTGTTTCCTTATTTCTATTTATCTTCCTTTCATTTCTAGATGTAGTACTCCTATATGTATTTCTTGAAGAAATAATGTAGTATTGGTGAATTCTTCCAGTTTTTGTTTACCTGGAAATGATTCATTTTTTTCCAATTTGAAGAATAGTTTTGTCAGACATAATATTCTTGTCAGATAATGTTTTCTTCCTGAATTTTCAATATCCTTTCATTCTGTCCTGGACTACAAGGCTACTACTGGAAGATCTGTTTGTTTCATGGGGTATACTTTATAAGTAACATGTATTTTTCTCTAGCCATTTTTAGGGTTGCATCTTTGTCTTTGACTTTTGACATTTTCACTTTAGAGTTACATGGAGAACTTTTTCTTTTCTTTTCAGGTTTTTATTTTTCCTCTAGTTAGCACCCTTTGAATTTCCTGGATCTGGATGTGTGTATCGTTCTCTAGACGGGAAGTTTTCAAATAATATTTCATGAAATAGATTTTCTATGCCTTTTCCAATTTTTCTGCCTTTCAGATACCCATTAGGCAGACATCCAACCACTTAATGGTGTCCAGATTTCCCATGTTTCTTCATTTTTAATAGTTTTTTTTTTTTCTATATTGCCAGAGGGAGAGAGAGAGAGAAAAAAAAAAAAAAAAAAAAGAAAGAGAAAAAGGACCCTCTAATGGTATGTAGTCACATTGCAATCCTTTTTCTTTCATTGTTCCTTCCCATCAGGTTTTGGACATATACATACATGTACCTGGTATGCTTTTATGTCACTAGGACTGAAATTTGACATAAATTTGACCTCTCCGTAGTAGGACATAGAGAATCTAATGCTGTCATCTACTGACTCACAGAGCCAACATCTTTCTTTTTGATGGTTTGGGCTATTTCAAAGGTTGTATGAAGGCAGGATTATTTGTTCTGTGTAATTTGACCTGCTGTTGATGCTCTCCACAAAAGTCTTTATTTCCTATATTGTATTCTTAATCTGCAAAATTTGTTAAATTCCTTTTAAGACATCTGTCTTTATATTGAATTGCTGAAATGTTTTTCTCATCTGTGAAATTATTTGTTCATATTCTCTTGAAACTCACTGAGACTTGTTATGATCAACATTCTGAATTTCATTTCCAACATTTTTGTGATTTTCTGTTTTATTCATTGTTATTAAGCAGTTAGTGTGTTCCTTTGAAGAAATATTTACTTGTTTATATATTTTTATGTCTTTCCATTGGTTTTTATGCATCTGGTGGATTTCTCCCTTCTTCTTGATTTATGAAGTATATTCTATATTGGCATTAATTTAAAAAATTTGTTTCCTGGGAACCAGCAGTTAGTGTAATGGCTATGTCGCTGGATTCCCACGTAGTCGACCGTGGTTCGCGTCTCGGACCCGGTGGTTTACAACTCACGCTGGGCACGTGTGCGTGCGTGCCCAAGATCCCGAGAGGAGAATGGAGGAGAGGGGATTGCGGCGTGACCATCCCCCCTGGGGGGTGATTTCTCGCTTTCTGTCTCTATGTCTCTCTCTGTCTGTCTGGCGAGCGCACGCGCCCTATAGCGAAAAACCTCTCAAAAAAAAAAAAAATTTGTTTCCTGGGACTAGCAGATGACGTAATGGTTATGTCACTGAACTCCCATGTAGCTGATCGTGGTTTGAGTCCCTGACTGAGCAGCTTAAAACTCACACCAGGAATGTGTATGTAGTGCCCAGAATCTTGAGAGGAGAATGGAAGAGGAGGGATGGTGGTGTGGCCATACCCCCTGAGGGGTGATGTCTCGCTTTCTGTCTCTCTGTATCTCTCTGTCTCTCCAGTGAGCACATATGTCATATAGCAAAAAATCTCTCTAAGAAAAAATTTATTTTTGTTTCCTGTGACTGTGGCTTCTAGTACTGGTTGAATGAATCATTTTGACATTGTTCTGGTTGACTTTGTTATAGAACAATGTATATTTTTGAGTATCACACTGGGTCATTTCTGGCAGACAGAAGTTGCAGGACAAGGGCTGTCATTTCAGCAGGAGGGAGAGGGATCTGTGTGAAGCCCTTTGACTGGCTAGGTGATAGATGCATGGGTGGGGCCCTCTACAAAATTAATAGGTGGGCTGGGATGTGTGGTCCCAGGCAAGGAGCCTCGGTGCCTTTAAGAGGTGGGTAGGATCCAGGCAGACCACTTTATGGTTCCTTCTTTCATGAAGGAGCAAGAGCTCAGGTGGGATGCCACAGAGGTAGGAAGTAGGAGGTTGAAGGTGGGAGGCCAGCAGGTCCTAAATAGGATTCAGGCCTATGAGATTCAGGGATGGGTGGGGGGCTAGTATCCCAGAAGAGGTACTCTGCAATTCTTTGAGATGAGTGGGTCCAAGCAGACCTAGTAGGGCTTGGGCTCCACGTTTCAGTCATGAGTGAAGCTGAGTGGACACATGCATTCTGAAGCAGGGTCTAGGCAAGGTACCTTATGTCCTGGAGGCAAGTGAGCAGACCCAAGAGAGGCAGCATGTGAGGCCCTAAGGTGAGCAGGGCTGCATGGATCAAAGTATGTCCAGTTAAGGTTGGTGTGGGGTGCCCCACAGGTCAGTGGACCCAAGAAGACCCAAATCATGCTTATTCAAGATGGCCCCTTAGGGCAATAGGCAAGTTGAGTCTACTGAGTCCAAGCCTGGGCCAGTAAAGACAAGGAATGGGATGGCCTGTAAAACCTGTAGGTGGCCTTGGCAAAGCAATCCAAGAGGAGGTGGAGGTGAGTAAAGAGTACAGATCCAGGCAGATTGAACAGTCGGCCTGTAAAGCCCCGGTATGGGATGCCCATTAAACCCAGAGGCAACCCTAACGAGGGGGCCCAGAGGAGTAGATTCTTGATTTGAGATGTTTCCTCTTTTTTAATGTATGTGTTCAGTACCATAAATTTTCCTCTCAATATCACTTTGTGTGTCACAGATTTTGATGTTTTATCTTCATTTTCATCCAGTTCAATGTAGTTTTAAAAACTTTCCCATGAGCTTTTGTCCCAGAGATTATCGAGGTGTTTTATTTAGTTTGCAAGTGTTAGGAGAGATTCCTTTTATCTTTATGCTATTCGATTTCTAGTCTGATTATGCTGTAATTGGGGAATATGGCTTGAATGATGTCAATTTTTCTAATTCTTTTTAATCACATAAGATCTCATTCTATCTTACTATCTTTTGTGGAAACAATATTTGCTGCTTTTGGGTGGAGTATTCTGTAAACCTTATTAAGGTTTTTCTTTTTAGTATCCTTGCCAATATTCTGTCTTGATAGTCTATAATTTATTGAGAAGAGGGTGTTAAAATCTCCAATATAACTGCATTTATCTCTTTCTCCTTATAGTTCTGTAAGATTTTGTTTCTCATATTTTTGAGCTCTTTGCTCAGTGCATACACTTTTAGGACTGCTGTGCCCTTTTAGTGGCCTGACTTTTTTCTTTTTATCACTATGTAATGTTTCCCTTGCTCTTTGGTTACTTTCTTTGCTCTAACATATACTTTATCTGGTATTAATTCTTCTTTCTTTTGATTAATGTTTGCATTATTTATATATTTTTAAATTTTTTACCTTTAAACTACCTGTATCATTATATTTGACGTGAGTATCTTGTAGACAGCATATGATTGAGTGGTATTTTTAATCTGTCTTTTATTTGGTATATTAAGCTATTTACATTTTATGTAACTATTGGTATGTGGAAGTCTGATATTTCACTTGTTTTACGTTTGTTTTCAATTTTATTTCTCTGTTGGGTGTATGTGTGGGTGTGTGTGTGTATGCATATTTATGTGTTTAAAAAGATGCTTTCTTTGTTTGTAATAGAACACATCCACACACACATGAAAATGAGAGAGATGGGCAGAAAAAGAGAGAGAAAGATGAGGACCGTCCAGAGGTTATGGTCACTCCACTCTCCTCTTCCTTTCGTCCCCAGCCTGTCAGATCTGTGGCACTAATGTGCGTGATTGACATGTTTCAACACTGTCTTCACCACACAGGATCTTGCTTCCCTCAAGTAGCACATTACCACTGTACTGTAAAGTTGGCTCTTCCTTTTCACTCTCTTATCTCCCTTTTTCTTTTCTTGGCTGTGACTTATTTGAACATTTTTCAAATTCTGTTTTATCTATAGTTTTTTTTTAATATAGTTTTTTTTTTTCTTTTTTTGGAGAGGTTTTTGCTATAGGGCGCGTGCGCTCGCCAGACAGACAGAGAGAGACAGAGAGATAGAAAGCAGGAAATCACCCCCCAGGGGGGATGGCCACGCCGCAATCCCTTCTCCTCCATTCTCCTCTCAGGATCTTGGGCACACATGCGCACACGCCCGGCGTGAGTTTAAGCCACTGGGTCCAGGACTCGAACTGCGGTCGACTACGTGGGAGTCCAGCGACATAGCCATTATGCTAACTGCTGGTCCCTTTAATATAGTTTTTTGAGTGTACCTCTGGATATATATACATTTTTTTGGGTGGTTGTTCTATTTTTCTATTATGTACACATAATTAATTGCATTCTATTTTCTTCCATATTAATAATACAAATGTATTAAATATTTTGTATACATACATTTAGAACTACATTTGACATGATCTAATTTTTGTTTCAACTGTCAAATACGATTTCAAAATTTTATAAAGGAAAGTCTATAATATTTACACATATTTCCTACTTACTGTGTTCTGTCTTTTTTTGACATTCAAAAGTTTATTTATCATTTCCTTTCTGTTTAGAAAACTTCCTTTAGCCATCTCTTCAGGGCAGTTCTGTGGATGACAAATTATCTTAGTTTTTCTTCATCTAAGACATCTTGACTTTCATTTCTGAAGGACATTTTTTCTGGCTATAAAATTCATAATTAACAGTTCTTTTCTTTCAGCACTTGGGAAATAGCGTGCCATTTCCTTCTGGCCTCCATGGTTTCTTTTTTTTTTTTTTTTTAACTTTATTTATTTATTTATTTTAATTTGACCAGAGAGGGACAGAGTGAGAGACAAAATAAAAAGTGAGAAAGCAAAATGCCGGGTCTCTGATGAGAAACTACAGTCATATTAATAATTTCCTCCTTACATGTCATTACTCTCTTGTTTTTAAGATCTTTTCTTGTGCCTAGCTTTCAGAATGTTGACAATGATATGTCTTTTTTTTTTCTCTTTTTTTTTTTTGCAGAGGTTTTCACTATAGGTCACATGCACTCGCCAGACAGACAGAGAGAGACATAGAGACAGAAAGCGAGAAATCACCCCCCAGGGGGGATGGTCACGCCGCAATCCCTTCTCCTCCATTCTCCTCTCGGGATCTTGGGCACGCACGCACACGCGCCCGGCGTGAGTTGTAAGCCACCGGGTCTGAGACGTGAACCGCGGTCAACTACGTGGGAGTCCAGCGACATAGCCATTACGCTAACTGCTGGTTCCCAACAATGATATATCTTGACGTTGATAATTTTGGGTTTATTTTTGAATTTGCTCAGCTTTCTCAATCTGTAGGTATATGTCTCTTGCCAAATTTGAAAAGTTTTCAGTTATTATTTCCTTGAGGGTTTTTTATTTTTTTTAGCCATTCTTTCCCTTTCTTTTTGTTTTTTCTTGCTTCAAGTGTATTTGTACAAATAACACAGGAGCACACCAGCTCCATGTAGAGAGGGTCGCAGCAGGCACTAGTCCTACTGTCCTTTACAGTGGCAGAGGCCTCTACACTGGAGCTTTTGTGTGGGGTTGGACACCTTTGGGAGCCTGAGCTGGAGCCAAAACTAAAGCTGGAACTGCAGCCAAGGCCTAGGCCTTGGTTTGGGACTTGGTTCGAGCCTTGGTCTTATTGGCCTTTGGTCAACAGAGCCTGAGGCCCTTGTTGATACAGTCATGAGCAAGTTTTCTGAGCTTGGGGTGAGTGATGTAGGCAAGTAAACTGAGCTTGTAGCTGCTGCCCTTTGGGATGCCCTTCTTAACCTCCTTAGGCTCTACAAGGGCCTCAATAGCCTCAGCTCATGCACTCACTGCCTTGGCATTATTGGCTGGCATCTTCTTCAGACCCTTCCTGTTATGCTTCTTGGCAGAGCGCATGTTCCTCAGGAACTTAGGGTCTAACTCCTTGAGAGATTCATGTCTTTGTGGTTGGGGTGTCTCAATGCCATTTCTGTGCCACTTTTTGGACTGGTTGTGTGTGGTGTGGGTTCTTGTACTCGGCCATGTCTGCACCAAAACCCATGGTTGCCAAGGCGCCTGGAGCCAGAAATGCTATTTGTTTTCTGATGACATGGGTTTCTGAGGTGCTGTTTAATTTATTTTCCAATCTGTCTTACCCATATTGTTCAGACTGGGTAATTCCTACTGTTTTGTCTTCTAGTATCCAGCTTTTTTCCTTTGTCCTTTGTTGAATCCATCCACTGAGTTTTACATTTTGGTTATTTATTCATTCAAGTTATAATGTATTTTTGAGTTCCAAAATTCATTTGGTTCTTTCTTATCCTCTATTTGTTTGCCAAGACTTTCTAGTTTTTCATGTTTCAATATGCTTATAATTCCTCGTTTAAGCAATTTTATAAGTGCTATTTTAAATTGTTTATCAGATAATTTTAATATTTTTTGCATCTCTGTTGATATCTATTGGTTGTCTTTTTTTTTTCCTTTCAGTTGTAGATCTTCCAGGTTATTGGCATAATGAATGACTTTTATTGAAACCTAGTCATGTTTGTGTCATGAAGTAATATATCTATTAAATTTTTTATCTTATCTGCCCATTTCTGGTACTGCTCCAGCAGAGTAAGAGGGATGAGAAGCACCACCTTGTTGCTTCTAAGTAAGGAGAAATTCAGGTTCCATAACTGACCTCCAGTGACATCCATTTGAAGGCTTTTCAGTACTGTTGGCAAGAGTTGGATTTCTAGCCTCCATGTCTGGCTTTTATACCTCCCTTTGCAGAAGGGTTAGGAGGGCTTTATTTACTGTTTCCCACATGACCTCTAATGTCAGCATGGCTGCAGGAGGGTTGCCCTTGTTACTACTGATTGAGAGAGAGTCAGGAGAAAGTCCTGACCCTACTTGTCCTCCTCTGACAGGAGGAGATGTGAATCTCTTTTTAGCTTTCTCTGATTCCACGTGTGTGTGTGTGTGTGTGTGTGTGTGTGTGTGAATGGGGCATTTTGCAGGTCTCATTATAGCCTTTCAAAGGTAGAAGGTAAGCTCTCCACTCTGCCTTTGCTGGCAGGGATGGGAGTGGTAGTTGGCTAGATTAGAATGACTATAAGTATCTTAAGTTTTTCCAGTTCTTTGACTAGAGACAGCAAACTTTCCTTAGGGTTTTTATTGTCTGCATCCATCATATTTCTGGGTTACCAAGTTCTTCAGCTACATGTCTTGGCTATATGAGGCTAAAAGAAAGCCCAGAGAAGTTACAACCACCTCATTCTTTAAGTTCCAAGATCATTGCCTCTTCTCTGTACCTTTAAGAGTCTTCTTATTTTGATTTAATATATTATTTCCAGGGGCTATTGTTGTACAATTGACATTTTTGATAAGTAAAATCATATACTATTCTTGTACATTAATATGGACTATACTCATAAAAGAATTATTTGTAGAACGCAAATGTTGTCTGACCCATTCCTTCCTTATGAGGTCATAGTGTGTCAATAACCCTAATTTCCTGTTCTTGCTTCTATTGCGAAGTTTAGTTCAAGCATTTTTGAAATTTTCTGAAGAGATTTTCACAGGAAATAAGCCAGTGAGCTCTGTTCACCATTCATCATCTACTATGTCTTTCCCCTCCTTCCTTTATTTTCCTGAGTAGATGTTTGTTATCTACAGATGCATTAGAAGGAAACTTACCATTGTTGCTGCTGCTATAGACTGTTATGAAATTAGAAATGTATGTTCCAAGGACGCTGTTTCCATGAAGGCCTCTAATTCTTAAGACACTGCAAAGTTCTGCACAAGAGAAGGAAAAGTTTCCTGCTTAGCTTAGAGACCCTCATGGCACCCAAGTAATGAAGCAGTAACAGATGTGCTTAGAGCCTTACAGATAAGTCAAACACCCTTAAAAATCTCTGTACCAGCTGTTTGCCTGTTTGCAGATCATTTTTCTGGCCTCTTATGCCATGTTCTATATCACAAGGAATTATGTTTCTCAAGATCTCTCCTCCTTCAAAGATTCAGCCAAGGGGAAGAAGATGGAAGTAGAAGTGAAAGTAGGGTGAGAGAGATAGAGGTTAAATCAGAAACTTAGGAACATTGGCTTTCAGTGCTAGATTTGATTGTGATGGAAAATTAAGAAAAAAATAATGCAGCTGGTTTATGAGAAATGCAGGACTGAAAATCAGGTTTTCCAACTTTTACTTCGGTCATCTCTTGATATGTTATGTCACAAGGATAGCTATCTTTCTACTGTAGCATAGTATCCACGACTACAAATTCCTTGTAGTTCTTCCTTTTGAGGTTGAATTTATTTTTTAATCCCTTTAAACTTGCTGAATTTGGGACTCATTATCCAAAAGAATATAGTAAAAGTAACCTATGAGAAGTATGACTCCCAATCTTAAGTCTCCAAAGCCTTGCAGCGTCCCCTTTGTTCTTTTGTAATCCACTTGCCATGGGAACTAGCCCCAACAATCCTGCTGGAGGGACCACGTAGAAGAGAGTCAGCTTAGGAATGTTGGCCAACAGCCCCAACCAGCCCCTCACCTGAGTGAGACTGTCCTGGACTAGGTAGCCCTAAGCCATCTGCTGCCTGTGTGATAACAAACACATACATGAACACAGCTGAACTCCAGTTGTACCTAATTTGCCAATCCATAGACTGGAGAACCAATACATTGTAGTTGTTTTCTAAATAATAATTTATTTAATTTTATTTATTACTATTTTTAAAATTTGCTATGGGGCATATAAGAGAGAGAGAGAGAGAGAGAGAGAGAGAACCACCTGCTGGCCCTTATTGTTAAGGCACTGAATTTTGGGGTGATTATGGAACAATAAATAATTGTTACACTCTCCAACTCCCTAATTATATTTCTTGTACTCTTTAAGGGCTTCACAGATGGAGATCACACAACTTGTTCTATTTGTTTATTTTCTGTTCCAAGTAGGAAGGTTATGGTCATTAATCCTTTACAACACAGAATACTTCTGAACATTAAATAGACTTAGGCATTGCTAAATGTTTTCATGACATTTATATTCACAAGATAGTCTTAATTGATATAAAGCATAAGTATAATAAGTATAATTCACTTTTTCCTGTGATAAAGCAAAGAAGTGAGGTTTCTTATTTTTGGTCATTTGGTTAATATGAATGGTTTAAAAATGGAAATAGGGGCCAGCAGGTGGCATGGTGGTTAAGGCACTGGACTCCCATATGGCCGACTGCAGCTCATCTCTCAGATCTGGTGGCTTGCTTTCTCACTTTCTCTCTCTGGTGAGTTAAAATAATAATAATAATAATAATAATAATAATAATACATAAATTTAAATAAATAATTCTTTTTTAAAAAATAGAGCTAAATTCAACACAGTGCAAGCAGAGTTGACTTTATTCTTTCTTCTAGTAATTCCTGCAAAACCAGGTAATAAAAGAGCCATCTAATCTACCACCACAACTCTATTGTTTTCTATTTCAAAATCTTCTCCCCTTCCTCAATGTGCACTTGTCTCAAACGTGGAGACAGTGGTGGGAAATGCAGGTTATGGTTAACATCTTTTCTCTACCTATCTTCTCTCTAACTTACAATAGCTGTTTTGGCTTCTTCCAGTTTGGGACTTGGGAAAGGAGGAAATGTAAAGGATGGAACATATTTTAATCTGCAGTAGAAACCATCTGGACAAGACTGATGTCCAATGATTTCTCTCCCATATGGAATATGTTTATAGGATTTTTGGCATTATTCTCACTAGGAACATATGACTAAAGTCCTCTGAATTGGATCATGCTTTCCTAGATTGCTATGAATAATTGTGCTTTAACTTTTTTATCCAAGAATGGATGTCCAGCCTCTTCTTGTCCAGTAGTCTTTCTCCTGGCAGGAAGCCCTCCAGCAAGTACATTTCAGTTCAGCTCATGACTGGTTCCTTTCTATGGGACCCACAAAGCACAGAAAGTGCATAAAAACTATGCACCTTTGGAGGTGCATCTTGTGTTCAACGCAGTGGTCCTACTGTGCTGTCTTAGTGAAGGTACCCAACTATAGTCTGGTCTTTGTAGTTTTCAAGCATGAGTCATGTGTTTTTTTCCTAATACATTGAGTTTTCCAAGTTTATTCTCTTGAACCCCCTCATTTGGCTTAAAGTGAAAGGTAAACATGAGTCATGGTAAGGGGAAGGGAAATCACAGTAACCAAAAAATTTTTTAAAGAAGTCCACATTCTCCAACTTCAACTTTTCAGTGAATTCTTAGTTTTTGTCTTATGTTCTATTGAGATGTGAGACAAAGCAAGAGTTGAAAAATCAGATTCACAATCTCTCATCATTTACTGAATAGATAATCTGATACTATTGTATTTGTCTTGAAAAACAACATAATAAATAAACATGTGCAAGTGATGATGGCTATTGTAGCCATATAGTTAGCAAGAGAGAGACAAGACACCAAGGTTTTTGCAGGAAAACAGCAATTCATTTGTGTGCTAGCACCAGCTCAACAGATTCATATCCAAAGGCTGAGTCCCAAATTTCTTGGGGTTCTTTGATTTGTTTCAGCTTCTTTGTCTCCCATATATGGTTATATACACTTTTACATACATTTTATTGAGTAAAAGATTGCTATAGAATTATACAGGTACGCACTGGGTTATTGGACTACTAGATACACAGGCATACATGAAGTTACAGAGTTGCTAGGTTGCTATCAGGGCTACAAGGTCACTAAGAGTTGCTAAATTGCTATGGGGACAGGACTACAAGATCACCATAGGCTGAATATGTGTACTTAAATTCTAAGCATGTCCCATTATTTTCATTTATCCTGGAAAGGCCCCCCACCACATTATCATTTGTTTGCCTACAATATGCAAAGCAATGTACACAACACACATTAGTTCTTACAACAACCTTTCAAAGAAGCCATGATTATTTTGTTTTACAAATGAGGAAAGCAGTGGGGAGGAGTACAGATTAAGAGAATTTCCCAAGATCACATGACCAGTAACTGGTAGGAACCACATTCAAATCAAGCCAGGGATGTTTAGATGTAAAATTCCTGCTCTTTACACTAAATAACACCACTTTTTTTCCCTGCAAAATACACTGATTATATTTACTGAAGGTATGAGATAAAGAATGGGAAAGCAAAGACTGACATAGAGGGCTGGAGGCAGTCCACGGGAAAGATGGACAGTTGAGATGGAAACAGGCCTCTAGCTTGCCTAGCTTCAGAGAAAGGAAGGAGCAGAGGAAGTCATAATAGCCTTCTTCCTTCTTTCCTTCTTCTTTTTGTTCTTTTGCCATAGAGTGCATGCATTTGCCAGAGAGAGACAGAGTGAGACAAAGAGAAGGAAAAAGGAAAGTGAGAAATCACCTCCCAAGGGAGTCATGGCCATGCCACAATCTCTTTTCTATTCTTGAGATTTTGTGCACACATGCATATGTGCCTAGTGTGATTTTCAAGCTGTTGGGTCCAAGACTAAAACCATGGTTGGCCATGTGGGAATCCAGCACCTTAACTACAATGCCCCCTACTGGCCCCAGAAAAGTCTCTCTTAATAATCCCAGGAAAGAGTAAACATTTGAACATAAAAGAGCTAGAGAGTTACAAACTAGGAGGCAGTCTTCTTAATAAGAGATGAGGCTCTGTGTGCATGAGTGTGTTAGATACATGTGTTAGATAGAGGAAAGAGAATGAAAGAACTAAACTGAAAGAGGGGGAAGAAAAAAGAGGAGTAAAGGGGAAAGTTACCCAGGTTGGAGATTTGGAGATATAACTATGAATCTTAATTTATTTTCTTTTAAAATTTCTAGAAGATTTTAATTATGTGAAACACACACACACACACACACATATATATATATATATAATCATCTTATCCATTTCTAAGTGCATAGTTCAATACTGTCAATCACATTTATATTGTAGTAAAACAAATCTCTAGAACTTTTTCACATTGAACTTTATATCCATTAAACAGCAAGTTTTCTTCCCCATTTTTTTCTTTCTACCCCCTAGAAACATCTTCCTGTTTCTCTGAGTTTGACTATTTTAGATACTTCCTGTAAGTGGAACCATACAATATTTGTCTTTTTGTGACTGGATTGATTCAGTTATAATTAATATTTTAATATAATTTTAAGTGGAAATGTGTGGATCTGCCATTGTTTAGCCATTTCCCTGCAGTGTTACAGTTAGGATCTTACACTAAAAACCAAACAAACATCATTATAAATAACACTGCAATTATTGTCCTTACAGTAAATCATTAGACACATTGTTAATTCTTTTTGCCCATTCAGAATAAACTTCCCCTATTGAGTGTCAAGGCAGTCAGTCAGTAATTAGTAAATGCTGTCAGTAACAAATATTCTAACTTAGCTATCAGGGGATCAGACCTAGTGTGTGATTCTTCTGGTCTACAAGAGACCAGACACAACTGATAATAATCTGTGTGAATTTCTCCATACTCTGTAATTTTATACCTTCTTCCTGAGTCTTCTTTCCCAACTCCTGTAAGCTTTCTTCCTTCTCTGGTTTTTGAACCTAATGTATCTTGCTGATGTCTTAGTATCTAAATTCAGCCTTAATTTTGAGCTTTTCTATTTATGATGCCCAAAATATCTTTACATCTTGTAATCCCCATTCGGTGTACACTTAGAGGAATTAGCTAGCCAATGATGGAAACTGAGCAAAAGATCTGTTAGTATGTATCTGGTTTATAGGACCTTTCCTAAGTCCAGTGAAAGCTGAAGATCCAATGAATGGATTCAGGTCAACATCCTTAGAGTGCATATAAGCCTAAATTTGTATAATGAAACCCAGGCATTGACTTTGAAGGACAGATGCTAGGCCTGAAGGGGAAAAAGCCAAGAATCAGAGGCAGAGCCAGAAAGAAATGGACTGGTCAAGGTTAACATTAAAATAATGAGGTTGGGCCAACCCACAATGTGACGGTTAGAGCAGCTGGATCTCACTTGGTCAACTCTGAGATTTGAGTCCTGGATCTAGATGCTCAAAAAATACCCTAGGCATATGTGTGTGCATGTCCAAAATTCTGAGAAGAGAATGGAGGAGAAGGGATTATGGTGTGGCTATCTCCTCTGCGGGGGTGGAGGGCAGTGATTTCTCACTTTCCCTTTCTCTGTCTCTCTCCAGTGAGTGCATGTCCCCCATAGCAAACTGAAAAAAAGAAGAGTTTTGGAAATTTTTGATCTGCCCAGGTAAGATGTCATTGTGACCATTTGCATGAGTGAATAAACTGATTTTATAGATGAGAGAATGCTACACTATCATAATCTGACATTCTGCAGTGCTTAGAGCACATGAAACAAGGACCTCCATTTATGTGATTTATTAGTATTACGGGTATTCCTCACACACAACGCTGGCCCAGATGGGTTCCTGCCATTTCTTTTCTATATAGATCTTCCTGCCATTTCTTTTCTATATAGATCTCTTCTGGTCACACGTGGGATGCCAATTTTCCTGCCATCATACAAGATAACCAAACCCTTCACCATAGCTAGAGCATACGTGAGGTTTTTCAACAATGTAAGATGGTTTGGATTTATTATTTAGCAAATATTCACCACCCTTTTGCTTTTGCTATGATCGAAGTATACTTCTGGTTCATTGACATTGACCTTGGCCATGTGACTCGCTTCGACCAATGGACTATTAGGAGACATGATGAAAACTGAGTTTTAAAACTTTGTCTTGTGGGACAGGTGGTGGCACAGTGGTAACACAACTAGACCTACATAGGAAAGGTCTTAGGTTTCAGTCTCCGGACCTCTCTGAGCATGCTAAGTATGTGTGTGCCTGTGATCCAGGCCAGCTTGTACTGCGGGTGGTTGACGGCATGAAGACTGTATGAGATGCCTGTCTCTCTCTCTCTCAGGAAAATAAATAAATAAAATGAAAAAAGAATTCTTGCACGATTTGGTTTGAGTCTTATACTCTGGTGACCCTTTATTACAAAACATGATCTGCTTAGCCTCTGCCTCTTAGTCTGGGCCCCAGAGCAAACACACATGGACAGAACTGCGCAAACCTGAGCCCTCAATCCAAGTCCATCTGAACGCAGCTCAAGGCATGACAAAACCTAGGTTGACTGAACAGCAATTAACACACAGATTTTTAACATAACAGTCAGTGGTTGGTTTTGTAACAATTAAGTTTTGAATGGCTCTTTAGAAAACATTTTTATGTTGTAGTTGTCTAAGAGAAAATTTAGCAAGATCTTATGCAGAGTCCCAGCAATTCCTCAGGAAATAAACACTGAATGGGCACAACTTGATAGTCTTCTGTGTCCAGAATATTGCTTTAAATACCTGTTGGACTAGAAAGGAGAGAGAAAATACCAAGAAAAAAAAAGAGATAATAGACATGTGTCTGTACATGCTTCCGATTTGAATCTTCTGAGCATCACCTTCAAGGCTTTGGCATTTTCTTTTTCTTTTTTTTTTTTAAGAGAGATTTTTGCTATAGGACACATGCACTCACCTAGAGAGACAGAAAATGAGAAATCACCCCCAGGGGCAATGGCCATGCTGCAATCCCTTCTCCTCCAGTCTCCTCTCAGGAGTTTGGGTGCACACGCACATGTGCCTGGTGTAAGTTTTAAGCTGCCAGGTCTGGGACTTGAACTGCAATTGACTACATGGGAGTCCAGGGATGTAATCATTATGCCATCTGCTGGTCCCAGTTTTTATCATTTTCATGTACCAAGCCAATATATGATATTTGGTATTTCAAGCACCAAGCCAGTTTCTGTGTGTGTGTGTGTGTATATATATATATACACACATAGTTTTTTTTTTGCCATAGGGCGCATGAACTTGCTAGAGAGAGAGAGAGACAGAGACAGAGAGGAAGTGAGAAATCACCCCCTAGGTAGGGATAGCCAAATTGCAGTCCCTTATCCTCAACTGTTGTCTTACACACACATGTGCCCATTGTGATTTTTAGGCCACCAGGTCCAGGACTTGAACCTTGGTCAGCCATGTGGGAATCCAGCAGCTTAACCACCATGCCACCTGCTGGCTCCTATTTAAAAATATATATTTAATTGCATTAATAATTTACTTCAATAGGGACTATGTATTCTAACCTTGTTACAGTCATATATCAGTAAACATGTATATGGAAATTAAAATATTAAATGAGGCCCATCTACTAATCACATAAATTGTTTCAAAAACCACTTTATAGTATACCGAATTTTTCTCAATGGTAATCCTTAACTTGAAGTATGGTTTTCTTTAAAAGAGCAACTAGAACATCAAGAATCCTGCCCCTAGTGATGTGTTTATCCCTTATCTTCTTGTCAAAGTTCTCAGCATTCCTTGTGACATCAAGGTTTTGTCTTGTTCATTCAGAAATGGGTTTATTGCTTCTCAGGAAGTAGCTTCTTAGTTGTTATCACTGTAACCACGTGATCTCAGAAGTGAATTGCACACATCCGAGAATGCCACCATAAGTAGGTAATAAATATCCTGTCCTTGGCTTTGATATCTTAACCACCATAGACGGTAGCTGAGAATGGATAGACAAGATAGACTACAGTCTTCAGAAAGTGCTTGAGAGTTTGGAGAATAATAATAAGTCCCCCAAAGTCATCACCTAACAAGCCAAGCAGTGAAAAACAGTTTTAAAAAGGAAGTTTAGACTAAGGAAGATTTTGAGTATGAGGAGCACCAAGCCAGTCCAAAAACATAAGCATAATTACTGAGAGGCTTAGTATATCCATTTTTTAGATGAGAGAGATTTTTGCTACAAAGCATATGTGCTCTCCAGAGAGAAAGAGAAATCATACCCCACCCCCCAGGGGGGACAGCCACTCTGCAATCCTTTCTTTCCATTCTACTCTTGGGATTTGGGGCACACATGCATACACCCCCCACATGAGTTTCAAGCTGCTGGATCCAGGACTTGAACCACATTTGGCTATGTGGGAGTCCAGTGCCATAACCACTATTCCACCTGCTGAAACTGAGAGGCTTAATAGTTAGAGTTTTGGTTTAACTTCTAGTGCTGACAATTACTGAATTTATAACTTTGGGCCAATTTATAACACCCCTATGTACTACAGTTTCTCATCTGTAAAATGAGGGAAATTTCCCTCCTAGAATTCCTGTGAAGATCGAAGAGAAAAATATATATGCAAAATATTTAGCACATTCCTGGCACACTGGTGCTAGTATTATTATTTTTACTAGCATTATTATTGTCATGATATTATTTTGGCATTAAACAAAAGATCCTGGGACTAGAATAAATGGGGCAGAGCAATTAAGGCTATCAGGAGACAGTAGAGATAAACCTGGTGCCTGTTCCATGCAGCCATGGGTCAGCTTGCCTCTCTTCACTGCTCAGATCTAAATGATGTTGTACTTGCAAGACTGGGTGTGGCTGTGGCAGTGATGACTCACAACGGAATACCACGTGGGTGATAAGAGGACACTGTGCTCCTGGGAAGTTACTATGCCTTCAGGAGGCACTGGGTAAACGGTGAACTCAGCGGTCATGTTGTCCTATCTCTGTGGTTGGATCAGCTTCTCCAACAGAAAAGGAACCTAAGCTCAGGCTGCGGTGGCTGTTCACAGAACTGATGTCCCATAGCATACTCCTTCCTCAGCTTGCTCTAATCTAATCTGAACTGTCTCTATTATCATTTTGCTAGAGAAACATCAGCTCAGAGGATTGACTTACAGAAAAGGAGTGAGGAAAAGGATGCACATGGAGGAAGCTACTCCTCATGGGTGAAGTGCTGGCCTTTCTGGGGCCGGAGTAACAGAAGCAGCATGATCAGTGTGTACTCCAATGGACCCAAATTCTCTAAAACCAGGGATCAGCATGTTTCCCTCAATCTAATCCCATTATCACCCATAGTAAATTTTCACTTTTTGGGAGTTGGTCAGATAGCCTAGTAAATAAAGGAGCCAGATCCCATACAAGCAGCTTAACGGTTCAAATCCTGGCCCTGGCAACTTGAAAAACTTACCAGGTTCATATGCATGTATGCCCCAAATCCTAACAGGATGGAAAATGGAGAAGAACACGTATCCCATTGAGGTAGGGGTCATTTCTCTCTCTCTCTCTCTCTCTCTCTCTCTCTCTCTCTCTCTCTCCCCTCTTTCTCTCTCTCTCTCTCTTTTTCTCTGTTGAGCACAAGTGCCCGCTGGCAAACAAAATAAAACAAGACAAAACATCTCTGATCTCTGGTATCATTATTCTCCTAGTTATCTAGAAGTACAACTTGAAGCACATCTGAGACTCTATTTTAATACCCTCCTCTATTCAATGAGTTTCTGTGAGTTTATTTTCTGCCATAACATTTTTTCTTTCTATATACTTTCTTTTCCTTTGTCATCACCCTAGGCCAGACTTTCACTTCATTATTCCTGCCACTCATAACTAGCCAATCTGTTTCTTGCCTTTATTCAACCAATCCTGATCCCCCAGGCCATATGATCCTTTCATAGGTATTGTGCCATCCTGTCACACTCTCCCTCAAAAGTTTTACTTTCTGTAATATCTTATTTCTAATGATCGAAATCCTGACTTTTGCTTATGTACTCCATGATATTCCAATCAACAAGATACCAATACCCACCCTTCCAACCATCCTTCCATGTCTATCCCATCCCATGGCTCTACCACAGTGCTGATGCAATCAGAAAATATTGTCGTGGTATGTTAGCTTGACTATCCTAATACATCCCATTTTGTAAAGGATGAGGAAACAGGAAAAAGAGTTGAAACACCTTTTCTTTTCAATGTGCTTGCCTAACTGAGACCACAGGTGAGGGCTCAAAATGCTGTGAGAAAGAAGGCATGAGACCCTATGAGGTAGGCATAGGCAAATATTACCTTCATTTTCCAGATGACAAACCTTGCTTACCTGCCTGAGAGCTTAAGTGGCTTGTTGATCGTCACAGGGCTAATAATTAGCAGATTAGGGTCTCCTAGTTGGGTGATCTTTTTAATGCAGGACTCTGCCTGCAACTGGCAGTGCTATGAAACACCTACAGAAACAATTAAGCATGCTTGGGAATAGTGTGAAGGGGCATGAGGCTGTGAGGCCTCCTGGGGAAGGGGGCATTTGACTTGGGAGTTGAAGAACTCAAGAGATTTCTATCAGAGATGTGTTACAGCAAAACTAAAACTTCCTGAGCAAACAAAACCAAAGATCTTAAAAAATAGACTCATTCTTCCTTACACTACAAATACATAAGAGGCTTAACTTGGGTCACTTCTGGGAAATGGTTATGTTAGAAATAAAACTTAACCCTGGCCAATCATAAGCAGCCAACTAACACATGACTATGTGACTGGAAACTTTCCAGCCAGGTACCTAAAAAAAGGTGATTATGTAATGGCCAAACAATCAAGTCATTTCTTATTTTGCTTCTGCATCTTAAGTACATGCCTCTGACGTTTTGTCATCCGTACATTACAGCTCATTTGGTCTGGTGTCCCTCAATCCATAAATTGTTTCTGCTCAGATAACTCTTTACAATTTTATTGTGTCTCAGATTTTTCTTTTACAGAAGAAAGGAGAGAAGGAAGCCTATTCCAGAAATAAACTACATGAGTAGTCACAGGGCAGAACCAGAGGAATAGACCAAGGGCAAATTGCTTAGGGAGTGAAGACTCCCCCCTCCCCACCCCATCCCCTGAGAAGCTGAGATAAAGGGAGAGGAGAGCCCTGGGTGTGACTCCACAGATAAACAGACTCTGCCCTGAGGCCAGCAGTGTGTTTTGGGACAGGGGAGTAGAGTGGTGCAGAAGTGCCCCTTCTCCAGGCCTAAGGAGCTGGGGTAGGGGCAGGAGGGAGGCCATTTCTTGAATTGAACCCCAGGCCCCTGCCTGAACACCTGGAGTGGAACCAAGAAGGATTCTGGGAGCACAAGAGAAGGACAGATGGCAAGTCCCTGGGGAGACATTCCCTTTTGAAGTCTATGCCTGGGAGGTGTGGGTGGCTATGTGCAAATACCCTGCTCCCCACTACAGAAGAGGGAATGTGAGATTTCTCTGACAGTAGAAAAGGGAAAAAAAGAAGACAATGGGAATGGGAGGGAAAAAATGGGACATCCAGGAAGAGGTTCCTTCTAAAGCCCACCGGGCACTTTGCCCAGAGATTAAAATATGGGGTGGGTAGGAGATATCAAAATGGCCTGGAAAAAACTCTAATGCTCCTTGCTTTCTGAACCAGCTTCTCCTCTTCTCACTTCAGGACCGTGGTAACAAGAGTGGGGAAGAGTCAAAGGACCCAAGCTGGGCCAGTGGGATGAGGACTGTCCAGAGCCAGGAGGTGAGTGGTTTCTTCTACCAGCATGATATCAGGGATAAATACATTGATGCGCTTCCAGTTCCAACGTTCACACTCACTCACCCCCTAACAGTCGGCTCAGTTCCCCAAGGCAGGGGACATTCTTCATTTTCCCATGACCCAGAGGTCTAAACAGGGCTACATTTTGGGAGACTCAGGAGGATAATCTCTTTGCAAAGGAGGCTGAACGTGAACTTATTCATCCCTGTCCCCTCCTCTCCTCTTCTCCCCATCCCATTCTCCTAGCTCCTCCATCTTGTGTTCTTCTCCTCCTGATTCCTCCCTCAGAGCTCACCAGAAGAGCTGCCCACGGAATGGAGCAGACAGTGGGTGGTGGTGCGGCGAGCGCTGCTGGCTGTCCTGCTCTTTGGCCTGGTCAGTGGTAATTCTGTGCTTTTGGTCTACGTCTTCAGGAACTGTGGCCCTGGTAAGCACGATCCAAGAATGCCCACCTAGTCAGCCTGCCCTCAGCCATTGGTTCAGTTCCTGCTCCAGAGGCTCCTTCCCAGTGATACATTAGCTGCTTACCCTGACCCTCACACTGCCTGTGGTTTCTGACGTCTTCCTCTCTGAATCCCACCACTTCCACCAGTCAGAGCATAAGCTTCTCCCCAGATTTTCTCTCCCTCAGTCTTTACTGGACATTGTTTTCCAACCCCTTGGGGGAGCCCTTGTCTCTTTCCCTCTTCTTCCCTAGCTCTAAGATTTCCCCACAGGCCCCTGCTATTCGCCTGCATGTTTGGACCTCCTGGCCCGTTACCTGGCCTCTGGGAATACCAGCACGGCCCCTTGCACCAACTTCTTCAGTTTCACCTGTGGAAAGGCTAACGGGATCCAACCTCTTGAGGATGAGAACAAAAGCCGACTTCGAAGAATACTGGGTGAGGAAAACAGAGTTCTCTATTCCAGTAAGAACTCTGAGACTAGGATGGTCACGACTACCCTAAAGTCTGCACAGTTACGGAATATCTGTTTTTCACTGTCCCCAGTGAGCTCCTCAGGGATCTGCTGGTGTTTGCATTTCTATCACTGTTCTCTGTTACCTCAGGTACTCTCCTTCCTTCGCCTCTTCTCTCTTTATCTTTTCCTTATCTAATCCCTATCCTTTTTCTTTTTCGTTTACCCATGATTCTCCATTCTCTCTGAGATCTTCCTATTAATAAACTCCATCTTTGTTGTTGCCGCCCCAAAATTTTCAGTGTCTATCTTTTTTTTTTTGGAGAGGTTTCTGCTATAGGGCGCATGCCCTCGCCAGACAGACAGACAGAGACAGAGAGACAGAAAGTGAGATATCACCCCGTAGGAGGGATGGCCATGCCAAAATCCCTTCTCCTCCATTCTCCTCTTGGGATCCTGGGCACACACGCACACGCGCCTGGTGTGAGTTTAAGCCACCGGGTCTGGGGCTCGAACCGCGGTCGACTACGTGGGAGTCCAGCGACATAGCCATTACGCTAACTGCTGGTCCCTTTCAGTGTCTATCTTATGTGCAGTTGATAACATCTCTCCCACATTTCCCATGTTTTAATTCTTTTCTCTAACCTTAAAACTACATTCTGGTCTGCCAATGCCTCCTTGTCAACATTACCATCTTCCTCCCACCACTTCCCAGCTCCCTGTGTCTCACAATGATCTCTTGCTTTTCCACTGAAATCTTGGGCCTATGGCAAGCAAGTTAAACCAGAACAAGATGGAGATGGACAAATGGAGATGATGGTGGAATGAAAGAGGTAGGATAGTGAGGTCAGAAGTGAGAGGGTGCTTTATCGCTGGTAGCACATAAGGAAAAGAATATAGACAGGTACAGAGGATATGCTGGAAGAAGGGAGAGAGCTGGGTCAAGGCTATGGAGGTAAAGAAAGTCCTGTAGATGTTGGCTGTGAAGAAGAGAAAACTTCCAGGACTGAGAGAACAAGTATAAGGAGGAACTGAGACTGTAGTAAGCTAGAAGTGGGTCCCAGGAGGTCAGTGGATGGTGATAAGGATTTAAAAAGAACATGTAAGATAGGCATGCATTTCCAGCCCAAAGAAACCTAGAGAACGAGTTGACAGTATCAACTGGACTCTATCTTCCTACTCTCCTTCCACTGATAGGGAAAAAGTGGGAAGTATAGATTCTCTCAGTAGAGGGATGCTTTCAGTTAAGGCACAAAGATGAAAAGAATTTTCAGGATAAATTCTGTTGTCTACAATGGAATGAAGAGATATCAGGGGGACAGAATAGCGTGTACTGGATGATATTAGAGGATAGATTATTCATATGGATGTGTATTTGAATTGCTATATTGGTTTATGTGTTCCCTGGGATAATTGGGTGCAAAGAGTCTAGATTTGGGGAGTCCTAGCTATTTCTCCTGTTTGCTAAAATTTATCTTCTGAAATTTCCTCTCTCCAATACCTCTAAATTTCTCAGTTTTTAAAATTTTTCTTATTTCTTCAGTCATTTCTTTTACTGCCTTCCATTTTTACCCTTTCTCCTTTACATCCCACTTCCTTTTATCTGTTTCTTGCATGCTTTCCCTTCTTTCCCCATTTTCTTTATTTCCCTCATAGTCTTCTCTGTACTCCCTCCCAATCCTCTTATTCTTTCATCAGGTGGATCTGTTCCTAATTGGGGCATCCTTTCATCTCATTATTTCTCATCTTATTTATCTCCTTCCTTCCATATTTCTATGATAGTCATCTCCCCCTGTTTTTCATAAACTCCCTGTCTCCCACTCTTTGTCTTGCTACCAGCTTCTACTCCTTTAATTCTCCCATGTTTCCTTTCTAGAGTCCCCAGTTTCCTGGCACCTAGGCTCTGGAGAAGAGAAAGCCTTCCAATTCTATAATTCCTGCATGAATACGCACGCTATTGAAGCTGCTGGGGCTAGTCCCCTCAGACAAGTTATTGAAGAGGTGAGAAAAGGTGGGGCATTAACTTTTTTGGATACTTAATACCTGGGCAATATATGCTTGAGGTATTCTTTTTTCTAGAGAGTGGATATTTTTTTCTAGAGATCTCCAAGTTCTAGAAGGGAGATGACAATTAAATGGCAATGCCCTGTGAAAGAATCAGGACCTTGGGCAAGACTAGAGGAAGGAAGATAGATGTAGAACACTAAAGAGATTGAGGGACCCAGAGCAGAAATCAGGAGGTAGCAGCTATCTGAGGAATAGAAGACCAAAGCCATGGGTCTCACAGATCCCAAAGTCAGTTCTGTCTCTCTCCTTTCTAGCTCGGAGGCTGGCGAATATCTGGTAATTGGACCTCCTTAGACTTTAACCGAACACTGAGGCTTCTGATGAGTCAGTATGGCTACTTCCCGTTCTTCAGAGCCTATCTTGGACCTCTTCCTGTCCCTCCATACACTACTGCCATCCAGGTGAGGGATGCACTGACAAAGCTACAGCTGGATCTGAGCCTGCCTCTAATCTAGGTGATCATCTCTTACAGGAGGATCACAGGTTGGGAAGATAAAGACAAATGTGCAATGTAGGGAATAGCCCTGTCTTAAAAGTATTGGTATGAGAGTCAGGAACACTGGGGGAGTCATGTGTGGGAGCAGATTCAGTCTTGGTTAAATGACTGTAGATCTTCCTTACTGCTAATCTGGATTTCTCCTAGAGACTCTTAACTAATCTTCCCATCTCCAGGATTGCCCTACTATTATTTACTCTTAATTTTTGCTAAAGGGACCTTCCTATACTAAGATTTAATTGTATAATTGTCTCTATTTGAATGCCTTCAGCATTTCATCACATCTCTTCTCCCTTGCCTAAGGCATGATGACTCCAAGAAGATTTCTCTTCTTTTTCTACTGTTTCTCTTGTCTGTCACAATGCCTCCACTCAGACAAATAAACCCATAGGGAGTTTGCAGATGTTAGCTTTGATTATTATGTCTTCCAGGAAGTCTTCACTGACCTCCTAGCTATGGTTAGGGGCTGTCTTCCCATTTCCTTAAGCTCTTGGCCATCTCAGAAGAAGACCACACCTTACTTACCTTTGTTTCTCAGGACCTAGCACAGGGCCAGACAGTTAGAAGCCCATGCCAGGTTTTTGTTGAGTGTAAATAAACCAAAAACATTGGAGCCATCACTACTGGGGTAAGCAATGTAATGCTACATATTTGGCCCTTATTCAAAAATTTCACAAAGTTGTAAGAAGTAGAATATAGAAGAAAAACTGATCATCGGTATCAGGTATTTTAAAATTCAATTTTAAAGTGTATATTCAGGAGTTTAACTGGTGCAGCTTTTCGGATTAGTTAAGACCTGAACTGGTTAGTTACAACTGCTTTGTTGACATTCTTAATACTTCTAAATACAATTTTTTTAACTAAGAAAAAAAAAGGAAAAGGCTCAGGAGAAGCGTGCTGAGCCTTGAAGCATGATTGATTCACACAGATGAAAGTGAAGCTAAAAGGCATTAAAAGGGCTGTAGGGAAATCTTGAGCTAAGAGGAGGGTGTGGCTCCTCTATAGAATAAGCGAGGAGATGGGTCTGTTTAACTGAGGATTTGGAGCAGGGGTGGGGTGCAGTGCAAGGTCGAAGTCAGACTGTAGACATATGTTCAGTCTGATTATTACTGACCTAAGAAGCCCAGCAAAGTTGATAACTTTTGACATAATGAGTGGGTGGGGGGAAGAGCTACTGAAGCCTTTCAAATATTATGATGGTTATGCATGGAGCTTAAGTAGACTCAGCAGTTATGTAGGTCAACCTGGAGGTATTGAGGAATCATAATGAGCATATTTTAGATCCTGAAATAATGGTAGAATTGAAAAGGAAGAATCAGACATGAAGATTTAGGAAACTTCATCCTAATGCTGACGGCCATTAGTTTCTAGAGAACTTGGTGATTGATCAAATATAAAGGAGATGGAGGAATCAACAAATGATCCCAGAGTTTTGATTTAATGTGAGTGGATGAAGGGTGTAAGCTCATCAACATAGCCTACATGGACTGTTGGGATATTGGACAGAGGGAGGTGAGCTAGACATGGCTAACAGTCAGAGAGGTGGAAGCTAAACCAGCATAGATGAGCCACAAAGGAAAATGGAAGAGCTTCAGAAAGGAGGGGTCGTGGGGGTTCCAGAGATTTATGAGTTCAAAGGATTAGGAATGGAAAGACACCACTGAAAATCTAACAGTTATGGAAATGGCACAGGTTGTGTGGAGTTTAGGAAAAAGAGAAGGAAGTCAAAACAATGGGCATACACACTTTTCGTTCTTTAAATTTTTAACATAAAATGTGGTAAAAGGATCAAGTGAAAGTTTTTTCAAGGTAGAGGAAAAGTATAGAGCTCAAGGTAGGAGCAGGATATTGAAATTGGAGAAGAAAAAGGAAAATGGAGCAAAGGTATTCAGAATGGAATCAAAGGCACACCAGGGCTCTAACTGAGGTGAGGGATGTGGGACACTTGCCTGGGTGCAAAATTGAAGCGTCCCCCAAACTCAGTATCAAGATAAGTACTGTTCTAATTAATACTTTTGAAAATTTAAAATCAAAAAAAACTATGATAAAAAAAATATTAAATTTTTTTCTTCTTTTTTTTTTAGAGATTTTTGCTATAGAGCGTGTGTGTTCCTCAGAGAAAGAGAGAGAAACAGAAGTAAGAAATCACCCCCTCCCCCTGAGGGGTTGGCCATGCTGCAACCCCTTCTTCTCAGTTCTCCTCTTGGGATTTTGGGCATGCACACACATGCACCCAGCATGAGTTTTAAGTTGCCGGGTTCAGAACTTGAACCATGGTTGACTATATGAGAGACCAGCAATGTGACTATTACATTATCTGCTGGCCCAAAATTTTTTTTTTTTTTTTTTTTAAAGATATCTTTTTAAAATTTTTCAAGATGAGACAAAACTGTATTGTGGACCTTTGTGAAAAAAAAAAACACTATAATTATTTTCAAAATAGATTAAAATTATCTTTCGATAAAACATAATTTTTTCTTCAAAATGAATCAGAAATACATTGAGAACATTTTAGAAAGCATCCATGATGTTTTCAAAATGGATTGAAAATACATTGTAGATTTTTTGGGAAATATATCTGTAATAAATTAGCAAAGTTTTCATATTCTATTCATCATAAATGTTTTATTGATTTTTTTGAATGGTAATTTAAAAAATTCCGCATGGCTGGCTGCACAAATCAAGTCCTGGATCCGGTGGCTTGAAAAACACATATGGATGTGTGCCCAGGATCTCCAGAGGAGAATGGAGGAAAAGGGATTGCAGTGTGATTATTCCCCATGGGGGGTGCTTTCTCACTTTCTCTCTCTCTCACTCTCTCTTTTTCTCTCTCTCCAGTGAACATATGCTCTAATTTTTTTAAAAAAATATTATCATTTTTGTTGATTACTGAGTTTTTAGTACCTCTTAAAGTTTGCATCTGAGATGGGCGTCTCAGTTCCCTTACCCCTGGCCCTGGCCCTGGCATAGAGAATAGTACCTTTCAGGATGCTGATGATTATGCTTCTTTCATGTTGGACATTCCTAAAAGCAGTAGTGGCATCCACAATCTCTTCCTATTTTCATGCCTGTACGGTTTCCTCAGTCTCTCCTTGCACTCTCTCTTTTTTTGTCTGCCTTTCATTCTCTTCTCCCAAGACCATCTTCCATGGTCCATTCCCTACCTCCCCACACTTACCCCCTCTGTCCCGCATGCTCCCCACTTCTCTCCAGTCTCTCTTGTGTCCAGATAGACCAGCCAGAGTTTGACGTTCCCCTCAAGCAAGAGCAGGAACAGAAAATCTATGCCCAGGTAAGATGCATGTGGACAAAGGCCCTGCCCTCTGAGGTCAGGAGAAAGGTAGGGTCTTCTGGTGGCTGTGACTGAAGTTGCCTCCTACAGATTGTTCGAGAATACCTGACTTACCTGAATCGGCTGGGGACCCTGCTGGGAGGAGACCCAGGCAAGGTGCAAGAACATGCCTCCTTGTCCATCTCTATCACCTCACGGCTGTTCCAGTTTCTGAGGCCCCTGGAGCAGCGGCGGGCACAGGGCAAGCTCTTCCAGATGGTCACTATTGATCGACTGCAGGTGCCTTGAACTGGGAACTGGAGCAATGTGGGCCTTTATCCCCTCCCCTAGTATTTTTCACTCCACTTTCTCTCAAACCCAAGGGGAAGCCTTTTCCTTTTCTTTCTCTCCTCCTTTTCTTTCTCCCTTAGCTTTGTGTCTCTCCTCTAAGGAAATGGCCCCTGCCATCGACTGGTTGTCTTGTTTGCAAGCGATATTCTCACCGATATCCCTGAACTCCTCCCGGTCCCTCGTGGTCCACGACATGGAGTATTTGAGAAACATGTCACAGCTGGTAGAAGGCCTGCTTCTGAAGCACAGGTTTGTCCCATGGGGATAGAAGGTAATGGAGAGAGCCTGAGGACCGAGGTCTTGGGGACAAAGGGGACCTTGGAAAGTGCAGACTGGGAAGGAAAGAGGGACTCACTGCATGTGGAGGCCGAGAGGGTGGGAGAGAACAAGAAGTCTTGGAGCCAAGGGAGCATGGGAAATGGAGAACCCAAATTGAAGGCTCAGACAGGATAGGGATCTGCAGGAACACCAGCCTGGAAGGAGCCTCTACACTGTAGGAGATGCTGGTAGCCTCCATCATTATGGTGAGCTAAAAGCATTTACAGCTTTTTAAAAGCTAAGGGCTGTAGGCAAAGAGAAGGCACAGGAGATGAGGAGAATGAAGTAACAAAAGCAGGGGATGCGGTGAGAGAAGAAATCTGGGGAGGGGACATTTCTCAGCTGTAGAAAGTGGATTCTGGAGCCCTTGTGGGAAAGAATTTACAAGACCCAAATTTAATTGTACTTAGAGATACATCTTAAGATGAGCTGATGTGTCTTGTGGAAGTGGATGAAGCTGTTAGGTTAATTCTGAGCCCAACCTTCATGGAATCCAGGACCTTCTCTCTCTGTAATTTGAGAAGGTTGTCTTTTTTAGTTCCTTCTATCATTCTGCAGCCATACCCTAACCTACACCAAGGAAAGCTCTTCTTGATTTGTTTGCATGTCAAGGGAGTTGTTTCTTATAAATCTAGAGGAGAAACAACTGCCCTCAAGACTAACAGTGACTTATACAAGGGGAGGCTTTTCCTGAGGCAGACCCAGAACCCTGGAATATATGTGTGGGTCTCTGTCTCCACAGTGACTTTCTGCAGAGTCATATGATCTTGGGGCTGGTGGGGACCCTTTCGCCGGCCCTGGACAGTAAATTTCAGGAGGCACGCAGAATACTGAGGCAGAAACTGCGGGAGCTGACGGAGCGACCACCCATGGTGAGGAGAGAAAGCAATGTATTTTCCCAGATTGGGATTTAAAGGAGTCTCTGTCATTTTGAGGAGTAAACGTTGGCTTAGTTTTATCAGGGAGGATTATGGGAGTAGATGCCCCTCCATGTCTGGGTCTTTTATGAAAACAGACTGATTGGGCACCTAGACCTTTAGACAGATATCTCTTGGCCACCTCTTTGGCCTTTTGCTGAGTAGTAGAGTTTAAATATAAACCTTTGAGGTCATCAAGGACCACTTCTCCAATGTCATGAACCTTAAATTTATTTGCTCTATTATCCTGAGGAATATGATTTGAGAACCTGGACCCAGAGCTTAGGACTCCCTGGGATGAGACAGATATGATGAAAAGGTGCCTTCCCTCTGTTAGGTGACTCTATGTTCAAAGTTCAAATGAGCTATGCAAAGAGTTCTTCTCTGACATCCAGTGAGATCTGCTGGGTCTAGGTGGGCTTCATGGTGGAGATCCTGCTATGTCTGAAGGGGTGCGTAGTAAGTGTACTTTCACTAACCAGAGTCTACCACATAATGTAAGATGTAGACATTCCTTTACTCAGAACCTTGAAATCCTAGGTCAGACACACCCAAATACAAGTGGAGGTGTCTAGTACCTTGCATACATTCTAATTTCTATAAAAGCTTCAATTAATTTTTAAAATCACCATTTTTTGAGTGTTTGTTTTAGTAATTTGTGGACTATTTGTCTGCTTTGGAGAAACTCTATGCTTTGGCAACCTGAAATATCTGTGGAATTCAGAGTGGGAAACTGGGTCTGGCTCCATAGTCTAGTGGTTAAGAGAGCTGGATTCCACATGGCTGACTATAGTATGAATCCCAGCCAGGTGGCCTGAAAAACACACTGGGCTTGCGTGTTTGTGTGTCCCCAAATCCCAAATGGTAGAAAAGGGATTGTGATTTGACCATGTCCCAACTGGGTGTGCTTTCTCTTTCTTTCTCTCAATCTTTCTTTTTGTCTCTGGTGAGTTCACATGCCCCCTGGAAATTAAAAATTTCAATAACATAAAGACAGTAAGAATAGTCACAGGGACTAGAATATAATTATTACTTATCAAGATGTTATATATGCTGCACATTTTCCTAGGTCTTTTAGATCTATTAGCTGATTTAGTCCTTAAAACTCCATGAGATACCATAGATGTCATTATGTCCCTAGCTCACAGAGGGGGAACTGGAGGTCAAAGGTTAAAGAACTTGCTCAAGGTAGCTAGCAACTTGGTAGAGGGAGGATTTTAACTCTGGCAGCCTCTCTCCAGAGTCTGTGTGCTTAGTAATTGTGCTCAAAAGCAGTCCTCCTTAGGACCTACACTCCCGTGAGCAGGTCCCCAAGAAACTTCTGCCCAACCCTTTCCTTGATCCAGGTGAAGCAGAGCAGAATCCAGGTCATCTTGGTTGAGGTTGGTACAAAATCCTGGCAGCAAATAGCTCCCTGTAAATCCCAGAATCATGATCTGACAGCACTTCTTGGAGGGTAAAGAGTGATGACATTGAGATTCCCACCTAAAAATATAGAATGCTTACAAATTCTGACATCACTTTTTTAGGGTATATAATTGTCCTTGAGCTTAAAAAGCTGAATCAATCTCTACCAATACATTGTTGTCTGACTTTAAAAAAGTTGCTTCACTTCTCTACAATAACAGTACAAAATATGATGCATAAAAATAATAATAGCTGATATGCATTGCATAGTCACTCTCAGTCAGCATTTATTATAGATTATTTTATTTAGTCCTTCAGAACACTTCAATTACCATTTTGTTCATGCAAAATTAGGCTCAAAAAGGTCAAATAACTTTCCCAAGACCACACAGTTCATAGTGAAGAAACAGACTCCAAAACAGATGTTTGGTTCATGAGGCCATGTTTTTAACCCCATGCTGTGCAGGATTGAGAAATATATGGGCATTTCAAACAGGGGCTTAGAAAACCTTCCTACAAAGGGTGAAACAGCAAATTTTTCTGGCTTTGTGGCCCATCTGGTCTGTGTCGCAACTACTCAACTCTGTCTTTACAGTGCCAAAGCAGCTATACCTGGTGACTGGATGGACACAACTGTGTTTCTAGAGAACTCTGCTTTAGACAACAGACTCACTTGGAGTTCTCCAAAGAAATCAGGGAGGGCTTGAATGATCACTGGGATCTTTGTGCAATAGGTAGAATGAAAGCAATGTCTAGAGAAAGAAAGGAATTTTCTGGTGAAAAAAAGCATATTGTCTCTTGGGGATAGACCATAAGGCAGGTTGGCTAGAACTTGGTGCAATGTGAGGGATCCTCCTGGCGGCAGTGGCTGAGGAGAGATGGTGAGGCTTGCATTGAAGGCTGTGCCTGCTGTTGCTGCTGGAGCACACCCCCAGCTTTGAGCATCAGCAGGGAAGCTAGGGCCACTGAAACAGGGTGAATAGGATAACAGCAGGGAGAAAAGCTGGGAGGGCAGGCAAGGACCACATAGTTCAGTAGGCCTTGTGGTTTCCTCGGCATGGAATGTGGTTGTGCAGAGGGGTTTATCTATTTGACCTTTTCGTTTTTCTTTCTTTTTTTTTGGAGAGGTTTTTGCTATAGGGCACGTGCACTCACCAGAAAGAGAATGACAGAGAGACAGAAAGTGAGAAATCAGCCTCTGGGGGAAATGGCCACAATCCCTTCTCCTCCATTCTCCTCTCAGGATCTTGGGCACGCACGCACACGCACCCAGCATGAGTTTAAGCCACCAGGTCCAGGACTCCAGTTGCAGTCAGCTACATGGGAGTCTAGCAACAAAGCCATTACGCTAACTGCTGGTCCCAACCTTTTCACAGAACTTATTTTAAGGTATTTCCTGACTGATGTATAATGTGGGAAGAAGAATGGAATCAAAGACACCACCAAATTTTTGGCCTTGATTTGACCGAATCGAGGTTTTGGTTCTATCTAATGGTCATTAATTACAGACTTCTTGACTGCATTCTTCTGAATGAACTCTGCAGTGTCCTCATTCAAAAGAGTGCTAATTCTCATTATCTAATCACATTTCATTGGTTAATTTTGAGCAGATAGTCAATGAAATTGGATTTCTTATGAGCTTGAGTTTTGGGAAGTAAAGCAGTACTTCACATTTGTGATGGTTAAACGTGATTTATAGTCAGCCTAACATCCCAATATATTCAAAAAATTTAAATCTTCATTTCTATCATCCATTATATTATCTTTCCTTTCTAACCTTAAGTCATTTGTAATCTTATTCAAATGAATGAAGTGTATTTGATTCAGACTACTGTTAAGTTCCTGAAGGGTAAAGGGCACTGAATCAGGTTACTGAAGACCTGGCTGTAGATTCATCCATCCATTTACGAAACTAATAGTTACTAAGCGTCTACTGTATGCCGGACACTTCTCTGGACACTTGGGATACAGTAGCAAACAAAGTGAATATCCCTGCCTTTTGGTGCTTCTATTCTAGTGGAAGAAGAAAGACAATAAAGTGACTGAACAAAATATGTCAGGTAGTGTTGTGGAAAAACCAGATAGGAGATGAAGAAAGTGAATGCTGGATTGGGAGCAGTTACGAGCCTCAGTAGGAGAGTCAGAGGGGTCATGTTAACTTGGTCTCATTCATTGCTGGTGTTTCATTGTGGTTCTGCCAGATGAGTGTCAACTCAAATTGTACTATTATTCATCATCCACTTCCCCATCTAATTTATTGAGACTTAATTTTTGAGTTTACTAAATGCCTGCTAAATTCAGGATAATGCCAGCAGAGTAGGATAATCCTTTAATATATAATATATGGATTACTTTTAAAATATTGTTTTACCTGATCCTTCAATCTGGGAGGGGGGGTTGGGACAGGTATTCTCACTATGACAGTCACACCAGCTGTTTAGTTAATAGCCCACACTTAGTGGATGCAAATACACTGTTCAGTGGGAGTATTGCTGTGGCCCTTGAAGAGGAATTTAGTCTACAGGTGTGTTTTATTGGTCTTTAGAGTCTCTTACAAACTTTAGTCATCAATATTAAAAACTTAGGAAATGGCATGCCAATTTTCAGATTTCTTGTGTACATGTGTGCGCACGTGTGTGTATGCATGTGCACACACACACATTTATGTAAAGCTTAAGCAGTACTGGGCTGGCCTTCTCCAGTGGCAACAATTAAACAATTGGCTGGAGCTACATGGTGCAGCTTGGTCTGGGCAAGGTGTGCTCTCTTCAGTTTGCTGTAGCCTCCCACAGCCTGTGTTCGGATGTTTGAGGCTGTGCCCAGTTATGTACCTAATGGCCCCATTAGGGTTTGTGGTTCCTTGTCTATCGTCTACCCCAGTTTGATGAGCTTTTAACCAGATAAAGTTTATTATTTGGCATTACTTGGGCTGATTCCATGGCCTGGTGGTTAAGGCACCTGGATCCTACATGGCCAGCTGTGTGATTCGAATCCTGGATCCAGCAGCTTAAGAAACACACTGGGCACTTGTGCATTCTCCAAATCCCAAACGGTAGGAGAGATGGAGGAAAAGACGGTGTGCTCATGCCCCATGGGGGGTACTTTCTCCTCTCCTTCTCTTTCCTCTGTTTCTCTGTCAAGCACATGTGCCCTCTAGGAAAAAATTAAAAACAAAACCCTCTCAGATTGATGATTCTTTCTAGAAATTTGCCGAGAAATGAACATTTTAGATTCCTGGCTGCTTGTAACCTCAAAAATCTACTTTACTTCTATTGAAGATTGGTCAAATTCTTGTTTCCCTCCAGACGCTTGAATTTTTCTTCATTTACATTATTTCTCAAATATTATTATTCATGGTCCTGAGGTTATGTGTGTTATTTTGGTGCTCTAAAATTAATTCACTGAGCTTTGTTATTTTGTATTTAAAGTTATTTTTTTTTCATTCTTTATAGTTTGAAGATGCCTCCTCCTTCTATTTCTATTTCTCTCTGGCTTGCTCACTTTCTTTTCAATCAATGTGTTATACTCTATTATTCCATATATTGATTGAAAATAGGTCCTATGGCCAACGATGTTGGAAAAATGGTGAGGCACCAACAAAGGGCATCAGAAACAACCCAAGAACCAGTAGGTGTGAGAAAGGCGGCAGACCCACACTATCAAGCTTGAGTAGGCTCCCCGCTGATGCTGTTGGCAGCTGACCCAGTGTGGCAACTGTCTGATAAAGGTGATCCCAGAGCCAAGCTTGTCCTGAGGGAAAGGACACTGGATGGGATGTGGCCAGCAGAGCCTCCACCTGATCCAGTCATTAATACCAGACCCAGAGTTCCTGCCAATTCCTGTTTTTCACACTTGTGTTTCAAATCCCCAGTTAATATACCACAGAGTCTGAATCCCTTCTCTTCCCAAGAGAGATTAATAGAGCTCGTCATATAGGAGATAGCATACAAAATGTGTAGGCCTCTAGATGTGGATTAACTTCCAGAATGATAAACTTCCAAAAGGCCTAGGAGATTCTTCTTCAATGACTACCCTTCTGGCCTTCCCTTTCTGCTTCCCTTTAGTGATCTCTGCTCTAATCTTAGGACCAGCCCCGTTTATGCTGAGTGTAGTGACAACTTTTTTACTGTCCTTCACAGCAGATCTTTTTTATTTTTCTTAGAGAAGTTTTTGCTATAGGGCGCGTGCGCTTGCTAGAAAGACAGAGAAGACAAGAAGCGAGAAATCACCCCCCAGGGAAGATGGCCACGCCGCAACCCCTTCTCCTCTATTCTCTTCTTGGGATCTTGGGCACGCACACACAAGCGCCCAGTGTGAGTTTAAGCCCTGGGTCCAGCACTTGAACCACGGTCGACTACATGGGAGTCCAGCGACATAGCCATTACACTAACCGCTGGTCCCTCACAGCGGATCTTCACAGCGGAATAGATATATTACAAGAAGTCTCATGGCTTTATTCAACCTAACCCAAATGAGGTTTTATGAGTTGTAGCTCAGTCTTCCCTTAGGCCAGTAGACTTGCTCCTTCCCCCTGACTCATTGGTTATGTGTCTGGGTCCATCTTGTGTCATCTCGAAGCTTACCCCTTGATCAACCCTTCAGAGCCACCCAACCCAGTAACCTCTCCCAGCATCTCTCTCTTTTGTATTTATTCTCTAGGTCCTGGTGTTAAAAACACTCAGTTGCAACTGCCTTCTCCAGTGTTTGTCTCATAACCTCTCTGCCTCAGAAGTTATAGCCCTTAGTCTCACCCTAGTTTTTCTTCCCTATTTTAGCTGAAAGTTCTATAGTTCTCTGAATTTATGCACTTAATCTTTTCTTTTGTCCTCTTATTTTAGCAAGCAATGTGGCATCTAAATCCCAGTTTTACTCTGATTATTCTCTTCCACATAAGATCCTACTATGTGATACACAATAACCACTTAGAAACTGGGTTATGGTGGAGGGAGTGAATTACCATCTCCAATTTCTGTTTTGAGCAAAGCAGTGTGAGAGGGTGGGAGTTGCTGCTGGGATCCTGGAGTGTGTGGGTGGGTGGGGGTGGGGGTGGGTGACACCCTAATAAAAGTTTGGGTCCTTATCCTCTCCTTCCCAGTATGGCCTCTGGAAGCTCACCCTTCAGAGACCTAATTTTCACATTTAACGAACATAGATGATTTGCTCAACCAGGCTCATGAGGTGGATTCTGGAGGAGATCATAAACCCCTTCTTGCTGAGCAGAAATGAGTATCACAATGCGAGATCCAGACAGGCCAGTTAAGAGAGCCGTCCAGGGACAAAAGCTTTGGGAACACTGGCCAGGGAAATGAGGACAGGAGGAAAGAACCAGGACAAATGCATTCATTCCAGTTTTGTCTTTAGCCAGCCCACCCACGATGGATGCAGTGCGTGGAGGAGACAGGAGCCTTCTTCAAGCCTACCCTGGCGGCCTTGTTTGTTCGTGAAGCCTTTGACCCGAACACCCGAAGTGCTGTATGTGAGGGCTCTTCTTAGCCCACATCCCTCCACCTCTTTCCACCTGACCCGCCCTGCCCTAGTTCCGTTAACTAGGCCCTTCTCAGTGGCATACATGGTGACAAAGTCAAGCAGTTGCAGAGAGTCCACTGAGAGAGGACCAGATGCCCCCTGGGGCAGACACAGTTCAGCGGCAGGACTCAAAGTATCCACAACATGAATTAACTTGGAGAAGTCGCCTGACTTTCTTGGTCTTGTGTTTCTTCAACCATAGAATAAGAACATTGAACTCCAGGACCTCTAAGGCTTTTCTCTGTTTACCTAAGATTTATTAACACATGAAACAACATGAGAAGGGGTGATGTAATCTTGAAGAGGGCAAATAAATAACTGCTGAATACTTTTTGAGTGCCTACCACTTGCCTGGGACTCCTGAAGCACTTTACATAGAATACACTAATTCTTAATTTTATAGAAAAGATAACCGAGATACAGAGATGTTAAGCAACTTGCCCAAAGTCCTGCAACTACCAATAGCACAGTCAGGATTTGAACTCAGGCAGCCTGATGCCATAGCCTAAGCTGCTGATGTTTTCTTTCATTTTTCTTTACCGAGAAAGGATGCACAAAGACAGCAGATGTCTAGAAAAGCAGTAACTACACATTCAGGCTGTGAAGGAGGGACGATCCCAACTTATTGGAAACTGAAGAACTCAGGAAGATGGAGAAAGAGAATGCATGCCTGAGAAAATGGGTGTGAAGGCAAGGCCAAGAGAAAGCAGAGAGGGCAGCCCTCACCCCTCATCCTCCTCTCTTCGGAGATCTTCCCTTTCTTGGGAAGTTCCTAGGGCCAAGGCCCCTTCTAGAGTCAGGTGCCGCGGGCAGAGCCAGATCCGAGGCTGATTCTGATTCTGTTTTTCTACTCCTGGGGGACTCACCCTCACAGGCCATGGAACTATTCACTGCAGTCAAGGATGCCCTCATCTCTCGCTTGCAAAGAGTTTCCTGGCTAGATGAAGAGACCCGGAAAGAGGCCCAGGACAGGGTAAGGCCAGACACGAAGGCCAGCATAGGTAGAATAGAGTATGGATCAATACATGGTGAATGGCGGACAGTGTCAAAGGCATACATTTAGCATGGAAATCAGTAGACTGTCCATTGTGGTTGACAATATGAAAGGCTGGGACAAGTGCAGTGAGCAGGAGGAATTCTCTCTGAAAGTCTCAGAGGAAATGCTAGGTTCTTACTTACTGCCTTCTATTTCTTTCCAGGTCACCCACCTGCAAGTAAAGATGGGGCCTCTAGAATGGGTCCTGAAGCCAGAACCAGCCAGACAACAATACAGAGATGTGGGTCCCTACGTTTTTTTTTTTAAGTTTTGCTACAGGGTGCATGTACTTGTGTGTGCGCACACGAGAGAGAGAGAGAGAGAGAGAGAGAGAGAGAAAGAGAGAGAGAGAAATAACTCCAGGGAGGATGGCCACACCATAGTCCCTTCTCCTCTAGTCTCCTCGGGATTTTGGTTTTACATGCACACATACCTGGTGTGCTTTTCAAGCTGCCAGGTCTGGGACTCAAACCGTGCAGCCAGCCATGTGGGACGGAGCACTTCTACCTCCATGCCAACTGCTGGCCCAGTGTCCCTGCCTTTTCCAGCTGCTCCTCAGTCCTTGATTTCTCTTTACCTCCCTGACCCTCCTGAGCCTTTGTGGAACAGTCTTCCCTGGGTGATTGTAGTCACCCCCTTCCTTGCCCTGGTGCTGGGAAATGTACGGGGGAATATCCACAATGAGGGACTTACCAGCAGAACAGAACTTTTTCAAGCTATGAGGTATGTGCGTGCACATACGTGCATGCATTCTTGTGACTTGCCCCAGTGTGTTCATCTGTGTGCAGACACATGTGGTGATGCTGCATGGTACTGGTCTCCACTAATCTGTGAGTGTCTGTGGGCTTACCTGTGTGGGTTCAAACGTACCCATCAGCGCAGCGCCTGTCAGTGTGCATCCTTACTTGTCTCTGCACACCCAAGTTGCCTCCTGTGTCCTCCCCAGATACAACTTGGACCCAACTTCCTGCAGTCCTTCCTGAGCTGTGCCCGATCCCTCCGAGCCAGAAATGTCCAGAGATTCTTGCTGCCTTTTCCCTACCTCAGGTACAAGAGCAGAGGAGACAGACACAGATCTCAGAAATACCCTTCTGAGAGTCGGGTGCTGTGGGCAGAGCCAGACCCAAGGCTGATTCTGATTCCATTTTTCTACCCCTGGGGGACTCACCCTCACAGCCCATGGAACTATTCACTGCAATCAAGGATGCCCTCATCTCTTGCTTGCAGAGAGTTCCCTGGCTAAATGAAGAGACCCAGAAAGAGGCCCAGGACAGGGTCTTTTTCATGATTAGGAACAGGCAGGAGGGGAAGCTGTGCTTAGAGCTGGAAAAGGAGCACTGATAGTAGTTGAGAGGGACTGCATATGTCCAGGGCAGAGGTGGTGCTGGTGTTCATTTATGTGTTCTTCCCTCAGGTGGCAGGTGTCGCCCTGGGAGGTCAATGCTTACTATTCAATTTCTGACGATGTGATGGTCTTCCCAGCTGGACTCTTCCAACCCCCATTCTTCCACCCTGACTACCCAAGGTATGGATCATTCTAAGAGGAAGTACAGGGAGTCACCCAAGAGGGATTGATGGGTGTTAAGATGGATGGGACTTGTGATTAGAGAGTTGGAGTCAAAATGTTGAAGGATTCTGGGGTAAGAGAAGCCCTTGTCTCTCCAGAGCCGTGAACTTTGGCGCTGCTGGCAGCATCGTGGCCCGTGAGCTGGCGCACCTCTTCCACCAGCTCTGTGGGTAATAGGGCCATTGGGAGGTGGGGCTGTAGGAAGTCCAATGGAAGGCCTCAGTGGAGGTCTGAAGGGAAAGGGAGAGCATCTGAAGGCTCTAGGTGGGACAAACCTGGAAGCTCTGCAGTGCTCCTGGGAACCAAGTCAGTCTGCAGTACCCACACTTCGCTAGTGTGTGGGTCTCTCACTAGCTCATTCTCTTGATCCCTGTCAACAGTACTCCCTGAGGGCTGCCCAGCCTGTGACACTCATGCCCTACAGGGGGCACTCCTGTGCCTGGAACGCCATTATGCTGCTTTCCCATTACCCAATGGATCGTCCTTCAGTGACTCCCACACACTCCTGGAGAATGCCGCAGATGTGGGGGGGCTGGCCATCGCGCTAAAGGTAACTCATATGCCAGGGCCACAGTCTGTTTTTACCGGCAGGCTAAAAGCCTCATCCTCAGGTTTGCCCTCCATCATCCTTTATGCAAACATAGTTGCATCGCTTTCTGCCCTTCACATTGCCACTGAACAGATGGCAGCTTGAGGGTACCCCCCTTCCTACCCCTCGTTCCCTACTTTCTAGGACAATTATAGGTCTCTAGCAAATACCCTATCTTCTGACCCAGACCAGTGTGTGCAGAATTTGTGAAAAAGGGCCATCAACTGTTTTGGGATACTGTGTAGAGGGCATTGAACTTCCAAATGACCACACGTCTAAAGCTTGAGGGCTACTCTCATCCTGCTCCCATATCCAGGCATACACCAAGAGGCTATTACGGTACCATGGGGAAACCACCCTACCCAACATGAACCTCAGCCCTCAGCAACTCTTCTTCCGAAGCTATGCCCAGGTAGGAAGCTGCCACCTCCCACCACATCTTGCTTCATATCAGGTAATTCCCTATTACTAAGACGCAAAGAACCTCTTGTGCTCAAAACACCCTCCCCAAATACTCCAACCCTCTGCCACAAATCTCCCCACTGTTATCTTTTCTCACTTGCCCCCTCAGAATTATTCTTCAGGTTATTATAGGTTCTTGACCAAATTTATCCCTCCAACATACTCAAAAAGAAGAAAAATATCTATTCCCAGGTCCTTCCATATGATGAACTCAACATTTTTTCTTCTCTCATGTCCGACACACAGACCCCATAGGCCAACCCTGTGGCCTACTGGTTAATGAAGCTGGATCCCAGGTGGTGGCCAGCTGTGGTTCAAACCCCAGCCTCAGTGGCTTGAAAGACATGCTGGTCAGGAATGTGCATTGTGCCCCAAATCTTCTTTGAGGCACAAATCTTTTTTTCTTTTTTCTTTTTTTTTTTTTTAAGAGAGCTTTTTGCTATAGGGTGCATGCACTCACCAGAAAGACAGAGAGAGAAATCGAGAAGTCACCCCCCAGAGGGGTAACCAAGCCAAAATTTCTTCTCCATTCTACTGTCAGGATCTTGGGCATGCACGCACACGTGCCTGGTGTGAGTTTAAGCCACCGGGTCTGGGACTCTGCAGTCGACTATATGGGAGTCCAGGGACATAGCCATTACACCAACTGTTGGTCCGTGCCCAAAATCTTAACAGGATGGAGAACTGGAGGGATTTGCACCATTGGTCCCTCTCTTTCTATGTCTCTCCATCTCTCTTTGGCAAATGCATACCCTTTGGCAGTTAAAAAAATTATAAATATATACATATATATGTGTGTATATATATATATATATATACACATATATATGTATACCCCTTGAAAAAATATATTGAGACCCCTACAACAGGCTGTTTGCCACATTCCTCCTCAGAACACTAACTCCCAGGATGGTCCCAAGTAGCTATACCTCCCTTAAGTGTTCCTCAACAGACACACTCCGAATTCTGCAGCACACTCACAGGCTCCGAGAGAGCTCCTGCACTAGACTCCACCTCTCTGTCATGTATAGATGGCAAGTTGCACATAGCTGGGTTCTTCCCAGACTCCTTTTGTCAGATTAAATGACTTCCAAACACAAACACTACGAGTTGCCCTTCGAGCTTCTGTCCACTGCTCCCTGCTTGTCTGCTCTGCCATCACCCTTATTCACTGGTTCTGCCTGGTTGTCCTGATCCTAATCAGAACCTTCTCTTTTCCTTACCTTTTGTGGTCCTCTCTTCCTCCTCAGGTGATGTGTAAGGGCCTTAGCTCCCAGGACTCTCAGGACGCTCACAGCCCCCCGATCCTGCGAGTCCACGGTCCCCTCAGCAACAGCCCAGCCTTTTCCAGGCACTTCCACTGCCCACGTGGTGCCCTCTTGAACCCCTCCAGCCACTGCCAAGTCTGGTAACCTAAGAGATCGCCATCGAGTTCATCAACCTCCAGGGAACTGGGGCAATATCTCCTCTCCCACTTCTTTCCAAAATTAAAAGCCAGCACTTGGCTTCCTCCTGTCTCTTAATGATTGTCTCCTGCTATGTCTATGCCTAGAAGTCAAGAAAGATAAGTGGGAAGAATGCCAAGAATGGTTTTATGGACACTAGAGAAAGCCAGCTATTGGTGAACTTGTGGGTCTAAAGATCAGTCGGTGGCCAAAGGTCAGACCACTAAACAAACTAGTTAGAGATAGAGAGGCTTGGGTTCAGGCTCAGAAGGCTGCTCCCAATTGTCTTCAGGATTTTATTGCTATTTCTTTGTTGCTGTTTTCTCCCCCTAATGTGCCATCTTGAATAAAACTGGGAAAGGCCTGGGAAAGAGAGAAGGGCTTGGGTCTGGTGTCTCTGGCCCTGGGAAAGGAAGCCCTAAGCTGAGGCAGGCAGACAGGTGGGTAGGCACAGGTGAGGGAAAATTCTGTCTTCAGTGCTGCCCCCTGAAGACAGGAGACATTGACAAGAGGCAGGAAGCCATGTGTTCACCTCTTGTGGGAGCAGTGACCTGGAGTCCATTGGGGAGAGAGGGTCAGTACGCAATCATGAAACCAAGGTAGATATCCAGGTCTTCATCCAGGAACCAGGCCACCACTTCAGCCTCAATGTCCCTCATAAAAAAACCACGATGCTGGCCAGATTCAAGCAGAAGGCGAGGTCCAAAAGGTGGTCGTGAACAGCTGCTGCTTTGGATGTCGTGTCTTCCTCCTGCTGCACCATGTCCATCACCTGCCACATCTCACCCACAGAGGAGGCCATAAAGTGCTCTTCAAACTGCTCTTGATCCTGGTCTAGAACAGGGGAGAGGACCAGGGACTGACAGCCCTGATCCTGACTGTCCCCACCCCATCCTGGCCTGATCCAGAAATGGAAGGAGGTGAGAATATGGGAAAAAAAAAAAACAAACATGAGGGCTTTTGGCTTAATTGTCCAGATCCTCAGTTTTAACCAGAGGTGATACTCCATTTGGGTGTCTTTGGACCTGTGTTCAACCACAGCCTCGACACACACACACACACACACACCTAACACTGGCTGCCTCCTCCAAAGTGTTATACCATTTAGGAAGTGAGGGACCACCTTGAAGTATGAAGAAAACTAGACTCTCTTCCCATACAAATGCATCCGGGCTCACACACACACAGAGGTTGTGTGCAATTTCAGTTGGTCCCCCAGCGTATCCCGGCTCGGAGAGCTGCTCCAGGCCCTTTTACATGACTCTTCTGTTTCATACTACAATAACAGGGGACTGGAGTTGGTCACCTTAACCCACACCCACCTCAGATCTCACTCTTGCTAATGATCTGTCTAGGTCCTAACTTTCAACAGAGGAAATTCTTACTTCCACACTTTGCCCCCTTCGCTGCCTACCTGTGGAGGGTGTTTTCTCATTCTGGCTCATCTCCTCAGGGCCTGGGTTCCCCTTCTCAAGCTTCATCCCCTTCACCCGCAGCAGCAGCAGGATGGCCAGGAATGCCGCCCTGCAGAGCTGGGAGCCCAGAGGAGTCATGGGCCTGCCCACCCACTGCCCCTCAGTGCTCAGCAGGCTCCCGCCTCCCGCCCCGTCTCTGTCCCAGCACTTACCCCTTTTCTGTGCCACCTTTTCCCCTTCCCTTCCATAGGACCTCTGATGTCATGAGCTCTGTGACATCACAGCCATGGCCTGACCCTCATTTCAGCTGTCTGGAATATTCCATCCATTGTCAGGCAAGGGGTTGCCAGCAAGGGGTGGCAGCGGCTTCTAGGCTGACCACAGTGGTTTATCCTGTAGGTAGCAATAAAAGTGACTTAAGGTTTGCAAAGTACTTTCACATCCACTGCACTATGAGATCCACATAGCAACCAGGACTCGAAAGTAATAGTATTCTCATCTCTGTTGTATAGATGAAGAGACTGAGGTCCGCAGAAGCAATGGCTCGCCCTCTCAAGATCATGTGAACACTAAAGGGCAGAAGAGCACTCATGATGACCTTTCTTGTTTCCAAATATAACATTTTCACACTATTCTCTGCAGATTTTCTCTAAGGAGGCTTGTTTGTGGAAGAAGAGGCACAGACCAGACATGAGAGCCAAGAGCCTCATGTCCTAGGCAGGAGCCTGCTGTACTACACAGAACAAGGGGGTGTCAAAAAAAAATGAGAATGAGGAGGGCCATGGGGGAGAGTAGAAAGGGTGCATTCTGTGTGTGTGTGTGTGTGTGTGCATGCATGTGTGTGTGTGTGTGTGAGAGAGAGACAGAGGGACAGAGACAGACATAACAACAGTGAGAGAGAGAGTAGGAGACAAAGTTTAAAGCACTAGAAACAGAGCAAGCAGGTGCCTTGTGTCCAAGCACAAATCATTCTTTCATCCTCTCCTCATTCTCCCCTAGTCTTCCTCTTTCCTAGCCTTTGCCCTCTTGTACCTCCAGACTGAAGCATCCTCTTCTCTGATTTTCCCCCTTTCTATACTCTCAGACACACAGAACCTGTGAGGGGCTCATTTCCAAGCTCCTTGCTTGAAGTAAGGAGTTAGAGGCTGCAGAGAGGAGGCAGAGTGGCAGGGAGTCAGGATCCTAAATAATGGATCTGGAGAAAACCTTCCTTGGCACCCCAGTGTCTATCCTGCCCTGAACCTGGTGTAAGCACAGACCTGTTGGCAGTAATGGGCTGTGGCTAATGACCATCTTCTTCCTGGGCCAGAGATGGATGGAGTCTCTGAACTGAGAAGACAGGATGAAGGACTTCCCTGGAAAACCAGAAACAGAGACACAAGCTATGATCTATGTGCAGGTGCTAGGATAGGTGGAAGAAGTTCACACCTGAACTATCATAACCAGCTAACGTCACCCCTGCTCATCCAGTCACACCATACCTGAATGAAACATACAAATGCAGGTGCAACAGCACATGCAGACATGTGGGTCTTTTCTATAGGAGCAAACTGCAGAAATAGAAATGCATGAAGAGATTCCTTCCTGTGGAAACACACTCACATGGATGCCCTCCCACAGGTACCTCTCACATGCCATGCCTCCTGGTGATCCAACCCGGGAAACTAGAGGTGGTTTAGGAGGTCACTTCATGATGGGGGAGAAAAGATTCAAGTATGCAGGTGACCTGTTCACTCCTACCTTGCACTCACTGACCCTCAGATCCAGAAAACAATGCTTGAATGGAAAAAAATTGCTAATTTCCTTCTGGCTATTTTGGGGGAGGAGTCTCCTGGTGCTCTGGCAAAAAGAGAAGCCATCTTCAGCTCTGTGGGTACGATGCAGAGGGCAGCTGGGGGAATGTCTCCCAGGGGCAGGCTAAAGTGGAAAGAACCGGGTTGTACTCACATTACTTCCACCTTCTCACTGCCCACCTGTTTGACTCCCCAGTGTTGAAAGTGATACATCCTTGAAGGGAATCAGGAATTTCTTAATTTCTTTTCTTATTCCAAAAGCATAAAATATAGAAACATGCAAAACCAAGAACTATAATTCCATCATCCAATGTTAGTCACTATTAATGTTTTAAAGTACAGTATTTGAATCCTCTTCCTAGATGGCTGTGGGCATGTGGGATGGAGTGTATTTCTTAAAAACTGAAATCTAGGTATTCTGTCTTCTCTTCCTTCTCAATCAGAATGAATGAGAGGCCAGGTTGCTTTGGCATGAGGGTGCTCTGGGACTTGTAGTGTAGTGAGGTGCCCCCAGCCCAGTTCTCCTGGGAGGCATTACTGACTTGCATTAAACTTTGAGGCATCATGGAGGGAAGCTGCTACCTGCAAATGAGGGGTATAGGTGTCCTTGCCTGCCAAAAGCTGAGAGAGAACCAGGAAAAGAGGAGACAAAAGGAAAAATAGGGTGGCCATGTAGAAGATCACAAAGATGACAGGAGTGGTGGGGAGGAAGTCAGAGGACAGGAGAGACTCCAGATGTCTGTTCTACCAGTTGGACAGGTGGACAACTTGGTTCCTACCCAGGCAATTTGTGTATGCCTTTCCCATTGGGGAGCACAATGCAGGTATAGAAGGGCAGGCGAGAGGGTGAAGACCCAGGCATAGAGGCCCACACACTGTTTCCACCCCCTTCCCTCCATAGACCCTTGGATGATGCCCTTGGCAAAGAGCCTCTGCACACCTGCTCCGTGCGGCTCTGACCGGGCAGCCTCCTCCACTGGCAGCCCCTCCCTGCTCTACCCACTGCAGGACTAGCTTTATGGGTTGAGTGTTTCCTTGGCAGGTGCTCCTTTCCTGGCCTGCCTCTGCTTATCAGGGCATCTACAACCCCCACCTCCACCTTATCGCTCCCTCCATCTCCTTAGACTGGAAGTTCCAAGGCTTCAGAGACCATTACCAACCCACACAGCCCCTACCCCCAGAGAGGCAGAAAAAATGCCCCACAAGGTGACCCCCTCCCCACTCCCTCAATGAGAATATGATTCCTCTGCATCTCACTTCCTCTTCTTTCCTTATTTATTTTCCCTTCAATTCTTGTCTTTCTCTAAAGGCTATTTTCCCTATCCCTTCATCTCTGGAGTAGAGCTCCATTTCTTACAGCAAAAGAAAGGGGACTCCTGAAGACCCCCAAGGGGAGGGTCCTCAGCATGTATCCACCCAAGTGTCATATGTTCATCCTGAAGTTTACTGTTGGGGGTCAAAAATGATACCCCAAAGTAAGTGCTTTGACACGCCGAAAACTTTGAAACGTAAAACACTGGAAATCTCAGAAGCAAAGTCTCTGTGACCTTCTCCTGCCCTTCAGCCTCTTATTCCTCTTTCTCCCCCAAAATAAGTCACAGAAACCAGAATTCTTCTTCCCCAAGTGGGTCATAGAAACTAGAAATGCTTTTCTCCAAAGAAACCATAAATGCTACCTAGAAAGCTCACTCTGTCCCTTCTCCCTTGAAGACCCTCATTCTAGAGGGGTCCTTTCCCCTACCCTGGAGGAAAGAATGTGTGCAGAGAGGCCAGCAAGAATCTGAACAGACAGGCCTTGCTGGGTTTCCCCTATTTACTACCAGTCGATCATACCCTTTGTCCAGTTGTGTTTCTACCTGGCTGGCCATCCTTCATGGAACTGAAGCATAACAGTTTTCTCTGGGTCTTTAGGTCTTTACTTCTGAAGGCTCCCAAGTCAGGCAGTACTTTGATTAAATAAATTTGCCATGTTTTTCTCTAGTTAACCCTGTCTTCGTTATAAGAGTGTCAGCCGTGATCCTTATTATGGGTAAGGGAAATGATCACAGCTTCTGGCTCCTATATTCTCTATAAGTAACCAAGTCCAGAGAGTGATCCAGCTCCAGTTTTGCAGCTATCTGTGAAGTTTTGGGCAATCACACTCTCTGTGCTCTGTCTACTCATTCAGAAAATACAGAATTCCTACTTCATTCCCACTTGTCCCAGAGGTCTATTGAGTGCCTACAACTCAATAATATTGATAGACCTCTTTGAAAACATTCAGGTAGAGAAATACATGCTATCATAAAATGGAATGATACACGCTGTCTTATCTTTACTCATGTCTCTGTGGTCTTATTGCTGGAAAGAGTCTAGAACATGGAATCAAGATGTTTTTGTTGGGAACCAGCAGTTAGCGTAATGGCTATGTCGCTGGACTCCCACGTAGTCGACCGCGGTTCGAGTCCCGGACCCGGCGGCTTAAACTCACGCCGGGCGCGTGTGCGTGCGTGCCCAAGATCCCGAGAAGAGAATGGAGGAGAAGGGATTGCGGCGTGGCCATCCCCCCTGGGGGGTGATTTCCTGCTTTCTATCTCTCTGTCTCTCTCTGTCTGTCTGGCGAGCGCACGCGCCCTGTAGCAAAAACCTCTCCAAAAAAAGAAAAAAAAAAAAAAAAAAACTCATGCCGGGCGCGTGTGCGTGCGTGCCCAAGATCCCGAGAGGAGAATGGAGGAGAAGGGATTGCGGCATGGCCATCCCCCCCTGGGGGGTGATTTCTCGCTTTCTGTCTCTATGTCTCTCTCTGTCTGTCTGGCAAGCGCACGCGCCCTATAGCGAAAAATCTCTCCAAAAAAAAGATGTTTTTGTCTTCCAGCTCCACTCAGTTCCTGCTACTGTGAAAACGTGGGGCCCCCTGGAGGTCTCCTCTGACCTGCATCCTAGGTACTGGAGGGCAGGAAGGAGTTTCACGGCAGAGGTTGTCCTGTAAAGGGAGGGTCAGAAACCTTCCTTTGTGGTGAGGGCTGAGGAAGCTGCAGAGTTGAGGACAGAAATGACCCCAGGAGTAGAGTGACTAGATAAGAGTCAGAGAAGCAGCCCCTAGGGTGTTTTGAGCCGGCAACTGGAAGGAGAATCAACAGTGGTTGAGCTCTTTGACACTTGCTTTACAAACCATTCTGTGAAACAGTGTCATTGTTCCTCACATTTTACAGGTTAGAGGACAGGCTCAGAAAGTTCACCTAACTTTGAGAGGAGTAGGAGCGGGGTTTAAGCCAGAAGCTGCTCGATTCCCAGGCTGGTGTCTTTCCTTCTCACTCTCTTGCACCCCACTAACCGGGCACTCTGTCTGTGGACTCACCTTCTGGGCTGTCTCCTTGTTTCCCCTCCAAATTCCTCTGCCCCACCTCTCAGCCTCTCCTGCACTGGTCTCAGCTGCCCCAGCCCATGAAGTTCCCTGCCTCCCGCCCAGCTCCTGGGCGGCTCTGTGCCTGGAGGCTGGACTCTATAAAAGTTCCTCCCCTTCCAGGGAAAGCACCTCTCTCCAGGCAGGGAGCCTAGTCACTTGGTGCACGTGTTTGGCAGCTACATCCTCCCCACCGAGCGCACGCTGCCTGCTGCACACACAAGTCACACAGGAGATACGCTCATTGAAGAGTCCCAACCCCCAAAAGGCCTGCCTCCTCCTCAGCTGCTGCCATCCTACACCTGATCCTTTGAGCACATTCCCATAACCCGCTAGTGCCTATAGGAAGACATGAGAGCTCATCCACCCAAGGCAAAGAACCCCTGGATCCAACTTGTGACCTCCTGGTTGGCCAGAGAGCAAGACTGGGACCAGCACCTGGACCAAGTCCTTATGCTACAACAGAAGAGGTAGGCTCTCCACGGCGCTCGGCTGCGCTGATCCTCAAGCCCTCCAGCATGCTCAGGTCTGCTCCCCTATAGAGCACTCTAGAAGTCGTGCTGGCTGCTAGGACATGCTTTTCTCTTCCAGGCCACTCATTACACAGCCCAGCTGGCCTCCCTCACTAGGGGTGAAGGGGGCGATGTGGGACCACATGGGGAAAGAAGATGACAGCAAGACTCTAACCTGCTTGCCTTATGGGAAGGGGATGAGGGACCCAAAGGGACCAGATAAGGAGGCCAGGGTGCTGGGGTTTGGGAGTGGGCAGGCAGGAAAAGGCTGCTGGAAATCCATGCTGGGTGGGGTGGGGAAATGCCATCCTGTAGCGTTTGAAGCACCTTTTGTTTGGAAGACTTGGTGGAAGAAAGAGTAGGAATGGCACTTGTATGAATGAAAGTCTGTTGCTTTGGTAGGGGCACAAGGGCTTTGTTTATGTATCTCCCAGCTGAGAAGGGCAGTCCAGGTGACACTGGAGGGTCCTGAGTTCAGTTCATCTAATTGAATTGGGCCTACTGTTTGTAGTACGTGTCAGGTTCTGAGGACACAGAACCCAAGTAAGGCTTACTCCTATTCCTGGACCCTGCAGCTCAGGTGGGACAGGTACCCTGTGGATAGGCCATTTCCCAACTTGGTCTTCATCTCTGAACCAAAAAGCTCAGCTGGGCAATGCTCCCCCTGCAAATGGCCCTCCTTTGGGTGAGTGGGGGACTTGCTTCCCACCCAAGCACTGCCTGGGTGTAGAGTGAGCAGACATTAGCAGACCTGGGGTTCAATCAGGGCTGACTCATGGCAGATGCCTCTGCAGCTCCCTACCCCCCATTGGCCCTTGTGTATCAAAAGATCATATGCTGTTGAAGTTCTTGATAATTTGGAACAAGGGGTCTGGCATTTTGATTTGCTCTGGATGGACCTGCCCTGAATGCCTCTGAGCCCCCACACTAGGGCTCTCTGCTTACTCACTAACCCCCACCCCAGGCCCTGCAAGGAACCTTTGACCCTGCATCCCTCCACCCCCACCCCCCTTAGAGTGAAACTCCTAGAGAGCTGGTGGCTTAGGGACTTCCCTCCCCTCTGCTGAGGGACAGTGGGCTAAAGAGCAAGAGAGATGGGGCTTTGTGCAGAGGCTGGGCAGGGGATAAACTCTATACACCCAGTCCTGACTGCCCTGGGCTTTGCAGTGACACAGAGCTCAGGAGATGGGGCAGGGGTCTGACTTGGTCCTTCCTGGGAGCACTTCCCTAAAAGACCTAAAAGGCAGACCTGAGGTCAGTCTGTAGATAAAGCTTCTTTAAATAAAAACTTCTTCCCTCTGGCTCCTGGGACCATTGGAAAAGGAATTTGGTGATGATGGGGGTAGGGGTGGTCATAGGAACCACTCTGTTTTTCAGTCTCCCCCACGGCCTTCGACTTGCCAGACTCTGTGTTCACCTGACGAGCAAGCACACGCATGTCTAGTGAGACAGGATCCAGCTTTATCTCTTGTTCTGTTCAGATCCAGACAAGGGCAGAAACAAAGATTAACCAACAGAGGTGCTCGAGGGTGAATATCCCAGCCCAGCTGCTCCTGCTCTGAGAAGCCCAGTGTGCCACTATCTTTAGTCTATCGCCATAAACATGGTGATTGGACTCTGACATTTCAGAGAGAACACAAGGAACTGGCCCACTACTCCTCACCCCAGCAGGCATGTGTATCTAAACAGCTGAAGGGGAAGTCATCATCTCAGCAGCTCTCAAATTCCACAGATCTCCTAAGCCCATTCCTCTCTCTCTGTCCTGGTCTCTCAGACACTCCTTGGCTAGAGAGCAGGAACAGCAGGCCTGGAACGAGGGGCAACACAACAGATGGAAAGGCCTCCTTCACAGCTCCCGCTACCCGAGTTCCTGAGGCATTTACTGACATGTTCCGGACTTAGGTGAATCCAGCCAGGCCTGAGGACATTTTCTCACAGATGCCCAGACCACCCATTCCCGCCCTCAGCTCTACTCCCTCAGACACAATGCCCTTCTGCTAACTCTCTTCACCCAGAGGAGCCACCAGTCCCACCTGCATGGCAGGAGAAATTAGGATAATGCAAATCACATGAGAAGCCCCTGACCCAAGCCTTGTCTGGGTCTACCCTTGGTCACATGAGTCCAGTAGACAACTCTTTCCAGCCTGTCACTGCACACTCTGTAAGGTGTGTCCAGCTAAGATAGACGACATCTCTGATTCTCTCTGCTCTTGGCTTCTCTGAGACTCTGAGTCTGCCTGACTTGTGTTCACCTTCCCCCAGGATTCGAGAGTCTCCACTGCTTCGGGCAGCCAAGGAAAATGACTTGTGTGCGCTGAAGAAATTTCTGCTAGACAAAACCAATGACTTTCAACAAAGAGGTAAGATCTCAGTTTAATGGGACTGAGGAGAGGACAGAAGCACCCATCTCTCTGGCCCAAGACTTCAGGATTTTCACAAATCCTGAGTGTGCCTCTGGAACCATGAGCCACTCCCTCTGGGAAATGTTTGGCATTCCTACTTTATTCCACTCCAGGAGCTCTGGGGGAGACGGCACTGCACATCGCTGCCCTCTATGATAACCTCGAGGCGGCCATGCTGCTGATCGAGGCTGCCCCGGAGCTGGTCAAGGAGCCCACCACGTGCGAGCCATTTGTAGGTGAGGAGGCTGCACAGTGATTCAAGATGGAGGAGGTATGAGAGGGTGTGCTGTTAGTTGAGGCTCAGACTCTCTCAGGTCGGAGGGAGGAACGCAAGGTTCTTGTCTGGGTTTTATTTCCTGTGCCTTTCTTCAGCCATTTGGTATTTTCTTCCAACCCTCTGTGTTCCCAAAGAAAATATCTGTCTCTCTCTCTCTCTCTCATAGTGACACTAGAGTGGCAGTGAGTACAACAAACCCCACCTCCCAATAATTAAGGGTAGAGACGGTGAGCCAGGCAGGTGGAAGGATGAATTGACTTTAGTTCTCAGGCCGCTCTGATGAGGTGAGAGCAGAGGTCTATGAAGGAACATGCAGGGTACTCCTTCACGGACTCGGAGGATGTGTCCCTGAGGGAATTGGGGACAGAGAGAGATCGAGACTGACAGTCTCTCTGGCCAGGTCACACTGCATTGCACATCGCTGTGGTGAACCAGAACGTGAACCTGGTACGAGCCCTGCTTGCCCACGGAGCCAGAGTCTCCGCCAGAGCCACGGGCACCGCCTTCCACCGCAGCCCCCACAACCTCATCTACTTTGGTGAGAGCCAGGGCCAGGTGGGAGGAAGGGAGTTAGGAGGTGGGAAGGGCAAAGGGAGGGTGGGCTGAACAGGGCCTGGCCCCCAGCTGTATCTGTCTCCATCTGTTAGGAGGCTGTGGGGGGTCAGACCTTTCAGGACATAAAGTCCAACTGCACCCCAACACCTCCGTACCTGTCCCTTCCTCTGGCTCTGCTAAACAAGTGTCCCTAAACTGAGCCGATGTGTGGGGAAGAAGAGGCTGTCACTGGGGGAAACTGCTGTCCCCTCCTGCCACCTCGTGCTCTCCTGCCATGGCTCCCTCTGTGTCCCCAGGGGAGCACCCTTTGTCCTTTGCCGCCTGTGTGGGCAGTGAGGAGATTGTACGGCTGCTCATTGAGCATGGAGCTGACATCCGGGCCCAGGACTCTCTGGGTAAGAGCTGAGGGCTGCAGGGATGTGAGGGAGGAGCTGGGACAGCCCTCAGGCCGACCACATGGTGGAGATGGGACATCAGGGACTCCAGGGCAGTGGCTGCATGACACCCTGTGTCCTCTTCAGGAAACACAGTGCTGCACATCCTTGTCCTCCAGCCCAACAAAACCTTTGCCTGCCAGATGTACAACCTGCTGCTGTCCTACGATGGGCATGGGGACCACCTGCAGCCCCTGGACCTCGTGCCCAACCACCAGGGTCTCACACCCTTCAAGCTGGCCGGAGTGGAGGGCAACACTGTGGTGAGGGGCTCCCCAACCCTGAGTTCTTTTCAGTGACTCTTTTCAAACTCCGCAATATGGCAGTAATGGTTCCTTACTTTCTACTCTGTTACCAAAATCTTCAGCCTTCTATTCTCTGGCTCTGGAGTATTTGATAGTGTTGCTTTAGAATCTCTGCTATGGCAACCCAAGATTCTGCTGCACTTGCTTGTTCACTTCTTTTTCTTTTATTTTCCCCCTCAAGTTTTTGATGTGGTGTATATGTGCACCCTGGAGAGAGACAGAGAGAGAGAGAGAATGAGAGAGAGTTTAACCAGTCACAATCCCTTCTCCTCCATTCTTTTCCTGGGATTTTGGGCATGCATACATGTGCACCCAATGTGAATTTAAGGTTGCCAAGTTCAGGACTTGAATGACAGTCGACAAGTGGTAGTCCAGCACCTTAACTACCATGCCACCTGCTGGTCTCACTTATTCTCTTCTTTCAAAGGTTTATGAGGTTTGTGGGAAGAAAAGAGAGCAAAAGAGGTGAAAGGCTGTGTAAGCAGAGATTTGTCAATTTCCCAATCCAAGGATCCCAAAAAGTGGACGTCTCATCCATCTCACATTGTTGTTGGCCTAGACCAGCTTCTCACACATTGACCCTCTAATTTGCCCCTGTGTTTTCCAGATGTTCCAACACCTTATGCAGAAGCGGAAGCACATTCAGTGGACATATGGACCACTGACTTCCACTCTCTATGATGTCACAGAGATCGACTCCTGGGGAGAAGAGCTGTCCTTTCTAGAGCTTGTGGTCTCCTCCAAGAAGCGAGAGGTATGGATGTCAAGGAGGGCCAGAGACTGTCTTGTGAGAGAACAGAGAACCTAGTGTCCACATGGAGTCTGTTCATTTGCCTAGACCTTGGGCTCCAGACACCTCTGAGCCTCTTAATGAGGTGGGGTCCTCATAACCTGTGAGCTAAGTCCAATCCATACTCCTCTCCTGAGTTCTCTCTCTACTTACCCCTAGTCCCTTCCATGACCCTTCTCATAACAGTATTTCAGATGGGGAACTCTCCAAATGGGAGTTGCTGTCTGTCATTCATTCAGCATTGTGAGCACCTGATACATCTCAGACACTACACAAGGAACTAAGAATACAGAAAGCAGTACAACACAGGTCCTGTCAGTCAGCTTCTTCAACTCGTATCCCCCTCCTCAATAACTGCAATAGAGTACGACGCACGCACCATGATAGGAATGTGTGCCGTGCATGTGATCAGCAATACTGAGCGGGGATAACTTGGCAAGATAAGAGGTTTCAGAGCAAAGACTTGAGCCTGGTTTTCAAGGAGAAGATGGGAGTCACTAGGGAGATGAGGAAAGAACTTTCCAGAGAAGGAACAACACACAGGCCTTTCAACAGCACTGGATCGCACGTGAGAGGGAAAGGAAAACGTTAAAGGCTATGGTAGAAAGGAACTGGTTCTTGGGAACCTCCAAGGTAGTGGAAAGATAGAGTTTATCCTATTTATCTGCCACTTGACAGTTTCCTAGGAACTAGCAGACAGTTATAAAACATGAGTAAATATTAATACAAATAGAAGAAAAGTTTAGAGGTCAAGTAATCTTGCTCAGAAAATATTCCTAGGAGAGATAAGCTTAGAGAAGGATTTCTTCTTTTTCTTAAATAGAGCTTCTTCTTTTTTTTTTTTTTTTTTAGTAAATAGACAAGAGTACATAATTTAGCCCTTGCTAAAGGCACTCAGTAAGAAAGTAGAGATATTTTATCTCAGGTAATTGTCACACATGTCTCTTGTTTTCTCTCCACTTCTGCTTAGTTCTCTTTCTGTCACCTTAGCATGCTTATAATCTCCTGAGTATTTTCTGTACGTTTTTTCTCTGTATGTGTCTGTGGCATGGCGCCTGGTGTCATTTCTTCTATTCATTCTTCACCAGGTCTTCGCTGTGGCCGTTTCTCCCTCTCTGTCTCCTTATAATTGTCATGACTTCTGCTTTGGCTTCTCTGACCTGTCTCATTCCTGGTATGGCTCCTGCTGCTCCCCTCATTTCGGTCAGATCCTCTCTTTTCTGGGTTCTGATGATGGCTTCGGGACTTTTTGTTGGAGTCAGAGGGGCTCCATGTGCTCTTCTCCCCAGAATGCTCTTGTTTTCTTGGACTTGTCCTCTTCGGAATCGCTGTTGTGATTCCCCGAATCCCTGTGTTTTCTTCTTTTTCACTTTGTTGTCACTCTCACTGCTGCCTTCTGAAGTCTCAATAGAGGAAGAGGAAGAAGACGAGGAGGAGGATTTGTTTTTATGGTATTTCTTTCTTTCCTTTCTTTCTTTATTTTACATTTTTAAATTTCATTTTCTTTTATAAATTCAATCAAATTATTTAGCTTACAAGGTGAATATTTCAACAGGTGAACACTTCTCCCTAGTCCAGTTGAAAAAACTACCAAATATCTTCAACAGATAATACCACATTTCTTTGTCCCATTAATGCTTTGCCTCCCTATTTTTCTTCTAAATGTCCTTCCTCAGACCCTACCCTTTCACACACACTGTATCTGGTATTTACATCCATATACTGTGTTTCTATATCCTTTAGTACTTTTATGTTTTTTTTGTGTGTGTGTGTGCTTACTTCTCTTTTGAAACTTTTTCTCATCTTTTCTCTTTTCTTTCCTCTTTTCTTTCTATTCTTCTCAAGTCAATCCAATTTCCTGAGAAGTTTCTGTTTTTCTTTGGTTGTTAGTGACTTCAAAAATTCAACTTCTGGATCTTCTTCATCTTCACTTGTAACATACTCCTGTGATGGATCATTTGCGGTCAAGTTTCTCCCAGTTACATTTCATCTCAGTGCAAACCCATATCTCATCTCCACTGTTAGTTCCGAGGGGTGCATCAATTGCCCTGAGCCATCAGTGGGAACTGAACTTGCATTGATTCCAGAAAGACCAAACAAAGGACATTCTCGATCTGTGTTGACATGACCCCACTTGTGACATTTAATGCACCTTAATTTTTTTTTATTTCTTTTTTTGTATATACATTCAATCGCATTGTTTAGCTTACAAGGTGAACATTTCAATATGTGAACATTTCTCCCCAGTCCCATTGTGCACCTTAATTTTGAACCTGAATACCAAAGGGCGGATCTCTGATGTTCATGTCATCTTTGGCATCGTTTTATCATGGGGCTCCTTCTGCAATTTGAATTTGTATTCAGTCTCTCCTTTTTTTTTTTTTTTCTTTCTCTTTGTTTTCTTTTTTTAGCTCCTGATGGGGCCTCATAATGAAATTAAGGCCATTCCTTACACATTCATCTCCCATAAGCAATCTGTTATCATGATTCTTGTTCTTCTTTTTTTTTTTTTTTTTTGGAGAGGTTTTTTGCTATAGGGCGCATGCGCTCGCCAGACAGACAGAGAGAGACATAGAGACAGAAAGCGAGAAATCACCCCCCAGGGGGGATGGTCACGCCGCAATCCCTTCTCCTCCATTCTCCTCTCGGGATCTTGGGCACACACGCACACGCGCCCGGCGTGAGTTGTAAGCCACCGGGTCCGAGACGCGAACCGCGGTCGACTACGTGGGAGTCCAGCGACATAGCCATTACGCTAACTGCTGGTTCCCATGATTCTTGTTCTTTAAGATATTGTTGCATTAATTCTTGTTTCTTCTTATCAAATGATATTTTCTGTTCCACCATCCATTTGATATTGGATTTGGAAGCCGTATGAAAGTCCTTTCTGCACATGAAGTTGGCAAAGGACTTCCCCATCTTGCAGCCAGATCTGGGGAACACAGTTGAAAATATCCTAGAGAAGGATTTCTTAGCAGTTAAAATCCCAGTCTCTCTGTGTGGATTTTGCCATCACACAGCCATTGATATTCTTCTGAAGCATTTATATTTGTCTAGGTTGGCTACTTTCCTGTTCCTCTAAGCCTTCTCTTTAGCTTCCTTACATATCTTTCACTGTCCTCACCCTTAACTTCAGCAGAAGACCCAAACTCCTACCTTATAGAAATAATAGCAGCTATCTAGTTGGAGCTCTTTCAACTGGGCATGTCAACAAACTGTCCACTGTCTCTCTCCTTCCATCCAACATCAATGGAAAAGATATTCTTTCTGGTAATGGTTAGTTCCTTGGCTGTGCTTTGAACTTGCCTCCTCCTAATTCTCAGATGCCTTATCCTATCCATGATCCCCTCTCACCTGTATCTTTTACCTTTCATTGTCTGCTCAGATCAGAGCACCATCCCATCTGGCCCGCATTATCACTGCATCCTCCTACCTGTGCTGCCTGATACTTTTCTCCAGGACTTGGAGAGCAATCTGACTACTTCCCTACTTGTATCTCCCAGTTGCTTTTTGTTACACTAAGGGGGAAAAAAAAAGAAAAAAAGAAGAATTTCCTCCTTGGCATTCATGGTGCACAATGATCTGGCTTTTCTTGTCTGTTTCACCCATCGTAACTCCTGCTCATGGCTCCTGACAGACCCTTCTGTACCCCCAAGCATACTTCATCTGAATGTGTGCACTGGTTTCTGGTGCCCTCCTGCCCTGTCCTGGCCACTACTGCCACTTCATGGAATAATGTTTCCTGCCTCTCCACTCAGCTGACTACTATTCATCCTTTAAAGCCTCAGTGGTGCTAAGGTACCTGTTTAACTGCTGCATTAGCACACAGCCTAGCATACAGTAGAAATGTACTGTTTGTGGAACCAATGACTGACTGTGTGAATGAGTGATGACTACTGCCCTGCTCCTTCTGAAAAACCTAACATTTCTTATGACGTGGGTGGCCCTGAGCTATGTTCTCCCTCTGTGACAGGCTCGCCAGATCCTAGAGCAGACCCCAGTGAAGGAGCTGGTGGGCTTGAAGTGGAAGAAGTACGGACGGCCGTACTTCTGCGTGCTGGGTGCCCTGTACACTCTCTACATGGTCTGTTTCACCAGCTGCTGCATCTACCGCCCGCTTAAGTCTCGTGAGGGCAACCGCACTAGTCCTCGAGATAACACCATCCTCCAACAGAAACTACTACAGGTATGCTTCTCAGAGAAAGGTGAAAGGGAACAGTGTGAGGTGGCAGGTTTGGTGACCAGGGAGGTGTCATCCAGGAAAGACTTCACTCATTAGGCTCCTAGTGTCCCAGTTAGAAATCCAGAATGAGATAAGGGATGCAAAGCGAAGCTTCATCAGTCGGAGAGCACTTGTCCGAGGAGCTGTGGATTTTCTCACTCAGTATGTTTGTGAAATCCTTTTGTAATTTCCAAAGAGGCCAGCTCTTCATAATGGGAAGTTCAAGGAAAAATCCCTCTTGTTCTAAAGGAGGAAAATAGTGCTTCAGGTTCATTTCTGTGTCCGTTTCTGGTCTGTTAGGGCAACACAGGCAGGCATTCTGGCCTACATTGTCTTCTGTGTACTGTCAATATGAGCACATTGGAATTGCATGTCACCTGTCTGACCACCTGTCAGACACTCTGCAGAATCACACCTGGATAGATAGCTTGTTGAAACAAATAATCCAGGGTCCCTTTACTGTTGTAGGTCTACCATTCTGTAGTGTCCTTCAGAGCCCTGGTGTGGTGAGAATGACTAATGCAAAGTGTGGAGTAGATGTGAAAGTCTGCGGCTGGAGGGAGCTAACCCTATCTGCAACAAAACGAGTAGACTCTAATGTGCACTTCTGAACAGAATATATTCAACAAATAAAGGGAGTTGATTTTTCATAGATGACTAAATTTTCTATCCAGTGGGCTGAAAATACCCAAATGGAGGTGTAGACCTGTAGGCAGAAAGAGAAAGATGTTGCAAATCCAGTGAGAGCTGGGTGACTAGAAATTTATACTCTATGCAGGATCTGCAATAAGTACAGCTTAGCCTGGATGAGGAAATGGAGTGATAAGAAAAGGTAGGAAGAGGGAAAAACTTCTGGGAACCCTAACTCCTTTGCCCTTGAGTAGGTAAAGACACCCTATTTTTCTCATTTCTGTAATTGCCTTACAATATAGATACACAAGGGTTGTTCAAAAAGTTCATGGAAAGCGACAATTATGAAATAACTATGGAGCCAGCCCTGTGGCTTCATGGTTAAGGGAACCAGATCTCACATGGCCAACCATGCAGTTTGAATCCCTGATCTACTTGTCTAAGAAAAACACTCCAGGTCTGTGTGCACGCATGCCCCCAATTTAAACAAAATGGAGGGATGGATAAGAGGGGATTGTGGTGTGACTATGCCCCATTGAGGGTGTTTTTTCTCTTTTCCTTTCTCTCTTTCTTTCTCTTGAGAATGCATGCACCCTCTGGCAAATTAAGAAGGAAGGAAGAAACAAAGAAAGAAAGAAAGAATGAGTGAATTATGCATGGATTTCAAAAAATTTTTGCACCAAAATAAACCCGTACTTTAATTCAGTTTTCCACAAATGTTTTGAAGTCTCTGTGTACAGTTTGCTTATATGCCCAGAGCCACTGTCTCTCAGAATGTAGGGTTTGCTGAGATCAGCAGATGACATAGCGGTTATGTCACTGGATTCCCACATAACCAACCATGATTTAAGTCCTGGACCCAATGGTTTGAAACTGACACCATGTACATTTGTGCCCAAGATTCCAGGAGGAGAATTGAGGAAAAGGGATTGTGGCATGGCCATCCCCCCAGGGGTGGGGTGATGTCTCACTTCCCCTCTCATTGTCAGTTTGTGTCCTCTCTGATAGTGAGCACAGTTGCCCTAAGACAAAAACATGAAAAACAACAATGAAAAAAACTAAAAAAAAAAAAAAAACAAAAAGAAAACCAATGTAGGGTTTGCTGCCTGAGGAAAAAAGCCTAAGCATGTTAGGAGGGAGCTGTCAGGGGTGCTCAGGGGTGCTGTGCTTCTTGCGTCTCTGTCTGTCCCTGAGTGGAGACCTCCAGAGGAAACAAGGACATGTAGGTGATGATAAAGTGGGGTGGAGAAATGGAGCATTGAAGAAAGGTATAAACATGAGTAAGCTGGGGGCAGCTGAACTTCCCCAATGCTCCTGGCCTTGTTTTCTCAGATCTGCTCTTGCCCAACCTCCCTTTGTCTCAATCTCACTTGGAGATTGTCTACATTTAGAGTGTGGTTAATGTTCTGGCTTAAGATTTGGGCGATTGATTACCATTAAGTCTCCTTCCTGTATCTCTTTCTTTGGGACAAGACAAACATGTTCCTTTGACTGAGACAGTTTAAATTTTATTTTTGTAAAAATCCCCTCCCCTGTTGCCTCAAGAGTAGGAGAAGCATAATTATAGCTAAGTGTCCCTACCCATCCTTCTTTTTTTTTCTCCTATTTCTTCCTTTTTTCTTGTTAGCATTTTTACCCTTTTGCTTTCTGACTAGGTAAAAGCAATTTTGACCCTAATGGAAGAGTCTTGATTTTCAAATATTTCTTTCTTGGTGGAAGAGGGAAGCAAGAGATGTAAGAATGCTGCTATAGTTTGGGTGTTTGGGTGGTGAGAAGCACCAGTAAAAGGTCCCTGGTCATTGATGTTACCCCTTGAGTTGGTTGTGAGTTTATGGAATGTGCATGTCCCTCTCATTCAGTATTTAAGTCGATCTTGAATACATCATGATTCCCAAACATTATCACTGTGATGGATTGTGTGTCATTATTACTATGAAATATTCTGCTTTCACAAAGCATCAAATTTGTTAAGTAATAAGAAATGACCCTTTCTTCCTACTTTTTGTTACTTGAAAGTCTTAGAAAAATGGAAATGTACAATACAATGTCTCCACTTGATGATTACAATGGTTGATATGTTAGCCCATGGGATTTCCTAGATGAATGTGTGTGTGTGTGTGTGTGTGTGTGTGTGTGTGTGCATGTGTAGGGCACATGTGCTTGCCAGAGAGAGACGTAGAAAGAGAAAGAAAGTGAGAAAGCACCCCCTGAGGGAATTGTCATGTTGCAATCCTTTTTTCTCCATTCTCCTCTCAGGATTTAGGACACATACACACACATGCCTGGTATGTTTTTTAAAACCACTTTGTTTGGGATTCAAACTGGACAGTTGTCCATGTGAGATCCAACTGCCCTAACCACCATGTCACTGGCTGGCCCTAGATGAAATATTTTAATATCAAATTTATATTAATAAATCTGGAAGCATAGGCTCTCAATCACTATAGGAATTCTCTGTGAAGCTTTTGGGATCTGCAGAACTCACTGGACACCATGACCCCAGTATGTTTTTTTAGCCTAACATCTGGCAGCCAAGCAGTAACATCTCAGGACAGAAATAGAATGGGAAAAACAAAAACAAAAGCAAAAACAAAAAAAACAAAAAACAAAAAAAACTTCTCCATGTATATGAGGAGGCACAAAGTATACCAAAGCTGCTGACATATGTAAGATTGAAGCTGGACACCTCCATCCAATTTTGGGGTTATCCTTTATGCCTCTAAGATGTCCTGTTGCTCAGCCATGAAAGTCATGTTTTTCTATGGTCCCCCCAAAATTCTGTTAACTAATTTCCTACTCCCTTTGGTTTCTAGGTAGTTGAGGCAGAGCAACAAACATTATAGTACTATTTCTCTTAGATTTCCAGATAAGTAGAAAGTTGAAAGTCCAAGAGTCAGACCTGGGTTTTAGTCCTAACTGAAATTAGTCATTTGACCTTGGGTAGATTCTACCTCCTGATAGAGCTGTAGTGTTTAACCAACACTGTATATTATAAAACTGTGAAGCTCATAAAAAGACTGACTCTTGGGATCAGCAATTAGTGTAATGGCTATGTTGCTGGACTCCCATGTAGTCGACCGCGGTTCGAGTCCCAGACCCCAGTGGCTTAAACACGCTGGGTGCATGTGCATGCGTGCCCAAGATCCCAAGAGGAGAATGGAGGAGAAGGGATTGTGGCGTGGCCATCCCCCCTGGGGGGTGATTTCTCATTTTCTGTCCCCTGTTTCTCTCTGTCTCTCTCGTAGGCTACCTAATAAGTCAGAAAGTCTGGCCTTGGTATTTTTTAAGAAACTCAGAGTGATTCTGATGTTTCAGTCAAAGTGGAAGACTACTGATTTCTGTCTTTGCTACCTGCTCAGCTCCAACTCTCTAGCTGTGAGGTTTTTTTTTTTTTTTTTTTTTTTTTTTTTGTTTTTTTTGTTTTTTTTGTTTTTTTTGTTATAGGGCACATGCACTTGCTGCAAAGACGGAGAGAAAGAGAAAGCGGGAAAATCACCACCCCCCTCCCGGGAGGGGGGGAGATGACCACGCTGCAATAGCTTCTCATCCACTCTCTTCTCGGGATCTTGGGCATGCACATACATGTGCCGGTGTAAGTTTTAAGTGGGAGTTCAGCGATGTAACCATTCCACCATCTGCTGGTCAGTCCCTCTTGCTGTTAGATTTTAACACTACCTCACGCATTAGGTTCCTAGCCCTCCTGGTTAGCAAGAGCACACTGATATCCTGTCATCACATGTCTGTTTTGTCTCTTAAGAAAGATTTCTGGGCTGACTCCATAGTCTGGTGATTAAGGCAACAAGATCACACATGACCAGCCTTGCAGTTTTTTTTTTTTTTTTTTTTAATTTTAATGTATTTATTTACATCCATTCACTGTACACCATTACAGCATGCAAAATGAGATTTTCCATTCAGAATACACTGTATATTGGCTCAATCAAGCACATCAACATATATGTTACCGTCAACAAATAATTTTCCATTTCTTGTTTCCTGTATATTTTGCTTTTTGTTCCATCCTTGATTCCCTCTCTCTCACCCTCTGCCATCTCCCACTCCCCTCCCACACTGTCTCTGGTATCATGATTGCTTTCTATGCCTTTTTCGCCCCACATTTTATTGATTCACGAAAGATCTTAATTAATCTAAATATTTTCAATAGCAAGTACAGCTAATATGTACATGTCCATGAACACAAGTCTGACTTCAGGTATAAGCCTCAGTGAGTAGAATGAACATACTATAAAGTAGCACCTAGCTGAGGCTATATAACTTACTGCAGTCAAATAGGTACTTTTAATGCATTTTTTTTTTTTTAATTTCAAGAAAAACAGTTTTCGTGTTCTTTTTTTTCCTAAAACATTTTTTAAATTAATTCATTTACATTAATTCCATAAGCATCGTTACAGCATACAAAATGTGATTTCCCATCCATCCAGGATATACTGCATAGTGGCTTAATCATGCATGTTATCATTAATAATTTTTCATTTCTAGTTTATATATTTTATCCCTATTTCTGACCCTCTGCCCTTTCCCACCCTCTTCTCACACTATCTCTGGTGTTTACAGTTGTCTTACATTCCTTTCCCCCCATTTTATTGATCACACAATTTCTTAAATAACTAACTACTTTCAATAGCAAGTTCGACTGGTAATTTCAAGAAAAGCAGTTTTAACTTTAATAAATTAAAGAAATGCTAAAGAACTTTGCTTAAAACTTAAAACCAGGAAACAGGTTAAGATTCTGTTCAAATAGTAGGTACATGAACCTATTGACAGCTCAAGACAGGGCAAAAATCTTTAAAACCAGACAACAAAGCCTAGAAGAAAATCAGTAATATTTCAGTCAAAAGTCATAAAATGCTATTTTACCAGTTCAGTCTCATGTACTTAATCTATCTTCTGTTGTTGATCTTCCCGATTGAATTCTGGGATATAATATTCACCTCCAGACTTGTCCTTATGATTAAGTTGGCCATTTTCTTAGTTTTTGAACTCTTATTTCTGTGTGACTGAATTTAATTTTCCTAATATAGCAGTCCCTTGAGAACTTCTTGGAGATCTGGTCTGGTGCTGGTAGATTCTTTCAGGTTTTGTTTATCTGAGAATGTTCTTGTCTTTTCTTACCATATGAAGGATAATCTTGCCAGGTACAGTATTCTTGGTTGAAATTGCTTTTCCCTTAACACTTTGAATATATTTCCCCATTCTTTCCTTGCTCTCATTGTTTCCAATGAGAGGTCTGCTGTTAGCCTGATGGGATATCCTTTGTAGGTAACTTGCCATTTTTCTCTTGCCAATCTTAGTATCTTGTCTTTGCCTGTGGTTTTGGTCAATCTGGCTATAATATGGAAATGTCTGATAAAGAATTTAGAATATTTATAATGGCAAAGCTAACAGAGATAGAAGAGGAGAGAGACAATAAACTGCAGAAGATAAAGGAAAAAAGAAATGACTAGTTCCAGGAGGTTAGGAAATTCTTGCAAGATCTAAAAGAGGAATTGCATACTTTAAAAAAGAACCAAATGGACCTGTTAGAGATGGAGGCTATAATACAGGAAGTCAAAATCTCCCTTGAAAGTATTACAAGCAAACTAGATCATACAGAAAATAGAATCTCAGATGTTGAAGAGAAAACTGCTGGCCTAGAAAAATCCACCACAAAGACTGAGAAAATTGGCCCCCAAAATGAGAATAATATACAAGAAATACTAGATACCATCAAACGTCCAAACATCTAGATAATTGGTATCCCAGAAGGTGAAGAGACACATAAGGGTATTGATAATCTATTCCATGAAATCCTGCAAGAAAACTTTCCAAACCTAGAGAAGCACTCAAAGATCCAGTCCCAAGAAATACAAAGGACCTCAACTAGAATCAACCCAAAAAGATCTTCTCCTGACACATTATAGCCAGATTTCAAAACCACAGCCTTGCAGTTTGAGTCCCAGACCCAGGGGCTTGAAAAACACTCTGAGCATGTGTGCATGTGGAAAAAATGGAGAAGAAAGGATTGCAGCATGACCATCTACCATAGGAAGAGCTTTCTTGATTTCTCTCTCTCTCTCTGGGGAGCACATGCATCCTCTGGAAAATTAGGAAAAAATAGTGGATCCTGACAGTAAGGCTGGAGTGGTCTCTGAGTCTGCACTTTTCTAGTGCATTGCTGGTGAGTTTTAGTTGTGGTTCTCTGGACCACATTTTGGATGGCAAGGCATTACATCATTTAATACTCATAAATCTCTTAATAAATAAATAAAATTATTTTCATAATTTTAAAGATAGTGAATTTGAAGTTCAGAGAGGTTAAATACTTTGGCAAAAACACTTAGCTAGAAAGGGCAGAGCTGGGATTGGGGTGCAGGTCTGCTTCAACTCAAAATCTTCACCTTTAAATAGCAAGCTAGGCCATTTTCTCCTTCCAGAATAATGTGAGGACTCTCAATCTTCTTTTTTTGGGGTCCATTCATAAGAAAATCAGATCTCTAGGCTCTGAGAGTTAGCCAGAGTCTGCCATATTCACTTTCTTGGCCATGCCTAATCTCTCTCTGTCAAGATGAGAGGTCCTGGAACACTGGGGTGGGGAACCACATATGAACACCTCCTGCCCTCAGCCACTGAGCTACTACCGTCTACTCTCTGGTTTTGGTAACAGGCACCGTTTTTGTTAATGTGGTTAACCTATTGGCATAAATGAGATATACATCTACAGGAATGGGTAAGCATTTCTCTGAAGTCAGTGGAAATTTCCCAAGTCAATTCTCCTGAGAAAATGCAGACTGGGTCATGAAATAAACCCTTGGGAGGTAGCCTTACTTGGTTACCAGATCTCCTTCTCTTTGTGACCCAAAGGTTCTCAATTTGGGGTACCTATCAGAATAACCTATTAGAACTCTTCTTAGAAAATGCTGGGTCCTGGGGTCAGAAGATGTAGCAGTTATGTTGTTGGACTCCCACATGACCAACCATGGTTTGAGTCCCAGACCCAATGTCTTGGAAATCATGCCAGGTGCGTGTGCATGCGTGCCCAAGATCCCAGGAGGAGAATAGAGAAGGGATTGTGGGTGGCCATTCCCCTGGGGGATGATTTTTCACTTCCCCTCTCACTGTGTCTTGTCCTTTCTCTCTCCCAGTGAGTACAAGCACTCTTAGATAAAAATCTCTTTAAAAAAATGCTGGATTCCTGATTCAAACCAATTGGATTAGAATGCCCAGGGTTGGCCTGCACATATGTGTTTGACAGACCCCCCAGTTGATTCTGGTGGGTAGCCATGGTTAGCAACCCCTCTCCAATTGTTCCATGTGGACGATCTGAGTAATTCTTCATTAACAGCCCACCAGGCTGTTTCCGGGAACTTCATTCGTTTGCAAGTCTGGGATCTAGATGAGGAGAAAGAGGGTCTAATCTGGAGTTGACAGCTGGTTCTGGTTCCTCCTACTTCATCTCAGGGGTTGCCCAAGCTCCCCACCCTTCCCTGCCTGGTGCACATGTGTTCTTACAGTTCAGTAGAGCCCCAGGCTCTGCTCTCTACCCCCCCTCCGGAGACACTGAGCTCAGCCAGTCTGTTGCTGAGAGTGACCTCATTTGGCCGATCCTCAGGCCTAAATGGCCAGCACCTGGAGGGGATTTGGTCATTGACAACTCCTGAAATGCCAAACCATGTAGCGATGCAAATATTCACTTGTTGTTGGAAGATATTTATTCTTTTTTTTTTTTTTTTTTTAGAGATTTTCGCTATAGGGCGCGTGCGCTCACCAGACAGACAGAGAGAGACATTAGAGACAGAAAGCGAGAAATCACCCCCCAGGGGGTATGGTCACGCCGCAATCCCTTCTCCTCCCTTCTCCTCTCGGGATCTTGGGCACGCACGCACACGCGCCCGGCGTGAGTTTTAAGCCACTGGGTCCGGGACGCCGAACCGCGGTTGACTACGTGGGAGTCCAGCGACATAGCCATTACGCTAACTGCTGGTTCCTGGAAGATGTTTATTCTTAAAGGGCTTGGGTGGAGTATTTTGTTAGTGCAGTATTAACCAGGCCTGCACAGGTGACCTTAAGCTAGAGATCTAGCAATCCCAGAAAAGCCCGATGAGCTATCATCTCTTTTCCTTTGCTCCCTGAGAGGTTTCCTCATTCTCACTTCCTGATCCCTCTCTCTCGCCCTCTGCAGCCCTCAGGTAATCTCAGCTTGCATCTTCCTTGACCTCCTTTGCTCACTTACTCCTCAAGTGCCTATCACACTAAAATTCCCATTGGAATACAAAAGAAAAAGTATTTTAAAATCCAGTATTATTATTTTTATTTCCATTTTTACACACATACATTTTTTTCTTTTCCAAAGTAACCAGGTTTTTTACATACTTTGCTTTTCTTTTTAAAATTTTTGTTTGCTTATTTATATTGAGAGAGAGAAAAAGTACTCCCCTCCCCTACATGGGGTGCAGTCCTTTTCCTCCTTTTCTCCATTCTGGGCATGCATGCACATGAGCCCAGTGTGCTGCCAGGGGCTGGGACTTGAACAGCAGTCAGCCATGTGGGATTCTTCTCCACAGGCCCAGTACTTAACCACCACACTATGGATCCAACCTCTACTTGTTGGCTTTTGTTTTATTTTTGTTTTGTTCTTTCAAGCAAAGAAATCAAACCCTGTGCAAAGGTCTGTGAACTCGTGTTGGAGAGCAGCAGAGAAAGGGGCTCTCAGGGGACTATGGCACTCTGAAACCTGGTTTAAGGGAGTGGATCCTGGGGACAGTGAAGGAGGCATCTACTTCTGGGGGAAGTCAGATTCAGATTCGGGTGGAGCTGAGGCAAAAGCTTGGGGTTTCTGGACACCTCACTTACTGGTGAATTTGTGCAAGTGAACGCATACCTTCCCTTTAGTAAAGGGATCTGTTGAATAGGCAAAGCAGAGCCAGTGAGGAGAACTCCTAGCAGGAGAGTTTGGTGACCCAATCTGCCCCCAACATGCTCTTTTAGCTGGGATTTCAAGTTTTCACTTCCAGAGGGACCAACAGGTGCCATTCCCACACTAGCCTCTAGGGGCACTCTGATCTTTACAGTCTCTTGGCCAACCAGGCAGCAGTTTCTTTTCTTCTTAGCCAAGCCAAGCAAAGGTTGGCTGGCATTTCCCTAGACAAATTCAACCAAGATATAACGTTTTAAAAAGAATTCAGAAATTCTGTACAGACACATATATGGCATAGATGCAGTTATTTCTATATTTAGTATTATTTTGTTTCTAAGTTAATGTATTTATTATGCATCTTCCTACTTACTACCTAACTCTAAAAAGGAGTTGGCGTGTCCTACAATAAAAGGCAGATGCTATAGAAACAGGAAGAGAAGAAGAATATGGTACATGAATTTCAGGAGAGAGGAGAGGAAAGTCAAAGACAGTTGCAAGAGCTCAGGACAAAAAGAGAACTTCTCGGAAGCAAGGAAAGAAGGAAATGTCCTATTCTATGATCAAATAAAATATACCAGCTTCTCAATAGAGAGAAAACAATCAGAAAAGCTTACAGAACATAAAATCATTTTTAAAAACCAAGCATGGTGACTAATGTTTAGTCACAGATTGTTAGATACCAGAGTTCTCCAGTCATTAGCTTCTTTCTTGGTTCTTCTTGGTCTCATGTGATTTACCTGGAGCATTCCCACCATCTGTTGATAAGTCTGGGCCTATGTTTCTCTAAAGGCTGTATCGCTGGCCTCTTCTGAGCTGGCCAGCACAGCTCATGGTGGGTGTCTTCTTTACACCATGGATCACAGCATCTATTCCTATTTCAAAAGCCCTGCCTCCCACTGCACCAGCATGTGTGCTGCTGAATTAACCTGCAGAGGGATGCTTAGAGGTTGCAGTTTAATAACACAGCAGAGGTGACTGGCATTCCTTATGCCTAATGAGGGATCACATTCTCTTTAGTTCAGATCATCAAGTGCCCCACTAGCCCCAGGGACTCTCAAACTCCTTAGGAGACATGACCTTGGAGAACAGAGTTTCCCAAATCGTAAACGCTGATTGAATATGTTGAAGTTACTTGTACAATTTTCTGGAGAGAGGGTTTATAGTCTATTATATTCTCAGGTAGGCTCACAACTTCAAAGAGTCATTAATGTAGAATTCTATTACCACGTCCATGTATGTTGCACAACTTATACTATGAAGTAACATAGTATGATCGCCATTCCATCTTTCTTTTTTTCAGTTTTTGCTATAGGGTAGGTGTGCTGGCCAGAGAGAGACAGAGAGAGAAGGAGAGAGAGAGAAAGCACCACCCCCCTGGGGTGGGGGCTGGCCATACCACAATCCCTTCTCCTTCATTCTCTTCTTGGGATTTTGGGCACATGTGTTTCCTAAGCCACCAGGTCCAAGACTCAGACTGCACAGTTAGCCATGTAAGAGCCAGCTCCCAGCATGCCACTGGCTGGCCCAGACTTCATTCCATCTTGACTCTAGGACTATACCTCTACACCTCCTGCTCAGGGTAAGCGGGGACCTATGCTAATGTCCCTGTACAGTCTCTAGCCCCCTTGCTTCCCTTGTCTGTATTGCAAACCATAATAAAATCACAATGGACCTATCTGCAGTGCTTTATGGTTTATAATGCCATCCAAGTACATTACCTAATGTGGTCTTCACAGTAGCTCTGAGAGGTAAGCATTATAGTCTCCACTTTACAGATGAGAAACTCCGAGTTCAGAGAGCTTCCATGATCTTTTCAGTATCTCACTAGAACAAGCAGGTTCTGAAGCCATCCTTGAACCTGAAATCTGTGATACGTTTACAATGTATTTCACTCATTGGGCTGCACACTGAGATCACGAAAGCTGGACTTTCTGCATAGATGAAATCATCCCAAGCTACTCATGCCTCTTCCTGTCATTTCAGCTTTCTTAACTTGATGCTCTAAAATGTGTTTTTAGCTACTTAATACATTTTTCATAAATTATTGCTCACAACATATATAGAAAAAGGTGACTTTGTTAAATGGTAGCTTGAGTCATTAGCATATGCAATGTGTAATAAATCTTCGATACATGGACTTGTGTCCTGATCACAGAATTAGCCATAATGTCAAACACAGTGAGGGGGTGGTGATAGTGGTAGTAAGGGGAGCTTTTCTTTATTTTCCTTAGACCTTGGGAACTTCAGATTACTTGCCCAAAAGACTTTAACTCTCCACTCATCAGAAAGCACTTTTTATCCCGCATTTCCCTCCACAGGAGGCCTATATGACTTATGAGGATAATGTCCGGCTAGTCGGAGAGCTGGTGACTATCACTGGGGCTGTGATCATCCTGTTGGTAGAGGTGAGGTGTGGAGGGGGCTGGGCTGAGACCAACCACCTGAGGCCCTAGACCAAACTGCAGTCTACATTGTCTTTGTTTTACTGGCCTCTCCCCAGATCCCAGACATCTTCAGAGTTGGTGCCTCTCGCTATTTTGGACAGACAGTCCTTGGGGGACCATTCCATGTCATCATGTGAGTGTTCCCCTTCTAGCCCCTGGACTTCCCTCACTAGAATTGTTCTGTATCTCCAGTTCACTCTCTGGGTTCCAGATGTTTGCTGCAGGAATTTCTCTCCAGTGGGCTTGTATGTAGGACTGTATGAAGGGTCTTCAAAAATGTATGAGAAAATGGAATTAATGTAGGAATTTATTTTGGTGCAAAACATTTTGAAGTCCATACATAGTTTTCTCATATATACATTTCCACGATGTTTTTGAAGACCTTGTATGTGCACTTTAGGTGTAAATATTAAGACTGTGTAGGTACCACCCATTGCCATGCTCTGGGGACCTAGAGTATTTCAAGCCTATCGCATTTTCTACCCTCTGCTCTCCCTCCAGCATCACCTATGCCTTCATGGTGCTGGTGACAATGGTGATGCGGCTCACCAATGCCGATGGGGAGGTGGTGCCCATGTCCTTCGCCCTGGTGCTGGGCTGGTGCAGCGTCATGTACTTTGCCCGAGGATTCCAGATGCTGGGCCCTTTCACCATCATGATCCAGAAGGTCAGTGCCTCCCCAAGTCTCTTCTGTCTCAGCCACAGGACCTTTGTGGTTAGAGGAAGAGATAGGTGTAAAACGCCACTGCTGCTCAGAGTGGAGCTGGGAGAGCTAAGGGGGCTTCCTGACCTGTTAGTGATTACTGCTCAGTGATGATGGAGAAAGAATCATCCCATCCTCCCTCCCCTTTTCTGTTTCCTTAGATGATTTTCGGAGACCTAATGCGTTTCTGCTGGCTGATGGCTGTGGTCATCCTGGGATTTGCCTCAGGTGAGAACTCTATTCCCTCCTCTAGTAGATCCAGTTCTCCAGATCATAGTTCTCATTTACACTCCATTTTGCTTTTTTATTTTCCCTTGCTAGAAAGTGAGTCTAAAAGCATGCCCATATCAGTAGGATGAGGGTCACTCAGATAAGCCTGGAACGCATTCTGGGCCAACAAACTCATGTAGACTAATCCCCCGTAAGATCTCTAAAGGAGATGGGGCTGACCCTGTGACCTAGGGGTTAAGGGATGCAGATCCCACATGACTGACCACAATTGGAATCCCTGCCCTGGCAGCTTGAAAAGCCCTCATGCACATGTGCAGGTATGCCCCAAATCCTAACAGACTAGAGACAGGGAGAAGGGATTGTGGTATGACCATGCCCCAAAGTGGGCTATTTTCTACTTTCCCCTCTGGCAAGCATATGTGCCCTCTGGCAAAAGAAAAAAAAAATAAAGACATTAAACAGGAAAGAATGGATAGTCATGAATCTTAGAAAACTAGGCAAACAGAGGCTATATAATGTTTAACTCCTATGTTAAGAAGGAAAAACATGAAGAATTCAATTACATATAACCTGTTCTTTTTTTAGTATGTGGTCATTGAAAGTTGAGAGAAAAGGAAAGGGATAGAAAAAGGAAGCATAGAAAAAGATTCTGGAGTGTTCAAAAAAACAGGAAGCAGAAAAAGAAGTTGGAAGGAGAGACTGGGAGAAGAGGAACATGCAGGAACTCAAACAAGGACAGTACTAGGGAGTGAAAGGAAGCAGTGATGCAGCAAGAAAAAAGAGACTGAGAAAGCACCTGAGGGTGGGTTGGCCCAGTAGCGTAGCAGTTAAGCTCTGTTCATATGGAGTTGGGTCTCATATAATGGACCATGGTTTGAATCTCAGCAACAGTGACCTAGAATAAAGAAAGAGAGAGAGCGAGAGTGAGAGAGAGAGAGAGAGAGAGAGAGAGCAAGCTAGAGGGAGTGAAAGGGAAAATGAATGAATAATGAATAAAAGATTTCTTAGGAAAAGGTAGAAATAAAAAGGCCCTTGATGTCTGCAACAGGTCATCCACTAGACAGTGGATGCACTAGATGAGTTTAGGAGACAGCCCAACTCTAAAAGACCATGGCTTGGTTCAGGAATTCCCCATTAAGTGGGAGCTCCCAAAAGACAATAGATGAAAGAAATACACAGTATCTAATGTAGGAAAAGGTCAATCTGTGGCAGTCTCCCTGTTCAGAGTGCTCATCTCCTCTGCACTCCTGTGTGCCCTTTCTCCCACTCCTCACCTCATCTGCATCTACCCATGTGCAGATGACAACATAGAGTAATGATAGCTGAGCAGTTTTCTGTAGATGTTGGCCATTCCATTTGCTTCCTGTTTCCGCTTTGAGGATCACTCTGTATGTTTCAGTTCCCTATACAGGAAGGAGTCTTTCAAAGGGTCTAATGCTGTCCGAAGGTTCCAGGATGCTCACTACCGTCCAGTAGGCTACAAATGAGCAAGAATAATATTTCCTTGATAGTCGAGGCTCACCAAGAAAATCTAGAGTGATGGATGGTTACCTAGAGGCCATCAACAATTAAAAAATTTAAAAAGTCCTCTCTTTTAGCTCTGTTCTTTACAAGTATTGGAGATTCCATGCTTTCTTATAACTATTTGCCTTTTAAATATTTGAATTTCTAAAATATAAAAGCTAGCTAGGTGACTTACACACACACACACACACACACACACACACACACACATGCAAGCTCAAAATGCTTTTGCTAAATACAGAGTATTATCATTACCCAGAGTGATGATCTTAGTTTTCGGGTTAGCCACAGGTAACTGCTCTCATAGTTATGCAATTGTGTCTGCATGTGTGAACATATACAAGATATGTATATCAGAGGGAGAATAAATGCTGACCTGGCTCATTGTTATAACTCTGTTTCTCCACCTCCATGTCCTCTCCCTGAATGGAGAAGCATTCTATATCATTTTCCAGACCGAGGACCCAAACAATTTGGGGCAGTTCTATGACTACCCCATGTCATTATTCAGCACCTTTGAGCTCTTCCTCACCATCATCGATGGGCCTGCGAACTACAACGTGAACCTGCCCTTCATGTTTTGCATTGTCTACTTTGCCTTCGCCATCATCGCCACACTGCTCATGCTTAATCTGTTCATCGCCATGATGGGGGACACACACTGGAGGGTAGCACAGGAGCGGGATGAGCTCTGGAGGGCCCAGGTGAGTTTATCAGTGTTAGACTTGCTAAGGGGCAGGGAATGGTGAGAAAACCAAAGTGGGATGTGTTATGGTGGACTATTCTTAAGAGAGGTATGGATCACCCCAGTGGGCAATCACAACAGAGGTTTATGCAAACCTGAGGTTCCCGTGGGTAGATGGAGAAGGTAAAGTAGGATAACATGGCAGACAGAGGTAAAAAGTGGGATTATTGTTCACAGGTGAAAAGTAGATCCAGCAGTCATTCTTAAGACCAATGGGACCTACTGGCCTCAGGGACCTTATTATCTTACAGATTTGGATAGGGTTTACGAGAAGAGCTTTTCCACATTTAAAGTTTTGGTTACCAAATCTGGGGCAGTTCTATGACTACCATAAGGTGCCGTTCAGTCCCATGTTGCATTAAGCTGAAACCTATCTTCCTATAATCCCCTTCTTTTGACTTGGTCTTTTCCTCTCATATAACACAAAATACATTCTTCCATATGAGCATCTTCCCTATATCTGAATAGGCATTATTTCTTTCCTCTAACTTTTCATTTGTTTAGCAATAATCACTTACATGGTACATGTTGGGTTGTGTCCAGAAACTGGGAGACGTGTGTAAGCACAACAGGTACAATCTGTGTCCTCATGGAGCTGACAGTTCAGTTGAAAAGACAGACATTAAGCAAATGGATTCACAGAAAGACATAAAATTGCTGTAGTAAAAATGCCATAGTTAAGTGCATGATGCTAAGAAGAAGAAGAATCAACAGAAGAATATCACTGGCAAGTTAAGGAGTGACATTTAATATGAGACTCTAAAGATTGGTAAGAGTCAATTTGGAGAAATGAGGGAGAAGGATGGAGGTCAGGGCTGGCATCAATTAAGATTCTTGGTTACAAAAACAGAAAACCTCACTAAATGACTTTTCTTTTCCTTTTTTTTAATCAAAGGGAGGAGAATGTATTGGTCCTCATAAGTAAAACACTTAGGGAACAAAACTAGTTTTGAGGAGGTCTAGCCAGAATGCAGGTCTCCATCTCACCTAGTACTGCAGTTACTCTGTTCAGCACTATTTTACTGCAACTCTCTCCTAAGGCCAGCTCCCCCACTGTGTTGGCGAGATTGCTTAGAGAAGCTTCAAGGTCTCAGAGGGATGAGCAGGTGTATTGCAGTGCACAATCCCAAGGGCCCCATTCGTATTGCATTCTGTGATTCTCCTATGGCTGTGCATATGTAGGCTTTAAAAGAGCATCCCACCCCCAGCAAAGTCAGCCTAAATTCCATCTCACTGGGACAGGCTTGGGTCACAGGTGTATCTTTGAATCTAAGGTAAGGCCAAGAACTAGAGGGTGATGGTGTTAATGGTGTGGTGGAAATAAGGCCTAGGGGAGAACGGTCTAATTAACACAGGTCTGCATGCAGCTCTGTCTATCCTAACCTATGGCCTGAGAGTGGAGAACCAACTCCCTAAATGAAAGGTGGGTTTAGTTACCAGAGAAAGGGAAGCTGAATGGTGGTGCAAGAAAAACAATAAATGTCCTTTTCAAAGCAAAGAGAACTATCCAGGGAAAGAGAGTAGAATGAAAGAAGTTCTGGGGGAGGAAGGAACTTGGTGCAACTAGAAACCAGCCAAGAGAAATGTGGAGAAATGAAAAAGACAGGTGTGAAAGAACACAAGGTGGAACATTGGCTCTTTTAAGGACTGTTAGCTCCTTTAATTAATAAGGGTTTCTGGAACCAGCCAAGTGGTATGGTGGTTAAGGCGGCTGGATCCCACATGGCTGACTGTGCAATTTGAGTCCTGGACTCCGTGGTTTGAAAAACATGCCAGGTACATGTGTGTGCATGCCCGAAATATCAAGAGGAGAAAGGAGAAAAAATTGCTATATGTCCATGCCCCCCAGGAGGTACTTTCTCAGCTTTTCTTTCTCCAGTGAGCATACATATCCTATAGCCAATGTGTATATATATATATATATGCCTTTATATATAAAAAGCTCACTTAATATATATAATATAAATTACTATAATATATAGCTTTATATATATATATATATATTGTATGTGTGTGTGTATATATACATACATACAGATATATATATATATATATATGAAGGTCGTCAGAAAAGTCATGATGTGTTTTTCTATGTAAAAATGCATCATGACTTTCCTGTCTATGTGTGTGTCTGTATATTAAGGTTTTCTAGTTCCAACCCATTCAGATTGCATCCTTCTGCTTTACACTAATGGATCATGGTCCTATTGAAACTAGAATGGTACCTGTTGTGACTAGAATAATATAGTATAATATAGGGTCTGCTTTTCCTTATATTGGATATAGTGGTATTAATAGCTCTTAAAATTGAGTTAGGTCTTTTAGCAAATACACAAGCAGCCTTCTAATGCTTATGATCAACTAGAACTGCTGCTTGTTTGTTACATGACTTTCTTAAACATAAATGAAGAACCTTAATTTAATTCTCTTAAGGTTTATGTTATTGGTGTTAGGCATTCCAGCCTGGTGAGATCACTTTATACTGCTCTGTCACCCCACACATTACACATCCCTCCCAGTTTTACGTCACAGGCATATTCGATAAGCCTGTCTGCTACATCTCATCCAAGTAATTAATGCAGGCTGGGCAAAGAACAGAACAAGTAACAGGCTACTGGAAATGCCCCTGCCAAGTTTGCAGTCATTAATCAATCCCTTTCCTTCTTAAAACGTGGATATTTAATTTGCTGCAAGATCTATAAACAGGAGCAGCATCATTTCATCTCCAAGACCATAGAGATTCTACTTAATCATTTATTTAAATCAATGATTTAAATAAGATAATTGGTCTATGGCTTTCCTGAAAAAGGAAATGAGCTTGGTTTGGAATGACTCATTTTCCATAAATCTGAACGTAGGGGTCACTGTTTTACTCAAAATGCTCATAAAATGTCCTCTCTTTTCTGATGCATAGAGCCTGTAGCTTGGTGCCTGGTTCAGGATGAGGGGTGTAAGGGTGAGTAGCTGCTCTCACCACCATTCAGTCCCTGGTCTCCTCATCCTCACAGGTTGCTTCTGGCTCCTTTTGTCTGTGGCCCTGATGGCTCTCTGAACCTCCTGGGTCCAAGTCACTCTCTACCTCTCTCTTTCAGGTTGTGGCTACAACATTGATGCTGGAGAGGAAGATGCCCCGCTTCCTGTGGCCTCGCTCCGGGACCTGTGGGTGCGAGTATGGGCTGGGGGACCGCTGGTTCCTGCGGTAAGTGGGGCCAGGGCAGCTAGGGCCAGCAGGGGACAACAGAAGTGGGCATTGGCCTGCCTTGAGGTTGGAGGGAAAGTGGAGGAATGAAAAGAATGTGGACAGCAGATGCCGGGCAGCCATGTGGGAAAGGCTATGCCTAATTGTCTGTGCTTAGGTGTGAGTGTGGGTGACCCAACTCATTTTAGTCTTATTCCTACCTGACCTCAATTTCCAGTATTCTCAGGCCTTGAATTGAACTTCCTCCTTCCTACTCTACGCTCACCTCTGACCTGGCGCTTCTCTCCCTTCACATTTCACTTCTCTCCCTTCAAGATCCTGAATTGCATCTCCTCATCCTTGTGGAGATGCAACCTTTAGCTCTTAATTAGCTCTACTTTCCCCCTCCCATTTCCACACTAGCACCACACACACACACACACACACACACACACACACACACAGGTCCTACTGCTCTCCAAACCCTGATAGCGCTACCTCTTTCCTCTGTATCCCTGCTTGGGCTCCACTCCAAGCCCCTTTCCTTTACTTGATCCTAGAAGCTCTTCTTGCCTAAACTCTGGTCCCTTCTTTCTCTTTTCTCTTGGTCTTCTTCCCTACACCTTCACCTCTCCTTCTCGCCATAGCCTATCTCTTCCCACCTCAACTGAGTCCTTTCCTCTTCCCAGGGTCGAGAACCACCATGACCAGAATCCACTGAAAGTTCTTCGCTATGTGGAAGCTTTCAAGAGCTCAGAAAAGGAGGATGGACCAGAGCATCTTTCAGAGAAGCAGCACTCTTTGACTGAGAGTGGGGCTCTAACCAGAGGCTCCCTGACTGTCCCAAGTCCCCCACTGTCCCGGACTACTTCCCGAAGCAGCAGTAGTCACCGGGGCTGGGAGATCCTTCGTCGGAACACCCTGGGACACTTGAATTTTGGAATGGATTTTGGTGAGGGCGATGGAGAGGAGGTCTATCATTTATGATGAGGATCCTTATTACTCAGAACTGGCTCCAGGCGGGCCTGGGATGGGGGAGGAGACGCCTGCCTACACAAGTGTCTCACTTACATGCTGTTCGTCTGGGAGGGGATAGACAGAATAATTTCTAGAGGCAGCAGGCTCTTGCCTTGTCTCTCCACATCCTCCACTCTCATCTCCCTTCACTTCCATGCCGAGTCATGACTGAACAGCAGCAATAGAAGATGGGCCATCCATCTCCAGGAGGGACAGGCACCAAGTGTTCAGGGTACCTACAGGACCTCACATACACGAGGCCTCTCTCCTGCGCCTAGCCCTTAACTTCCCATCTCAGCCCTATCACCACCCCCATACAAAAGCCCTAACAACCTTTAAATGGTCTAGAATGGCAAAGAGGTTAGAGGATTTGTGAGATCACAGATGGGTTCATTGAGATGCTCCCACAAATGCAGGGCTGAGTGTCCCACAGTGAGGATGCACACAAACAAACACACACCGGTAACACACGGTGGCCTGGTGCTTAAAGCTCTCAGTGAGGTCTCAGTGCTCATGCTTTCTCTTCATTCTGTTGTGCAGTCCAAGCACTTCCACTCCAGTGTGAAGCGAAACTCCCTTCTGTGTTCCAGCCCCAGTTCTCTCTGTCCATCACTGTCCCTCCTGGGTCTCCTCACTTGTATATCTCCAGCCTCTCCTCTGGGAGTACTGTCAGCAAATAAGCACGCTCTCTTCTTTCCCATTTTCAAAGAAAGTACAAAAGCCTTCCTTTGCCCCTCCTCTCCTTTTAGCTACTGCTCTTTCCTTTTTACTCCTTATTCAGACAAAACTTGTTAGAAGTAGACGCCATTGTCTTGTAACCTCCTGCTGGTTCCTCAGCCCATTGTGATTTGACCTTGCCTTCTCCTGCTACTGATACTACTCTTGCCACGGTTATCTGCCTTTATTGAAATCCCAGGCTTGTTTTGCTTGGATAGTCTGGTGGCAGCTGGCCGACTACTCACCCCTCTCAGCAGGTCATGCCACGCAGTCCTACCACCCTGCCTGCTTCTTCCCTATTGATCCCTTAAGCAGTTGGTCCTCGAGGCTCTCTGTTTTCTTTCCCAGCCAGACGGTACCACCTAACCTACTGCCATAGTCTGCCAGGCACGTGCTCAGGCCTCCAGGTCCCTACCTTCAGTTGAGATCTCTCCTGAGCTCCAGGCATGGCTGCTCCTGGCCTCTCCATTGGACTGCATTGCCTGGACATTTTACAAACACCTCCACCTCAGCATGTCCTGAACGGAACAGCCTTTCTTCCTCCCCAAACCTGCTCTGCCACCATTGTTCCCAACCAAGTAACTGCCAGCCCCATGGGGAGAGAGCTGCGGAAGCCCGAATCCTTGACATCCTTCTTGACACTTGTCTTGGATCTTGTCTCCAGAGTATCTCATCTTGTGGATATTTTATTCCCTAAAACATTTACTTTGAAAAATGACTAATTTTGATTAGATAATATATCATGGGTATAAAATTCAAAGAGCACACAGTATAGACAAGAAAGTATCCAGGAACATTCACTAACACAAGTTCGCTAGTTACTTGTACTTCACAAAGTAGTCTAGACATATCCAAATATCTACATACATACTTTCCTCTTAAAGATACCTACAATTAGGGACCAACAGTTAGCAATAATGGCTATGTTGCTGGACTCCCATGTAGCTGACCGCGGTTCAAGTCCAGACCTGGTGGCTTAATCTCACTCTGGGCACATGTGTGTGTGTGCCCAAGATCCCTAGAGGAGAATGGAGGAGAAGGGATTGCGGTGTGGCCATCCCCCCAGGGGGTGATTTCTCGCTTTCTGTCTCTCTGCCTCTCTATCTTTCTGGTGAGTGCACGTGCCCTATAGCAAAAACATCTCCAAAAAAAAGATACCTACAATTAAATGTGTGCCAAAAAAACAGTTCGTGTGGGGCCAGCCTATGGTATGGTGGTTGGGGTACTTGATCCCACATGGTCAACTGCAGTCTGAGTCCCTGACTCGGAGGCTTGAGGAACATGCCAGGCATGTGTTCATACATAACCCAACTCCCAAGGGAAGAATGGAGAAGAAAGGATTGAAGTGTGACCCCCCCCCCCACCCCCACCCCTGGGAGGTATTTTCTCACTTTTTCTCTCTCAGTTTCTCTCTGGTAAGCACACATACCCTATAACATTTTTTTTTAAAGAAGAAAAAAAAAAGCACTTCTTACTTTTATCATATAATGTGTTTTAAAGACTGTTCTTATTTTATTTTTAAATTTAATTTATACATTTAATCACTGTATATCACCACAGCTTAGAAAATGAATTTTCCCAGCATGAATACACCAGTCCAGTTAAACATATCATATGTGCTATCAACAAATAATCCTCCATTTCTGTGTCCCTTGAATGTCTTTCCTCTCTACTCTTCTATATCAATATAACATAAACTTCTTTTCTATTCATGCCCGCCTCTCCAGACTCTACTGCTGGAGTTCTGGAATGGGCCACCATCACTTCCGTCCTGCATTTAGGTGTAGGTTCCTCACCATTTCTCTGTGTGTGGTTTTGTCTTCACCAACCTATAGTCTCCTGGCAGCCACAATGACCATGGTGAGTCCACTCCTCTCCCAAACTGTGCTAAGTTGCCCCGTGGCCACCTCTCCAGCCATCTTTCATGTTCCTCTCCTTCTATACTCTATTTCACCAAGGCAAATTAATTTTAGTTCCTAGATTGTATATATTCTCTTTCCTCTTTGCCTTCATGATTTCTGGATCTTTCTACCTTTCTGCACCTATTCCCTCTTCCATCTTTGTAATTTTTAATTTATCCTGTTGATCTTGGTTTAGAGATAAAACATGTGGGAGTCACCTGAGGGCATGGTGGTTAAAGTGGCTGGATGCCACGTGGCCAACTGCGCAATTTGAGTCTTGGACCCAGTCGCTTAAGAAACATGCCAGGCATACATGGAGGGAGAAATTGAGGAGAGGGGACTGCAGCATGACCATTCCCCATGGAGGGGGTGCTTTCTCACTCTTTGTTCTCTCTGGCAAGTGCATGTGACCTATGGATTTTTTTAAATCAGACATTTGGGTTGCATGCATGTGTGTACACCAGAGAAGAGGGACAGTTCCTGATTCTTAGTTAGAGACGATCTGCTCTGGGTTTTCAGACCACCTATATTTTCATTTTTGCTACATGTCTTGCACTTTATTGCACTTATTTGTTTAAATGTCTGTTTTTCTTAGTAGACTGTTAGCTCCACAAAGATAAAGATGTGTTCATCTTAGTCGTCATTGTATTTCCATTGCTTGGCATAATTCTTGATGCAATGTATTGTGAAATAAATATTCATTAACTGAATACATGAATGAGTGATCTGTTTTTAGTCCAAGTTTTCCAACTAGCCGTACATACTTCAGTATTTTTCCTGCCTCTGAAGGGTTGTAAAAATATCTGCCTTTAAATGGGGTAGGAATAATGAAAAAGGAGCATATAATATGAGTAGAAACACTTACGAAAGAAGAAAAAGCAATGCCAATGTGATTACTGGAAAAGTTTTCCAGTTTAATATACTTCTGTGGAGCCAGCAGATGGTGTGGTAGTCAACACACTAGATCCCACATGGCAGACTCTGCACTTCAAGTCCTGGATCCAGTATCTTGAAAAACACTCCAGGCACATGTCTATGCATGCCCCAAATCCCGAGAAGACAGGGATTGCAGCATAGCTATCCCCCTGGGGGAGATTTCTTACTTTCTCTCTTTCTGTCTCTCTCCTCTCTCTCTCTCTCTATTGCTTTCTCCGGCAAGGGCATGGGCCCTATGACAAAAATGTAATAATAACGTATTCCTGTGTGTGTGTGTGTGTGTGTGTGGGAAAGAGGGATAGAGAAAAAAGAGCAAGAGGAGAAGGGGCAGAAAGGGAGTTAGGGAGGACAAAGGACAAGGAGAAGGACAAAAGCAGAAAGACAACAAGCATGAGGAGGAGGAGGAATGGGGAAGAACGCAGCAGCAGAGTGGGACAGGCTGCTGTACGCGGTGCCCTCTGTAAGAGGCACTAAGGTGAAGAGCCGGGTCCACACCTGCCCTCAGGAGCAGATGCAGGGAGAACACACACCGCAGCTGCTGTTCTGTGGAGCAGACGTGGTCAGCCAGCCACAGGCTGACGGGGTAAGCCATGTGGCAGATGTGGTCCTGCCAGGTGGCTGCCAGGCTTCTTCATGGGGGTGACAAGGACAGAGAATAGAGCAAAAGGAACACCTCTGGGATATTTCGGTTATCTCCATGTGATCACCACACTTCCTCCTGCCCTCCTTCCCTGATGGCTTCAGAACACAGAGCACAGACAGCTCCCACCCTGTGTTCCCGCTACGTCAGATTCAGGGAAGTGACAGGAGGCCTTGTTCTGGCAGGTATCGCTAAAATTTTAAAATATGGGGAACCAGCTGTTAGCATAATGGCTATGTCGCTAGACTCCCACATGGTCGACCGCGGTTCGCGTCCCGGACCCGGTGGCTTAAACTCACGCCGGGCGCATGTGCGTGTGTGCCCAAGATCCCGAGAGGAGAATGGAGGAGAAGGGATTGCAGCGTGGCCATCCCCCCTGGGGGGTGATTTCTCGCTTTCTGTCTCTATGTCTCTCTCTTTCTGTCTGGCGAGTGCACGCGCCCTATAGTGAAAACCTCTCCAAAAAAAAAAAAAAAAATTTAAAATATGTTCCCTCCCAGATGTTTGTATTTTTTTATTGGCAAAGTTCTGGGTTCTGCTGAAGAGGGTGAGTTACTCCGAGGGATGGCTCTGCCTGCAGCCTTAGGAAGGAAGGCCCGAGGCCATGGTCCTCTGAGAAATGCAAGAAAAGATTTGGGGTGCAGAACCTGAGGGGGACGAGAAAGAGGAAGGAGATACTGGCTAAAAGAGGGCTGGTGAGCAGGTCCCTGGAGCAGGGTGGGCATGGCAAAGACGGGTCCCAGAGTGGAGTCAGGGAGAAGGCAGACTACTGGGCCAGAGGCCCCCGCCGCTGAGATCACTCAGAGGGAAGCAGAGAAAACACGGGGTGAAGGATCTGTTACCTCTCTGAGCCAGGCCCCCTTTTCTCTTGAAGGCTGATGAGAAAAAGGCAGAAGTATCCAAGGGAAGAAGCACTCTGAGCAGCCAGCCCTGAATGGAGTCACACTGTCAGAGAGGACAGCAAGCACAGCCACCCGCTCCCCGTCCCTGCCGTGCCCTGGGCAGGCAGCCAGGCAGGAGCCACCTGGGGAAGGACTGGACACACCTTCTTTATTTTGCTTGTGCCTGTCCTTTGTCATCCCGGGGATGGAGGGGGCGGCAATTACAGCCCGCTGGGCCGAGGGAGTAGGGGTTGGTGCAAGGCCAGCCAGCAGCTGGAAACCTGCTTGTGTCCGCACTTACTTGTGCGGAGACAGGTGTCCCTGAGAGGTGTTCCGCTCAGTGATTCTTAAGAGTTGCTGTTCTCTCCTTAGCAAAGCTTCCTCTCCTGTCCTCCTGTCTGAGCTGCTTCCTAATCTCTGTCCTGATGATGAGATGGGATCACCCAAAGAGCCAGCACAAGTTCCCATCACCCTTCTCAACCACCATTGCAGGCTTTTCGACCAATGACTGCCTTAGGTTCTGGGTAACCTGAAGCCAGTTCAGCCAGCCAAGCTGCTCCTTTCTTATCTCTGAGCAGAGCCCTTCAGGGCTGGGACCCTCCAGGGAGGACATGAGCAGGTGAAAGGCCAATCGCATCAATCACCCACTCCACAGTGTTTTCAGCTGAAGAACCTTATGTGAGAGATCTTCAAAAACCTCATGCAAGGGAACAGCAGTTAGCGTAATGGCTATGTCACTGGACTTCCACGTAGTCAACCGCGGTTCGAGTCCCGAACCCGGTGGCTTAAAACTCACGCCGGGTGCGTGTGCATGCGTGCCCAAGATCCCGAGAGGAGAATGGAGGAGAAGGGATTGTGGCATGGCCATCCCCCCTGGGGGGTGATTTCTCGCTCTCTGTCTTTATGTCTCTCTCTGTCTGCCTGGCGAGCGCACACGCCCTATAGTGAAAACCTCTCCAAAAGGAAAAAAAAAAAAAAAAAAAAAAAAACCTCATGCAAGATGTGTGTTATTTAAAAAAAGAAAAGTACATGGATTTAACATTGTTTGCACTGACGTAAACTCAAACTTTAATTTTTTACTCTTCCATGAACTTTTGAAGCTCCTGATGACATCAGTGGCACTGATCATTTCCGACCTGTCAACTTGTCAGAGTTGTGACATTAAAATAATACTCTGCATGTGAAAGCAAGCTGGTAACTGAACTTTCAAGGATGTGCAGTTACTGCAATTCTTGGCCTGCCCCCAGCTCTCCCTCTCTTGTGTTCCCGCTCGCTCTGCTTTTCCTTGGCCCTGTCCATGTCCGTCTTCCAGTTCAGTGATGAGAAGGTGAGGTCACCCCTAGGGTGTAAAGGTGCCAGATCCCACATGGCCAACTGCATTTCAAATCCGGGCTCTGGAGGCTGGAAAAACACACAGAGCATGTGTATGCCCAAAATCCTGACAGGAGGGAGAAACAGAGAGAAAGGATTACAGCATGACCATGTCCCATTGGGGGTGCCTGCTCTCTCTGTCTCTTTTTCTGATGAGCACATGTGCCTTCTGAAAAAAAAATAGAAAACAAAAAAACAAACAAACAAAAAAAACAACACTAAAACTAAACTAAAAAGAAGGTAGAGGGCAGGAACAGATCTATTGAAGGCCATGGCTTCCTGAAGCTGATCCTGACCCAGTCCTTATAGCCTTTCGTGCTCCTCAGTTAGAGAATGCAACCCCCGAGGGACTCTCAGATCCTAGCCCCTCTTCCCAGAGCCCTCACTTGCCCGCTCCTCTCCCCACATAAACCACATCCAGAGAGGACAGCCACAGAGGCAGGGTTGGCACAGATTGTGCCTCCTTTACTCAGGCAGAAGCCTGTCTCTTCCTTCTCTTGCCCTCCATGAGTGAACCTGGTAGGCAAGAAAAAGGGAGTTGCCAGGCCCCATGGCCTCAGTTCCACCCATCTAAGTCTCAGGGTGGTGATCACTCCCTCACTTGTATACTAGGCCAGCCAGAATAAAGGAGCTTGGACAGGTGGGTGGGGGTAACTGGGGACACAGGTGCTGTCACCACCCTTGCACATCCCTCCATCCCAGCTGCTGCTCTCTCTCCATCTCCTCCAGGCCAATTAGCCCCTGTGTGGGCTGGGGATTGACACACACCCCCGCCCCTCTAGGCGAATGTGCACATGCCCTTCCCGGACATCTGCTCTGTGCCTGCCACTTTCCGTACCCCTCGCTTGCACCCTGTCCCACCTTTGCCCTTGGGGCCTAGGAGTGGAAATACACCTGCTGAATAGCTTGCCGTTTGCCTGGCTCAGCTCCTCTTTCACAAAACATTGCTCAACACACTCCACACCAGGTACTCCAGTGGGGAGAGGGAAGGATGCATGCGGCTTAGCCTCTTCCTCTGAGACTCTTCAGTGGGGGAAACAGGCAGCAAAGGGATGATGTCGATGCTCAAGGCAGGAGTAAAGAGAAGTTGGGGGGGGAGGGGGCTGTGCAGAACCTTCCCCTGTGCAGGTGGCAGCAGTCCAAGGTGGGATCTGCTCTGGCCCCACCAAGGGAAAGGAGCACTTGCTCATGGCAGGGAAAGCTAATCCTTAAGATAGCTTCAAGACAGAAAAGTGGCTACAGTAAAGAAGAATGAGGGGATAAGAACAGAGGCTCTGACTGTACCTTCACCATGGGGCCAGGTGCTTCGCACACCTGTCTCGTCAAATTCTCGTGAGCCTGCAAGTTAGCTGTTGTTACACTGGTTTTACAGATGGCCCACAAAGGCCCAGAGAGGGTGAGTTATTCACCTAAGGTCAAGTGACTATCACTGTGCTCATTTTGTAGACAAGGAAACTGAGGCTCAAAGAGACTAATTTGCCCAAGGTCACTCAGCCAGTAATTAGCAGAGTCTGACATTGAATCAAAATTTATCTGGGCCCTCGGCCTGTGCTTCCACTATACCGTTTGGAGCTCCTAAGACAAAACAACTCTAATGAGAAAACCATTTCGTCGACGTGCTCAATTCCAAATACTCCCACCCAAGCAAAGATAATGCAACAAATGGCTTAGCATCCTAAGACACTGTACAGCGTGTAGTCTTTTCACATCTATTATCTTCTTTAATCTTAACAACAACCTACAAAAGAAACAGAGCAGAATTAGTGTCTCCATTTTACAGACAAGGAAGCTGATTCTTGGAGAGATAATCTGATTGAGGTCACAGACCTCATCAGCACAGAACAGGACAATAGCAGGACAGTGACCCAGGACTTCCAGGCTCCTGGAGAGACCTGTCACCCCAAAGTCTCCCTCATGTCTATGGGTAGACAAATCCAGACCAGGGTGTGAGGGGTGCTCCCCTTACCACAAAGTCTGCACTAGGGGTAGATTCAGAGAACGAAACTCAGAGTCACCTCCGTGCAGTGGCTGGCTTCTGGGCACTTACAAACCAGTGGCAATAAATGACAATACATTACATTGACTCTCTCGATAACGGGCACACATGGGACCAGCAGGCGGTGTGGTAGTTGAGGTGCTGGACTTCCACATGGCTGGCCGTGGTTTAAGTCCCAGACCGGGCAGCTCGCTTTCTCACTTTCCTTCTCTCTCTCTTGCTCTCTCTTTGTTTCTTTCTCTGCTTCTCTCTGGTTAGCACATGAGGCCTATAGCAAAGTAAAAAATAATAGCAATAAATAAAATTAAATAATTCTAAAGTAATAATAATAATAATAATAATAATGGGCAAGCAGCCTCTGACGTTTGCTCTTACAGGCAACTCTGTTTTCCTTCTGCGTTTTGAAATGAGTGTGAGGATTTTAGGCCCAGCACTGATCGTGAAATATTTCCCAGACTTCCCAGCAGTTTGGAGGTGCATGGGTCTTTCCAACAATCCAAAGTCTGCTCTTAGAGTTGGGAACCTCAGCAAAGCAAGGAGAAGGGGGAGGGCGGGCAAGTTGAGCCACAAGAGATAAGTGTCCCCAGGGCATAGCCCGTAGCTCCGTAAGGCCCTGCTGACGGTGACGGTGACGGATCGCTATCAGGAGATCCTGATACACCAGCACATGCCCACCTGGCCCCTACGTGACCAGGGCATGCATGTGGAAACGAATTCAGACAACACCTTCTGACCACATTTCTGTGTGCATAGGGCTCCGCACATGGGGTGACGTGTCCCATGTCCCAAGAATCATGTGGGGTGCAGACAGGGGAGGTGGGAGAGTCAGAAAACAGCTGATTTCTTATTTCTTATCTTTTTATTCCTTAGTTCCTGTCACTGTAGTGGCTGACGAGGGACCTCATGCTCTTGCTGTCGAGGTGGGTCCAGAATTGCCCAACGGTGTCTGGAGAACGTACTGTTGGCCTCGGTCCCTCCCTGTCCCAAGCTGGGATGCCACCTCCTGACCCGCTTGGCTCCTGCCCCCCCACCACACACTTCTCAGGTATCTGCTGCAGAATCTGCTCAGTTCCTCATACGACAGCTGATGGTGCCTTGTGGTCCTGAAGGGCCTGTCCACCTTCTCCTGTCCCCTCAGGGAGGCCGTGGGACAGGCAGGGTGGGGGGGTGTCTCCCCCCACCCCAGGGCACTTCTTCCTTCTCTGTCCTGCTCCTTCCCTGTTCCTTAGTCTCTTGATTCAGACCTGCAGGAAGTAGGCCACTTGCTTGGTCCTACTGTGTCCCCTCCCATGGTTTACACATTAAACAATCACCCCAACCCTTGAAAGGTTGGCATTTTGCTTGGTTTCTGTGACCGAGGTGCAAGGTATTTGGGTGAGTGCTTGTCTTACACAAATACAGAATTCGAAAGAGTCTTTATCACCCGCTGCCCTTTCACTGATTTCAGTGACTGAAAGAAAAATAAGACGTGCAGACAGGGACAGTCTAGGTGAAGGTTGCTGAGAAAAGGCCACTGCCAAGGCCTGCTGCTTAGAAAGGCTGTGCTTTCCAGACTGGAGAGGTGCTTTGGGAAAAGCAGTTTGATTTTGGTTTGCATTTTTAATAGCCATGATGGAATCAGGATGATGGCTAGGTTCTGCCTCCTGGGCCCCAACTATGCCAATGACTAGCGTGGTGGCCCACATCTCCTCTTTACACACCCTGGCTGAGGACAGCAGGTGGTTATGGAGCAGGGTCTGGAGACACTGCCCTGGAGTGAGGACCCATCCCTCTCCCTCCTACATCAACCATATGTGGCTTCCTGGAGCTCTAGAAGTCACTATGGTGAGATGTGTCACTCTCTCCCCACCCAGAGCAAATCAGAGCAAAGAACCCTGCCACTTGGAAAACTGGAGGGTAACTGGAAGCTCTGGCTCCTGTCTGCCTGCCTGCTGCCTCTGTCTCCTACTCTGCCTGGTGGAGCGTCTGTCAGTGTGCTTCCGAGTCAGAGCCAGCCAGGCTTAACCTGAGAGCCCCTCCTGACAAGATCCTCCCGCTCTACCCTTCCTGCACCTGGAAACTCAGAGGCCACCTGGGGATGGCGTAGGGAAATCTAGCTGACAATGGAGGAGGACTAGCTGACAATGACACAAACCCTTGTTTTTGCCGATTAGGAAACTAAAAAGCAAGCAACTTGGCCACAGTCGTCCAAGTGACTTCGGTTCTAACTAGGGTGAGAATGCAGCTGTCAGGGTTGCAAATCAATTGCTGTCTGTGTCTCACAGAAAGCCAGCCCATCTCTCAGCGGCCCGGCATCTGTGTAAAGCTCCCTGGGTAGCTGTGTGTACTTTGGCAATCTCTCCTCCTGGTTGACTTTGGTGCCTGCAACAGAAAAGATGAGGCCAGGTACAGAGGGGTGCAGAGGACCAGGGTCCAGCTATGGGAGGAAGATCTCAGGCTCTAGAGAGGAAGAGAAACTGAGGAGGCAGAAAAAAGAGACCTGAGGGAAACATGGCCAACAGAGCCAGAGTCTTGTCCCGGGGGGGCGGGGGTAGGCTGTGGACTTTGACACCCTCCTTCATATGCCGTATCTCCAGGGGCCCATGCAGGGACCTAGGCCTGGGGCTGGCTGGATCAGGTCAGGGCTCCAGAGGACCATTGGGACCCCAGGGTTTCCTCTATAGCTTCAGGCCTCCTCACGAACCCTTGAGGACAGCACCCATTCTCCCAGTCCAGCCCTTCTGTATAGGGATTCAGGAAGCAGGGTGCCCAACCACAGTCCATGTGAGCTCCCTCAAAGCTGGACCAAAGAGCCTTCCACCTCAGAGGTGGGGAGGAGGGGAGAGAGGTGAGAACCAGAGAGAGTGGGGAAATGGACAGAAAAGGAGGGGAGGATGCTCCTGTGCACATGCCCGTATGTACCCTTAGGGCACGTTCTGTGAAGGGGCAGGGGTCTAAGAGGACTAAATCCCTGTGGCTTTGGAAATCCACAGACTACTGGAAGGGAGCCAGAAAACAGGCAGATAGGCGCGCATGCACACACTCAGTCATCTCTCAAACATTCCCATAACGTGGGTTCATCTGACATAACATACTCCACGCATAAATCCACATCAAATAACGAGCACGTGCGCGGCTGAGAAGGTGGGACCGGCTGCATGGGCTGCTCGTCACGGCCTCTGCCTCTCAGGGCCCGTCTCTGCCAACTCAGCACTGCAGCATCTATTTGTCCACACTTCCCAGAATGTTCCAAGGAAGTACATGGAGTCCGAAGTTCCCCCGTGGGGTGAAGGCCCAGTGGGGCCCAGGAGGGAGGTGGTAGGAAATGAGGGTTCAGGACACCAGAAAGGAACTTCAACTTGCAGCTGGGATGGGACAGGAGGGCAGGGAGCACTGCCATGTTGGGGGGAAGTGTGTGACAGTTCTCACCAAAGGAGACCTCCTGACCTGTGAAAGTTGAAGAGCGTGTGTACACACAGAGCCACCTGTGACTCAGATTACCTCAGAACTGCAGGATGTTTGAAGAGGGCCTTGAGGGTTTCAGCATACAGTGCCATGCCGGGAAAGACAGCACTCGCACCAGAGCCTACCTCGCCCTGCTCCCCCTCAGAGATCTGAGCAGCCCACAGTTCTCTCTGCTAGGGCAGCGATTGTGACATGGTGTGTGTGTGTGTGTGTGTGTGTGTGTGTGGGGTGTGCACACACGTGGCCCTGCCATCGGCTCCTTTGCAGACTTTGTGAGCTGGCACTCAGGGCTCGTGAACCCAGTGACTGGAACAAACTCCAAGCTGAGTGAGCAGTAGTTTTGCCCTCACTGACCTGGGCCAGCTCCATCCTCGCGGCTCCTGGGCTGCCATACCCAGCCTGCCCTTGCCTGCAGAGCTGAGGGGACCCCTCCAAGGGCAAGGGTCAGACAGAGCACACTGGAAAGAGGCAGAGGTCGAGATCAGAGGAGAGAGAAAAAAGAGATCTCAGGTTCCACAGAGAGCCTAGCGAGGGTCATGGATAGGCGCACAGGTGCACACACAGGACATGCACAGTACACCCAAACACATGCATGCACGACACACAATACACATACACACATGCTCACAACACACATGTGTAACAGAAGACACACAACCTACAGTGCATGTGTGCACATCACACACGTATCACATACAGTCTTTCTCACACACGGCACACAAACATACTATACACTACACATCACATACAACGCACATAGGCATACCCCCCACACCCCACATATACCACAACTCCCACTGCACACACCTCCCATACCACAACACATACATACCATACCAGTTACCACACACATGCCTTATACACACACCCTCGCACAGAGACTGAAACCAAGGAGCAGATATATACTTGCCCAGTGACAGAAGCCATTTGAGAAGAAAACCCGGAGGATCATAGACACAGAACCGACCAAAAGAGAGAACAAGCCAGGGAAAAAAATGGTATGTATGCACACTTTCGTCCTAAGTCAACGATTCTCAGTGGAAGATGATTTTGTCATGTAGAGGGCCTTGGACAATGCCCAAAGACATCTGTCATAGTTGAGGGCAGGGAGGGGACAGGGTGACCACTGCCACTAGTGAGTGGATACTCAGATGTTGCTAACATCCCAGAATGCCTAGGCCATTTGTCCCTTCCTTCCCCCCAGAAAAGAAGGATTTGTTCCAAAACATCAGCAGTGTCCATGTGAAAAACTGGGCCCTGATGCAGAGGTCAGCACTCAACAGCTCCTACTGCCCCACACAGCGCCGGCTAGCACACACAGGTGACACTCCTGACTCCTCCAGCTCCAGCCCCTGCTGGGGGGACTCTCAGAGGCCAGTCCTACTCTGTTAGCTGCTGCCCTGGCCCCCTGAGGCCCAGACTAAGGCAGGAAAGACTTGTTAGAAGATCCCCCTCCTGCACATTTCAGCCTGTTCTAGACCCTCCTCCCTTCCCCATGGGCCTCAGTCCCTGACGCCTCCAGGTGTCCCCAGGGCTTGATGGAAGCCAACATGAGGTCCTGGGTAGCTGCCCCAAGTTTGAGCTCACTCATCCTTAGAGATAGGAGCATTGAGAGAGAGGGTGACTTGCTCAGCCCAAGTAGGGTCTGGGTAAGGGCACTTAGGGAGGATGAGATGGCAAGTGTCACAGAGGAGACCAGGCCCTTGACCGCCCTCTCACCCCCGCACCCCCAACGCCAGCAGCCTCCTGCTTGTGGACACTGTGATTCTGGGTTGCAGAACCCACTCCTCTTGTGTTGAGAGGTGCTATCCCAGTGAGGAATGACACAGGCCTTCATGTAGGAATGGGGCCATGCCACCATTGTCAAGATAGGAGGAGATGTCTTTCCTGTCCTGGGAGCCAACAATGCGGGAAGGCTCAGGAAATGTAGATTTAAGATGTGAGGCGGAGAGTGAATGAGCCTCTGTTGATCCAGCAGGTAGAGCTGCCACCCCAGGGCTACTTTCCCTACTGTCCCAAGTACCCGACATTGAACCCAAGGGCTGAGAGAACACTGGCAGGAGCTTGTATCCAGCCACCTTCCCTCCACCCCTATTTTGAGTCTCGTCTCAGTTTTCCACCTGTCATCATCCACTTACACAAAGGCAACACCAGGTGCAGGACGCTGAGGCAGGGAAGGGAAGTGGGAGACTGCCGTCCTGTCTTCCGGGCTCCTAGCTGCCGGTCCCCTCCCTCTCCAGATTACACCGGGGTCTTTGCCTGGTGCTAAGTAGGACAGAACAGGTAGGGTGGGTCAGCAGGTGGACAAACACTGGCTAATGGGCACAAAGGTCCTGAGTTCAAGGTTTGGATTCCAGCACCTTCCCCCCACCCTGCTTGAACCCACTGACCCCTGGGTGGGCGGGGAAGGCAGTTAATCGATTTGCACTGTTTGCTCAGGGCTATACGGCCTGGCCCTGGCTCTGACAGGGATACATGCAGCTTTCCATTTGGAGGCAGCCCCTCTGTGCTTTGTCCCTGTAGCTTAGTATTCCCCCTCCCCGCATACATGTCATGCACATACACACACACTCACATATACTGTACACACACTGCATAAGACACACACATATGCAAAACACCACACTTAGCATACCCAGACACTGTAGAGGCACAGTACCCATACCACACACATACAGCATACTTACACATTAAAAAAACACTGTACACATGACACAAAGACACATGTAAAACACGTACACCACAGGCATGCCATGTACCATGCACACACTCACATTCCTGCCATATCACACATACCATTTCCACATGCACAAAGCACACATACCATACACACACACACACACTTCATATGACATGCCATACACACAAGCACATGCCAGACATGACATAGACACATTATATATACACACCACACACAGCAGACATGCCACACATGCACACGACACACATGCATACACATGCACACATCTGTGCTCACACTCTCCATCTGCCAGCTCTCTAAATGAGAGACAGTTAGGCAGAGAGACTCTGGAGCTGGACGCCTACACCTCTGACTGCCAGACACCGGGCCTGAGGCCATGGGGCCATGACTGGCCTGGGACTTCGAATTATCTGGAGCAGCTGAGCTGGAACCTCCACTGCTTTCCAACGGGAAGGTGAACTGGGTGGTTGGTCTCCAGGAGGCTTCTACTGTCTTCGCCGAAATTCGATGTCCCCTCTTGGGAGGAGACTGGGCTGTGCATGATGTCAGGATCCTTCCTACTGGCCGACCATGCAGGTCATTCACCTCTGCAGCCCCTTGACCAGGGTGAATGAGAGGGTGTGGGCTCTGGAGTCTGGGGAGTTTCAATCTTGCCTCTGCCACGTCGACACCTCGGGTGACTTACTTTATCCATTTGAGCTCCAGGTTTTTTCCATGGGGAAAATGTGGTCACAATACCTGCCTCACGGGTTTCCTGGGAGTCCTCCATGAAAGGCCTCATGTGCAGTAGTGGGTGAGTAAGTGTTGCTTCCCGGGAAGACTGCCAGGTAACACACTGGCCGAACTTGGCATATTTACACTAAAATATTACTGTTAATCGGAAATTCAGTTACCTGGGGGTCCTGTGTTTTATCTGCAACCCTTCTCTGGAAAAGATCTCCAAGACCCCAGAGCAAGGTTCTGTCACAGTTAGGCTTTGTGCCCTGGTGGGCGAGTTAGAATGCACTTTACATCTTTCAAAGACTGTAAAAAAAATAAGATAGAAATAACAAATAATTATATCAGAGACTGTAGAAGGAGCTAAAATATTTACACTTACTATCAGGCCCTTTGGAGAAAAAGTGTGCAATGAAATTCAGTGAGGAGACTGAGAGAAGAGTTTGTGAGAATGAAGAATCTTTGCTATTTAAATACCTGTAATATTAGGTCAGGCAAGACATTAAGCCAGCATTTCTAAGGAAACCCAAGTCTCAGAGTGTAGAAGGGAGGCACAGGGCGGAGGACAAGCAAGTAGAGACAGCAGGAAAGCTGTGAGAAAGCGGGGAGCTCGCTGCTCCTGGCGCTCTTCAGTACTGGGAATGGCCTGCCCTGACTCCTCATCTCCTCCTTCGCTGTCTTGAGTCTCTCAGGCTAGCTTAACCTGTTCAAGTCTTTCCAATAAAGGTCACTCTTTGCAGGTGTCTCAAAGTCCAGGGTAGGCCTCTCCTAGCTCTCAGAAGGCCTCCCTTGCTGTGACTGGCCTGGGGGCAGGTAGAGAGACCTGGGTGGAGAAGAGCAGGAGTTGACGCAGGGCCTCACTGGAGGCAGGTCTGCAGCCTGTCTCTTTAAATCTCAGGTAATTTGGAAGGAGGGAGGGAGTGTCTGTACAGCTCCTGCTCACTCCCAGCAGGAGCTCCCGACAGACCAGCTCACAAGGAGGCCCAGCTCTGCCAAGTGTAACAAACTCGAGCCCTCTCCAGACTGGCTGGAGCACCCACGAGGAGACTCCTAGGGGACACACAGGGGCCGTAGAAGACGGGACCGCTACAGGGAGAGGGCAGGCTGGCCCTGGGTGGTGCTGATGTGGCCTCAAGGCTGAATCCAGCCAGGGTCCGGCCCAGGCGACAGCCCCTCAAGGAGCCAGCCCTACACCCCATGGGGTTGTCGCTGCCCAAGGAGAAGAGCCTAATTCTTTGCCTGTGGAGCAAGTTTTGCAGATGGTTCCAGAGACGGGAGTCCTGGGCTCAGAGCCGAGATGAGCTGAATCTGTTGCAGCAGAAAAGGTAAGGCTCGCCCCAGCCTGCTCCCCTTCACCCAGGCTGCACCCCTGCCTCTCGGCCCCTGGCCTCTGTCTTTGTTAGGCACCTCTGGATGAGCAGATGGTGCTCCGGGTCGGGACTCGCTCCCTAGGAACATGTTGTCTGGGCCTGTGGGGCCAGTGCCCCAGAAAGCCGGGTGGGAGAGGAGGCCTGGAGGGGCACAGGTGTTCAGCATCCTTGGCATTCTGAGAACCTCTTCCTGAAGGCAAGTGCCTTGCTGAGATTGTGGTGGGGGGCTGAGGTTCCAGTGTCACAGCCCCCGACCCAGGAGGGGCTGGTGGGTCAGGACACGGCCTTGTGCGTCTCTATTCCCTGCCCATAGCACAGGCTCTCTGGCAGAAACACGATATATATGAGGTGCATTCAATGACGAACAGGGCCTTAGCCTCAGTGTGACTGTCGTGCACTGCAGGCATGCTTTGAAAAGCCTTGTTGTACCCACAAAGATGTACAACAGTTAAATGTGAATAAGAAATGATAAAATAAAATAGAGAAGAGAAAATGCGTATTGTGAAACAACTATGTGTGGATTTTGAAATTGTCGCATCAAAATAAACTTCCTATTTTAATTCCATTTTCCATGAACTTTTTGAAGTACACGCACACACACTGAATAAATGAGTGAATGAAGGAAGCAGAGATCAGAAACCGCAGAATAAGACAACATGTGAAAATAGTTGCCATTCCTATGCATCACACACCAGGCAGGCCCTACTATGTGCCAGGCACTGGGTGGGCGGGGGGCGGGGGGCTAGGATGTGAAGCTGTCAAAGCTTGGACCAGTCCTTGGTTTATTTCTCTTGTGTGTGGGGGGCTTGGGGGTAACCTGTCAGAATGGCATCTGTGCTTAGGAACCACGCTGACCCACTCTCATTCAGGTTCAGAAATTTGAAGGGGTATGGAGTTTAATCCCTAAGGAAATCATACCTGATGCTTTGAGCCCCTGGAAAGTTCCCCAGATTCATTTGATACCCTTCCCCCATGACAGCTAGAGAGAGTTAGGAGTAGGAGAGGCAGGGGACTCAATCAAATCAATATGGGGACAGTCCAGGTGGTTTCCTATGGACTGCCCCACCCAGTCGGTGGCATGCCTGAAGGAAGTCCTGCCTTTAGGAACTTTCCCTGGGTCCCTAAAGAGGCAGGTGGATGTCTATTCTACACTGGGCCTTGGGGTCTTTCTTCGCCTCCAAAAGCAGCGGCCTGCGTAAACCTGACAGGAGACTGCCAGGCTCCGAGTGTTCTCCTTTGCTCAGGGACTCTGGGCTGGGGATGTGCTTCTTTGAGCTCTGGCTTTCTGTCTGTGACACTGGACGCCCACCTCTCTCCCCCAGGCCTGAGAGAGTGGGGGCCAGTGCACATGTTTGGCTGATGACATGTTGGGGCAACAGAATGGCATTGTTTGAAATAGGTCGTCACTGCTTCCACGCGTCCTCTTCCCACTCTCGGGACCCTGGGGCTGGGGGAGCCAGGCACACAGCATGGACAGGGTGCAGGAGGCTCCCCGTGTGCTTCTGTGAGAGGGGGCGGACTGACGGCCTGGGCCGCAGCAAGCAGCCTGGCTGAGAAGAGTCTGCATCCACTTGTCTTGGCTGCCCCATTTTTCCTTGGGCTAGGAAGGCCTGTGCCACCCACTGGCGGGCTCGCCCTCTGTCCCCTGATCTCCCCCTCTGCTTCCACAGTTTCCTAGCTCTCTTTTTCCAGATACCACATACCTGGAGTATTAACTCCTGTTTGGGTGTGGACTTCCCTGGAGGATGCTGAAATTGCCTGGAAGGGGAGTTTCCTAGTCTGTGTAGTCAACCAGACGAAAGGAAGATATGCAGGCAAATAAATAAATATGGGATGGCCATGTAAAAATAGCAGGGGCAGTGAGGGGGGCACTGATGGGAGAGAGAACCAAGCAAAGCGTGGAGAACTGGTCACTGCACCAGTTCCTCCTATCACCCACCTTATCTTACAGAAACCCAGCAACAGTCCAAGGAAGGGAGGCCCTGCCATTCCCACTGAATGAGGCTAAGTGGAGCCCTAGAGCAAGGAAGTGGTGAAGGCCAAACTCATGCCAAGAAGTCATATGGTGGCCATGGGGTGGGGTGTGGTGGGACTCCAGGGGATAGGGCCTGGTCTCCTGAGAGGGGGGCTGTGAGGTGCCTCCAGAATGAAAGGGAATCTGGCAATCCTCTCTCTGCGGTCGGCCTTCCTTGGGTCTCAGTCAGGCAGCCCCCTCTGCTTAAATCCGCATTGTTAGGATCCAAGCTGAACCCCGGATGTTCTCTCATTGCTTCTAGATGATCTTTCCTTTGGCTCGCATTTTCTCATTTCCAATTATGAAGCATTTATTGGGCAGAAGACGCTCCACCAAGTTTACAGAAAAGGAATACGACACATTTAAGGAGCTCACATTCTCTGTCCCCTTTTTATGTTTGTTCATCAGAGGGCACATGTGCTGGCCAGAGAGAGCAGACATGGAAGGAGAAAGAGAAAGCACTTCCAGCAGGGCGTGGTCATGATCCCTTGCCTTCCATTTCGTCATCCTGTTGGGATTTGGGGCACGTGCGCATGCACACATGACCGCTGTGTTTTTGAAGCTGCTGGGTCTAGGATTTGAACTGCTTAGTCAGCTATGGGAGATCTGAATCCTTTAACCTCCAGGTCATAGAACCCACCCCTCAAAGAGCTCACATCCCAATTGGCAAGATGTGCCAACATGCATATGCCTGGTTTCCAGGCGAGCCTGGTGAGGGACACAGGAGGGTACCAGGTCACAGGAGCACAGAGGAGGAAGCTGTTGCATCTGACCTGGCTGCTGTGAAGTGTGCTGGCAGATTCACAGAGGCTGCCTGACCTCAGAGCTGCCTGTTCTTACGCCGGCACTTCGATTCCCCGAGGGGAGCAGTTTGGAAGGAGACAGTGCACGCAGCGGCCAGTTTCCCTTTGGTTGGTCATGTGAGCATATGTGAAGTGGAGTGTCTGAAAAGCAAATCCCGGGACTCTCAGGCAAGCTGCATGCCACTGCCTCAGTAAGTGTGTGCGGGCACATCTGCTTACATGCTTACTGTGGAAAGGAGTGGTGGCAGTTAAGAAGGTAGCCAACTCCAAGTTTCTACATAGCTTCCCCCCGACTTGGCTTTCCCATCCCATTCCCAGAGCCATCCCATCCCAAGAACCCAAACTGGTGGGAAGCGACCTACAGTGCCCAACGTCTGCCTTCTCCCCACACATGGCTGCTATTTCCCCCTTCTGTGGTCACTGTGCTGGCCTGCCCCCCTTCCCTGCTCAAGGAAAATCAGGAGGAGCCAAAAAACCAGAAGAACAACATAATTGAGTGGTAAGAGCCTAGGGCTAAGTTCTTGGCCAAGCAGCCTGCCTTAACTTTGTTCAATCTTCAGGCAACCGTTGGGCTGTGCTGCCTCAGTATCCTTTTCTGAAACATGGGAGAATCACTCAGCTCTTGTCAGAGGATTGAAAAGAGTGACGGTGATGGGCCCAGCCACAGGGTGCCAAGGTTGAGGCCACTCGGTGATGCTGAAGCCAGGTGGAAGCTGTGGATTCAGGTATCAGGATAACCTGTAGGCGCCAGCTTGTGGGCCCGATCCTATGTGGCCAGGGAGGCTGTGGAAGAGGACTTTGAAGGGAGATCCTGTTGAGGGTGCTTGTCTTCCTCTGCCTTTCTCATGAAATAAATAAAATAAACTTAAAAACCAAAAAGAGCAGAAGTGTGGTGCCACTTTGCAAACTGAAAAGCATGTTTAACAACCAGGATTATGATGATCAAGTAATTGCAGTAGCACTCACCTCCCAGTGATGGCAGGGCTGGGGGGGGGGGGGGCTTAGACATTCTAACAGGTCTGCACCCCTAGCGACGTGTCTGCACCCCTAGCGACGTGCCTGCACTCCAGCAAGCACATTGCATATCACCTTCACCTTTACCCAAAGGCCACACCTGTCTGAGAGAGTGTGTGTGAGAAATCACAGGGCACATGCCTGTCCTCACCCCTAGCCCCAGGCCTTCTCTACCCCTCTTCCAAGCCTGACTAACAGAGAACGGGGTAGAGAAATGGCGAGTGGGGCCTTCATCCTGCTCTGCCTCTGACTTGCTCTGACAAGTCACTTCAAGACTTTGGGCCTTTCTCCATAAGTTACATGAACAGATTAGATGTGATTTCTAGGGACGTTCTAGCTGTATAATTCTAACTTGAGCCTTCCTCAAGACTGTCTTGAACCTGCCTTGTTTCTCAGCAACCTGAACCAAAATGTGATTCAAGCAGAGGCATGTGCTGGCGTCTATCCCGGGAGGACCAAGGACTGAGGAGGGGATGGGGCGGAGGGCACCGAGAGGAGGGCGGTCTGGACTGACTTCGCTTGGTGGCCTGAGGAGAAAAGCACTGATTCATTTGCTCAACAAAACAGTGTGGGGTGTTGTGTTGTCCCTTCAGAACTGGGCCTCTGTCACCTGCTACAGAACCAGACTGCTCAATTTTCTAATTAATTGCCAAATAAACCATTCTAGAACTTGAAAATACCTCTCATATTGTCATAATTTCAGCTTTGCTCTATAATTTCCTTTTGCTACTTAATCAGTGGGAGCTTAAAAATCTTCACCTTTTTGTTTCTCCCTTAGTTGAGTATTTAATGATCTGCAAGAAAGTATTTTTTATGCTTAGGGAATTTCTAATTCTTTTTAGTGTGAAGAATCCTTTTTCAAAAATGCATTCTGAATAATTGTACCTCTGAGTCCAGATTTCTCTGCCTTGACACTGTTAGCATCTTGGACAGGATAATTCTTTGCTCGGGGGGAGGCAATCCTGTGCAGGATGAGCTGCTGTAGAAAAACTACTTGCTCCTCAAGCAGAAGAATCTTTGGATAGGCCTGCTTTGTGACCCTCCTTTCTAAAGCTCAAGGACAATCAGGGGTTTTCTTGGAGTCTAACTCCCAAAATGCAACCTAACCTTTCTCTCCTGTCCCCTGGTAGCCCTACGATGTCACAGCAAGTAATGACTCTACCCAGTTCCCTGGGAACCCATCCATGCATTGGCCATTTTGCTGGGCTCTGTTTGCAACCAGAGACCAGTTCTCCACTGATCTTTGCGGACTGGGTCATAAGCTGATTCTTCACCCAGAGTGTAGTCTGACTAGGTTGCCAGATGAAGTACAAGGCACATGCTCAATGTGAATATTTAAATTCCAGATAAACAGTGTATAAGTTGTTAGCATAAGTATATTCCAGATAATGTATGGGGTGTATCTATACTAAAACTGTTAGCTGTGTATTGAACATTCCAACTAAACTGAGTATCTTGTATTTTTGGTTGGTAACTCTGGCAACCCTGGTCAACAGTAGCTCCTTGTCCTTCCCCGGACCATTGGGACTTTAGCAGAGGCAGAAGGAAGAATACATAGACGATGTAGGAGTGTGGGAGGCATTTATGAGTTAAGAGATGTGCAGAGACGAAAAGGAAGATCTCTGGGCTTGTCACAGACGATGCAACAGTCATATTGCAGAGATTAGAACTCTGCGCTTGGATAAAGTACCCCCTTGGGTTCATTTCTCTGTTTGTCCTTAAACTTTCAGACATTTGGTCAAAATGGAGCACAAGACTGGGAGTGAGTTAGAAGAGGCCAGGGAATAGATACAAAGACACAGAGACGGGTGTCCGGTACTTGCCTTCCAAGTCCTCGACTGTAGAGAAAGAGACAGACACTACTGGCAATACCCAGTAACGAAGCTGAAGTAAAAGGCCAGAGCAGAGAGTAAAAGACTTCCCAGGGATGGTGTGTGTGTGTGGGTGTGTGATACGTGGTGTGTCGGGACCAGTATTCTCTATTGGTTTTTTTGTTTGTTTGGTTTGTTTGTTTGTTTTTGGTGTGTGCGTGTGTGTTTTCCTGTTCCCAACTCCCCTCCTCCCCCATTCTAGTGTGGCTCTAGACTGTCTATAGAGGAGGGGTTTGGGCAAGCAGTTGGAGTGGAGGTGGTGGAAAAGGGTGTAGAAAACTTGTTTTGCAGCTGTGTTTGCATACCAAGCATGCTATTTTTTACTTCGATTGTATGTTTGCTCAAGGCTGGTTTAGTGTGTGGCTGATAGAGATAGTAAGGGGGCCGTAAGGCCCAATGCCTTCGGCATGGCTAGTGTTAGTGCGTGTTGACTCCATGCTAGTGCGTTCCTAGGTCTAGAGAGTACAGAAGAGACAATGAACAATCGACAGGGTGGGGGAGTTGAACTGGAGGAGGAAGGAGCCTGTGGGCACAGGCAGAGGGGGAACGGTGTGCTCTGCAGTGCTGAGGCATGCAGTGAGATCCAAGTGCCACATATAGAGCGAGTGGGAGGAGCAGAGAGCGGGTGGAAAGGTAGCTGCACAAGATTGTACAAGACCTCTGTGTTCCTTCTCTTTGGGAATGTAAGGACCCATCAGACTTCTGTAAGCTGTGATTACATTTGCCGCTTACAAAGATGATCTTGGCAACATTGAAAAGGTTACTTTGGGGGGAGGTATTGGGTTGTCGGGAAAGTCATGATTTTTTTTGCATAGAAAAACATGCCATGACTTACGACAAACTAATGGTTTGCAAGGAAGTTAGTTAGGAGAGTATTTTGCTAATCTTGAGCTAGAGAATGAGGATGTATAATAATAAGGGTTCGTAGGGACAAGGAGGTAGGGGCTGAATGGAGAGAGGACCTTAGCTGTTGGGTTGACAGGTCCCGGAAGATGCCCACGAGGCATGAGGTCAGGGAAGGTGAACGACCTCATTTCCCCTCTTCTGGCTGCCTCCTCTCCTAGTTCTCGGAGTAGACTTTATCCTGCCAGCACTGAGCTTCTGTCTATGTCATTTTATAGGTCACATAATTGGCCATCTATAGATAAATAGAACTATTTCACTTGCTCCACTAGGAAGACCAAATATATCCAGGCTGAGAGGGAAAACTGAATAAAAGGGAACTGTGTGTCTTAGTTTAGGTACGTTCTGATTTTAAAAGGGCTTTTATGTTTGTAGGAGTAAGATTTGAGAGATGGTCTGGAGATTCAGAAAACACGATTTTACCTAAAACAACTGAGAAGTACCTAATAAGTACGGAGAGATTATAACCTGATTTAGGGACCAGAGAACTAAAAAGATGCATTAATCCAAAATTGGGTAAATGCTAGCAAATTCAGAGAAGAGCTTGGGAACATTCAGATGAAATTTAATAAATGAATCCTCTAAATTGGATTCTCTAGTTTTTCTTCATCTATCATTGTTGGCCAGAGTTTATATCGTCATAGGTACTAATGGTGGATATAAAGTAGCACTCCACAGAGAGGTGGTTTGAAATGATGGAGAATGTTGTTCCCCAACCTTTTCCTTGTTTTTATTTTTAAATTGCCAGAGGGCATGCGTGCTTTCTAGAAAGAGAGGGAGGGAGAGTACAGCCCCAAGGGGGATGCAATCACACCTCAATCCTTTCTGCTCCGTTTTTCCATCTTGTGTGGATTTGGAGTGCTCACACGACATACCCTGTGTGTCATTCAAACTGCTAGGGTCAGGATTCAAACTATGGTCAGCCATGTGAGATCTGGCTCCCTTAACCACCAGGCTATTGGCCCAGCCCCTTCTTAGATTTTGATGTGTGCTGTTTGAAATTGTGGCTCCTGAGCTTTCTGCCAGTGTATCAGCACGAGGATCTTGCACATAACTAAGTCCTGGCCTGAGCTAAGTGTGCCAAATGACAGTACCCAGCTTGGGTCTTCAATTGTCTATTCTTGTTGGCTGGACGGAAAGGTGAGCCTGAGAGTTCACATTTCATGCTGGTGCTTGCTCACGTGATGCCGATGACTCAGGAAGCTGCTTTAAGAAGTAAGGCAGTTGGGACCAGCAGGTGTCTTGGAGGTTAAGGCACTGGATCCCACATGACCAATGGTATGCTTCAAGTCCTAGACCCGGCAGCTCAAAAATCATGCCAAGTACGTGTGTGTTCGTGCTCAAAATCCAAAGAGACTGAAGGAGATGAGATTGAGATTGTGGTATGGCCATTCCCCTGGGGGTGATTTCTCACTTTCTCACTCTCTTGCTCTCTCATGAGCATACCTGCCCTACAGCAAAAAAAAAAAAAGTAAAGCTTTAGAGAGTAAGATGTGATAAGAAAGAAGACAGGGACCAGCAGTTAGCGTAATGGCTATGTCACTGGACTCCCATGTAGTTGACTGTGGTTCGAGTCCCGGACCTGGTGGCTTAAACTCATGCAGGGCACGAGTGCATGCATGCCCAAGATCCCAAGAGGAGAATGGAGAAGAAGGGATTGTGGCATGGCCATGCCCCCTGCGGCATGATTTCTTGCTTTCTGTCTCTCTGTCTCTCTGGTGAGCGCACGTGCCCTATAGCAAAAACCTCTCCAAAAAGAAAGAAAGAAAGAAAGAAAGAAAGAAAGAAAGAAAGACAGAAAGAGAGAGAGAGAGAGAGAAAGAAAGAAAGAAAGAAAGAAAGAAAGAAAGAAAGAAAGAGAGAGAGAGAGAAAGAAAGAGAGAGAGAAAGAAGACAGAGAGAAAGAAAGGAAGAAAGAAAGAAGGAAGAAAAGAAAGAAGACAGAGAGACAGAGAGAGAATGTGAAGGGATGGATGAATGAATGAGCACCCAGCAGGAAGGGGAGCCTAGTCCTAGGCCCCTGCTGCTTTTGGGTTGAGTCTGAAGAGGTTGTCAAAGGGAAGGAGAGACTGGGATCAAAGGGCTGTGCTGAGGCCGAGGAGGCCGAGCACCACCTGGAGGGGAAACACATGAGTCTCTGTATGCTGACTTCCTCCACCAATACCCCACACTGCCCTAGTCTGCGAACAAAGCTTAGCCTGGAGGGCGGTCTCAGGTTGCCAGGTGGGGCTAGAACAGAACCACGTCACAGGTGGCTGGTCAGGGGGAGAATGCATGTGTAAGTACATCCTCCCTTCCCTACCCTGAAGTGCACAGAGAATACACTCACACACTGTGTATGCTGGTCCAGCACCCAGGGGCGTAGGAAACCAGTCCCTGGCAGTTTCCCACACAAGCTAAATGGCAAAAAGTTGGCTCATGCTGACTGCTGGGAGAAGAGACGTCAGGTGACCTCTCACGTCAAGGGCCCCACCTGCCTGGCGCATTGCTGACGGGACGCACAGGTCTGTGCAAGATGGAGCAGAGCCATCAGCCCTCGCTCCACAGTGGGGTGTGCTCACTGTGGCTACCTTTCTTACCCTATCCTCTGGTAGGATCTGGGAGTCACCGCTCCTCCTCGCTGCCAAAGAGAACGATATCCAGGCTCTGAACAAGCTGCTCAAGTACGAGGCCTTTGAGGTGCACCAGAGAGGTAGGGAGCAGAGTCCCCAGAACCCACCTCACACAGCACCGCCCCCTGCGCTGGCCCAGAGGGGCCGCCTGACACTTTACCCTGTACGTGCCAGGAGCCCTGGGGGAGACGGCGCTGCATGTCGCGGCCCTCTACGACAACCTGGAGGCCGCCATGTTGCTGATGGAGGCTGCCCCGGAGCTGGTGTTTGAGCCCATGACATCTGAGCTGTATGAAGGTAAGGAGCCCAGGGGCTCAGGAGGGAGAGGACAGGGGACCTGCTGGATATTTCAAGGCAGTCTGTGGCAGATAATCCAGGGAAACTAAGGAGGGGATCTGAGACTTCCTGTTCTCCCTCCTCTTCTCCATTGCCTTCCTCCTGTCAATCCCAACTGCACATCATTAGAACACCTGAGCCAGAAACGCCAGGGGCTTTGAGAAGGGCAAGAGAGAAGTAGCAGCCAGATCCCTTGGGAACCCCGAACACCTAAGGACCCCCAGTCCTCCTTCCCAGGCTACCCTGGGAGCACCATGGGTACAAAGAGAGAGCCCTGCAGAATTCCTGGGGCTCACAGTCTCTCTGGCCAGGTCAGACTGCATTGCACATCGCTGTGGTGAACCAGAACGTGAACCTGGTACGAGCCCTGCTTGCCCACGGGGCCAGCGTCTCCGCCAGAGCCACGGGCACTGCCTTCCACCGCAGCCCCCACAACCTCATTTACTTTGGTGAGAGCCAGGGCCAGGTGGGAGGAAGGGAAGCTGGGAGGTGGGAAGGGCAAAGGGAGGGTGGGCTGAGCAGGGTCCGGCCCCCAGCTGAATCTGTGTTGGGAGGGTACGAGGGGCAACCCTTATAGGATGTAAGGCCAGAGGACAAATCTGCACCCCAACACCTCCGTACCTGTCCCTTCCTCTGTCTCTACTAAACACGTGTCCCCAAACTGAGCCGAGGTGTGGGGAGGAAGAGGCTGTCACTGGGGGAGACTGCTGTCCCCTCCTGCCACCTCATGCTCTCCTGCCATCGCTCACTCTGTGTCCCCAGGGGAGCACCCTTTGTCCTTTGCCGCCTGTGTGGGCAGTGAGGAGATTGTGCAGCTGCTCATTGAACACGGAGCTGACATCCGGGCCCAGGACTCCCTGGGTAAGAGCTGAGGGCTGCAGGGATGTGAGGGAGGAGCTGGGACAGCCCTCAGGCTGACCACATGGTGGAGATGGGACATCAGGGACTCCAGGGCAGTGGCTGCATGACACCCTCACCTTTTCTTCAGGAAACACGGTGCTGCACATCCTTGTCCTCCAGCCCAACAAAACCTTTGCCTGCCAGATGTTCAACCTGCTGCTGTCCTACGATGGGCATGGGGACCACCTGCAGCCCCTGGACCTCGTGCCCAACCACCAGGGCCTCACGCCCTTCAAGCTGGCCGGAGTGGAGGGCAACACTGTGGTGAGGGGCTCCCCAACCCTGAGGTTCTTTTCAATGATCCTCTCCCCACCCAGCCAGCCCTGGCAGGAAACAGACATGGACACACATCCTGATGGGGGGGTCCTATCTGCAGCTCAGGCTGGGATTTTCTTGTCATCTCCCATCTCTCTTGTCCCCTTCCCTTTTGGCTCTCTCTCTCTCCCCCAAGGTGTTGGTCACACTGGGGTTGTCCATGACACCCAGACCCACCTGCCCTTTCAGTCCCCAGAGCAACAGCTCTCCAGCCCTCACCTCCTCTTCCTAAGTCTTGGAGGGAGTCATGGGGGAGGAGGAGGACCCAAGGAGGTCAGCATGAGTATGGTCCGTCCACCCTCCAAAGGCTGTGGTCCTGCGTGAAGAGCAGCCCCTGCAGTGGTGCTACCCTCCTGGACAGGCTTCCCATCCACACCCAGTGGTCATCCCCTTCATGTGCTCCTCCTGATTCACCCCATCCTCATTCAGATGTTCCAACACCTGATGCAGAAGCGGAAGCACATCCAGTGGACATACGGGCCACTGACCTCCACTCTCTACGACCTCACAGAGATAGACTCCTCGGGGGACGAGCAGTCCCTGCTGGAACTTATCATCACCACCAAGAAGCGGGAGGTAAGGGGTCTGCTCGGCAGAGAGTGGCTCGGTGAGGGTATATCCAGTGCCCTGAGCGGCCTGCTCTACTCTCTACGGCAGGCTCGCCAGATCCTAGACCAGACACCGGTCAAAGAGCTGGTGAGCCTCAAGTGGAAGAGGTACGGGCGGCCATACTTCTGTGTCCTGGGTGCCATCTACCTGCTGTACATCATCTGCTTCACCACGTGCTGTGTCTACCGCCCCCTCAAGCCCAGGACCAGCAACCGCACCAGCCTTCGGGACAACACCCTCTTACAACAGAAGCTACTTCAGGTGACACCATGGGAACAGCAGATGCGCCGATCAGAGGCCAGGGCTCTGTTCTCTGCCCTTTTGTAGACCACTTTCCTGTCCTTACCCCTCATCTCATCTCAAGTACATGAGTTACAAACTCAACATACATGCACACAGAAACACACGCACACTCTTCCTCTCTGAGCAGAGGTGGGGAAGAGTGGAACCCCGCGGTTAAAGTAAACCTGCCAGGGCTGGCTGCCCCCAGCACCAGACAGGAAGGGCAGATAGGTGGAAGCCCCGAGTGCTCTGACCTCCATTTCCCTCCCTCAGGAAGCCTATGAGACCCCCAGGGATGACATCCGGCTGGTGGGGGAGCTGGTGTCCATCATCGGGGCTGTGATTATCCTACTAGTGGAGGTAAAATGTGGATGGGCTTCAGGGTGAGCCTGTATGTCCCGGGATCCAGTGTGAGCTCTGGCTTACACATATCTTTGTGTCTTTCTGACCTCTCCAGATTCCAGACATCTTCAGAGTGGGGGTTACTCGCTTCTTTGGACAGACGATCCTTGGGGGCCCATTCCATGTCCTCATGTGAGTCTCTTTCCTGTCACCCACATCTCTTCTTCCACTAGAGCTCTAATTGCACGTCCTAGATTCCTGACCTCTGGAGAACCTCCACTCCAGAGATCCCTCTCCAGTGGTGCATGTGTGATCAAGTATATTGAGTGTGTGAAGGCTGACTCTGAGTGGGCGGGGACTGCTCCACTTACCCTGTTGCTGTCAGGTCCCCAGGATTATCCTAGCCTCTTCTCATCAGCCCCTCCCTGCTCTCCCTCCAGCATCACCTATGCCTTCATGGTGCTGGTGACAATGGTGATGCGGCTCACCAATGCCAATGGGGAGGTGGTGCCCATGTCCTTCGCCCTGGTGCTGGGCTGGTGCAATGTCATGTACTTTGCCCGAGGATTCCAGATGCTGGGCCCTTTCACCATCATGATCCAGAAGGTCAGTGCCTCTCCAAGCTTTTTAGAGAAAGGTCCTAGAGCAGTGGTCACAAACATTTCTGTAAAGACCCAAATAGTAAATACTCCAGGATTTGAGGATTGCCATGGTTATGTTGCATGTTCTTTCTTTCTTTCTTTTATTTTTTTTTTAATCCTTTAAAAATGCAAAATCCTTCTTACTTCAAGAGCGAGCCACCCAAGCGGGCCAGGTAGATCTGGCCTGCAGGCCAGTTTGCAAACCCATCTAGAGGGTGGGCCTGCTGGAGGTCAGATAGGCGAATGGCTCAGGGAATGTGCAAAGATGACCTCTCTGCTTCCTTCTCCCTCTAGATGATTTTTGGTGATCTGATGCGATTTTGTTGGCTGATGGCTGTGGTCATCTTGGGCTTTGCTTCAGGTAAATTATTGGTCCAGAATGGAGGCCATGGATGAGAAAGGTTGGGGGAGCCCAGAGAGCACAGAAAGCCTCAGGCTAAACTTGGGAGGCACAGGAGAGAAGAAAAAGGTCAAAGGAGTCCACACAATGTCTGAAGCCAAGACATCCCTCAGAGGTGGGGGGAAATCCAGTGTTAGGGCCAGAGGTGGTTCTTGGGATCAGGAGGCTCACGCCCAAATTGTGGAACATTGGGAAGCTGGGACGGTGATACTGCAATGAAGGGAACAGGTTTGAAATGGGCAGCAAAGAGCTGGCTGTGGGATGGGCATGTATATGGTTGCCATGGTAACCGTCACCCCCTTGGGTGGAGCAGCCTTCTATATCATCTTTCAGACAGAGGACCCCGAGGAGCTGGGCCATTTCTACGATTATCCCATGGCACTGTTTAGCACTTTTGAGCTGTTCCTCACCATCATCGATGGCCCTGCCAACTACAATGTGGACCTGCCCTTCATGTACAGCATCACCTATGCTGCCTTCGCCATCATCGCCACACTACTCATGCTCAATCTCCTCATTGCCATGATGGGCGACACTCACTGGAGAGTGGCCCATGAGCGGGATGAGCTCTGGAGGGCGCAGGTGAGCCACCTGGTGGCTGGGAGGGCTAGCGCAGGTCAATCCCTCCTCTCCAAGGAACTGGCCAAGCCCCAACTAAAGCAGGATATTTTTTAACCCTGCAAATAAATGTGTGGACAATTAATTGTGTGGTACCCAAATCATGCAAAATGTGCCAATGAATCAGACTGGGAGTACTGGAATCACTGAAAATAATTCCTCACAGGTTTTTTTTTTTTTTTTTTGACTATGAATTCATTTTTTTCTAGAATAAACAACAAGAAACAAATCAACAAAAAATAAAGTTAATGGTGGCTAAAAATGCATTCCGTAAATTTTGTTCCCAAATAAAAACTGGAGTATCAAGTTTTCTTGGCAATATTTAAGTCTGCAAAACTTGACCCAGAAAAGTTGGATGAATTAAAAATACTACCATGAAAATGTCCTGTAGCAGAAGCCATCTTCAGTCAGATCATCCGGTTAGGGATGAAAGACCATTAGATGAATCTAATTCTCATTTAAAAAAATACTTAGAAAATAATGTATCTCCACAAAAATAATTTCAGTACAATAAAAATGGAAGCTCCCCAAACTAGAAGGCATTTAACCACGCTATGCAGAAAGCAGAGTAAAAACCTAAGCTGGATAAATGGGGTCTTCTGAGGAAAATATTTTATGAAAATGTATCAGTATTAAACTTCACAAAATAAGATGTCTTAGGGTATGTGTACTCGCCAGAGAGAGAGATGGAGACAGTGAGAGGGAAAGTGAGAAGTCATCTCCCGGGGGATGATCGCACTGCAATCCCTTCTTCATTCTCCTTCTGGGATCTTGGGCACACACGCACACACACCTGGCGTGAGTTTCAAGCCACTGGGTCTGAGACTCTAACCATGGTCAAGGATGTGGGAGTCCAGCGATGTAACACTGTGCCATCTGCTGCCTCCAAGATGTTTATATTTATAAACGGCCTTTATGTCTGTGTGTTCGAATTACCCTGGAGCCCTCTGTTCCTGCTTTGCTCTTGTCCCCGCTCATCTTGGGACTGGTTCTCTTAGTCTCCTGTACCCTCCTGCAAAGCCTTGGATATTGAATCACCGGGCAAAGAATGTGTGTGCAAGTGCCATGTGCCCTTTCCCACAAGGAGGTGTCAGCAAGCTTGCTACCACCCTCCCAGATCAGAGGTGCTAGTCATCACCTCCGAGCAGCCAGGAGCCCCCACGTTTCCTAGCTATTGTCCCTTTACTTGGCACCCTCTCCTCCCTGGGCCCTTCCTCTAGGTTACATCCCTGCATGCAATCTCAGCTCTGCCTTCCCCTCTGTCCCCACACACAGGTCGTGGCCACCACAGTGATGCTGGAGCGGAAGCTGCCCCGCTGCCTGTGGCCCCGCTCTGGGATCTGTGGGCGTGAGTTCGGTCTGGGGGACCGCTGGTTCCTGCGGTGAGTGACAATGTCGGGCTGGGCATCCCTGAGCAGGGTGTCCCTTTGCTCAGACAACGTCTAGCTCCCTGGACCCTATAGGAGTCCGTGTGCCCAGTGGGCCTTATGCCTGGTTCTGCTGCTAAAGAAGGGGCCATTAGAAGCTTGCCCCCTTCAAAGCATCCCAGGTACCCCAGAGCCCCACGGCTGGGCTCATTTCCCCTGCACCCACACCAGCTGCAGAGAAGGAAAAGGCCAATTAAAGTGGGGACAGAGGACAGGGTGGGCAAGAGAAGAGCCTCCCTGGGGGACTGCTCTGTACTAACTGGCTGTTTCAAGTCCTCCCATGTTCAACAGGGTAGAAGACAGGCAGGACCTCAACCGGCAGCGGATCCGGCGCTACGCGCAGGCCTTCCACAACCCGGGCACGGAAGGCTTGGACAAAGACTCAGGGGAAAAGCTGGAGCTGGGCCGCCCCTTTGGCCCCCGGCTGTCCCTTCCTACGCCCTCGGTTTCTCGCAGTACCTCCCGGAGCAGCACCAACTGGGAACGGCTCCGGCAGAGCACCCTCAGGAGAGACCTGCAGGGGGTGCTCAACCAGGGGCTGGAAGACGGGGAGGGCTGGGAGTACCAGATATGAGTGCGCGTTTCGCTCCAGCTAAGTTGCTCACTTTCCTGGGAGCAGCAACACAAAACAAAACCAAAAACACAAACCAAACGTGACAAAATCCTAGAGTTCTAATCTCCTGGATCCAAGAGGAAAGAAAGCAGCATGAACCTTGAGGAACGGACGCTGAGACTAACGGCTCCAGGTTCCCACTGCTCCTCCTGCTCTGGGGCCACCAACCTGAAGCGGCGGTGGCTCACGCCTGACCCTGTGCACAGGGCCGGGCACGCAGGAGGAGCTGGCCTGCTGCTACCCCCCACTCCCTTATGAAAGTCCCACTGCACATCAGAGCACTTTAAGGACAGGCCTGCCCTCTCAGGCTCCCAGCCTCCACCCCAGGGTCATAGTGGGAAGGGAGACAGCCCTTCTCAGGTGCTCCGACAGCTGATGGGGAGGCGCTGGGCTTGAGGGAAGGCTCAACCGGGGGCAGGTGCGCTGCAGTCTTGCCACCTGCCACCTTCCAATAAAGTCGTTTCCGCTCCCTTCTGCATTTCTGCAGTGCCCCTGCCGCCACGCCTCTGCTCCTCCTCCAAGGCCCCTGCGCCCTTCCCTGCAGACCAAAGCCTCAGCACACCTCAATTCCCTTCTGCAAATTCCCTTCTTTCCCTTTAATGGGAGGGCTGTGGGGACAGGGTGCAGGGGCGGACAGGTGAACGCAAGGTCAGAAAGGGAAGGGAGGATGTGGTGTGGCAGGCACCCCTCATGGAGCCCGGATGCAGCCTGGCTCAGGCCCCATATGTCCCTCCGTGGCCCCTGTGCAGGGCTAGGTCACAGACACTGGCAGCTGGCAGCTCCCAGCCAGGCCTCAGACCTCCACCGAGCCCAGCTGCCTCAGGTGCTGCTGCAGGAGCTGAATGTTGTGCAGCAGTTTCTTCTGGTGGCCGGCCAGGGTGACGCCCAGGGCAGGCAGGTCTCTGGTGGGGAGGGAAGGAGTCAGTCTGGGACAGCTTGTCCAGAATCCCCCACATGGCCCCTCAAGCCTAGAGCGTCCACCCCGCCCTGCCCACCCCGCTTACTCCTGGCTGAGCTGCGCCACATCACTGAAGGTGCAGAGGCCAAACTTGGCGAAGTTGTCCTGGTAGCACTCCAGTCCAATGGCCGACAGCCAGGCCTGGGGGGAGTCCAGACAAGGGAAGTCCAGGGCCACAGGGTTCAGAAGGGCCTGGGAAGGTCTGGGGGAGGGGCAAGTAGGTCAGGTCTCGTCTTCTCTCCGCTCCCTCTCCTCAGTTTTCATTCTGGCTGGCATCCCTCCCCGGCTTTCCCGGGCTCCAGCCCCAAGCTCCAGACCTGTCCCCAGGGCTCCCGCCAGCCTGGAGGGTATCTGGCTTGCGAATCATCTTGTCAAATGCTGCCACCAGCTGGTCAAAGTGAGGCCGCCGGGCACGGTCCTTCTGCCAAGTGTCCAGCATAAGCAGATGTAGTCCAGGAGGACAACCTGGAGGAGGAGGCAGCCGGAACTCCTGCTCTATTGCATTTAGTACCTGGGGGTCAAAGGAAGAAGATGATGATGGCAGCTATAGTTGGTAGAAAAGAGTATACTGTTAGGTAAGGGGGTGGACTGGGATCAAGTGGAGCCTGAGGGTGGAGTGGGGAAAGAACTTAAAAATATGGAGTATGGGGACCAGCAGATGGTGTAACGGTTACCTCGCTGGACTCCCACATAGTTGCCTATGCATCGAGTCCTGGACCTGGTTGTTTGATACTCATGCCAGGCATATGTGCATGAGTGCCCAGAATCCCAAGTGTAGAGTGGAGAAGAGATTGCAGCATGACCATTCTACCCCCACCTGGTTGGGGGCATTTCTCATGTTCTGTCTCTCTGTCTCTCGTTTCTCTCTGGCATATGCACGTGCCCTATAGCAAAAACTCTGAAAAAAAAAAAAAAAAAGGGAGTATGAGAGCTGCGAGGTCTGGGGATGTGAACAGGTGAGAGAACAGGCAAATTGGGAGACCAGGGAGGGAGTCGACCGTGTGCGGGCCAGCACTCACCTCCTGCTCACTCATGTCCCAGTAGGGTCGCTCCCCGTAGCTCATCACTTCCCACATGACTATCCCAAAGCTCCAGACGTCACTGGATGTGGTGTGCTTCCCGTGTGCGAGGACCTCTGGGGCCGCCCAGCGAAGAAGACAACTTGGACCCTGAGCGGTGGAGCCAAGAACAACAGCGATGAGGATCACGGAAAATGTCCCATTTACTGAGCAACTATTGGGTGCTCTGGGGTGTTCAGTGTCACAGCAAGCATCTCCTGTGATCCTCGTGACAACCCTAGGGTAGATGATGTCCCCTCCAGTTGTACAGTCACAGAAGCTGAGGCATAGTGACGTGAACTCGTCCGGGGTCACAGAGCTTGAAAGGGGGGGTTTCAGAATTTGTCCCCAGCACTGCTGGCTCTGAAGTCTGTGACCTCCACGTTAGGAGGAAGGCAGCGGCCAGTCTAGGTTTTGCCTTAGGGCACACGTGCTTGTCAGGAGAGAGACAGAGACACTGAAAAGAAAGTGAGTAATCACCCCCCCCCAGGGGGAATGGCCACGCCACAGTCCCTTCTCTTCCTGGGATCTTGGACACCCATGCACACGTGCCCAGTGTGATTTTCAAGCCACAGGAACTCAAACCGCAAACAGCCATGTGGGAGTCCAGCAATATAACCGCTACGCCACCTACGGGCCCCTGAAGTCACTCAGTCCCACCCTCGTGCAGGCTTCCATCCCTCTGGACACTACAGTTCCCACCTGGGCTGCCCGCCCTCGATTCCAGCTCACCCTGCACACCCTCTGAAGGAGCCGAGCCCGGACAAGCTCTCACCTGAGGACTGTGGCCGAGGCGGGCCACCTTGCACACCAGGTGGCTGTTCACTAGCACACTGTGGGCAGAGAGGGCTCGGTGCACGAAGGCAAAGCTGGACAGGTACTGCATGGCGGCCGCCACACCCCGCTGCATGGCCACCAGCTGCAGGCTGCTGAACTGGCCCTCCCGCTGCTGAGGGGCCAGGGGCAAAGGTCAGAGGGGCAGGCCCCTCCACACGGCATGCAGACATCAATCCCCATGAGAGGGTGGGCAGAGGGAAAGATGTGGGAACCCCAACACTGGCTGTGAGGACAGGATGGAGACCTCGGGGAGGTGGGGAGGAGGGACAAAGGTGGAGGGCTCTGTCCCCTGGGACAGTGAACAACTCCAAGCTTTCCTGGGGCCGCAGGGCCCTCCCGCCCCATGGACTGACCCTGAGGAAGCTGTCCAAGGGACCAAGTTCCATTAGCTCCGTCAGCACCATGAGGGGCCGGCTCTTGGTGACCACACCCTCCAGCCGCAGGATGTTTGGGTGCTGGAACTGGCCCAGCACCGCCGCCCGGCCCAGGAAGGCCATCTGGAGGCTCTCGGCACCCCCGGCCCACAGGGCCTGGATGGCCACAGTCTGCTCCCGCCGGCCACGGGGCTGCAGCCGGCCCCTGCGCACTTCTCCGAAGGATCCTGGGAGAACAGATGTGGGTTGGGGCCGGGGTCACGGAAGGACCGTGTGCTCCCAACATCCCAGCATGTCTGGAAGGAATGATGCCGGGCCGGGCTCACAGGGAGGCCCGTCCTTCCTGTCCCCTCCCTGTCCCTGCAGTACCTGCCCCGATGACCTCCTCGATCTTGATATAGGTAGGATCGACCTCCCGGGCAAGTTCTCGGATGGCCTGGCAGGGGTCCTCGTAGGTGGAGGGGTCGATGTAATACTTCGCCCCGAGCCCTGTGGGGCACAAGCGTATCGAGAGCAGGTGGCGTTGGGCCGGGGTGCCCACACACCCGGAGGTGCCCTTTCACTTTTGGAAGGTGGTGCCATGGAGCTCCCGTCAGCCCAGAAGGACCTCAGCCAGCCCTGAGCCTCCATCTCGCTTTGTGCTGTCCCCGCCCGGCACCCACCTGGGCTGCTGTACTGCTGCAGCTGCTCCGTGTAGCCCGTTCCACGCCGCTTGCTGAGGGACACACCAGAGATCTCTCTCATTTCTGCCCCCTTGCTGCCCCCACCTACCCTGCTGGCCCCTTCCTCCCACCTCTGCAGGGCCCAGGGCAGAGGCACAGTGGTAGGGGAGGTGTTGGTGGGGATGCTTTGCAGGGACTCAGAGGCTGCGGGGCTGGGCTGGGCTGGATCTTCCAGTGAGCGGTGCTGGGGCGGGGTGGTGCGGGGCTCACCGCTGGAAAACAACAGCTAGCACGGTGATGGCCGCCAGCAGGAGGAAGGCCAGGGCCCCCAGGATGGAGCCGATCACCAAGGACAGTCTCTCTGGAAGCTGTGAGGACAGCTCACCTGGGAACCAGTGCCCAGGGTCACAGGTGGGTGGGCTTCGCTTGTGTGTGTGCACAACCAACCCCATTCCCCCATGCATGTACCTCACATACATTCCCACACACGTGCACACACCATGCACCCCGAAACCCTGCACCCCTTCACACAACACAAAAATCCTCCCCACATCCCCCTAACATGGATGGCCCCTGCAGCCAGCTGCTCAGCACACCCTCTCCTCATCTCCTACAGACCCTCTGGTCTGCAGGATGCTGGCTTGGGGTTCAAGGCCCGGCCAGCCCTTTGGCCTCTCCTCACTCCCCCCCCCGGGCCTCTCCTCATCTCCCCCAGGAACTGTCCCTGTCCAGCCAGACGTCCCCTCACCTTGAGGCAGCGTCTGGAAATAGACCTTGCCCCCATAGGGGCCGTGGCCAGCCGCAGTCCGTGCCCGCACCTGGAAGCCGTAGATGTGGCCGGGGCTCAGCTGCGTCACAGTGGCTGTGTTAGTCTCACTGGTCAGGGTGAAGGAGTGGGACTCGTCCTCTGCCTGAGGGTGACAGCCACTCACTCCCTGCCCTGCCCCACCCCTTCCCTGTCCTCTCAGACACATCCACCATGCAGCAGGCCTGCACTTCCTGTCCCGCCCAACCTCCAGCTCCCATCATGGGGGCAGCGAGCTCCCACCGGGCCTCCCGCCCACCTGGTCGTAGTAGCGGAGCTGATAGTCCAGGATGTTCCCGTTGGTCTGCTCGGGCTGCGGCCAGGACACGGTGATGCTGTTGGCTGCCCGGCTCACCTGGTGCACGGCAGGCACTGCGGATGGGACTGCAGTGCAGGGGTATCAGGGATGGGGGTCCTGGGAGCCAAGAGGCTGCACAACGGCTGTGGGAAACGGCTGCTCAGGGACACTAGGGCTCACCTTCGTGGCTGGTGCTGACGTTGATGGCTGCAGCCTGGGGAGGGTCTGGGCTGAGCTCAGACACCCCGTTGACAGCCTGCACCTCCAAGATGTAGGGCACGTGAGCTCGCAGCCCCCCCACTAGCACTCGGCTCTCGGTCAGGCCTCTCTGGCGGGGGTCGAAGTGCACCTCATCCCTGCAGCGGCGACAAGTGCCCCCACCGCCAGACTCCCCGTGGCCTCCGCACTCCTTGCACACGACATTGAAGAGCAGGTCACCTCGGCCCCCCAGCTCCTGCGGCAGGCGCCAATGCAGCATAAGCGCTGAGCCCTGCACCTCGAACCACAGCTCCCGGGGAGCGGATGGTGGGCCTGGGGGCCGGAGGGGCAGCAGGGAAAGGGCCAACAAGGTGGGAGCAGTGGGGTGGGGTGATTGAGAAAGGGAGCAGCCCAGGAAGGGCCAGCAGAGGATGGTGGTGGTGATGGGGGCGGCAAAGAAGCAAGTGGGAGACAGGAGCAGCAGGAGCACGGGTGAGGTGGGGTCAGGGCGAGGGAGAGGCAGGGCAGGAGGAAGCCAGGGAACAGGAGAAAGGTCACTTCAAATGCAGAGTGCCAGTGTAACCGCGGGCTCCCCACCTCTGACCCCGCTCCCAGGTGCTAGGTCACTGTGCTGGGTGGGGGACTCACCAGTGCAGGGGGCCTCTGGTGGGTCGGAGCTGGACCGGTAGAAACCATCAAGGCAGGGGCAAATGGGGGCTGCGGGGTCAGGGGTGTGGCTGCGGAAAGGGCACGGAGTGCAGGGGGCATTCCCAGCAGAGGCCTTATAGAACCCCTTGGGGCAGGCTGAGGAGGCAGAAAGGAGGGGGCTGTCACAGTCCTGCCGCCCACCTGCCCTGAGCTCCCAGCATGCCCTGGGACAGGTCTCCCCATCCTAGCTCTACTTTTCCCTGAGAGCTACCCCAATCCTTTCTTCCTTGGGGCAGAGATTTCTTCTGCCACTCATTGGGAGAGAATTACAATTCCACTGATGAAAAGAGTGAAGTGTGCTGGCCAGCCAGGGGCATGGTGGTTAGAGCAGCACACCCAAAATCCAGAGAGGAGAATGGAGAAAGGATTGCAGTGTGGCCATCCTCCCATGGGGTGTTTTCTCACTTTCTCTCTCTCTCTCTGTCTCTCTCTGGAGAGCACATGCGCCCTGTAGCAAATTAAAAAAAATGTAAAAAGTGAGGTATACTGAAGGCTGCAGGCAGGCCAGGCACCAGACGTAGGTGTGTCAGGCTTGGTTGCATAACTTTGCTTTGTGTAGGCTGCTGGCTGTGGGATCATTCTCCACAGCCTCCTAGCTGCAGCCTGGTCACCTGGTCCTGCAAGAAAACTTCTATCAGATGGCCAACGGGGAGAAAAAGGACCCCATCCCAAGGAAAGCCAGGAGTTCACAATCACTTCTCAGGACTAGAGCCTTGGAATCCTCAGCTATGGCTGTGGAAGGCTCTGGAAGATTCCAGAAATTTCGTGTGAGTGGATAAAAAGCAAGTTTGTGCATCTTAGAAAACAAAATTGAGGAAGCAGGGCTCCTTTCCTAAGATAGTGTCTTCCTGACCTACTGGACACAGAATGAAGTTTGGGCAGGGGTGTTCAGGAGCGAAGCCTGAGGCCCAGGGGATGGGCGCTCACCTTGGCAGGCCTTGTCTCCTCGGGCAGGCTGGTGTCCAGGCTGGCAACGGCAGCCCCCGACGGCTACCATCCACTTGCCCTCCCCATTGCAGTGCAACCGTGGGGGGCTGTTCCCTGTCTGGCCCCCCACGCCATCCTCCTCTGGCTCTGCATGGGCCACACAGGTGCCCACAGCTGCCACCAGGGAGGCCCCCCCAGCCCCACTGGCCTGTGTCTCGGGAAAGGAGGCGAAGGCCCGGAGCACAGTGGGGCAGGTGTAGGAGAAGAGCTTGACTGCTATGAGGGCCAGGCAGGCCCCGGTGTCCTGGAAGGCCACATAGAAACCACGCTGGGTGAGGGGGCCGAAGCTCCGCTCTTTGACATTCAGCTGCAGCCCTGCTCGCTGCCCCCTGTGGGGTCCCACGGCCCACACTGAGGAGGAGGAGGAGGACGACGAGGCGGCGGGGAAGCTCTCGTCCGCTGCGATCGTGTCCACTTTGGTCCAGCGTTTGAGGTGCCAGGCTGAGATGCTGTCAGGGCCATCGGGCTCCTCGGCCTGACGGTAGTAAAGGGTGAAGGTCTCCCGGCAGGTGCCCCCGCTCACGCCCAGGCTGGAGCAGGCCCGCACGGAGAAGTGGAGTCGGATGTGCACCCTCTGGGCCCCTCGCCTCTCCACGAAGTGTGTCTGCAGCCAGTTGTCCTGCCCGGGGCCGGGAGGGGCCCCTGCCACGTGGCACACCTCAAAGGTCCGAGTCAGGCGTCGCTGGTCATCCAGAACGCTCACCTCATCCCACTGCAGGGGGCCAGGAGAAGGTTAGCTCCAGGGCTGGGGCAGGGGCACACCAGGCGGGGCACGGCCCTCCCACAGAGACGGACAATTAATGATAAGCAAAGCAGGGAGAGGAGCCCCTGAAATCCTGCTCCTCCAGAGGGAGAGTCTTTGCCCACCAATCTTACGCATTGTTCATTTCCGGGGTCCCACTCTGGGGACAGGAGGGGCAGGAACAAGGGCCAGGTGAGAAGGAAAGAGCAGCACTCACTCCGCCTGGTGGGTAGGTGAGCCAGCCGATCTCAGATGTCTCCCCCGAGGTGTCCAGCAAGACCTCTGCCCAGACAGAAGAGGGGCACGTGGGGGCTGAGCTGTGGCTGGCACTTGTCACCCCCACTCCATTCCCATTAGGAGCCCAAGTTTCCCTCCAAGGCCACTGCATTTACCAGCAGGAGCACTGCTGTCTGTCCTGATCCTCGCTCTGAGGTGGACCTAGGCCCTGTTCCCTGCCCATTGCTTTCCCTCCTGTGCTGACTTCACTCTTTTTTGCCTGTCTAATGCTTGCCCATCCCCAACCCCTACAAGGCCTCTCTGGTCAAAAAGGGGTTTCTCGGGACCAGCAGTTAGCGTAATGGCTATGTCACTGGACTCCCACGTGGTCGACCACGGTTTGAGTCCTGGACCCAGTGGCTTAAACTCACGCCAGGCGCGTGTGCGTGCGTTCCTAAGATCCCAAGAGGAGAATGGAGGAGAAGGGATTGCGGCGTGGCCATCCCCCCTGGGGGTTGATTTCTCGCTTTCTGTCTCTCTGTCTCTCTCTGTCTGGTGAACACATGCACCCTATAGCAAAAACCTCTCCAAAAAAAGAAAAAAAAAAAGGGGGGGGGGGTTTCCTCCGTCCTTCCTTCCCACTTACCTTCCAGAGCCAGAACTGAGGACGCCAGGAACAGGGCCCAAAGCATGCCTGTCACTCTGCCCTTTGACCAGGCAGCCCCCTCAGTAGCCATGGGGCATCTTCAGAGCTCCCACCATCGCCCCTGCCACCACCCCGCTCCAGGCAGGGCCGCAGCTCCTGTAAGACGGGGGTCTGCAGGTGAACTTGCTTCCTGGGGACACACTGAGACCAAGAGCAGCAAGTGGGAGGAAACTGCATCTCTTCAGATACAGCCCAGGCTCTGAAACTCTGGCCCCATGTCTCCGCCTGCAGCTGTCAGACTGCCCCAGCACCCACGGGACAGGAGCCAGACTGTGCTTACGGTCCGAGTCTACAAATCAGACTGTCTCGGATGGCCACATGTAGGCCGCTCAGGCCCCCTCCCGGTGTGACCCTCTCTCTGCATTCATTTCCCCAGCCCACCTTCCCACTTCAAGGTGGATCACAGGGTAATTCTGGGTCAGTCTTACCTTCTTCTGGAAGGAATTAATCCAGTCCTTTCTCTTCATTTACTCTCTCCCCTCCCTCCAGCAGCCAGCCTGTTTGGGAAGTCAGAAAGCTCTTCTCGTTACAGGCAGGTGGGTAAGAAGATTCTTCTTCCTTTCGGACACACACATTTCTCCCCAACTCCCACCCCATCCAACCCGTCAGGCCTGGATACTCTGGACATCTCAGAGAGGCAGTGAAGCAGGAGGGACAGAGAAAGCTGGCTTCAGGGTATGATGGGAGCGAAGGTATGAAAACAGATGCAAAAAACAGCACAGGCAAAGGATTGTGTCGGATGAGAGACAGCACGGGGAGGGGACAGCTATGCAGGTCTGGCACACGCTCTGCACAAAGGTTCTCTCCCACCAGGGGCATGTTTTCTCCTACGGCTTACAGAAAATAAATGTGTAGCTTAAACATGTGAAAAGATGCTCTTATATTTGAAGAGAGGCACATGAAAACAACAGCGACATGCACTTGTAACTGCTGAGTGTCAGATGCCTCCAACGGATCTGTTGAAATTCTACCCCCCATATAAGGACGCAGGGCCTTTGGGAGGTCATAGGGATGGAGCCCTTGTGAATAAGAACGGTTCCCTTACAAAAAGAGGTCAAGGGAGCTCCCACATGGCCCATTAGGCAGTTGGGATCCTGGTCCCAGTGGACTAAAAACATTCCAGGTGTTATGTGCCTGTGCCCCAAGTCCCTACGGGATGGAGATACAGAGAAGGGACTGTGGCATGACTACGCCCCACTGGAGGTACATCTCTCTTCTTTCCCTATCTGTCCCTTATAAACCGAGAGAGAGAGAGAGAGAGAGAGAGGGAGAGAGAGAGAGAGAGAGAGAGAGAATGATTTCAGAGGTGTCTTCATTGTCCTCTTTCTGCCATGTGAGGCTAGTGAGAACATTCTACATCCTGGAAGAAGCCAGCCATGATGGCACCCTGGTCTCAGATTTCCAGCTTCCAGAACTCTGACAATTAAATCAATCGTACAGAAGTGATGTAGCCTGTGTACTTTGTTACCGCACCCCATCCGACCGAGACACCACCTTAGCCTACGGGATTGAGAAAACGTCACGTCGGAGAAGGTACGATAGGTTCTCGTACAGGAAAAGGCTTCAAACAGTTCATGGAAAATGGAGTTAAAGTATGAGCTTATTTTGGTACCAAAGTTCTTTTCAAGTCATGCATAGTTGTTTTTTTTTTTTTCCCAATAATGTGTATTTCCCGTGAGCTTTTTGAAGACCCCCCTCATATACACTGAGCTTATGAGTTCAAATTGGTACATTCTCTTGGGAGGACAATGGGACAACATCTATCTAGCAGCTTCACTTCTAAGAATTTGTCCTTCAGGTACTGTCCACTTGTACCAGTTTGCACAGATTTTGAACCAGAATACTTCTTCTCTGTGACTTGTTTATAGCAGGAAAGACTAAAATATCCATTAACAGGTAGATGGCTAAAAAGAATGGCACATCCTTAAAAATAAATATGGGGACCAGATGGTTGTAGAGTGGTTAGGGCACCTGGGTTCCGCATGGCCAACTGTGTGGTTCGTCATGGGCACAGCAGTTAGAAAAGCATGCCAGGTGTGCATGCATGTGTGTACAAAACCCCAAGAGGAGAATGGAGGAGAAGGTATTGTGGCATGGTCATCCCCCCACCCCCCGGTAGTGCATTCTCATTTTCTCTCTCTCTCTCTCTTTTTCTGTCTCTCTCCAATGAGCACATATGTTATATAGCAAATTTAAAATAAATAAATAAGGACTATACTTTACATCTTGCTGTGAAGATAATTTCCAGGTGACAGTCATATATAGTGCAGCACAGTGTAACGTAAGCCCCCATCCAGTCACCTCAGAAGGACATGCATCCACCTGCGTACAGAAAGGTATTTATGGAAGAATATACAAAAGTTGTGAAGAAAGACAAAGGAAGAGGTCTGGGGGCCCACACAAGGGACACTTACTTTTCACTGTATTCCTTTTCATTTCTGCCTTTAAAAAAACCTGCAAATGTATTCTCTTTTTAACTAAATCATTAATGAAAATTTTCTTTAAAACTATTTTGCTTTTTGGCAAAATGAATAAAAATAGTGTTTGCGCTCTCAAAATGATTTCTCGGGACACTTTGGTAAGCTGCTTCTTACATAACACCTCTGAGCCCTTAGGAAGCACAGCCCTGAGCTCACACGCCCATGCACAGAAGGCTTGGACACTCCCAGGGACACTTGCAGACAGACAGGCCCACAGAACCTTTGCTTGTTGATCTAGAGACTGGCTGTCCTCTATGTCCTTATGACCATTCTCAAAAGTCCATGAGTTATGTAGACAAGAGCAGCAGCATCCTTTAAATTCTCTTGATAAATGGAAACAACCATGTTCAAAAGGCAGATGACTGAGAGCAAAAAAAAAAAAAAAAAAAAAAAAAGTCAATTGGAAGGGAAGTTGAGAACTGTCATCTCCTGGGTATTTGTCTCCTTGTGCAAATATGAAAATTATAATTTGGTTCCTACTTATCTAATTCTTCTTTCTTTCTTTTTCAAATAATGCTGGCTGTGCTATAAGATGAAGCCTTCAGTGTTATCTGCACAAAGTCATCCATTTCTACATATGTACAAGCGGGGTGTACTGGGCATCTGTCAACCAGCCACTGAAATTCACTTTTCATTACTGTATGATTCCATAAAATAGAGTTTAATTTACAGTCTATGGAGGCAAGTATGAAGCATTTCCATGGGGTCAGCAGATTGTTTAGTGGTTACGTTGCTGGACTCCCACATGACTGACTAGTCAGTTCAAGTCTTGGACCCAAAAGCTTGAAATTCACACTGGGTGCACGTGCATGAGTGCCCAAGATCCTGGGAGGAAAATAGATGGGATTGTGGCATGGCCATCCCCCTTGGGAGGTTAAGTCTCACTTTTCCTCTCACTGTCTCTGTCTCTCAATTTCTCCAGTGAGTGTGCATGCCCTTTGAGGGCTAAAAGAAAAAATAAAAAGCATTACCATATGGCAAATTGTTCCTAAAAACCAAAGTTCTTTCCAAACACTGTCCCAAATGCTATTAGGACCATTCACAGATAAAATAAAAGAAACAGGAGGTAATGAAGCTCTTAACTGCTGCAGCATGGTACCATCACCTGTGGCTGTGTAATAATATCCAGAAGTCATTCATGTTGTGGGTACATCCCCCAGACTCTCAGTGGCTTCACTGGAAGATACGCTTGATACACTGGAGCAAACCAGATTCTGCCCAGAGCCACTGCATCTTCAGTAACACAGTTATAAAGAATGAAAAATGCCAGCAGTGAGTTATTAAACAAGGCTATTTTATCATTTGCCCAAAAGATATTCTTTAAAACAGTCACTCAGTTAGAACATGAATAGATTCTGTAATTGGTACCAAGAAGAAACAATAAGCACTGTGCCTTCCTGAACTTAATACCACTAGACAAATAATCTTGGAAAACGAAGGAGGCATATTTTGGAAACAGCTCAATGAGTTTTTTTAAAAGATAGCCAGACAAGATAGAAGAGATGTGCTGCAGATAATATCACCTGCACAATATGGAACATTCTACAGGATGAAGAATGGCGAGGTGCTTTCTTTGATGACCCACAACAAAAGACACACAGTCGCTTATGGCTGCACTAGGGTATGCTTACGTAGCCTTAGCAGGCATCCCAATGACTACATGAAACTGGCTGCTTTCCAGAAGATCCCGAAAAGAGCAAAAGCAATTATGAAGCATGTTAAAGCCACGCAGCTTCTGTCATCAAGAAGAACCAAAAAGAAAAGAATAACATGGAGACACTGCCTGTGGATTGCCACTCAGTAATTTCTTGAAATTTTACCAAGAACAAAGATATTCATTAAAAAGAAATAGCTGAGGATCTTAAAGTAGCCAGAAGTGCACTTTTGATGTCTGATAAGGACTTCTTCCAGATTCAGATTCAGACTGAAGGCTATAAACAAGTACCTTCAGAAAAAAAATTGTTGCTGGGTCAGATTAGGAAGTTAGATCTGTTCTTGCTTATCAAACAAATCAGATAAATTCAGGTCTTTTATTTTTTTAATATATAAAAAGAACCTAAATGTATTGGTATTGTAAGAATAAAAAGAAGGAAAGAGGAAACCTTATTAAGATATGGAATAAGTTGCTGTCAACAGTGCAGATTCTTCTGAAGCAAGTTTCAAAGGCAGAAATGTAAATGACAAGAACACGGCTGCTCCACACGCCTGGCATACTAAGTAAGGAGGACTTAGAACTTGATTTTTAAATTTGCAGAGGGTGCTTGAGCTCGCTGTAGAGGGGAGGTGAAAAGGCACCTGAGCACCTGAGTTGGAGATGGTCATAGTGCAATCCATTCTCCTCCATTTCTCCTCTTGGGATTTTTGGGCATGCATGCACATGTACCCAACATGTTTTTTTTTTTTTTTTTTTTTTTTTTTTTTTTTTTTTTTAAGTCGTCAAGGCCAGGACTCTAGACTTTCAGTCAGCCATGTGGGATCCAGCCGCCTTAACCACCACACCACCCACTGGCCCTAGAACTTCATTTTCAAGAGTGCCTTCTATGAGCCTGCGGACATAGAATATTTCCTGCAGTTGGTCCAAGAGGGCATTCCAGGAGAAGCTAAGCACATCCCTACTGACACACGGACAGGAACAGACCCCAGGAAGGCCAGATATCTTGCCACTCTTCCTGGAGATTCCTCTACCCTCCCCAGTTCATGACAGTAATTGACCGATGTTTAGAAATCCTCTACTACATGAAAGCACAGAAATCGTCTCAATCAGGAAAACATTCAAATTTGAGATGTGCAAAGCGTTTTAAAAATATAAAACACCAGCAACAGCAGAAATGTGGATATAAAACGATAGCTCAGAAAATGAGAGTGATTAGACAAAGTTTCATGTGACAAAGATTGCGCTCTACGACTTCATATTTTTTTCACTGCTCCTTTGCTGGATATAACACTTTATGTCTTTGATACAGGTAGTGGAGACGTTAGGTCCACATGCCTGGTCCATTTCTTTGGTTTATGAAAAGAAGTCAGTTTCTTAGGCATCAGGACTGTATTTTATTTTCAGAAGTTGGAAAAAAAAATGTATAGAACCTTAGCTTGTAAAGCACAGCTTATTAATTATGCTAACTATAAAAATGAATGATTTCAAAGTACATGAAATTAACAAATCTCTAAGATTTTTTAAAATGTGCTCAAATTAAATGCTAAATACAATACTTTCATGAACAAATCAAGTTTACTTGATTTGGAGTTATATATCTCAATCCACGAATTTAATTTTTAAAAATGAAATAAAGTAAGCTAAATGAGCTTGGAAGAAGGCATAGTAGAAGATGTACTGACTCATTCCATTTGGTTACCATAGGAGGGAAAAGCTGGGAGATCGCAGGTGGAGAGAGAGCTTTGTCTTACACACATGTGAATTGTTTTTCTTGTTACGGAAAGCATACCTTATTTTTATAACTAAAACAAAATCTCATAATTAAAATCTAAACAAAAAAAGAAAAAATATTTAGACAAATATAGCATATGTTTACATTTCTGTTGTTTAGTGTGCCAGAGGGCACCTGCTGTTGTTTAGTGTGCCAGAGGGCACCTGCACTTGTCAGAGAGAGACAGAGAGAGAGAGAGGGAAAGGGAGCAAGCACCCCCAATGGATGTGGTCACACGGCAATTCCTTCTCCATTTCTCCATCCTGTCAGTATTTGGGGCATGTATGCACATGTGCCTGGTCTGTTTTTCAAGCCACCAGGCCCAGGATTTGAACTGTGCAGTTGGCCATTTTGGATCTGACTTCCTCAACCACCAGGCCCTGGAGCCAGCTCATAGGTCGACATGTTATTCCTCTCCCCTCTTTTTCCTTCTAGGTTTTGAAATATCTAGAAATTTTTATCCATAGGAGAAAAAGGAGAGAGGGGGTAACAATAGGAGCCTAGAATGAGTGAGTTAAATGTCAACAGTAAAAGCAGTATAACTTCTATCCCTGAATGTCTTTTAAGCTTCTCTCCCAAGAAGTTCAAGTTGTCCCACTAGTAACATCAGGCATCTCTTCTACCATGTCAAGCAATGGACTCAAACTACAAAGGGAAAGGGGAAGAGGGGACTGTATGCTCGGAACACATCCAGAGGGGCATTGTTGCAGGACGAGGGGGCCAGTGGCTTTCTGTCTGCTGTGGTTGCTGAGCTGGTCCTCACACCTGTTAGCTGCAGGGTCAGCACCACAGGACCCATCCTCCGTCCTGTTCTGCAGCTGTTAAACGCCCAGGAAATTCCTGTGTAATCCTTGCTCAGCTTAATGCTGTAGCCTCTACCCTTTAATCTCCACCTTGGCTGTATATTCTCTCAGGAGCTCTCTCTCCGTGCTCTGGCTCCTGCCTAGAAAAGGATCCATCAGGCTTTATGGTGGCAGCCAGGACAGACAGAGGAGGTGGCTGTCTGGCTCTGCTATCCCCTGCTGCCCAGGCAGGAGAAGCCAATTTGAGGATTACCTAGCAAAGCATGGTCCTGCGTCCCTGGAGGCCTCCAGCCTCTGAGAATGTCCCCTAGAGCACGTCGCCTCAGACAAATGCGCCTCCCACTCCCAGGCTGGGGAGCTGGGGGAGGTTTTTAAGATGCAGGCAGTGTCTGAGTCTAGCCAGACGGCCACTAGAATGAGCCATTACGACTGTGCACTGACCGGGGACACACGTGGCTCTGGAAAGAGCGTAAGGAGGGGGTAGGGGTAACGGGCAAACGTGCAAGAGAGATGAGTAAGTGGAAGGTGTGGTAGAAAGCCCCACATGCCTGTGCCGGCGAGGTCTGAGAATGCATCATACCTGGCAGAAGGGGTTATGTGCAGCTAAGGTGGGTGGTGCAGCCTCCCGGCAGGCCAAGAGTGTGCCTCGCGTGCCAGAGCTTACAGATCAGGCCCCCAGAGGGTCCCATGAGCCCCTGCTCCCTCAGCTCTCTCACTTCCAACCCCTGCCCCACCCCTCATCTCTTTGGGAAGGAACCTCCACCCCAGGAGGTATTTTTGCAGAAATACCAAGGCCATGAGAGGGAGCCAAGCAGAGGAGTGAAGAACTGGAAACCTGAGGCTTCCGGAACCCTGCAAACCCTGCCACCCCCTTCCACTTAGAGTGGGGAGTGAGGCGGGGACACAGCTGTCCCAGCAGAAAGATTCTGCCTTTCTGTGCTCAGCCCAGAAAGGGGTCGCTCCTGGTACCTGCTGGTCATTGCCAGTCATCTTCTTGCACTCTGAATCAGCCAACAGACTCCAAAGGAGTCTCCTCCCCCCACTAGGTACACAGCCACCAACCCCCACCCCTACTCCCGCCCTAATCTTCCTTCCAGCAAAAAGGTCCATTGCCCTGAAAACCCAAGTGGCCCCACCAAGCAGCAGCACGGGGCAAGCCTCCACCCCGAGGGTTGCCCATTTCCCTGGGCAGCTTCTTTGGACTGCAGGCAGCCCCCCAGCGCCTTCCCACTGGTCTCTCTGTCAAGCTCCCTGGAGGGTGGAGGGCCTGGGTTAACTGATTGGGAACAGGCCCAGCCGCTCCTCTCCTCCAGCACTGCCAGGGACATTACAACATCAGCTATGCTGGGCCCAGGCCAGCTCCCCCAGGGATGGGAGGAGAGCGGGTGCCAGACGGCCAAGAGCAGTGGGTGGGGGTGTGGGGTGGGCCAAGCACCCATATGCGGAGAAGGGGTGGAGCTGGGGCAGGAGCAAGCACCAGACTTTGGTTGCAACTTGAGGGTTATGGCTGTGAGCTGGAGCTAAGCCTGCCTCCACCTACGAGGTTCAGATGTAGCTATAGGGTGGGGGCCCGGAAGGTGCTGAAGGGGAGCTGGGGGCAGGTGTGGGTTCAGCTGCCTGGCTCCTCCCAGCGCCAGGGGATTGGAGAGATGCCACTGGAGTCAGAGGGATGGGCGATCCTTTTCAGAACGCTGAGATCCGGCCTCTGAGGATCCCTCTATATCAGGACCCCCGACTCCTCATGCCCTCCCCGACCCCGAGTCCAGCCACAGCCAGAGGAGGGTCTCTGGGAACAGTGTGGGGGGTCCTAACAAGGGCAATAGCAGGGTATCCATCGCTGGTCAGAGAAGGGGTGGGAATCCTGTTGGCCAGTTCCTCACACCTCACGAATCTCTCTCTCGCTGGGGAAGGGCTACTCAGAACCCCCCCTCAGGGGGCACCCCAAGATCTGCACAGGCCCTGACTGGCGGGCTCCTTTACTTTTGCAAACCTTAGTCCCGCTGTTCCCAGGCATAGTCCCCGATCACCGATCACCCAACGCCGCCTGTGACCCCGGGGCTCACCTTCCCACCGGCCGCAGGCTCCGCAGGTCTGCGCCCCCAAGGCCCCGCTGTGGAGCCGCAGCAACCCCAGCTCGACCAGCGCCGCCAGCGTCCTCTCGGGTCCGGGGACCCCGCTCCCCCAATGGCCCGGGGCCGCTCAGCTCTGCGAGTCCCTGGAATTCCGGGGCGGAGCAGGGGCTGCTCCTGAGGCGGGGGCCGAGGGGTCTTGCGCGCCCGCGTCACGATCGCTGTTCCTGAGCTGGTCGCGGGTCCCGCCGCCCGCTGCTCTGGAGCTGCGGCTGGAGCTAGCGCAGCCCGGCCCGCCCCCTCCGCGTCCCCTCCCAGCCCGGCCCGCCCCTCTCCGGCCCCTTCGGCCGCCCTCCTTTTCCCCTCTTCCGGGGAGCCGATCCCGCCTCCCGGCCTAGGCTGCGAGTGCGCGGCGCTCGCTCCTCGGCCCCGCGCGCGGTGGAGACGCGGGGCGCGCCCTGGGCCCCGCCTGTGCGCTGGGGAGGGGGCGGCCTCCTCTAGCCGGTCTCGGCCGGGCGGGAGGAACCTGGGCCGGGAGGGTGGCACGCGTGAGGGGCCGGGAGGGGGCGGGAGGGGGGGGCTCCGAGGTGCGTGAAGCCCCTGGGGTTCCGGCTTGGACGGCCGCGCATCCAAGCGCAACTGGCGGCGGCGGAGGTCCTGCGCCCGGCAGACGCCCCAGCGCGCGAGCCTCGCGCCTGCCTCCCTTTCTGCTTTAACTCCAGAAACTGAAATAGTGGGTCTCCTACTCGGGTTCGAACTAAGGTGGGCGTGCGCTGAGAAGGAGAGAAAGAAGGAAAAGCAGGGGGTGGAGGGAAAGTCAAACCGAAAAATCTAGGAGGGTACGGGCGGTGGGGAGCGGCTAGGCAGCTGGAGAGAGGGGGCGTCTGGGCATGAAAGCGGCTCTGTTCAGCCTTAAACTCGTCTTCCCTATCGTTCCTGGATCCTGGTCAACGCTGAGTCTTCTGCCCGGGACCTCCCTGCCTCCACCGTCCCCAGGGGCCAGGGAAGCCCAGGATCGAGGGGGCAGTCTTGCGTTGGGTGCCTGGCTCTCCACGGCTGGGGCAAGTCGCTGCACCTCTCGGGGCCTCCTCCTTGCCGGTTCTCCGGAGAGAACCTCCTGGCGGTGCTGAGAGGCGGCGGAAGGTACGCTCAGCTGGCGCCTGTTGGCAGGGTTGAGGAACAGGGAGGGCTCCGCGAGGAAAAATACTTCCGCCCACCCCTAGCCCGCTTTCAAACCCAAGTCTGCGTTTGGGGTCTATTGTTTGGGTCCTGCAGAGCCAGGCCGGGGCCGTCCCACGAAGTGCTGCTACCACCTGGTGGCACGCTCGGGGAACACAGGCACCTGGCGGAATTCCCTGTGGCCCTTTTTTCTCCGGATTATCACCGCGTTTCATTTTGTTCTCCTACTTTTTCCACTTATTCAAAGACATATTTATTAAAGCACTAGCTGCGGATGGGCTGATCAAAACTGGTACTTAAGGAGCATTCAGAAACCAAGGAAAATTGTGAAACAGATTTATGTGCCAACAAGCACAGTAAACAAAGCAATGAAACTCCTTAGGAGGCACCTGGGAGAGACAAGCAGGCTTTAATGAATTGAGTGAGTGAGTGATGGGAGGAAAGATAAACGCGCTCGTTCTCCTTAGCCAGGGCTGTTCACTCTTAATGTCTGGAGTTAATTCACAAGCTTTACGAGGTTTAACGATTCTGCATTTGGACGTCATTAATAACTTGACTTGCACCGGCGCGTCTCTTTGTTTCGTCCCCGTGCTCTGGAACAGTGGCAGAGGGCTGCCTTCATTTCCTCATCAGTTATCGCCAAGGCCTTCAAAGACGGTTGCAAAGAAAGCTGAACGTCCGAGCATATGTGTTGTTATATAACTCAGGATTGTAGCTGTCTTAACAACCTGCCCGATTGCTAGAAATCTATGGGTAGATTGGACACTTAAAAAGAGAATAACGCAAATAACTGAATTATGTTAAAATAGAAGGATCAAAAATAGATAATTCATAAACGCACACATTCTAGGAGTAATCTGCCATGTGCCAGTACACTGTAGTAACAATCTCTGTATTCCTTCCCGTGGACCCGCATAGCTCATGTGAGGTGCCTACCATAGCAAATTAAGTTTTTGCTGCTCAAGGCTTATGTAATTAGTTATTTTTCTCATGTTAATAAAATTCGAGAGGCATCTAGTTTCCAAAGAAAGCTCCATTGTACTCATGGTGCAGAGGTTTAAATCTGTGATTACAATTGGCCTTGGATCATAATCTCCCCTGTGTTTTCAAGCAGGTTTTAATGGTAGGTGGATAGAACAGAATGCGTTGTTAAATTATGCTACGATCTGCAGCTATTAAAAAGCAAAGTAATGAATTCTCTTTCAAAGTTGGACATAATCTTTGTTATAATTTGTTCAGGGCTTGGCACACATTAGGGGTTTAGAACTGTTTTAGGATGAGTGACTAAAAATATTAATATTTAAACTTGTTCTGTGGTGAAGGGTGGGACTTAATAAGGTTTGTGCCTCACAGAATTTATTATCTCTAACACACAACAATATGTAATGTAAATTTGGAGCCAGCCAAAAGGAGCTCCTGCATAGAAAACTCCAGGTGGTATGGTTGTTTCTGCCTTTTTTTTTCCCCCTGAATTTTTGCCTCTGTCTCAGGTATTTTTTTTTTCTCTCCAGTATCTATCACTCCTCATGGATACACAATTTTCTTCTTCTTTATTTCCCCTTAGAACAGCTAATGCAAGTTGATGTTACTATAAGCAAAAAGCTTTATGAGTAATGTCAGTGATAAGGCTAGGAAATAGCAATAAAGGAATTTTCTGAACTCCTAGACTTCTTATTCCAAGACATTACTTACAGCTACCAGTGCATACACCTCAGGGCCTAAGCTCTTCATGGGACTGTCCTGAGGCCTCATGGCCTCTAGTTGGGGGTCTTTCTTCCCAAAAAGCTGGAGTATAGTCCTTCCAAATATTTTGCTGATAAAACTATCACATGCTGGAGCCAGCAGGTGGTGTGGTGGTTGAGGCGCTGGACTTCCACATGGCCAATGTGGTTTGACTCCCAGACTTCCTGGTAGCTTGCTTTCTCACTTCTGTCTCTCTCTGGTGAGTGCATGTGCCCTATAGCAAATGAAAGAAAAATGATAAATAAAATGGAATAAAAATAATTATTTTTTAAAAGTATCGAATGTCCATTTATAGAAATAACCCCTCCCTTTTTTTTTCTTGTTCAGAAACTTCTAGAGTGTTCTAGGTTTCTCCTATAGTACTGGTTTTAGGCAAATCTACATTTTAATTGATTTGTAGACCAGCAGTGGTTGATACCCTTAATGGTGGTCTTCGAGTTTATTCATCCTAGTCTTACACTTCGATATTACTTAGACCAAATAATTAATTAAAAGGCATTCAGAAGTATTAGTGCACAGAGAGACAGAGAATGACTCCTTTCTTGTAATGGAATATTACCTCAGTCAAGAATTGGCTTAAGTTGCATGTAACAGAAAAATTACATAGTAGTGGCTTAAACAACTTAGGGAACCCAACAAGGCATGAAGGATCCAAGCCAATGAGACTCATATTTTGAGTCTTGTTCTCAGCTCCTCAAGATGTTATTGAGGGCTCCAGCAATATCTATTGATTTTAGGCAAGAAAAAGAAGGGAATAGAAGTAAAGAGATACATCTAGCTGAGTTAGCACTGTTTAAAGCTAGAAGCTCCGCCCAGTGATCCCTCTGTATGCTATTGGCTAGGATTATGTCACATGACTACTTCTACCTGCAAGAAACTGAGAAGTGCAGGGTGTATCCAGTAAAAACTCTGTGAGTAAGAGAAGAGAAAGAATATTAGGCATCTAGCAGCCTCTACCACAAATAAGATGTAATGATCATAATTATCTACATCTTTTCCTGCAATCAGCAAAAGTGGATGCTTTTTATAAGCTGGTATTTTCTCCCAAAACCATCATTATTAATATACAAAGACACACACACACACACACACACACACAGACACACACACACACACACACACACATTAGTTTTTGCCACAGAGTACATGTGTTTGCTGGAGAAAGAGAGACAGAAGGAAATCACACTCCAGGGGAGATGACCATGCCACAAAACTTTCTCCTCTTAAGATTTGGGGCACATATGCACCAAAGTCACACCTTGGTATGACTTTCAAGCCACCCATTCTGGGCCTCTGCCATGGTTGGCCATGTAGGAGTCTAGCCCCTTAACCACTACGCCACCTGCTGATCCTTAATACGTATTTGTTAATGTTTGAAATGAATCCCAGGAAGTTGGATCGAATGGAAATGCTAGGAGCCTCCTCTCACTAAAATAGCTATGACAACCACCTCCAAAGAAAAATAATAAACCTACTGCAGTTACTCATATAAACAGTAAGAGCTAAAAACATTCTAAATTTTAATAAGATTTCAGGTAGCTCCCCTGAGAAGAACTGAATTGATAAGTGTTCCACAGCTCTCTCTGTTCCTGGCCTTGTCTCTGCCTTCTCACTGCAGGTCTGGACAGGAGTGGGGATGAGCTGTCACAGGAGCAGGTAGCCCCCATGCTCTGCCCTTTCAGTGCACCGCACACTTTTCTCCAGCTCTAGACCAGATCGTTTCTGAAAAGGTCCACATCCCCAGATGGCAAGAGTGACCTGCGTCTTGACAGTATCTACCTTTCAGGTCGAGCTGTGTTGGAAACATTTCCTGGTTCTCAGGGTCTTGGAGAGCCCCTTGTCTTGGAATATAAATCTCTCTCTACATTCAAATGGGAGTCTGCAGGTCTGTCATCAGAACTTGAAGCACCAACAAAAAAGTGGGACAAGTCAGTATCAAGAATGAGCAACAAAATTTGCGATCTTTTAAAAGTCCGAGGCAAAGTGAAAAATAAGTTTAAAGAAAGTCTCCACTTGGGCTAGCTCTATGGCCTGGTAGTTAAGGCAGCCAGATCACACGTGGCTGACTGCACAGTTGGAGTCCCCGACCTGGAAGTTTGAGAAACATGCCAGGCACATGTGTGTGCATACCCAAACTCACAAAAGCAGGGAGAAATTGAAGAAAAGGGATTGTGGCATGACCATGCCCCACTGGGAGTGTTTTCTCCTCTCTCTCTCTCTCTCTCTCTCTCTCTCTCTCTATCTGCCTCTCTCTGGCAAGTGCATAATCCACATAGTAAAAAGCAAACAAAAGGACCAGCAGGTGGCCTGGAGGTTAAGGTGGCTAGATACCACTTGGCCAACTGCATGGTTTTAGTCCCAGACCCAGAAGCTTGATAAACACTACAGGTGGGTGCCCAAAATCCTGAGAGGAGAATGGAGAAGAAGAGATTGCAGCGGAGTCACTTGGGAGGGTAATTTCTCTCTCTCTCTCTCTCTCTCTCTCCCTGATGAATGAACACACCTGAAAGCAAAACCTAAAAAGTGTTTTAAATGAAACAAATAGTCTTAACTTTATAGTAAATGTTTAAAAGCAAGGCCAGCTGCTGGCGTGGTGGTTGAAGTGCTAGACTTACACATGGCTGACAGTGGTTTGAGTTCTGAACTTGGAGGCTTAAAAATCTTGCCGAGTACATATACATGTGTGCCCCAAAATACCAGGAGGAGGACAGAGGAGAAATTACATTCTCTCTCTGGTGAGCACGCGTGCCCTATGGCAAAAACCTTAAAAAAGAAAAAAAATTAAAAGCAAATGTGGATGCTATTTTAAGAGATTGGGACAAAATAGGAGTGGGGAAAGAAAAGAAAATTAAAATAGCTAAAAATAAAACCTTGGCCATGTAGGGGGAAAAAAATCAAAGATCAAAACCAACCAGACAAACAGAAAGCAATTTAAAACCCCAGGAAAAACAAACTAGTGACACATAAAATGAAATTGGAAGACATTCAAGAGGTGAGATATAAATAGATTCTTTAAAAAAAATAATAGATACAATAAAAGGTCTGGAAAATACAAGAGGGAATTCTAACCTTAAAATAGCAGTAATTTCAGGGACCAGATGGTAGCAAAGGCGTAATGCAAACGGACCTCTGTGAGAAAGTCCTGGGTTTGCATCCTGAGACCTCCCTGAGTGTGCTGGGTGTTTGTACACATGTGCCTGGCCAGGCCAAACCTGGGAATGGCTAGCAGAGTGAAAACTCTGGTGGGGAGGTCAGTCTCTCCCTTTCTCTCTGTCTTTGTCTCTCTCTTTCATGAAGAAAAAGAAATAACACAAAATGATTATTCCAGAATGAGCAGAAAGAAGACAGGAAAAAAAAAAAAGACAAATTTATTTTAGCATCTGGCACATATTAAATACTTAACAAATATTTACTAAATACTTGAATGAACTTTTAAAAAATCATGAGACTAGAAATGAAGAGATTTGATCATCTTCTAAGTAAAGCTGGTAAGCAGAAATCAATGCCAAGATATACTCTGGTAAATGCTTTCCAATAAATACTTAGTAGGTTCCTACACAAAAACACACAACTGATTTTAAACAAGAGTTAAAATCAGGAGACATGCATACTTCTTCTCTGGGCCACTGATGAATGAGAAAGTAAAGAGTAATACCTTCAGAAGTTTCAGGAGAAAAGGATACTATAGCACTACTGGCCAGATCCTCAAAATCCATTCTTGACTCTCTTCTTAGCTACCCAAGGTTGAAACTAATAAGCTAAATAACTGTTCTCCTAACCTTTCGTACAGTAAGAGGTAGATACAAGACCTAATTCTAGTTCATGAGAAAAGAATTCTCCTAGGGACACTTCTCAGAAAGCTTCTGGAATTCTGATAAAAAGACACTTATTTGACTGGAATGGCTCCTTCTTCTCTATCTTTCTTTGAAATCATCATGTGAATATTGCTTTGGTTTCTCATCAAAGCCATAATAACCAGTGGCTGAAAACTATACAAATGTACTATCTTAAAGTTCTGCAGGTCAGAAATCCAAAGTGGTCTCAGTGGGCTGAATTTAAGGTGTTGGCAGGGCCATGTTCCCTTGGAGTGTCTAGGGGCAATCATCTTCCTTGCTTTCCCAGGAAACCTTGCAGCTTCCTGACCTCATAGCCTTCCTTTTCTGAGGTCAGCTATGTCAGGCGGAGTCTTTCTGATGCTACCCTCCCTCTCCCTGTCTTCTGTTTCCTTTATTCTGTTTTTGGGGGGTGGAGGCAAAAAATACCAACATGGACTCACCAGAGAAAGGTGGAGAGAGAGAAAGGATGGCACCTCATGATGGTATATGGTAATGCCACTTTTTTTTTTGAAGATTTATTTTTTGCCGTAGGGCACATGCACTTGCCAGAAAGAAACTGAGAGCAACAGGAAGGGAAAGTGAGAAATCACCCCTCAAGGAAGATGGCCACACAGCAATCCTTAATCCATTCTCCTTCTGAGATTTTGAGCATGCACACACACACCCAGTGTGATTGTCAAGCTACTGGGTTCGAGCAGTTGGCCATGTGGGAGTCGTGCACCCTGACCACCATGTCACTCACTGGTCCCAGTCATGCCGCTTTTAAGGCCCCTTGTGATTATATTGGGCTTTCCTGTGTAATGCAGGATGATCTCTCCATCTCAAAGTTAGCTGACGCAATCTTCCTTCCCCTGGCATGTAAGCTAATATACTAACAGGTCCCCGGGATGAGGAGGTGCACTTTGGGAGCCATGATTCTGTCTAACACAGACTTGAGGACTGGGACTACCATGCTGACATCTGCGCTAAAACGAGCAACCATATCCCTACAGACTTTTCCTTACATGAGGCAAATACACATCTGTGATGGTGATTTTGTTACTTGCAGCTTCATACTCTAATAGACACAGACTCAAACATTATATTTCTAGCTAAGACTTATTATTTCCTTGGGGATTTTTCCACTCGGGCTTATTTTTCAACAAGACATACTACAACTATGCTCTGGACAATTCAATTGCGAGATGAATAAGCATTTGCATTCTTCATTAGGGAAGTTGTGATTGAGAAAAAGTGGTTATAATCACTAAAACTACCTAAAATTATAGGATAAATAAAACACACACACAAAAATACAAACCTGCAAATGCCAACCAATAATCAGAGGAAAATTAAGTAATTTAGAGTAATTACAACAAAACAAAAATACCAAATGTAAATACAAAAGAATGTATTTTTTTAAAAGAAGAATTTATACTCCAGATTAATATAATGCAAAATATGAAAGTGAAATTGTAATGAAGGGGATGTTATCAGTGCAAAATTCTCTGACATTCATCAGAGCAAGTTAGTAGTTTTTGTTGGCATAATTAGGTAAAAAGAATTTTAATATTTTAAGATAATCACATAAGATTATCTTTAAAATAGGGTGTTAACCTTACGAGTCACAGGCAAAAGATAAAAGCCAATGGACATAGTTCACTCATCCAAAGGCAAAATAAATAACAGATGATAAGGAAGCATTAAAATATAGAAAGCATAATTAAAGTGTCAGATGTCAAACCAACTACAAGGTTCTAATAAACAGACTCTGCTAGAACAGCCTTTATGGTAACTCCTTGGAATGAGCATGCTGTGAAATTTCTTCAGGTAGCGAGTAGCAAAAAGTCCCTATCCTATTTTGTAATAAACATAAATGAACTGTTGTCTAGAACTATTTACATAAATGAGACACTACTTTGTGGCTATTTCAGCTTTTAATTTCTCAAACCACAATGAAATAATCAATGACTGTGCAAAAGAAGTGCTATTAAAAATTAAGTGTAGCGGGGACAGCAATGGTGTGGTGATTAAGGTGCTGGACTCCCACATGGTCAATCGCAGTTCACAGTCCTGGACCCAGTGGCTTGAAAATCATGCCAGAAGTATGTGCATGTGCATGCATGCCTAATATCCTGAGGAGAATGGAGGAGAAGAGATTGCGGCATGGCCGCTCCCCAGGGAACGGGTGATTTCTCACTTTCCATCTCTTTGTCTCTCTCCAGTGAGGGCACATACCCTATGGCAAAACAACAACAACAACAAAATTACGTGTAGGATTATCAGATGGTACAGAGGTTAAGGCAGCTAGATCCCACATGGCCAACTGAGCAGTTTGAGTCCTGGACCCAGCAGCTTGAAAATCATGCAGAGCATGTGTGCACACATGCTCAAAATCCTGAGAAGAGAATGAAAGAGAAGGGATTCGGGGGTGTCCATCCCCCAGGGAGTTGATTTCTCACTTTCCCTCTCTCCTTATATTTCTCTGTCTCTTTATAATGAGCAACTGCAACCTGTAGCAAATTAAAAAAATTAATTAAAATGAAAAATTTGGATATATTTAAACCGTGGAGTTTAAGTATACACAAGTGCACAAACACACACATATACACACGTATGTAGCTGGAAGAAGAAAATTGCCATCCTCACCCCATTTTCCCACCGCTGCTCGCCATTTCTGTTATGTACCTTCACAACCCAAGGAGAGACAGGGATATGACGGTGACTGTCTACAGTGTTGATTAGATACTTAACAAGCAACATTTTCAAAGCGTCATTTGAGTCTTTGTGAAACTAAAGCAGCAATCATGAAAAGGTATATAACTTAGAAATGAACCTACTTTTTATTTATCGTAAGCCTAAGAAGATACAGTGAGAAAGTAAGAGATCGTATTTAAAATCATGGCATACTCTTATTCAAATTTAACAAAATGTAAGACTTAAAAATTTAATCACTTTAAATGAAGACATAAATGTGTTTATTTCCATAGGAGAAAACAGAGTAAAATTTTAAGTATATTTAGTGTAAATTTCAGAAATTTCCCATGTTAATTCTCATTAAATCCCTACTGACAACACCAATTCTGTTTTCTCTTCCCCATCCTCTGAATCTTTTAATTACCTGGAAAGAGTTTTTCTGATACTCCTCTTCACAGTAGCATAGATTACTATTTTTATTGTGGAGAAGGTGGGCTTCACTAATTGGTAGATAATTAGGTTCTTTCTCCTGGCAACTCTTTTCTGTACTACTTACTAGAATTAATATGTGGCCTTGGGAGTTGTGCTTTTCTGAATCAGTGCTACATGTTAGATACTAGAAAGAAAGAAATGGCATATTTATAACTCACAGTGGCTGCAAGATGAAGAAGCAGAAAGGATTTAGTGCCACCCTGTGTTACTCTGCTAGAGATCCTAGAGTAAAGTACATAACTCAGAATCTCCCCCAAAAGAGACATTATGTACGCGATGAATTTAAAACATACGTAAGAAGAATGGAAAAATGAGATATCATCATTGCTCCATTCCTTGACATTCATAAAAGGAAATCAATGCTTACTGTGCCCAAACTAATCTTTCTACATAGATTGATTTATCTTTTGTCATATACTCAACTCCAGTTTATCCTTAAAATATGAGTTCACAGCTCAGAAATAAACCCTCAGATTTATAGGAAACAGATTCTTGATGTGTGCTGATACTAATCAATAAAGTCAGGACAGTCTTTTAAGCAAATAGTGCTGGAAAAACTTGATGTATATAAGACTGAAACTGAGGTCTTACCTCACACTGTATACAAAAACTAACTCAAAATGGATGAAAACCTAATCTTTAAAGGAAAAAGAAAACTATAAAAATCTTAAAGCATTGAGAGAAATCATGATATTAGGTTTAATAGTGATTTTATATATATGACACTAAAAGCACAGACCACAAAAGAAAAAATAGATAAATTGGACTTCGTCAAAATAAAAAAAAGTTTGTGTATCAAGGGATACTATCTAGAAACCAGGGCTGGCGCCCTAATACAGTTGTTAAACACTATGCAGATGGTACTAGGTCCTCCATGGCTGACTGGTTTGAATCTCAGTCCTGGCAGCTTGAGTATGTGTGCTCAGGATCCTGATGAGATGGAGAAATGGAAGTAGAAAAAGATTGCAGTGTCATCAAACCTTGTTGGGGATGCTTTCTCTCTCTCATTCTCTTGCACATGCCCTCGGGAAATAAATAAATAAACCAATAAATTAAATTATAATCTATAGAATGGGAGAACATATTTGCAGATTACATGTCTGTTAAAGGATTAATATCCAAAATATAGAAAGAACTCCTAAAACGTAACAACAAAAATACCAAACAATCCAATTAGAAAGTGGGCAAAGGATTTGAATAAACACTTCTCCAAACCAGACATACAAATGTTCAATAAGTAGGTAAAAAGACATTCAGCATCATTAGTCATTAGGGAGATGCAAATTAAAACCTCAGTTAGATTCCAATTCACACTTGCTAGTATGTCTATTATCTAAAAAACAGAAATTAACAAGTATTGGTGGTGATGTGAAAAAATGCCAAATAGTGAACTCACTATGGAGTATAGTATGTTGGTTTCTCAAAAAAATTAGACAGAGAATTATATGATCCAGCAATTCCACTTCTAGGTATATACCCTGAATAATAAAAAACAAGGACTAGACAGGTGTTTGTACACCCATATTCATCGCAGTATTATTCATCATAAACAAAAGGTGAGGACCAGCAGATGGCATAATGGCTATGTCACTGGACTCCCATGTAGTCGACTGTGGTTCGAGTCCCAAACCTGGTGGCTTAAACTCATGCCAGGTGTGCTTGTGTGTGTGCTCAAGATCCCAAGAGAAGAATGGAGGAGAAGGGATTGCGGCGTGGCCATCCCCCCTGGGGGGTGAGTTTTTGCTTTCTTCTCTGTCTCTGTCTGTCTTTCTGGTGAGCACATGTGCAAAAATCTCTCAAGAAAAAAAAAAAGGTGGGAATAATCCAGTGTCCATCAACAGATCAATGGAAAGCAAAATGTAACAAATATAATACATACATTTAGAATATTATTCAACTACAAAATGGAATACTGGGCCAATCAGTAGTATAGTGGTTAAGGGGACTGAATCCTACATGACTGATTATATGGTTTAAGTCTTTGACCCAGCAGCTTGATAAAAACATGCCAGGCATGTGTGCCCAAAATCCCTAAAGGAGGGAGAAATGAGAAGGGATTGTGGTGCAATCATTGCCCAGCGGGGATGATTTCTCACTTCTCTCCCATCAGGGGTGATTTCTCACTTTCTCTCTCTTTCTCTTTGTCCATCTCTCTCTGGCAAGTAAATGCACCTTGTGGCAAATTAAAAACAAGTAAATTAAAAAGGCATACCATTTTGATATATACTACTACAACTTAGATGGATCTTGAAGACATTTTGCGTAGAGAAATAAGCACAGTGACAAATATTATGTGATTCCAGTTAGATGAGTGCCTTAGTTCTTTTGGGCTGCTCTTACATAAGAATACCATAAACTGGGTAGCTTCTACAGAAAGAAATGCATTTCTCACAGTTCTCCAGACTGTGAAGTACAAGATTAAGACATCAGAAGATTTGGTGTGCAGTAAGGGCACACTTTCCAGTTTATAGATAGCGCTCTTTTCTCTCTGTCCTCCCATGGCAGGAGTGAGGGATTTCTCTTGGACTTCTTTCATAAGGCAATGAATCCTAAGTTTGAGAGCTTTGCTCTGATGACCTAATCGCCTCTCAATGCCTTCATTTCCTAACACTGTCGCTTTGGGGGGTAGGATTTCAACATAGGAAACTTAGGAAGAATCATTCAGACTGAAGCAATGAAGTACTGAGAACAAGTAAATTCAGAGTGGCAGAGATGGAATGGAGACTCCCAGGGTTGGGGGAGGGAGAGAGTTCTGACTTAATAGGTACAGAATTTTTGACAATGAAAAAGCTTTGGGTATAGTTAAAGGTGATGGTTACACAACATTGCAAATGTATTTAATGCCACTAAATTTTGGCTAGATTAATAAATGTTAAGTTATGTATACTTTATCATAATTAAAAAACCCTCAGCTCCAAGGTCAGTTTCATGGAAACTTTGTGAAATCATATTAAAGTCACAGAAGACTGTACTTTTTATTTTATCATATTTATCCTAGTTGATACATATGTATTTATTTATGTGGTTTTTAAGGAATGTATTTTTCTTCCTCGGGACTGATGTTCCATAATTATTTCCATGTCAGATTTACTTATTTATCACCTAAGAGTGTCTAGCAATTGAAATAATTTGGCCTACAACTTTTTATTAAATTAGTTTTTCCAGAATTAAGGAAGGAAAATAAAATACCATCTTGAGTACCACATACATTGCAATTATCTAAATCTTTTTTAGCTATGACATTTATAGAGTTGACCAATTTTAATAGGTCATTTAAAAATATAATTTAGCAAATGTGGTATGACTAGGCCACACACAAACACAGATAAAGAAACAAGTCTAATTATTCTATTGTTACATCACATAATTATCCATGATCAAATTATAGATTGTAGAAGGGATAATTGCTCCTAATGGTCTTCGAGAACCATCATTTTCTTTCATTTGAATTTGGTAGGAACTGATTACTAAGGGGCAATGCAATACATTCCAATTTTAGGTAATTCATTTTGAAGGCTAATCATGATGGCATGTTAGCAAAGTTTCCTTTGAGACTACTGAGTATATGTCTTTTAATGGGCTTCAGATAGACTAACAGAGCAGGAAGTATTATGGACCTTATTTTATTTTTTATTATTTTCTAAAGATTTTTGACAGAGGGCATTTATGCTTGCCAGAGAAAGACAGAGACAGAAGGACACGGAACAAACATGCCTATGGGGTGTGGTTACACCATAAGCAAACATCTCCCTCCTCTCAGGATTTTGGGCATGCATGCACACACACGCAGTGTGCTTCTTAAACTGCTGGGATCGGGATTCAAACCACATAGTTTGCCATGTGGGATCCGGTTACCTTAACCACCAGACCATGGACAGTCCTATAGAAACTTTCTTATCTGATAATTTGGAATAACTTTCATGTAACTGCTAGTTGCTTAAGCAGTGAACAACAACGAAAAGAGTAACATTTGCTCCTCTTTTTCTTTTTTCATTTAAAAGTAGAAAATTTTAAAAGTTAGAATAGTTTCTTTGGTGAATGCTTTAAATTCTGGACACTCAGAAGAATGTGGACTACATTTTATTTCATAAAGCAATTCTCCTTCCAGTGAAATATTTTTTGGGGGGTGTTGTGGCATTGTGTGTGGGGGGGCAGGGTGCACAGACAGGACTGGGGGATTAGATGCTCCTAAAAATGAGGACATTCTGTAATTTACATTAAGTATATTGAAGTTATTTTAGTACATGTCAACTGTCTATTCCCGCCCAGTCTGCTTTATTAGTAATAAGTGTTTACTCCAGTGACGTCAGTTTATTTTTCCAAATGGTTAGAAACAATTTCACATCTTTGTAAATAAATAATTAGGGCCTGTATGACTGTTTTTGTTGGGACTCAGATAAGTTTGTAAATGATTATGATGTGTGCCTTTTTCTATGATCTAAGGTTTTTCCATCTGCTAAATGTCATTGAATAATTTCAAAAAAAAAAAAAACAAGGCTGCTAAGAAACTGTTTGGCAGAGAGACAAGCTGGTTCATGAAACATTCAGGCGGTAGAAGTTATTATAACGTGATGGAGAAATGCTTTTTCTTTTTTTTTTTTCCCGTTAGCATCTGGTTTGAAAATTCTCCTTAGGGACTGTTATGCTTTGTTTTGTTTGGAGGAAATGTGTTGGTAAGATATTTGGGGCAAGGGAGATTTCAATATACATGCTGCGGTTCTGCAAGATGCTCCCAGCTTGCCCTTTCAGTCCAGCTGTTACGTCAGGGATGAGGGTAACATTTGGGAGTGATCCGAGTATCACCTACCTGTGTAAATTTGAGTATGGTGCTGAGGCAGAGCTGAACTGCTTGTCGTAATAAAAGGGTGAATAGTGAAGAGCTGGGTTTCATTATTTTTAAATAATGATCCAATGGAAATTTCAGGATACCAACAAAACGAGAAGAGTCAAAGGGGATCCCTCTTCTCAATAAAATGCTCAGCTTAAAGGAAATCCACTACTTCAGGTCCTAGGCTTCATGGTGGGGGGGCAGCTGGTGGGTGATGACCACAGAGAAGTTGTTGGTGGCCTTAGAGCTGCATCTCTGCTGGCTCCTGCGGCTCTTGCTCCGCCAACCAAGCAAAAGAGCGTGAACCACGGTCATTAATGTGACGTTCCCTGGGGCAAGAACCTGATGTATGTATGTCTCAGGAGTCTTCTGGGAAAATCCATTAGTAATTACTTTTGCTTATTTGAAATAGTAAAGGACAACTTTCTTTGTAATCGATTAATGAAGCAAAAATGTAAGCAAACAAGATTCCTGAACACCGTATTGGCTGATGTGGCTCATTTTCTCTTGGTGCAGACCGCCTTGAGTCTTTAAGCAAAGGATTTGGTGAACTTCAGTTACCTTTTTTTAGATGAAGGTCATAATCTATCATTATTAGCCATAATTATGTATCTCTTTCCCTTTTTTCTAAGACATTAAAATCACCATACGGGGACCAACAGGTGGTGTGGTGGTTAAGGCATTAGACTCCCACATGGCCAACAATAGTTCAAGTCCCAAAACCAGCTGCTTGAAAATCATGCTAGGCATGTTGGGGTCAGCAGACGGTGTAATGGTTACATCACTGGACTCCCATGTAGTCGACTGCAAATCAAGTTCTGGACCTGGTAGGTTAAAACTCACTCCAGGCACGTGTGCATATGTGCCAAAATCCAGAGAAGAGAATGGAAGAGAAGGGATTGCTGTGTGGCCATCCCCCCGGGGAGTGATTTCTTGTTTCCTGTCTCTCTGTCTCTCTGGTGAGCACACACACCTATAGCAAATATCTCTCTTGAAAAGAGAAGAAAAAGAAATCGTGTCGGGCATGTGTGCATGCTTGCCCAAAATCCAACAGGGGAATGGAAGACAAGGGACTGAGGCATGACCATCTCCCTCCATCCACCCCCCCGCCTCGAGGGGGTGATTTCTCACTTTCTCTCACTCTCTCTCTCTCATGAGTACATGCACCCTATGGAAAAAAAAAAAAAATCACAATATAGCTTCAAGGCCCGAAGAGCCACTTGGAGATTTTTGTGTGAGATCTGAGTTAGAGGGAAGAGAATCTAGGGAAATAGAAAATAAGCTGGAAGATATGGGAGGAGGGAAGAAAGTGAGAACATTTCCCAGGGGCTCAGGGGCTAGTTCTCCCCAGTGTTTGTAGCCAGAGATAACCCATGTCACTTCCAGGCCCAAGAAGATTAATACACAGGTGTGCTTCTTCTGTGTTTTATTTTCTTTTTACTGACTTCATGTGGATGAGTAGAAGGATCTTGAAAGTTACAGTTTTTCTTTTTTTTTTTTTTAAATGACAGGTGGAACAATGATGATCCCTGAGGCTCTACATTACTCGTTGGAGAGGCAATGCCTGTCAGCCAGGGGCAATATTTAGAGCTTTGTGTGACCAAAAAACCCTTCTGCTGTGGTCATGCCATTAAGTAGTTTGACATTTGTTTATTACAGTAGCTAATATTCCCTGGATGAATACACTTTGTGCTGGCTGTCTTATCTATCGGAATTCCTCCCGTCTTTCTTGGGGACAGCAACCCTTTCCTTGGCAAATACGCTTTTTTCTCTCCTGCAAACATTTGGTTTAAAGAGAATGCTTCCCCCGCCCATGCACACACACCTAGTAGAACACACTGGTTGACACTGCTACTCCGAGGCCAAGGCTACTGGGAGGTCTAGGGCAGCCTGCTCTAAAAGTTGGGTGTGGTGACTCATACCCATTGTCCCTGCTACTCTGGAGGCTAGGAAGAAGGATTGTGACAAGTGAGCTGCTGTCAAAAAAAAAAAAAAAAAAAAAAAAAAAAAAAAAAAAGAAAAAAGCCAGAATTGTAACTTTATTTCTCACCTGAAACATTTCTCTCTGGAACAGACAACAGACGTGAATACAGGTATGGGAAAGGAAGCAAAATTCCTTCGGTGGTCTACAAAGTGCTATAGTGACAGGGACCACCACCATCTTCTGTGTCCACTGCTGGAGGATCCCCATGATTACTACCAAAGGACAATGAGCAGGATCACAGGGGGAGATTCTGTGTCTTTGGCCAAGCCTGAAGTGGCTTGTGTACCTGCTCACACGCCACGTTGTAGAACTAGTCATCTGACCTTCCAGATGTCAGGGGCCCGGGGAATGTGTTTCCCTGTCCCTCCAAGAGGATAACTGAGTGGTTTGATAAATCTATAGACTTGCCTTGTCCACAGCTGTTTTTTATAAATCAAATATCTGCAGACACTCAGTTGTTTAACGTGTATATGAATAAAAAGTGTTGGTAATTACCTGTAGCTAACATTTCCTCTGATGGTAGTTCCCTCCTGCCTGCATGAAAAGACTGATTGCTTGCCTTCCATTTGTGGGCGTGCTCTGTGTGGGCAGGCTTTACTCCAAGATAAATGAGCCAGCACCTGGTCTCTGGAAGCCACTGTCCCTCTTAGGCTGCTAGTTTAATTCAGCCTCCTGTGGTAGGCATTTTCCTTAAACATACTCGCACACACAGTGGTCAGAAAAGGGTCCCAAGTGGGCTGCCCCCGCACACACAGTTCTCAGTCCATTGTCTTGCTTTAAGTCCTTTCTCATGCTTTGGTCCATCCCTCAGGCTTAGAGAACACTGTAAAAAATAGCCCTGTCTCAAGACTATGGTATGTTTCAAAATAGCTGAAGAGAGGATTTGGAATGCTCTCACTGCAAGGAAATGATGAATGAGTGATATGATAGAAATGCTAAATACCTTGATTTGATCATTACGCAGTGTATACATGTATCAAAATATCACACTGTATAAATATGTGCAATAATCATGTCTCAGTAAATAAATATATAAACAAAATTTATTTAAAGGGTCAAAATAATATATATCAGCCAGTGGTGTAGTAGTTAAGGTAGCAGGACCCCACATGGCCAAATGTACAGTTCGAGTCCCAGACCCAATGGCTTGGAAAACACTCCAGGGCATGCGCGCCCAAAATTCTAAGAGGAGAATGAAGGAGAAGGAATTGCAGTGAGACCATCTGTGCTGAGGGTGTGCTTTCTTACTTCCTCACTTTCTCCTCTCTCTCTCCAATGAGGACAGGAGCCCTATAGCAAAAACAAAACAAAACAAACCAACGAACAAAAAACCCAAGTGAAATCAAACCAAAAATATGTCCTTGCCTCCCCTGCTGTTTTCTCCTGACCCGATGAATATATCACCATGGTCATCGTTATCTCTGGTCATTCAGAAACTCATAAAATCTTGTTTTGCTAATATTCTTAGCCTATCTTTGGTTATCATATTAATTTCTTATCTTTTATTCTTTTTTTCTACTATTGTATAACATATTTTTATACTTTATTGCTTTTATTGGAATGAGAAGAGATCTTTTTTTGTTTTCATTCTGTCACCTTGAACTTAAGTTTGTCACGTGGCAGTATATGATTTTCCATACCAGTATAACTATCTTCTATATCATCAAATAACCTTCTAAACCAAAATTTTAAATATAGAAGGTATTTATTTTATTATATATCACAATTTATCTACTAATTTCCTCTTGTTGAATATTTAGGTGAGTTCAGTATTGTTTTTCACAATTAAAAATAACTCTGAGGTAGGTATTATACCTGAGATGTTAGGTGTCTGATGATATTTTCTTAGATCAAATTCCTTGATGGGAAATTGCTGACTAAAAGTGTATTTGCCCCCCCTCCCTTTTTTTCCCCAGTTTTTCAATAAGGTTCATGTGCTCACTGGAGAGAGAGAGAGAAAAGGAAAATTAGAAATCATCCCTTAGGGAGAGTGGCTACACTGCAATTCCTTCTACTTCATTCTTCCTTTGGGATTGTGGGCATGCATGCACATGTGCCCTGAGCATTTTCCATGTTTCCAGGCCCATGACTTGAACTGTGCACACGCCCTGAGTATTTTCCATGTTACCAGGTCCAGGACTTAAACTGTGCACTCAGCCATATGAGATCTAGCTGCCTTACCCACCACACCACCTGGCTGGCCCATGTATTTGCTTTGTAAATTTTGTTGTACATATATAACAAACTGCCATTCAGAAAAACAGTCTTTTAGACCCATCAGCAGTAGGTACTATTATTATTTTTAAAAACTCTTTACCAATTTTTTTTACCCCAGTGACATTTACTGGGCATTTACTAAATGCTTTGGTTGCTTAAACTATAAAGTACAGTCTAGGTGTTGGGTTTTGTAAGGATTACACACACTTCAGACATGCCTAACATGAACTAAATACACAGTACATTTTCTTTTTAAAGTGATCTTTTTTTTTTTTTTTAAACCTAGCTGGTTGGCTGTCAGGGTTGTTGAATTAAATAAGATGTGTATATGCAAGTACATAGAAGTGATACGTAAGTAGTGCATATGTAAGTGTTAAATATTATCATTCTCTTTCCTAATTCAGACTTTTTGAATGCAGGAGAACCCAAACCCCAGATCTCTAGCCAGGACAGAGACAGCAAGTCAGGGGGAAGCAGCTGAGCTTTGAGGCAGTTGATCTGGTTGACCCACTACTGAGGAAGATCAAAGAGACCAACAAAGGAGTGACCTCGGGGGATTTCCTTCCTCTTGGCCAAGCATTCAGATTTCCTTTTGATTACGGATTCATCTGAGCATCTGTGTGTGTGCGATTTATTCATGAGCCTGTTGTCGGCTCCTTTTTGCACGCTGCCCCTGTGGCTAAGTGATTTTCTGCTCACCCCATCCCCACTGAGCCTTGCATGCATACAGCCAAGGTGCACAGAGGACATGCTTCTGGTTCATTCGAGACTCTGGGGTTTTGGATGACAAGCTGGCTGGAAGGAAGAGACGGAGTTTTGGAAAGAATAAAGTGAAAAGAACTAGGTTAATAACCATTGTGAGTGACTAAATGGATTATCTTGGCCATGCAAAGGTAAGGAAATATTAAATGATTGCAAAGTTAGATCCAGGAAGAGAGGACATAAGACAATTTGGGTCAAATAAGTGGAGTGATTGTCCAGATGCACCTCTGCTTTGACTTATGTATTTATTTATTGTTGTTATTTCCTTTCTTTCTTTTCTTTCTTTCTTTTTTTTTTTTTTTTTGATGAATTTAGGGTCTTTGGGGTGAGATATTGGCTACATGGAGAATTTTCTAGTAAGAGCCTCCTTTTTTTCCTTCTCTTCTCTTCCTTCTCCCTTTGATTTTCATGTCCTGAAGTATACCCCACTCAGTTGAATAAAGTCGCTGTTTTGCACTGGTGTTCAGCTCTGTAATACATTTGATTGGGAATAAATGTCACTAGGCCCACTCAAGTAAGCCTTGCATCCTGCTGTCTTTACACATCTGTGTCCTGAGATCAACGCTGAGCATCCTCTGTGTATTGCTTTATGAAGTAAATGAGTCAAGCAAGAGTTCCCTCAAATTATATCCTTTCTGAGTTTATATCAGTTAGGTTACACATTTTTCTCCTGGTAAAAGATATTGAATAATCATGTCTTTAACAACAACAACAACAACAACAACAACAAAACCCAAAGAGTTTTCTTTTTGTTTTGTTTTAATTCACATAAAAGAAGCCCAGAGTGAGGCGGTCTTGAGCTGGTAAGAAGGTGGCTAGGCAGTTTTGGTCAGGTAGAAGTTTTATTCCTTTTTTACATAAAAGCCAGAATGTAAGCAGTTTAGGAATTGTAGCAGCTTCGTCATAATCTAGGACCTGGGATATCTTTCTATTTTGTTCCCCTCAAAGTATACTAATAATTCCAGATTTAGTGCAAGCCATCCCACTCAGATACCAGAAGCAGAATAGAGAAAGAGAAGAGGGACATAGAGACCTCCTTGAGGCCTGTTAGTGAAAGTTGCCGTGGCACTGGCCTTACATCTCATGACCAAAATTAAGTCACTTGACCATGAGCAAATGAAAAAGATTTTTTGTTCCTATTTTGTTCCTTTTAAAATTCAAATGCCCCCATGCCCCCAAAAATTTAATTTTGAGTTATTAGAGTAGAAGAAGTAGAAACTAGTTACTTGGAAACCACTAGCAGGTTGCCATGACAGAATATTTTGGGGGCCAGCCAGTGGCAGGGTGGTTAAGGTGGCTGGATCCCACATGGCTGGCTTTGCAGCTTGAATCCCTTAGCCGGTGGCTTGAAAAACACACCCAGCACTGTGCATGCATGCCCCAAATCTCTGGGGGGTGATTTCTCACTCTTTCTCCCTCTCTCTGTCTCTGGCAAGCAAACATGCCCTATAGCAATAAACAAACAAACAAACAAACAAAAAACAGAAACAAACTAAAAAATACATGTTTTTATTTTAGTTGGTAGAAAACAGAAACAAATAAATTAAGATTATGATAAAGTCAACTACTTTAAGGAAAACAGAATTTTAACTCCGGAAAAAAAAATCAATATAAGTTCTGCCATGAAACAGCTCTAATTATACCTGTATGACTTTGCAGCAAATAATTAGGAAGTCATAATAATATGAACATCATTTTAATCTTTTCACTTTGGGAGTCAACTTACAGACAAGGCAAGAAAAATGCTTGATTATGCAACAGAACAGAACGTAAACACTATCAACCTGACAATGCGCAGCTAAAATTTTAAATGACAAATGTATTACATGAAAGGAAAGAAAAGAAACAAAGAAAAGGTGGAGGATCTTTATATTACAAAGTAAGGAGTTAAAAGATATGATTGACTTTTTAAAGGATCAAAGAATAAAGATAGAAAGATGTGTGAAGTGACAATATTGCTTAGAGGTATAAAAGTAATTAATAGAGAATTTATAAATAGTTATATAATTATGTGGAAGTATTGAGGCTTACGAGATGAGATAAGCAAACCAAATATTTATTAAGACCATTTAGGTCTCCCTTCAGTAAGGCAGTATCAACTGTTTAATATGACTGTGGGGGTGGTGGGGACATTTCTGTGATTGATCAAGTCCAGGCTCATACCAAGTGAAGGCTGTCAAGTGAGAAAAATACTTAACAGCTTCAAGGATCATTATTTTCACCCACAAATGTAATTGATTGACCTCAGCAAATTTAGGGGACCTTTCATTCCAGGAATTAATGACTCTATGGGCTCATGGTTGACTGAAAAAATTTATCTAGACCAATATTTCTTAATATAGTCAACTAGAGAGATGATTTTATTTTTTACATACATGTTATTCAAGGGTTCAACATGATAATAATTTTTTTTTCAGAGAGATTTTTCCTGTAGGGCATATGTGCTTGTCACAGAGACAAAGAGACAGAAAGCGAGAAATCACCGCTCCCCAGGGGGGATGGCACCCCGCAAATCCCTTCTCCTCTATCTCCTCTTGGGATCTTGGGCACACATGCACACGTGCCCAGCATGAATTTTAAGCCACCAGGTCCGGGATTTGAACTGCTGTCAACTGTGTGGGAGTCCAGTGACATAACCGTTACACCATCTGCTGGTCCCAATAATTGTCTTATTTATTCAGCCTAGAAATAATACTGAGTGCTTCTAAATGTTTTGTGTGAACCAAATGCCTTCACTCCTGCAGACCCTGTTGGCCAGAGTCATTCCCCCAAGGAGAGTTTCAGAACCGCTCCTCTTCACAGAATCTGTCAGCTCCCGGTTGGTCGGAACATGCTCCCTGCCCTCTGCTCATGGGCACCAGCTGCTTCCTTTCTTTTCCTTTTCCTTTTTTGTTACTTTTTTTTTAGTTCCTTTTTATCTATGTTTGGCTCTTTCAGACTGCGTTTTGTCTGGCCGTATGTGTCCCAGAGGTTCCCGACTTATTTGTCTGTACTTGGCTCATCTTATCAGTCTGTCCAGGTCTCACACACTACTTGTCTTCACACTAAGTCTCTTTCTCTTGCTATTTGCTTGCTTGTCTCTATAACAGTTTCTAACAGTCGCACATGTATAATATATGCACATTACATTATCTTTTAATTATCTTTCCTTTGTTTTTTAGACAGAGAGAGAGGGAGAGGAGAAATGGCCCCCTCACCCTTCACCACAGGGAATGGTCACATCGCAATCCCTCCTCCTCCATCTCTCCCTCCCGTCAGGATGCTGGGCACACATACACACATGCCTGGAGTGTTTCTCAAGCCACCAGGTTTGGGACTCAAACCACAAAGTTGGCTATGTGGGATTCAGCTGCCTTAACCACCAGGCTACAGAGCTGGCCCTTTTTGTTTTTTTCATTACATTGAATTTTTGATAAGAGTCTAGCCCAGTTGTCTTATACTAGCTTCTTTATTTAATTCTTATTTTCTGATCCTTTTCTTTCTTTGTATGTGGGACATTGTTAGCAAAAACATGGGTGTTCACTTGACTTAGGAATTATAACTCTTTCCACTAAGCTTCTGCTATTCGTGAAAATACCACAATAGGGGTTCCCATTCTTAATGTCTCAGTTTTCTTTCTTAATTATAGCTTCGTTAAGCCTGGAAGTAAGGGACACACCTAGGGCTCTCATGGAATCCGTAGGAGCCAAGTCTCTCTTTCTCTCTGGGGGGGGGGGGGGGGGAGTGAGTGTGTGTGTTCTGCATCGTGACACAATCTGCTATAGAGCTTGCCTCAGGTGTTGCAGCATGGACTTGAAGGATGGTTTTACGGAGAACTGGAAGAAGTAGAGGTTACTCTTGACATCTTATTGATTACCTGATTCATTCATTAGAAGGACTTTGCTTCACATTAGGTTTCGTTATCTTTAAAAATCCATAGGGAAGTATTAAGAGTTATTCTTCAAAGACCATACCCAAGTCATGCAGGAACTCCTGGGTTTGATTGTGCTTTATTTTGCCTTATTAAGCATTGGGTCATATTAAATGCAATATTTATGTTTTTATTGGCATAGAAATAATCCATCTAGGTCTGGCCCTATGTCCTGGTGGTTAGGGGAGCTGGATCCCACATGGCCAACCACAGTTCAGATCCCTTGTGAAATACACTGGGTGTATGCAAAATAGGGTGGAGAAAGGATGAAACAACAAATGAAGAAAGGATTAAGGCATGATCACCCCTTGAGTGGTGCTTTCTCTTACTTTTTCTCTGTCTCCCTGGCAAGCACATATAACCTTTGTCAAATGAAAAAGAAAAAAAAAGAAATACTACCTCCTAATGTTAATATGTAAATAGTTTAATAAATAAGGACTCACAAACATACTTAGAGACCATGATGATTGTTTTTTTAACCACTGTGATCAAAATAATAGCATTGTTGGGAGACCCATAGCTTTACAAAAGTAGAGGCAGTTTTTCTATTAAAGCTCCCTTCCCCAAACCTATCTGGGCCCTGAACATCTTTTCCTGACTACTAGTTGCGTCTCATACTTCATTAAATCAGTTGTCACGTGTCTGGAATTTTGTTTTCTTTCCTTGATATAATCCCGATGGTCTGCTTTTCCTAGGTCCTAAATTCTACGTAACAGTGTCATCAATATCCTCTGTCCACTGCTATCTAGGTTTCTCTCTGTGTCACTCTGTCTCCCTCGTTCTGTCACTCTCTCACTGTGTGTGTGTGTGTGTGTGTGTGTGTGTGTGTGTGTTCGCTTGCTATGTTCTGTCACAACAATCTCTTCAAGCAATTTGTTTCTCTGGCTACATTCTTAGAAATTTTATTTTAGTTCTAGAATCACAAAATCAAAGAGTTCAAAGAGTAAGTTTTTGTTTACTTACTAACATTTTAGAAGAGATCTTATTCATCATTTTTTTTTTTTTTTGAGAAGTTTTTGCTAGAGGGTGCGTGTGCTCGCCAGAAAGAGAGAGGCAGAGAGACAGAAAGCGAGAAATCACCCCCCAGGGGTGATGGCCATGCCGCAATCCCTTCTCCTCCTTTCTCCTCTTGGGATCTTGGGTATGCATGCACACACACTTGGCATGAGTTTAAGCCACAGGGTCCAGGACTTGAACCGGGGGTCGACTACATGGGAGTCCAGTGACATAGCCATTACATTAACTGCTGGTCCATTATTCATTGTTGAATGCAACCTTCCACCCACTGGTTGTTGGTTCCATAGGCGGGGCTCGGGGGACACTGTTCTGAGTGCCTTCCTAAGAAACCCAACCAGAGGAGCCTTCTGCTTATAGCAATATTCAACACAGAGTAAATACTCAATATATGTTCACTATTACTATTATTCTTAGGCACTTTGATTCAACTAACCTTGGATGATTTTTTCTTTCTCATATTCTCTTACTTCTTCACAAATTTTCCTTTAAGCATTATCTGGCTTAGCTTATAAACTCTTAGTCATTGGAGACTCCTGAAGTTCTCAATGCCTGTGAAGTTTCCATTGCCTTTCAAATATTTGGAATTCTTAAGACTGTAAATGTACATGCTAGAAGAAAATCCAGCTCTCTTCTTTTATCTGTTCAATGCTTTTGTGAAGAGAAAAATTAAAAAGTATATTTCATCTCTTGCCTCTGATCCTAGTTTTATCTAGTTTCTCTACCCACAGGGAAACAAAAGCAAACACACACTTTGGAATCGCACAGCACTGTCATTGAAAGCATCCAGACTCCCTGGGTTGTATCTTGGCTCAGCTGTTTATTAATCTCACAATCACGGGCAAATTGTCTAACCCATCTGTACCTCAGCTTTCTTATCTGTGGAGTGGGGGTGATAATGACAGCACCTGCAGCATGGGGTCTTTGTCCGGATAAAGTTGCTAAGCACGGAGGACACTGAGAACAGTGCCTGAGGAACAATAAACACTAATAGATATTAGGGGGAAAACTGCAGTGCTTCTGCTAAGTGGCAGTGCAAATCTCTGAGGCTTCTGTTCCAAGATGAGAAATGATACAATGTAGCAGATTACACACATGAGCTTTGTAGCCAATCAGCACTAGATTGGACCCAGATGCTGCCTGAGTGGTAAGACCCTGGGCAAGTAATTTAGTCTCTCCAAGCCTCGATGCACTCATTTGTTAAATGGGACAGATAACAACCACCTCCTCTGAAGATTATGAAAATTTACTTTAAGGCTGATAATGAATAAAAACAATGGACATAGCAAGGACTCATAATATGTCAACTGTTAGAGAAAAGAAATCATCTATTTCTTATATCTTTTTAGTCTGGTGATTTCAAAGCTATTTTGGGACTTTCTTTGTCATTTATTGTCAACTTACATAAGAAGTGTATTTTATTTATTTATTTATGACACTTCTATTGAAAACTCTGGTTTCCTGGAATGCTTCCACCTTCTTTCTCTGTATCCTTTAGTAAGAGACAATACAGTAATAATCTGGCACTTTTTTTTTTTTTTTTTTTTTTTTTTTTTTTTTTTTTTTTTTTTTTTTTTTTGCTATTGGGTATTTGCACTCATTGGAGGGAGACTGAGAGAGACAGAGAGAGGGGTAAAATGAAAAATCACCCTCCCCCTCAGATGGCCATGTCACAATCCATTCTCCTCTTAGGATTTTGAGCACAGATGCATATTCACCCCCATGTGATTTTCAAGCCACCAGGTCTAGCTGTGTGAATCTAGAACCTTAACCTCCACACCACCTGCTAGCCCCATGGCACATAACTTTTAACAGAGCACAACAAGATTTTAAACAGATATCTAAAGTGAAACTTTTGCACATCCTCACTGTTCTTAGTTAACACAGTCAGTAGTAAACATACCTGACAGGTCAGGTCATTGTTGCTATTGGTATGACTCATGACCAGTCTTGCATTTGGAAAACCTTAGGGTGTGGGTATGAGAGAAAATGTGTATCTGGGTGTGTGTGCCTGTGCGTGTGTGCATGCACTGGCCTTTCACCTCCTAAGCTTGATTTTCCTGCTTTGATGTACCTTGCTCAGAGAGGGAGAGCAACTTGACACCCTGGTTCTCATTCCAACTTCCCTCTTCATGATTTCCCTTTTTGTGGCCTGCCCAGAGATGTCTATTCTCTCAGTTCACCACACCCTGAGCTCAGCACACCGCGTCAGCCTCCTTGTTTTGATGTGTTCTGGTTGGCCATCCTGCCGGCAGTGCTGTCTCATCCCCATTGCTGTCACCGGATGCAGCTAATGTTGCTCCTGCACACACTGTGTTTTCTAGGTCCGCCTCCCCTCCTTATCTAATGGGTGATTGACCTCTTTCTTATTGCATTGCCTACTGCCCAGACCCAGACCCAGAAGTCTCCAAAACCAACACCACAGGGGGCCCGGGTGGGAGGGGGTGGTGCGAGCTGCAATATTATCTGTCTGTGATACCCTCGCTCTGCTTGTCTTTTGAGGTCTTTGACTTTAGCGTCTCCAGCCCTCTAGAAGTCCATAGCCTAGCATCTTCTGCTGACCCATTTTCACATCCCAGGATGATTCGTGACTGATTTTCTGTTGCCTCTGTTCTCCCTCTCTGGTCTTCACTTATGAGAACAGTCCGTTGAGTAACCATTTAAGGGCTTAGATCTTACTGGTGCTGGACAGGGGCCCGCGTAAAACGTGGAGCTCTGTGAGGCTGACTCACATGGGGAGTTTCTGAGTTCCACCCCAGAGTCCCCGAGTGCCGCAGGCATGCTCCTGTTGATGATCTGGTGCTCGCTGAGGTTGGAGATGGACTGTGGCATCAAGATCCTGGTACCGTGCTGTCTTTTTATCTGTCTCTCTTTCGCTCATTGGAGAAATAAACTTAAAAAAAGAGAAGAGCTTTGATCTTACACCACTTCAAACAAACATTGAATATCCTTATCTCCATTCCAGTTCTTTCTCAATATCTATTTTTCTAGCATTTCCAGTCCACGTATGTTCTCTCTCCGTCTCTTGGATCATCCACTTGTGAAAGTTTGTCAGAATCCAGATAAAGTCATTTGTGTTGACCTGCGTTAAACCCTGACTAAACTGAATAAAAGAAGGCCATGGAGAGGGCATTTTTGCACACTGGTGTACCTGTTAAAAATGATCAGTTATTTAGACTCTGCCAGAACCACAACCTTGTAGAAAGACCACTGCAACCTGACACAAGGACTACCGGAGAAACATCTGCCCAGAGACGGCCTGTCCAGTCTTGGACAGGCACCAACCTGTTACTGATCCTGGTAGCCAAGGACAATTGTCCCAAAACAACCGTTATAATCCCTCTCCTATCTTGCTTGTGATTTCTGCCTTAAAACCTGCCTCAAGATCGTGAGACATCCGTGTACACATTCGGCACAACCTGAATATGTCTCTCTGGGTTGAATGCTGGATGTGGTCCTCGAACTTGACCCAAATATTCTCCTTTGGTTCTACGTTCCTTGCCTCAGATCACCTCTTAGATTGAAACTCTCATCCCATTCCTTCTGCTTCGTTTCTGCATGCATGCTTGACACTCTGACTTTCTTTCACTCTGAAGCACTTTGGAGCCCTTCTAAAATTTTTAATCGAAACATCATAATTGCACACATTTATGAATTTTAGCATGATAATATTTTGATGCAAGTATAGTGTGTAACTTGGAATAATCAGTATGTCTATCACTTCAAATATTTGTCATTTCACTGAGTTGAGAACATTCAAATTGCTTTTTCCTGCTATTTAAATTCTTTTTTAATTATTTTATTTTCTATTGCTAGAAGGCATGTGCACTTGCCCATGGGTTGGAGAGAGTGTGAGAGAGAGCACTGACAGTGGGGTGGGGTCATGCCATAATCCTTTTCTTTTCTCTGTATCTCCATCCAGTCAGGATTTTGTGCACAAGCACTCAGCATGTTTTTCAATCCACCAGGGATGGAATTTGACCCTTGGTTGACCCATTTGGCTTCTGTGTGACCAATCAGGCCACGATACTGTACTAAGGGGTTGGCCCCTCTTGCAGCTATTTTGAATTGAACAATCAATTATTGTTAAGTATAGTCACACTCATGTGCTATGGAACACTAATGCTTCTCTCAATAGGTTTCACTATTGAAAACCTTATAAAGAAGGTAAATATGTAAAGCAAAAGTGTCTATTTGGGCTGGGGTTGAGGACTACAGCTGGCTGGCAACCCAGATGAGTACAGATCAGGTAGCCCTGAATATACACTCACTGAGGTTTTACAATCCTTGGACAGATTTTAAGGGAAAAAACAAACAAACAAACAAACAAAAAACCACAAGCAGTAGGCAGAAGGGATTATAGCAGGTATTTTGAGATAATTATACTTGTGTTCCAAGACCAACCCAAAAGGTGGCACCAGTCCAAGGTTGGAGAGGCAGTCTCTGGACAGATGTTTGTGTAGCAGTTTTTATGTCAGGTTACAGGGGTCTTTGTGTGAGTTAGTGGTTCTGGGAGAGTTATCTAAGCAATAGTTTTTGTTATCAGGCATGCTAGCATGAGAAGACACCTTCCCATGGCCTTTCCACCTTAGTTTGGTCAGGGTTGACATAAATGCCTCCATTTTGATTCTGAAAAACGTGCACATGGTGAACTGAAGAGAAAAAGATGGATTTGGAGGTGCATGACCTTAGTTACCTGCTCAAACTAAGTGGTGTGAAATGACAGTTGGACTCATCGTGAATAGTACTCAACACATCCCCCTAAAGATACACCTACCTCCAAAAATGCAAATACTGCCAATCAAACAATGGCTCTCTCTTTGGTTGCTAGAGGGCCGGTGGGCTGACCAGAGAGAAGCAGGTAGAAACAGAGGGAGATGGAGAAAGATTGCCCTAATGGGGTATAGTCGCACTGCAATTTCCTCTCCATTTCTTCATTATGTCAAGATTCTGGGCATGCACACATTTGCATTCAGCTGTCTTTCAAGCTGTCAAGACTGGGATTCAAACCGCAGTTGGCTATGTAGGAGTTGGCTTTTATAACCACCAGACCACAGGGCTAGCCCAAACAAAACCTATCTTAAAACTTTTCTCTCCTCTCTTTCTCGAAAATAACCACTTTTGTCAATGTAGTAAGAATTTTTCTAATCCCATTTCTCTGTGTATTTGTGTTCCTTACTAAAATAACCAACATAGGAATATATAGTAGGCACCCAGTTGCCATTGGTTGAGTGAATGAATGAGTGTATGTATACATGTATGTATGTAATACATATACACACATATACATATATGCACACATGTATATATGTATACAAACTGCTTTGTGTATGAATTTGTGAATATATTTTGATAAAAATTGTATTGTTTCCTACATATTATTCAGCAATTTTCTTTTTTACTGAACAACATTCCCTGGGAATATGTCCATGTTATCACCTGTTACTATCTTACTCATTTTAATTGTATGGGTATTGTGTGTTATTGATATTTATTTGTTCATTTCTTTACTGATATTTGCATATTATATCTTGTCACTATAAAAAAATGACATAACAAATCTTGGCAAAATTTTCTACTCACACGTACAGGCATTTTTATAAAATGTTTCTTTGAAGTGAGTTATTGAGCAAAATACTATATGCATTCTTGAAAAACATTGCCAAATTGCCTTCCACAAAGACTTTTCAGCTATGAATAAGAGTATGTATTTCCCACCTGCTCAACAGTATCAGATATTGTTTATTTTTTTAATTGTGCCAATCTGGAAATAAAATTGTATCTTTTTAAAATCACATTTCACTGATCATTATTTAGAGTAAACATCTTTCCATAGGTTTATTGATCTTCATCGCAAAAGGTGCTACCTTTTTTGTTTCTTCTTTTCCTCCTATTTTGAAAAAATAAATTTCCCTGTGTTAGTCAATAATTAATTTCCTCAAGCTTCTTTTGTTTCTCAATTATCTTCTCTCTTTAGCATCTCTGATTTTCCTGTCTTTACAAGTTTTCTTCCTCTTGGCTTTCAAATATAATCAGATTGCAATTATCTTGGAATAAAATACTTTATTCACTCTACCACTCCCTTTAACTCCTCCCTATACTCTCCACCCACAAACTTCTCAAATGTGAATGCTTCACATCTGTGACTCTCACCTCCTCGTGGTATCAGTGATTTTTTTTAAATAAAAAAGTTTACTAATTTGTTCCATGAGTATGAGAGACATAAACAGAGATACAGTACCCTTGACAGGGTATTGATGCTGTGATTCACCCGCTAGCTCTAGCCAGCCCGAATCACAAGCACACATGTCCCTGGAATACTCAGGGAGGTCTCTGGACACAATCTGGTAACCTCCCAGGTGGGTCTTCCTCTCAAAGCTGAGCCACCATCCAGTCCATGCATTAAACAGACTTATGTCTTATTAAATCCTATACCGTCCCTTTTTAATCATAGTCTCTTAACTTCCAAGGTACCAACTCATTTTTCTTCTTGTCTCTGGGACTATTTTTTTTTTATGTCTTAACCTTTTTTTTCCCCCTTCTTTTTGCCTAAAAGTGCAAACTTTCAGCAACTAATGTTTTTTGGAGCTTCAGTCTTTCTCCTTCACTTGTTACTTTGGAGATTTCATCTATTACAGACATTTCAACTGTTACCTCAACACAGAAAACTCCCAGATCAGGTTCAGAGGTCCAGATGTCTCTTTAGAACACTAATCTGTGACCTGCATTTGTCCCTAATAAACTGGACCACCATAACTTCAAAGTCAGAACATTTAATGACACTTATTACCCCCTTCTCTACCGAATCAATTTCTGTGGTTTTTGCAATTTTTTTGGAGTGTAAAGAGAGGGAAAAAAATATTATTTTCTATAGAAATCTCACTGGATAGAGACTTATTTTTGTCTTCTCAGCATTTTGATGAATCGCTTTTGCTGAAAGAGTGTAGATGAGAGGGCAAATCAGTAAGGATGGAATTCATATAAAAGGAGACGGTCTTACTCTGCTTTCCAAGTGGGGCTAATCTACTATTGTACTTTTGTTAAATGGGATAAACTTTTCAAGAGCTGAATTGCCTGGGACTATAATAAGGATGGCAGTGGCTGAGGAAAGAAAGAGGAGAAAAAACATCAGCTGGCATCCAGAGTGGAAATTTGGCTAAATATTATATATATATATATATATATATATATATATATATATAGGCATGTTTAATAGGAATTTTATAAAGCTTTGCTCTTCCACATGCATTCTACACACTTTTAGTTGTCTCTCTGGAAATTATCTAGTACAAAACCTGTTTGTTTCTCACTGATTGATTGAGATTAATTGTGATTAGGTAATTGAATTGCTATATTGGTATGGAACTATCCTGCTTAAATGTTCCCAGCGGTTTTCTGTTGTTCAGACATTGAATTAAAAATAATTCTTTCTGTGTACAGCTTTATTAAGGAGTAGTTGACAAGCGACAAACGTATTTTAAATGTACAATTTGATAAGTTTTGACATCCATAAACACCTGAGAAAACATCACCAAAATGAAGATATTGAGCTTACATATCACTTCCAAAGGTTTCTTTGTGTCTTTTTATAATCCCATTTCTCCTTCTAACACTGTCCCCAGGCAAGAACTACTGTGTTTCTGTCTGTTACTACAGGTTTTCTTGCATTTGCCAGAATTTTATATAATGGGATCATAAAGTACTCCTTTTTTGTCTCTCTACTTTTATTTATCATTATTTTGAGATTCATCCATGTTGTTATGAATATAAGTAGTTCACTCTTTTTATTGCTGGATAGTATTCTGTTGTGCAGATATACCACAATTTCTTCAACCATTCAGTCATTGAGAGAAAATTGGGTTGGTTTCAAGTTTTTAGTATTATGAATAAAGTTGTTTTGAATATTTGTGTCTTTGTGTGATCCTGTGCTTTCATTTCTTTTGGTCAATGTTTAGGGGGAGACTGAGTAAGGTCATATGTAAATGTACATGGAAAAAGAGCCCTGTGAGACTTTTATAAACTGGCTGTGCCATTTTATGTTTCCACAAGTCATGTATAAAAATTTTAGTTGCTCTACATTCTCTCCTAAACTCAAAAAATGTGGTTATCAGTCTTTTCAATTTACCCACAAAAGTCGTTTTTCAGAAGCCTCAGTTTGATTTTAATCCCCATGTTCCTAATGACCACTGATGTTGGATACTCTTCATGTGCCTATCTGCCAACCATTTGTCTTTTTTAGGTGAAGGGTCTATTCCATATTTTGCATACTTTTTCCACTGTGTTGTGTTTCTGTTGTTGAGTTTAAGAATTATTTATATATTAAAGATACTTATTTTTTCTTTTTTTGCTATTGGACATGTGTAAAGTTCTAGTAATCAAAACAGAAGTATACTTAGATTCATATATCAATTGAATAGAAAAGAAAACCCCAAAATAAACCTACACATATATTGTCAAAGGGATCAAGAACACATAGTGAAGAAAGGATAATGTCTTCAATAGTGTTGAGAAAACTAGCTATTCATACACAGATAATAAATAAATTAGACACTTATCTCACATCGCACAAAAAAAAATCAACTGGAAATGTATTAAAGATTTAAATGTTAAGACCTGAAACTATAAAACTCTTAGAAGAAAACATAGGCAGAAAATTCTAAGACATCAGTATTGGCAATGATTTTTGGATACAACAACAACAAAACCACAGACAACAAAGCAAAAATAGAGGTGGGCTAAAGAAAATTATAACAGTTTTATACAACAAAAGAAAAGAATGGTAGACAATATTTGTAACTACATATCCAATAGGTAGTTAATACTCAAAATATATGAGGAACTCATAAAGACTCAATAGAAAAATGCAGACTAGTGCAATTAAAAAATGGAAAAAGATCTGTTTCCAAAATATAGACAGTTCTTCCGAAATTTTTTTTTGAGAGGTTTTTTACTATAGGGCGCGTGCACTTGCCAGAAAGACAGAGAGAGACAGAGAGACAGAAAGCGAGAAATCATTATCCCCCCAGGGGGATGGCCACACCTCAATCCCTTCTCCTCCATTCTCCTCTCAGGATCTTGGGCACACACGCACATGTGCCCGACATGAGTTTAAGCCACCGGGTCTGGGACTTGAACTGCGGTTGACTACATGGGAGTTCAGCGACATAGCCATTACACTAACTGCAGGTCCCAGTTTTCCCGAATTTTTAAAAGGAGACATATAAATGGACAACAATTACATGAAAAAGTACTCAACCATCACCAGTCATAAAAGAAATGCAAATCAATACCACAGTGAAATATCACCTCACTCCTGTTATAACATGTACTATGAAAAAGGAGACATTTCTTTATTTTTTTCTTTTATATCTTAAAGATGGTTTTCTACTGTGTTCTCACTTGCATTGTTTTTATCAAGAAATCTCTGTCTTCTCTGTCTTGTTCCACTGTAAAAAAGAAAAAGAGTTCTTATTCTCTGACTGCTTTAAAGATTTCCTCTTTAACACTATCTTGGGCAGTCTATTATAATATTCTTTGGTGTAATTTTGTGTGTGTTCTTGGGTTTTGTCAAGCTGCTTGGCTCTGTGGCTTTATAAATTTATTAAATTTGGGCACTTTCAGTCATGATTTCTTCTCATTTTTTCTTCTTCCCATCTTTATCCTTTTCTTCTGGAAAAACTGTATTAGTTCACTTGAAGTTGTCCTAAAACTGTTTATGGTCTGTTGAATTTTAAAACTTATTTTTCTCTTTGTACTTCACATTGGTTTGGTTTTACTGCTATGTCTTCAAGTTTATTATATTCTTCTGCATTATTGTCTAATCTATTCCATCCATTATATATTTTTTAATCTCAGATATTATTTGCTTGGGGGCTTCCTTTTTTTCTTCTTTCTTTCCTTTTTTTTTTTTTTTTTTTTTTTTTTTTTTTTTTTTTTTTTTTGCTACAAAGCATATGTGTTCACCAAAGAGACAGAGAGGGAAAGTGAGAAATCATCCCATGGCGGGGGGATGACCACACCGCAATCCCTTTTTTTCCATTCTCTTTCTGGGATTTTGGACATGCATACTCACTTGCCCAGGGTGATTTTCAAGCCACCAGGTCCAGGACTCAAAACATGGTTGGTCATGTGGGAATCCAGCACCTTAACCATCATGCCACCTGCTGGCCCAGATTGGTGGCTTTTTTACTGTCTTCTATGTTTGTATTTAATGTGTTCAAGCTTTCTTGTAGCTTCTTTAACATATAGGATACAGCTAAAAGTACTGTCATCACATTTTTCTTTTAATTCTAACCTCTATGTCAGTTCTGAGTCAATATTGATTGAATCTTTTTTTTTTTTTTTTTTGAGAGGTTTTTGCTGTAGGGTGCATGTGCTCGCCAGACAGACAGAGAGAGACATAGAGACAGAAAGCGAGAAATCACCCCCCAGGGGGGATGGTCACGCCGCAATCCCTTCTCCTCCATTCTCCTCTCGGGATCTTGGGCACGCACGCACACGTGCCCGGCGTGAGTTTTAAGCCACCGGGTCCGGGAAGCGAACCGCGGTCGACTACGTGGGAGTCCAGCGACATAGCCATTATGCTAACTGCTGGTCCCTTGATTGAATCATTTTTATCCTTATTATGAATTGTCATTTTTCTGCTCTTTTGCATGTCTTGTAACTTCACTCCATACACTGAGTTTTACTTTCGTTTTGAGATTTTTAAAAATTTATTTATTTTACATTCATTCACTGTATATCATTGCAGCATACAAAATGAATTTTCTCATCTAGAATATATTGTATATTGACTCAATCAAAGATATTACCATACATGTTATCTTCAACAGATAATTTTCCATTTCGTGTTTCTTATATATTTTGCTTCCTTTTTTTCTCCTTGATTTCCTGCCTCTCACCCTCTGCCATTTCCTTCCCTCCGCCCACACTGTATCTGGGGACTATGAAAGAGAGGCATTGTATGTCCCCACTTAATATATACTGAACGTCTGCACTCTATGGCAGAAACGAAAATTTTGGATGGTATAAAAGCATGGAGAGCAACTGTGGACACCAGATATAGTGTTTTGAGATTTTTGTATCCCTATAAATATGCCTGAGCTTCATTTTAGGACACAGTTAAATTTCTTTAAACACTGTGATCCTTCTGTATCTGGCTTTAAAGATTTGTTAGGTGGAAGCATAGAATCATTTAAAGATAATTATTACTCATCTCTGAATCAAAACACTTCTGAGTTCTTGCCCCATTGCCCTATGAATTTTAAAGTTTTCAAGTCTGCCTGGGAAGACTATACACTATTTCAGGCCCTATGTGAAATCCAGTTATTGTTTCTTTTTTCTTGAACTTTTTTAATGTTTATTTTTCATTTCTTCTGAATAGAAGAGGGGGAGAGAGAGAGGGAGAGACAGGGAGAGAGAAACATCCCCAACAGTCTTCATGCCATGAATCATCCCTAGTTCCAGTCAGCCTGGGTCATAGGCAGATGCATGTGTGTCCATCATGCACAGGGAGGTCTGAGGATGTGAACCTAGGACCTTCATATGTAAGTTCAGTTGTACACCACTGTACAACTAACTGCCTAGCTTACTGTTAGTTTTTTTGTTGTTGTTTTTGTTTTTTCCCCTGTGCCAGAGAGTGTATGTGCACATGAGAAAGAGAGAGAAAGTGCCTCCCAGTGGCCCCTGTGGGTACTGGTCACATAATTTTCCTTTAGTTCTCCATGCTGTCAGGATCCTGGGCATACATCTCTATACCTAATGCATAACCACTGGAGTGGGGATTTGAACCCTGATGGGCCATGCAGGATTTAGCTTCTTCTGTACAGTGCTTAACTCCTACACTATGGAGCTGGCTTTACTGCTCTTTTTAACTGTTTTGTGATTATTTTCTCAGTCTCAAATAGTTTCCTCACATTCATGCTCTGTTTGATACTTCACTGAATACTAAAGGTGAGTTTCTGAAGATCACTGAAATTCTCTCTTCCTGCAGGTCTCTCTCCTCCCATACTCAGCCCTGTAAATGCTGACTCCTCATTTTCTTTGAAATTTCAGCTATGTCTCCTGTGACACAAGAGGTTTGCTGGTATTCCCCTTGTTTTCCCTTCTGTATGTGTGGCCTGAACATTTTCTTTTTTCTTTTTTTTTTTTTTGGAGAGGTTTTCACTATAGGGCGCGTGCGCTCGCCAGACAGACAGAGAGAGACAGAGAGACAGAAAGCGAGAAATCACCCCCCAGGGGGGATGGTCACGCCGCAATCCCTTCTCCTCCATTCTCCTCTTGGGATCTTGGGCACGCACGCACACGCGCCCGGCATGAGTTTTAAGCTACTGGGTCCGGGACGCGAACCGCAGTCGACTACGTGGGAGTCCAGCGACATAGCCATTACGCTAACTGCTGGTTCTCAACCTGAACATTTTCTTAAGAGGATAAACTTGAGCAATGATAAAGCTCACCTCATTTTTCTTCTTTCATTGACTAATATCTAATGTGTTGAAAGCTATTGTTTTATATATTTTGTCCCTTACTTCATTTTGGCTAGAAGTAGAAGACCCATTGTATTCAAAGAGATGTTTAAAAAATACAAAATAAATGCTTTTATATCTATCGCATATTAACTACTAATAATACGTTGTAGCTAGTCTGTCCCAGCTCATGATACTTGATTGTTAATATTCAGGAATTTTGTGAGCTAACAGTTAAGCTGTTGATAGTCTGAATTTGGCCATGGTGGGAATATTTATATTTATGAAATTGGCTGATGCTATAAACCTAGGCCTTTTCTTTTTTACTTTTTTATCCTTCTTCCCCCACAAGAATTGGTTTACCAGCTCCATCTGGACTTTCCTCATTTTGCCTGAAAGACATCTTTGAACATTTCTCATTGTGTTTGTCTCTTGCTGAAGAATTATTTAAATTTTTGTTTATCTGAGAAGCTTATTATGCCAATGTTTTTGAAAGATGTTTTCCCTGGATATAGAATTCTAGGTTTATAGTAATTTTTTAAAAGTACTTTGGCAATGTTGCTCCACAGTCTTTTGTCTGAATTGCTTCTAATGAGAAAACTGCTATCATTCTTTATTTGTACATTGTCTTATTTTTTAAGATTTTTTTCCTTATCATTGGCTTAAGCAATCTAGTTGTAATGTATTTTTTGTGTTTTTTTTTCAAATTTATTTATTTTAAAAGTTGCAAATAAAATATATGCATTTATTGTGCACACCTTGATGTTTGATATATAGATACATTGTGGAATAGTTCAATCTAGCTAATTAACAAATACATTGCATAATGTACCTTATTAAAGTGTTTTTTGTTGCTATTTATATTTGGAGTTAATTTAACATCTTAGATCTGTGACTTTTTGTTTTTATCAAATTTGAAACTGTTTAGCTATTAGTTGATTTTATAGAATATCTTTTTTTCTTTTCTGCTTTTAGGCTAGAGTAATTGTCAATTACAATTGTCAATTGACAATTACTCTTACTATGCTTTGAAAATCAGTTTGAGATGTCCAATCTGCTGATAATCCCATCCAATAAATTTTTAAATCACAGTCATTGTATTTTACATCTGCAGAGCTCTTCTTAAATGCTGCTGACTTCTCTCTGGTACTCTTCCTGGAATTTTAACCACTTTGGCCTCCTTGAACTCTAGACTCAAATTTCAACTCAGAGTTGGATTTCTCCCCGCCCCTCCACTACTGACTACAAGCTACTTCAAGGCTGTAAACTGGGGCCATTGTAAGGCTGACTTCACTTGTTTCACTGAGGTCAGGGATCATTCTCTGGTGCTGCTTGTTGTCCAATGTCTACAACCCTCGTTTCATATCTGTTTTACATTTCAGTTGTTTGAGGTTGACAAATCCAGCCACTCTTACTCTGTCACAGAATTCTCGCAGCCACTGATCTTTAAGCTCTAGAAAATTTTATTGTAATCTCTCTTCATGCATTTTCTTCCACTCCCTCTAAATCAATCTTCCTTTTATTCACTTATGTCCTCTTCTTTTGGCCTCTGTGCCTTCGTTCACTACATTCTTCCTTTCTTCTTCTTCTTTTCTTTTTCTATTTTATTTTCCTCAGCATAAAGCTCTATGTCTCTCTCAAGGACCAACTCAGAGTTCATTTCTTACATGAAAGTTACACTGAGCACCTTAGCTGGAAATAATCTCTTTTCTGAGCTTATCCTGCTAGAATGTCTCTAAGCTTCTTGGATCTGCAGGTTAATATTATTAATCATATCTAGAATATTTTGGCCACATTTTTTAAAATAATTTTTTTCTGCAATCACTGTTTTTACTCCATATCAAAGATTCTGATTATGCATAAGTTAGGGTGCTCTATATTGTTCCAGAGGTCATTAAGACTCTTTATTTAGTTTCTAGTGTTGCATTTTCACTCATTATGTTGTATTTTAGTTTAAATTATTTTTTTTAAGATTTTGTTTTGTCATAGGGCACATGCGCTTGCCAGAGAAACAGAGAGAAGGAAAGTGAGAAATCCCCCTACCCCGGAGAGGCGGTGAGAAAATGGTTGCATGGTAATCCCTTCTCCTCTATTCTCCTTAGGATTTGGGCAGACATGCACATGGATCTGGGACTTGGTCATATGCGATCCAGTGCATTAAGCACTGTGCTACCTGCTGGCCCAAGTTTAAATTGATAAGCATACTTATAATAACTATTTTAAAGTCCTATTCTAATGCTATTGTCTTTGTCATTTCTGGGTTGCTTTCTATTGACTGATATTACTGATGTTCATAAGCACATTTTCCAGTTTCCTAGTATATCCAATAATTATCACCTGAAAGCTCAACATTGTAGATATTGTAAATGCTATATGATTTTTTTTTCTGGATTTTGTTTTCTTCTTCCAAAGAAGGTTGAGCTTTATTCTAGCAGGCACTTAACTTGTAGATCTGCTTGTTTGCTTGTTCCTTTCATGGGTTGTCCTAAGCTTTGACAGGGCTAATGTAGAGTAACCTTAATTAATGGTAGCTAAATCTTACTCTAAGTTATGGCTAAGTTATGGGCTCTTCTGGTTAGTCAGAGCTCATGCATCTCTTGGCTTAGGCAAGTTCTAGTAATTTTCAGTAGTTGTTAATGCCCTAGTAGTTATTCTTTGTCTGATCTTATGGAGTGTTATTGTATGTGCACACTGGTTTAGTATTCAGTTAAAGAGTCAAAGGGACTCCGTGAAAATTCCTCAAGCTTTTACCCTAACTAGCTTCCACCTTTAAGAGCTGTCTCCTCAGCTCAATGAGAATTAAAGGGCTACAGGCTCAGCTTGGGTCATTCTTCTACCAGCAACCCAGAAAGTGCTGGGTGGACTTCTGAAGGACCTCAGTTTGACATTGTTTATTGTCTGATACCAGAATACTGTTATTCTCTATATATTGTCCGGTCTTCTAGTTGCTCATGATTGGAAGGTGTTAATGGGTTGAATTAATGTTTACAGAAAAAACGTGTTGACATTCTAACCTCCAGAACCTCAGAATGGGGACTTATTTGGAAATAGAGTCATTGCAGATATGATTAGTTGAGATAAAGTCATGCTGGACTAATGGGGACTCCTAATCCAGTATGACTGATATCCTTATGTGAAGACAGCCATATAAAGATAGAGATAACCAGGGGGAAATGCCATGTGGTGACAGAGTCAGAATTTTGAGTTAATATATCTGCAAGCCAAGAAATGCCAGGAATTGCCAGCAAACCACCAGAAACTAAGGACAAGAGAGGCAAGATTCCTTTTCAGGTTTCAGAGGAAGCATTATCTTGCCAATACCTTAATTTCAGACTTCTAACTTACAGAACTATGAGACTATAAATGCTTGAGAATCCTGCTTCACGCATGTGTGTGTGTGACCAGGGTCCTGGGAGGAAAATGGAAGAGAGGGAATTGCAGTATGGCCATCTGCCATCTCCCGTGGGGGGTGATTTCTCACTTTATTTTCTCTCCAGTTCTCTCTTTCTCTCCCTGGCAAGTGCACACACCCTGTGGCAAAAAAAAAAAAAAGGAAGGAAAAAAAAAAAAAAGAAGTCTGACTCAGGTTTCACTGAGTTAAAATCAAGATATCATCTGGGTCCCATTTCTGCCTGGTGGCTCTTGAAGAGAATCCATTTCCTCGCCTTTTCCACTTTCTGGAGGCCACCTGCATCTCTTGGCTTGTGCCCCCTATCTTCCATTTCCCTCTGTCTTCAAAGCCGGCAGCATGGCAGATCTCTGACCCCACTTGCATTGCTGTCTCCTTCTCTGACTCTTTTTCTGCTTCCCTTTTTCACATTTAACAACCCTTGTGATTACACTGGGTGCATCTGGATAGCATAGTACAAGCTATTCTTCGTATTTTAAGGTCATCCAAGAAGAGACTTTAATCACACCTTTAATGAGGACCTAGGACCTCATTCACTTCCTCCTGTAAATAAGCACGATATTTCTCTACCCTCAGAACTTTTGAGTTTCCAATTGTGCCTTCTTTTCCTCTTTCTCTCTCTCTCTCTCTCTCTCTCTCTCTCTCTCTCTCTCTCTCTCTCTCTCTTCTCTCTCTCTCTATCAGGATAGGTGAGGAGAGTGTAGGACACTGTCACAGTCTGTCCTGTGCTCTAAAATAGATTCCACAGACTGGATAATTTATAATGAACAGATTTATTGGCTCATAGTCATGGAGAGTGGGAAGTCCAAAATCAAGGAGCTGGCATCTGGCGAGGGCCTATTGCTGCATCATCCTACAGCAGAAAGGCAAAAAACCATGAGAGAAAGAAAGAAGCTGGAGCTGGAGCCGAACTCATCCTTTCATAAGGGAACCAATCCCACAGTAATACCATTAATCACCTCTTAAAGACTCTACCTCTTACCAATACAACAGGGATTATGTTTCCAACACACGCTTCTAAAGAAAGGACACATCCAAATCACAGCAGGCTAGAGTTCAGAAAATTCTGGAACATTTCTTTTCACTTGACTCTTTCCCCTTTTTATTAGGCCAGATAATTTATTTTTAAAGGTTTTTGCTATAGAGCACATGAGCTCGCATGTGAGAGAGACAGTGAGAAGGAAAGTGAGAAATAACCCCCCAAGGGGGAATGGTCATGTTGCAATCTTTCCTCCTCCACTCTCCTCTTAGGATTTTGGGTACACACACATCCATGCCTGGCATGATATTCAAGCTGCCAGGTCTGGGACTCAAACCACAGTTGGTCATGTGGGAGTCCAGTGCCTTAACCACCATGCCATCTGCTGACCTTAGCCCAGATAATTTTTTATTCTTCTATAGAGGAAAAAAAATAGACTCTGTAAGCATCCTCCAAATCTATTATATCAGGATAGGTTTCAGTTCTAAAATAAAAATGATTGAGTTAAGTTTTATTATGATTTGCTTAAAAAACTTTAGAAGTTAGTAGTTATTCATTAAGAATCAGTAGGGAAGTCTAGTCCCATAGCCTATTGGTTAAGAGAGCCACATCCTGTATGGCCAATCAAATGTCAAATACTGGCCCCAGTAGCTTAAAATCCATGCTGGGCGCATGCTCATGCCCCAAATACCAACAGAATGGAGAAATGGATAAGAGGTTGTGAACTGACCATAGCCCATGACAGTGGGGGAGCTTTCTCTCTCTCTCTTTCCATCTCTCTCTGGCGAGTACATGTGCCCTCTGAGAATTATTTTAAAAATGAAGAAGAAGAAAAAGAAGGCGGAGGAAGGTAAGGAGAAGAAGAATAAATAATCTAATATGACAAAAGAAGTTCAAGATGGTAAGAAAAAGACTTAAGAGGAAGTGTTCCAAAGATATGGGCACCCACCTTAAAGAGCAGGATAACGGCAAGGAAAGACAGAGAGTGTAGATTAAGCTGGCCTTCAGAGAGTTAATCTGATTAGCACCTCCTCTAGCCAGATGTGTGGCTCAACCCCTCCCTATAGCAGATGTGTTGTCTGAGTAGAGGCATCACATCCCCATGCACCTTTCAATACATGAGCGATTGGAAGTGTCGGATGAACAAGTAATATTGCAGTGAGGCATGGAAAACAAGAAGGCATTTTTTTTATAAAGCATTAGCCACATGGAAGGAGCTCCAAGCTACTGAGTTGTGACAATGATCACGGGAGTAAAGAGGCATCTGGTTACTCTGAACTGAGTGATTGTGTCTCTGCCCCCCTCCAATCTGCTGTGCCATCCCTACGGAGGGAGATTATATTACTCTCTACGCTTGGTAATGGCCGCGAGCCCAGGCAGCCAATGAGTTACAGGCATCCTGGGCTATGCAGGGGGCTCATGCTGGTGTGAAAGCCTGCTGGCCAAATGAAAGCATGACGCACTCCCATGAAGAGCAAGAACAATTGTCTACTCCCTGTATCTGCTGCTACCCTCTATCAACCCTCTCCCCACCCTCACTCAAGACTATGTTAATAAAAATTTCAGGAGATGAGCAACAGCTGAGGCAAACAAAAGACCAACCAAAAAGCTTAAAAGAAAAAGAAAAACTTAGGCATAAAATGTCTAAAGGGATATTTAAAAAGCTGTGACAGGATCCACCCTGGTGGCACAAAGCACACAGAACTGCAGAGCTAGAACTGGCAGTTTCTCTCTCTCTCTCTTTCTCTCTCTCTCTCTCATGTGTGCCCTATAGCAAATTAAAAAAAAATACTAATAAATAAATTAAATAAATAATTCTTTTAAAAAAGAAAACACTCTGAATATAGGTGCACATGCCCAAGATCCTGATGAGCAGGTGGACTGGAAAAAGGGGATTACGGAATGCCGAGACTCCATCAAGGGTGCTTCTCTCTTTCTCTTGAATAAATAATGTTTAAAAGAATTTCAGGAGCAAAGGGAAAGAAGGACATGAATAAAAAGAATGGGAAACAGAGGCAGCATGTGTGCACATTCATCTCGGGCTCTGTTCCTGCCACCCTGACAGACATGGATATTGTGCTGTGTTCTGTTAACAGAGTTGTGAAAACTGAAACTGAACAATGACCTTTTCAGTTGGCTTTGGTTATTTTTGTTTCCTTTTTTTAGAAAAAGAATTATTGTATTTAACTTTATTTATTTATTTATTTGAATGGAGGGGGGCAGAGTGAGAGAGAGAGAAAGAGAAGGAGAGTGAGAAAGCAAGCCACCAGGTCCAGGACTTGAACTGCAGTCAGAGTTCAGCCTCCTTAACCATTATGCCACCTGCTTGCCCCAAGCTTTGGTTATTTTTCATAATATGTTATAAAATGTTCACTGAATGCACACTGTGCATACCACTTGATTTGTCATTTAAATATAGATTATAAAATGACTAATCACTTTCAGGAAAAAAATGCTTAAAAAGAACACCCCTCATGAATATACTGCATTAAAATTAAAAAAAAAAAAAAGATGCTACAACTGAAACTCTGTTAGAAGCAAGGACTTCAACACAGACTTGGAATCGTGTTATGGCAGCATCAGCAACAATAACAAATATATTACATCACCAGACCCTGATGAAATGGGAAAGCATTACAAATGCCTGTGTGCTTCAGGCTTATTGTCCCATTTGGCCACTTCTACTGCTAGATTTTTTAGGCCCTGAGCTTAAGTCACTCCACCACATCCAACCCAAGCTAAGCAATATGAAAAGGAATCTTAAAAACACAAAGCATCGCAAAGATAGAGGAAAGAGGGGGTTCCAAGAGGTGTGCCAGCTGTCCTCCATGCATCTTGGAGTCCTGCCTCTCATTCCAACACTAACTGCCTAGCAGAGTCTGATCCCTAGCTACTAGAAATTGGTAGGTCAACAGTCAACATGGTTTCTTGTGTGTCTTTTGTCCCTTAAGCCCCCATACTCTACTCCATCCTATTGTAAATCCTCAGTATTTGGTGCAGGCATAGGCTTTCTCTGGAGTGCAAGGGGAAAAAAGTCAGCATTTTTTTAAAGACTGCCTACAATGCTTCTTTCAAGCAATTGTAGGTATTATAATCCTTCTTCCAATTTTATAGATGAGAACATCAAAGATTGGAGTTTGCTAGGTTCTCAAGCAAGCAAGAAGTAGAGAAGTGATATGAACCCAGATCTATCTGATTGGAAGACCCAGTAATGCTTCCGCCATCTCATGTTGCATTGAAGGATGAATTAGATCTGTTCAGACCATTAGAGACATGTGGGACACAGAGTCTGACTTTGATGACTTCAGCAGCTATTTCACCCGTCCTGGTCTCAAACTGTGTCTGCCAGGGAATGAAGATGATGCAGCTGATCCCTGGGTTGGCCCTCACAGCAGCTTCCCTCCCTTAGACCTGAGGTTTTCTGCTTTGAATACACTGAAGACCTGAATCTCTCAAGCCCTGATCAGCTTTCATCTCCTTTCCAGCTCACCAGGTGACATGTCCTGTCTCATTTCCAACTTCAGATAGACTAAAATCCCTTTTCATCATTCTGCCAGTATCCCAGTTTCTCTGATGGTTACAGAGACTTTTGATGGTCTCTTGGGGAAATGAGAGAGGTATCTCTTACTTGCAGGTAAATAATGAATCACTAAATATATTTACATACCAGGACATCAGCAAGATTGCAATAAGATAACAAGTGCAGTGTGCAGCTGGTTCCCAGGGAGGGCGGAGGTGAGTCACCACACACTTAAGAAAGGATCAGCCTCATTTCCTCCCCAGCTCAAGGGGATATGATCCATCTACTCCCTCTACTTTGGCAGAGGGCGGACAGCCTTGTCTCTGGCCCAGACGAGAAGGCATCAACCAGATCAGCTAAAAGACAGAGGGTTGGCTGGAACTATGCTCTGCTCTCTCCTTGCACTTCTCTTGGGCGTTTTCCTTGGTGGGTGCCCTCCTCTCTGTTCTGCTGCTTCTCATAGCCTCACTCTCACTCCCATCCTGCAAATCTAGGGCACGTGATGGGCACCCTGGGCACATTCCTCCCATTGCCTCAGTGGATGTGGTACTTGAGTCTCAGTGGCTAGCAGTGGCTAGAGCACTGAGTCTTGGTCATCTCCCTGGGGAGGAGTTTGCTACCTTGGTCTATGCACCCTTGACTCTCCCAGTCTACTCCCATGACTGGTTCCAAGTGCCTAGCCATGGAAGGGTGTGAGCCGCCCTTCTGTCTGGGTGGAAGGCAAGCTGGCTCGGTGCTTCCTCTCTAAGTGACACTCTTCCCTTCTCACAGGTGCTGGAGCTCAGACCATCCAACAGCAGCCAGCATCCAAGCTGCAACTTGTGGGCAGTCCACTTTCCCTGGATTGTACGGTGAAGGGGGCATCAAACCCTAGCCTCTATTGGTACCGGCAGGCCCGAGGAGGGGCCCTCCAGCAACTTTCCTACTCCTTTGGTCGGGACCAGATAGAGTCTGAGGGGCCTCAGCACCTCTCAGCCACCAGGCCCCAGGATGGCCAGTTTATCCTGAGCTCCAAGGGGGTCCTCCTCAGCGACTCTGGCTTCTACCTCTGTGCCTGGAGTCTCACACTGGGCCGGGTAGGGCAGGCATCTGTACAAAAACCCCACCTTCTCGTGAGTCCTAACCACCCGGAGCACTCACTCAAGGGCCTCGGGGGAGGATATTGGTGACCAAATTTCTGACTGAGGGCAGGTACACTAAGTCAGAAGACTTCAAATGACTTAATTACATTCTCAGGGGGAAAAAATGATGCATCTTCTCAGAAGCTGTGAGTTGCCCACAGAGGGTCAAGTTCCCGATGTGTGAATGGCTGGTCCTAGGCCGTAATGCTCCAGGCCTCGAGGTGGGCTGCACCTTGTCTACTGCTCATTCTTCCAAATTCTTGTCAGTCCACACTGCAGAGTAGATTTGTGCACAACAGGCTGAAAAAGTGGGATACACCTGTGGCAGGATGTGACACAAGCTGTCTAGGAGGATGCCAGCTCTAGGTTAACTGGTTAATCTCATTACCTGAGAGTTCCCGGCCACTCATCTTTTTGCTGAGACTAGACATCTGCGGAGGCTTGGACCTGAGGCGTTGAGCCAGGGAAGAGGCACGATGTTCAGTAGTCTGTTCCATTTGGGGTAAAGGTGTGATTTGGTTAGTATAAGAAATACGCAGGTAGGAATTTTGATGATTGTTTTGGGTTTGAGCTTGTTTTTCTATTTCCTGTTCTCCTATCTCTCATCTCTTCCATGTAGCAAAAGAGGGAACAGAGGAACAGATGGTGATCAAAGAAAAACATGAGGCTGAGGATAAAGAAGCTGGTGGCGTGTGCAGTGGTGGAGCCCTAGCAAAGAGAAATGACTTGGGTGGAAATGAAGCCAAGGAAAAGGCTGATGTGGACAGTGGGGAAGAGGTGCCATGGTCACCATGGAAACCAAGCTTCCTTCCTCGTCCTTCATCCCTCCCTAGTCTTCCTTAGTCCTAAAAAGGGTTTCTTTCTACTGACCTTTCTCCTCCACGAGGGGGCACAAGAAGTCTTAAAATACTCTGTATCTGGCAACAGTTCATCTAGAGCAATTCAGACATGTGTTTATTTCCAGTGCCATTTAATCTGTGGAGGAGAATCTGAGACGGAGACAGAGTGATCCCAAGAATAAGAACAATGCCCGAGTATTCGTACTGCACATTTCCGATCAGTTACGTATTAAGCAGCTATCATGTGCTGGACAGAGTGAGCCACTGCAGAGATTTAGAAGAAGAAAGGAAGTATTTATGAGATAGTGCTGGGCCTGAGGATAAAAAGCACGGGATCTTAAGTCTAAATTTACTAGTTATTAATTTGGGCTAGTTATTTAGTCTCTTTAGGCCTTGTTTTCCTTATCGGTAAAAAAATTCCCTTTGTTGGATTGCTAAGTATATTCAATAAGATGATACTTATGAAACCTCAGTTTAGAGTCTAATTTTTAAGATACTCTTGTTTTTTGTTTGTTTGTTTGTTTGTTTCCTTTGTTTTTAATTTTTGTAGGGCACTTGCACTTTTCAGAGACAGATGGAGAGAGAGCGAGAGAGTAAGAAGGCACCCTCCAGGGTGGGTGACGGCCATGCCACAATACTTTCTCCTCTTGGGATTTTGGGCATGCACATGCATGTGCCAGGTATGTTGAATTTCAAGCTGCCAGGTCTGGAACTGGTATATTTTCATTACAGCTTACCCCCCAAAAGAAACACTTATTTTTTGAAATGTAAATGATGAGTTGTGTAGTAAACATTTAAAATGCTAACTCGGATGGCAAACCCACAAAACTCATTGCCTAGGTTGTGCCCACTCAGATTTTGGTCATCAGTCTTTTCTGCTGGAAATTAATATGCAGGATCCTTCCCTATAGAGGGACATTCCAGGCAAGTACTACTAGTTAAGTGGAGTTGGTAGGAGACTTGGAATAGTATTTTCACTTGAGTAAGATGTTCACAAAAATTCTAGAAAACTTCACCAAGGAGGTAAAATTTTATACAGGTTTAACTTTTGAGGACGCTGGAATTTTGAGAAGCAAATGACATTCTAAACAGAAGAGTCAGTGTAAGTAGAAGCATATGGTTTCAGTGACTATTCTAAGTTCCTGAAAAACAATGAGAAAAAAGTTGTGATCGTGGCACAGGGTAAGCCTTAATAGGCGAGATGAGTCTAGGAAGGAGATAGTGGAAAGCCACCTAAATTCACCAAAGCAAGCAAATATCCACCAGGTTAGCTGCTCCTATTTATGTGTAGGAATCTCATTCTCAAGATTCATAGACCCTGAGACTCAGAAATGCAGAGTCATTGTAATTTTAGGGGGTACATGAAATCAGCCCAGGACAGCAGATCCTGCTCTAATATGCTATTTCTTGCTAGGAATTCATCAACTTGACTTGCTCCTGTTTTGTTTTGTTTTGTTTTTCCTTTTTTTTTTTTGTATTTTTGTTTTGTTTTGTTTCATTTTGTTTGTTTGTTTTTTTGCTATAGGGCAACATTGCTCACCTGAGAGAGAGAGTGAGAGGGAAAGTGAGAAATCATCCCCCGAGGGGATGGCCACTCCTCAATCCCTTGTCCTCCATTCTCCTCCTGTGATTTTGGGCATGCACACACATGCACCCTGTATGATTTTCAGGCCACCAGGTCTAGGACTTGAACCATAGCCCACCATGTGGAAGTCCTGTGCCCTAACCACCATGTCAACTGCTGGCCCCACTCCTGCGGCTATTTGAGGCTCTCTTTTTTCTAGGAGAGCCTCCAGGACCTAGAGCTGGGCTCGGCCTTCATGAGCATGGCAGGACAACTATGGCTGCACAGCTAAGATCCAAGTCTACATGCTGGCAGTCAGAGGAACGCCCTGTGAGTCACTTCACACGGCTCTCAGCAACTCATGGCACTTACAGAGAGACGCCCTGAGGCCTCCAGACAGCTTCTAGAGGAAGATGGGGCCATCGGGGCTGGGTAGTTAACATCACTAAAATGGAGCTCCTTCATGTTCCTGTGCAGGGTTATGAGGTTTGGGCTCCGAATGCTATAGCCCTTCAAGTTCTTGCAAAGCAGACCTGGCCTATTACATATCCTGCCATTTTCCTCCCTCCTTTGGAGGTTTCTGCCTCTCTGGTTTTCTGTGTTCTCCTGCATTATGTTCTTCCTCCTCCTCTTACCCGTACAGAATAGAAAACAGCCCTCACAGATCTCCAGGCCTTAGCAATTAGAGGATGAAGCTCCGAGAAGCCCAGTCAGTGGAGCACAGACACCAGCTCAAACGCCCAGGGACTGTCCATTTTCAGTCTGTTGATTATATAGGGCGCCCTTTTCTGAGACTCATTAACACCTCTCATTACATGAGTGGAACAAAGTGGGAGAGTAGGTGTGAAGGGGGTGGGGAGAGTTTGAAGGCAGCGGGGAGCAAAGAGTTGCCTAGTGATGTGGGACCAGAGGACCCCAATTGGGTCAGAGCAGTTATTGCAGCTGTTTGCATTCTCCAGCATCTCCATGGAGCCCATGCAGCCTCTGATCTTGTGAATAACCTCCAGCAGGTGTAAACATCTCATGTGGGTGGGTGGGGATGCATGTAGAACTGAGGTGCCTAGACCCTCCCCTCCCACCCCCTACCAAGACCCTCTGCTCTCTCCTCTGTGGTTCTATTTCCCCCTCCAGGGCACTAACCAGAGGCCCAGGTAGGGAAAACAACAGTGGGGGGATGGCAGGATGTGGGGAGTGTGGTTCTCATGATGCCGAGAAGGTGGGCAGGGGAGGGACTTTCACAGGCACCCCAGATGCAGGCCCGGATAAATGTCAGACCACATCCTGTGTGACTCCCTGCAATGGAGGGAAGGCAGGTGGCTGCTGTCACTTACTGCTGATGTTACTCAGAGATAAACAATTGGCAGCCATTGTTGGACTCAGGCACCTCTATCCTCCACCAGTTGTCTCCTGTCACCTAAAAGACCCCAATCTGCATCTCTTTACTTCCTGACTTTTGATTCAAGGACATGCTCATTTTGATACAATTTTCTTCTCATTCATGACCCTAGATCTCTTTCCTGGAGGGGAACCAGGGAACAGGTGCTAGGGCTCCCATTGTTTCTTGTTAGTTGTGGGACCCCGTGGTCGGTGCTGCCCCCTTATACCATGACGCTGCTTGAGCCTGTGTCACAGACATGCGGTTTAGAACAAGGAAGCGCTTAGAGTCTCCTAGTTACCATTCTCTTGGTGCTTCAGGGCCCACAGAGCTTGAATCACTGAATCTGAAGAGCAGAGACCGAAGTTTCCTTAGAGATCACCTTACTCAATTGCCTCAGATCACACAGGACGATACAGAAGCAGAGAGAATGAAAATAAGTTCCCTAAAGCCCTGCAGCTACTTCTCTGTGTTTTAGCAGCTCCTTGATCACAGACAAAGTTCAGGGAATGTGGGCTCCATATTGAGCTGTGATCTTCCTATGAGTTTTATGAATCACTCACATTAGAATAAATACGGCAAAATAATCACATCCGAGCTGTACAAGGGTGGGCAGCTAAATATGAGGAACCACAGAGTTAGGATTCTGCAGAAAGCAAATAGGTTAGAGAGAGGAGCTGATGAAATGCAATGCAGTTAAACAGGTACTCGCTGCTCCCCTCCCCCAAGAGCGAGAAACCAGCAGTGTGGACACGGGAAGGAGAGTGTGCAGCTTGCAAGCCGCACATGTGTAAAACATCCTGGGGTTGAGTCAAAGTGAGCTCTGTGAGTCAATGGGGTGTTGTGGGTGCAAGAAGCTGGAAAGTTGCCCAAAGGGAACCAACATGTAAGATTCTGAGAACCAGAAGGCAACACTCCCTCCGTTAGCGTATGTAGGTCAGAACCCACCTGGTGCTGTGTCCTGTTCTAAATGCGACATTTTAGAAAGATAGAAGGATAAAAACAAACTGAAAAGTTTTCAGGAGAGAGCAACTGGGCTCTGGGGAGCAGGAAGTGCTCAAAACTGTGCTGTAGGAGGAAAACATTGAGAGAACTGGAAATGTTTAGCCTGAAAAAGTGTCTTTAAGCTAATAATAGTTATAATAACAGCTAATGTTTATTGACACTATGCTGAGAGATTAAATGAGAGGAACCACCCTACAAAGTCAGAGTTGGGATAAAGTCATTTTATAGACAGGAAAGCTGAGTCCCGAAGTGTCACGTGGTCAAGAACATATAACTGGTAAGTGGCAGAAGTAAGGCTTGACCCCATGTTTCTTTGGCTTTAAAATCCATATTCTTTGACATCATAGTATTTTCATCTACCTACTTCATGCGTTAGTCATTCTGCAAATGCAAGGCTTTCAAGATTCTAATGATTCTTTCTCTCACTGATTCATGGATTCTTGCTTAACGGTTGGCCTCCTAGCTGTCTTATGAAGGCTCTCATAGGAGTATATATGACTACCGAGGGGTGCTACAGCGCGATTTCTGGATACTTAAGGATGTAATTCTTCACAGAGCTGTCCAGTGATGAACAGGAGTCATGAGTCATGAGTTCTCTGTCCCAGGGCAATTATAGCATAATTGGGGAGTAAAAAAGATTCAAGACTCTGTTATTTATGTTTCCTTTCCACCCAGAGCACCTCTGATTTCAGTTGCAAGGTCCAGTCAAGATCCAATCTCATCATGGTGTGAGAATGCTGAGAGTCAAGTCTTAAGTGACAGAATGGCCTAGAACTTGGCCAGGAGGCGTCATGTCCAAAATCACATTGAGGTCACTATTTTAAACCTACATGCTTATGTCAGTGACCGGCATGGTCAGGATGTAGTAGGGAGCTGGGCTCACAGGAAGCCCTGGAATGCAGTTTTCCTGTTGAGACCCTCTTTCATTCACAGAGGACTGCGGAAGTCAGTTGACAAACAGACTAATGAAATTTCTTTGGAAATGATCACAGTTGTAGGCTCACTTTCAGCTCCTTTTCATTGACCTGATGATGCCATTCACTGATCTGTGGGATGTCATCTGCCCCTGAAGCTCTCTTAGGAGTCTAAGTGCAATGGCAGTAAAGACTATGGGTAGAGATGGACAAGGGAAACACGTAGAAAGATGTGTGGTTAGTAGAAAATACCTTGCCTGCTGGAGGGGGCGATACAGCATAAGATCTCACACTGTCACAATAAATTCGAAGGAGACAAAGAGGTGAGGGGCATCAAGAAGCCCAAGGACTTCAGATTCACTAACACAAGCACAGAAAATGAAAGGTTTCTGGCTGGGAAAAGAGGATATCCAGACTTAGACTGAGATGCTTTGTACTTGGAGCCTAGATGGGGGTGAACAAAGTCCCAGAATATGGGATCCAAAGGCCCAGAAATCACCTTCCAGATACTTGAGTAATCTGCCAGAGTAATGGGAATGAACTGCTATAAAATGGTTGGCCAGGATTGGTGGCCTATATGTACTCTCAGTCTTATTTGGCAGTAGGGAAATTTTCATTGAGATGGTAGCAGTGAACTTGGTGACGAAAACAGTCTCAGAAGAGGCCAACAGGGGAGCAGAGGACAGAAACATCGCAGGTCTGCGGCAAAGCTGAGGGCTTTAGCCTTTTCCATACTCTCCATCCACATTTCCCCAAGGCCCTAAATAAAAATAGAAGCAGTCTTTAAGAAGTCTGCGGAAAATGAATATTTTGAGAAAACCAGCATGGATTTCAAAACTTTTTTGCCCCAGAATAAATTCAAACTTTAATTTCATTTTTTTCCTCACATACTTTCTGAAGTTCCTTGTTCCTCTAGATATAAACTCATTTTCATGTTCACATACCATTTCAACAGAGGAATAGAGGTCTCCAAGCACCAGTCCTCTGTTCTCAATCCATCCCTAACCAGAGTGACCTCCTAGAGCTGCTCCTATATAGGACATCTGGGGCTGTGTGTCACACAAGAACAGTTTGAGGCTGAGGTCAGTCTGCCTCCTCGTCCTCAGGTCACTATGGAAGAAGAACTAGAAGAACTAGCTCAGGGCGTGAACAGAAGATCTTAGAATCTATCAGGATCCATTGCCCTTATTTCAACCTCTCTTGTTTAAAGTCCCTTTCTCCTCTCCCTCATTCTATCTAATCACTTCCTTAAAAAAGAAAAAAGCCTTTGACTCTTGGATGATCCCAGCAATCCCTTTGTCCCCATTCCCACTGCCCAACCTTACCTAGCCCAGCAATGAGCTCACTGGAAGAGCTCTATGGCTACTGATGCTGATAAAAAATAAAATAAAATAAAAAAAAAATAAAATAAAATACTTCCTCTAGTCAAGTGACAGTGACTTAAGCAGACTTTCCTTGCAGGAGTCCCATTCCCCTTCATTATTACCTGACTGTCCCCTTTTCCCTACAACTGCCAAATAAATCTATAAAGGTCACTGGTTAAATTACTCTCTTGAAGTGCTACCCTTGGTGAGTACCGGGAGGACTAGGTGGGGCCCCCAGTCTCTCTCCTAGAGATGTTTGGCTCATAAGCATACTTTGCTACTGTATTCGGTGTCACCTGTGGAGTTTGTCTCTGTTCCTGTCCTACCTTCTGCTCCTATAATTCCTCTATACATTGAAACTTAGATCAGCCCTGAGATTAGAACAGGTTGACAGGCCAAGGTCAATGAGGAATCTCCTTAGTGCTTCCCACTGTAAGAGTAGTTCTAGGCTCAGAAACTGCCTAAGAGCTCCTCTCACTGGAGTGGCCCTATGTCTGATCCTGGTTTAGTCCTCTTGTTTCAGTATCGTATCTGGCTAGTGACACTTTTCACTCTGTAGTATCCCAATTTGTACAATTAGCAATATAATCACCCTATATCTAACTCATCTTCACTCAGTTTAAGCTGAGGGAGAATAGAAAAGTGGCCTGAATTGGCCCAAAAGAATCCACTTAGATTTTTTTTTTTTTTTGGAGAGGTTTTTGCTATAGGGTGTATGTGCTCACTGGAAAGACGGAGAGAAACAGAGAGACAGAAAGCGAGAAATCACCCCCCCAGGGGGGATGGTCACGCCACAATCTCTTCTCCATTCTCCTCTTGGGATCTTGGGCACTCACGCACACGTGCCTGGCATGAGTTTAAGCCACCGGGTCCAGGACTGCGGTCGACTATGTGGGAGTCCAGCAATATAGCCATTATGCCAACTACTGGTCCCAAACCCACTTCGATTCTAAAGAAGCAGAGACAAGAGATGAACTTCCCAGTGCCTGTCAGTTAAATGTTGGGAGTGGTGCTTTTGGGGAGAGACTAAGAAATTACTGTAAAGACCTGAGATAAGGAGCCTTACCTCGGTTAAGTAGGGTGTTGATTAGGGGCTTGATGTGATTTGTAACTCTTTCCATCTCTGTTAAGTCTCCTGGGCTAATGGTGAAATGTGCCTTGCCTTTTGTCCTTCAGAGGAGATTCCTTCATTCTTCATCTTGACCTGCTTGTAAATTCTAGGGTCCCAACCAGTAAATCCTCCCACATCTTCCCATCTGCTAATACTTCTGCTTTCTGTACCCCCAAGACAAGAATCACAAAACCCACAGACCCTATTTCTCTTCTATGAGGGGTCACCTACTTTGTACCTCCACCCTGATCTTTCCCTACAGCTGTTCAGCTCTCTCATAGCTCTGTTCACATAACCCCCCAGTTCCAGTTCACTCTCTCTAGGGCCACACAGCAATCTTTTTTCTCTGCAACATTTTCTTGTCTGCTCAGCTGCTAATCTTCTCATCCTGTCCTTGTGAGAAACTGCCAGAATGTCTGCTACCTTCATATAGGTCTGGGGAGTTGGAAGTCACCTTCTGTGAATACCGGTTTAGGGCTAAAGCCTGTCCCCTTTGTTTGCAAGCATTTTTAGCCATCATTAAAACAAACCCACACACAATCAACCTCAGCAGTTGCCAGTTAAAAAAAAAAAAAAAAAAAGAAACAACTAGACTCTATAATTTGATTAAATGTTAATAAATATAGAGGACTTAATGTTAAGCAAAGTAAGCCAGACTTTGAAAGATATACGTGGTTTATCCCCATTCAACATGTACTGAATGTCTGCACGCTATGGCAAACATTTTTTAAAAAATTCAAAAATATGACAGTAGAGAGGATAAGTATAGATACCAGAGATTGTAAAGGAGGAGGGTGGGTGGTAGGGGGAAGGTGGGAGAGGGTGAGTGGGAAGGGCAAAAGGAAGAAACATTTAACAAATAAAGAATGTAAAGTTACCTGTGGAAAAAAAGTTATGTGATTTTTCCTTTATAAAAACTTAATTTAAAAATAAATAAAACAGCTGAAGAGTAAACATCTGTCGTTAATATTAATAGAAGAAACACCTGTAACTTTTGTATATAAGATTCTGGAAAGATGTAAAAAAAATACTTCAGCTTGAGAAATCTAGAAGTAGTTATGACTGATGGACGTTATTGGCATCAAACCTCCTAGGACTTCCTTGCTGTACCTCATCCTTTCTTAACCTGTACAAATCATCTCTAGAGAACCTGTCATCTTTACTTCCTGGATACCCAGCGGAGCGAGATGGACCATGCCCTTCTAAATTCATACCCATTGAAATCTCAGGATGTGACCTTATTTGGAAATATTTTACTATTTTCTAATTGGTTTAGATTTCTAGATGAAATTGTTCTGGATATACCTGGAGCCCTAAATACATTAACTTATGTCTTGATAAGAGAAAGGAGAAGGAAATATAGATGCACAGAGACAGAGAAAAACACCACATGAAGACAGAGGCAGAGACTAGAGTGATGCTACCACAAGCCAAGGAATATCAGTAGCCACCAAAGTGGAAGAATCAAAAAAGGGACTTGACCTGATGACACCTGGGTTTTAAACTTCTGGTCTTTAGAAGTGTGAGGGAATACATTTCTATTGTTTTAAACACCCAGTAGCACTTTGTTATAGCTGCCCCAGGAGACTAAGGCAGTAAGGTCTCTTCAGTGTGTTACTGTGGGTCCGGCCCGAGTTTGGGAGCAGCTGCTCCAGGATCAGCCATGACATCATGAGCCATGACACAATGAGGAATCACATCATCTTGCTTACCACTTGGGCTAAACCCTCAAGGGTTGTCTTTAGAACCTGTCACAGCTTTGCCACTTTCCAGTCACTTAATTTGTGTACTGCAGCTTCTACACATTCAAAATTGGGAGAATAACACCACTTCTAGGATCATTGTAGAGATTAAATGAGGCACCACACATGGTGTTCAACCAAAAATCTGGAGCCAGCAGGTTCTCGGTACGAGGTTCCTTCATCTCTCCCACTTTGTCTCTGCTTTCCCCCTTCCTTTTCACCCCCAACTAACTTAAACCTGGCCTTTCCCACTGTTCTAAGCCTTCCTTTCTCTAATCACACTCTCTCCATCCCCTAGTGTAGTGAATTACACAGCAGGCGGAATTTACCCTGGTAAGGTAACTGTCTCTACCCAAGTGGAAGCACTATGTTTGGGGGGTCTGGTCACCATCCATCAGGTGAAGGTACTCATTGGAAGGGCTTCTCCATAGCACTTCAGCCCTCACTGTGTCCATTCTGCCCCAGGGCCTGACCCCACGAGTCGTGGTCCTGGGACATCACTTGTCCCAGATTTTACCAATCAGTTTTCTCAACTTTGCCTTCTCTAGGATTCCAACCTAGACATACAGAGATGCCTTAAATCTTTAAGCACAAATCCTGAAACAACACAAGCTGAAGGTGTTAAGACCAAACACAAATAAAAACTAAAGGCCTGACAATGACACTTAAACCTGGATTGAGAAATGGCCAGGCACTAGAAACCACAGGTCTGCCTGGTCCTCTGTCCTGGGCCAGGCGGGGCACTCACTATGCTTCTTCTCTGCCCTCATCACCAATTTTGCCATGCTCGGCCATTGTCCTTCATACTACCCTTGTATTGAAGACCTGGCATGCCTGGTACAGCCTGTGACATTTGAGAATCTCCATCAGGATGAGCAGAAGGAAGCATTGTTGGTCAGCGATGAGGGCTAGTGACTCCACACGGCTGAGGGGATGGTGCCCTCCTCAAGTTAGGTAGGTCAGCGATGAGCAGAATGCCGGAGACACCCAGAGACACAAACAGGCCCATCAGGCTAATTTTATTGGGTTAGTCTATTTCAGACACAGATTTGGGAGTTTTATGGGCATGGAAGCAGAGAAAGGACAGATGTCCATGTGGGAAAGGGATGAGAGATGGAGGGAGAATTACTCTTTAGGAATAAAGACTAGGAATAGGTATAGGAGAACCTATGTGAAGACGAAGGATGATTCAGGATGCACATTAGGAAGTGGCCTCAGGAACCCTTTTTCTTGACCTAAAAAGAGAAAGAATACCATCAGGGCCCCAGGGACCAGGGAGTAGTAGGATGGGGGCAGAGGAGACAGTTGCAGGGTGGTAGAGCTCGTTGCTTCTCCAAATCCTTCAGTGATGTGATTTGTAATGATCCCTGCATTTTCTTCCCAGTCCAGTATTGTCTCTCCATTTTCTGGGACACCATTGTGGTTACATTGACAGGATATATTAAAGCTGGAGTGTGGCTCTGAGATTCCCTTATATCCCATGTATGATGACCCCACCCCCTTTTGCTTATCACCTTCCCATCCTGTCCCTTCCTTACCATGGCTATCAGCACAAGGGTGCTAACCAGTACAGCATACAGGGTGGCCTTTCCCAGCAGGATCTCATACAGGATGGTGGCAGACAGGACCCCTTGCTGATAGGATGCTGATGGAGACAAGGAATAGCAGGTGGGTACTGTGAGACAGAAGCTATTTCTTCCCCCACCTGCAGGGTCCGGGAGATCTCCATGTCCTGGTTTCAGAGTAAAGACTGTGAGAGATGGAGCTACAAAGGAGAAGTTCACTTACCTGAGGTGAGGCCACAATCTGAAAGAAAAAGGGGGAGAAAAATGAGACCATGTCACTACTTGAGGACCGCGAGCCTCTTATCACAAACTTTACAGTCCTAGATCACAGGCCACAGACATGTGCACAGCAGACGGTGCAACGTCAGCCTCCTCTGATGGCCCTGGTGCTGCCCGGTGCCTGGACACGTCATTATGACTCAGAAGACCAGGACAGTGAGGGTATCAGAGCCCACTCATGCTCAGATGCTGAGCTGTCAGACTGGCCATGAGGGGCGTCTCTCTGGGCAGATGTGAGGGGCTGAGGACCTGGGGGAGGGATGAACTGAGGTGCCCTGTTCATCTGCCATGTCTGCACCATGGACAAGAGGTGCCCCCCGGGCCTTGCTGACATCATGGACCTTGCTCTTTCCTCCCATCCACGCTGGCCTCATCTGGATCTAGTCCTGTCTTGGAACTACCTGGATCTTCTCGTTTCCCTCTGGCGGCTGGTTGGCCTCAATCTCTGTGCCCCGCCCAGACCCCACTCACCTGCTCTGCCCCAGGCCGAAGCACTGATGTTCTGGGTGATGGGTTTGGGCCTGGTTAGGGTCCAGTTGTCTTCCTCTGTGAGCCCGAAGAACTGGACCTGGCAGCGGAAGTGGTTGCGGGGGTTGTGCCAGAAGGCAGCCGAGACCCTCAGGCGGCTGCTCAGGAAGTAGCTGGAGTTGTCGGGCTTCTCGCTGTAGGGCTGAGGGTCCGTGCTGACTCCGCTGTGCACCTCCTTGCTGTTCACCCACCAGCTCAGCTCCACGTGGTCGGGGTAGAAGCCCGTGGCCAGGCACACCAGCGTGGCCTTGCTGGTGCGGCTGATCTCTGCTTCAGATGGCTCAAACACAGTGACCGTGGGTGGGGTCACCTTGCTCAGATCCTCTGAAAAGTGAAGAGAGATTGGGCCCTGGGCCGCTCTGAAGGCTGCCTGGGCCTGATAGGGCCCGTGTGTGTGAGTGTGTGTGTGTGTGTGTGTGTGTGTGTGAGAGAGAGAGAGGGGGGGGGCAAGAAGGGAACCCCATGGAGCTAAAGGATGTCCCAGTAGGCCCTCCTTGTGCTGGGACCACCGTCCTAGTTCTCTTGAATAATCCTCCCTCTTTTGTGCCTTTCTTTTGTGTTTGCCCTTGCACAGCCTACCATTTCTCTGCCTGCTAATGCGGCTTTATGAATGGCACTACCCCACATTCTGGGCACTGTTTCTTCATGGGTGTATTTTGATTTCATTTCTTTCAATAAGAGCTTACCTGTCTGTCAACTCTCACAATACTATGTAGTAATTTAAATGGAGCCCTGGGTTGATATCAGAATAACAAGCGCCACATCCTAGAACTAACGTTGCCCACCAATGTGACCGAGGACAGTTTTCTTCTCTTTCTCTGCATCACTTTTTCTGCTTGAGAAGTGAGAATCATCAGTCATTGCCGACTTTCTAAAATGGGTGTGAAGGTGAAGTAATAAAAGGATTGGCATAAACTGAGTTATCTGTGTCTGAATCTAGGGGCCGAGAAATTAAGGGAAATCTGAGATGAGGGAGACGTTTGGGGGCTGGGGACTTTCTGTAAGTGACAAGAACAGTGGCCTAGTTTTGTTTTAGTGAAGTTGCCCTGTTTAGTGTGTTCATGAGAACCCAAGATTTTTTGTCACAAGGTCATCCTACCTGGTCCTGCCTCCAGGTTCTAAGAGTTGCCTCAGCTCACCACGGAGTTAGCTCCTCTTAGTTCAAATCCAGGGACTCATCAACCTGCTTTGTCCTTTTGTTTCCAAATATTATGCTTTTTTCCCACCAGCAAGTTTTCCTAAATAAGCAACTGATATCACAGAGGAATCTCTTGCTACTAATTGTTTGCTCTAAGCATCTCCTTTGCAGATTCCTAGGGGGTCAAGGTGAATGCATTTCCTTTATTCCCTTAGCCTCTCATTGTGCTGACCCACGTCCAGGCTTATCCTCTAGTCATTTGATCCTGTTCTTTGCTATTCATTTTTTTTTTTTGAAAGATTTTTGCTATAGGGCGTGTGCGCTCACCAGACAGTCAGAGAGAGAGACAGAGAGAAAGAAAGCGAGAAATCACCCCCCGGGGGGATGGCCATGCCGCAATCCCTTCTCCTCCATTCTCCTCTCGGGATCTTGGGCACACACTCACATGCACCCGGCGTGAGTTTTAAGCCACTGGATCCAGGACGCAAACCACGGTCGACTACATGGGAGTCCAGCGACATAGCCATTACGCTAACTGTTGGTCCCTTTGCTATTCATTTTTTAAAATTTTTAATTCTGTTAAAGTGAAGAAATTCATTCTTATGGAAAACCTGTTCTTAGTGTCTTGGACTACGGGAAAAATTCATTCTCACAGTTCTTCCTGTTCCTACAGATGTGACTTTCTCCCACGGCCGGCTTCGTGGAAGGACAACCTATGGTCACACAGAATCACATGCTTGGCAGTGCCTGTGCTTGGTTTAAAGGTCCTCTGTCACCATTTTGGAGCTTGAAATAATTTTCCACAGGGGTCCGCACATTTTTAATTTGAGCTGGGCCTGCAAATGTGGTAGCTGGTCCTGCCTCCCTCATGCCAGCTTCCCCTCCCCCCACGCCCACCTTGACAGTTACTGTGATACCCTAACTTCTATCTGCAGTACGTGGTGCCTTTGGTCTTTCTGCTCCCCGTCTGTCTATTTTTTTTTTCCCTGCTCTGGGCTTCTATCAGTCCTCTAGAGGCACTAGGGAATGCCCTCCTTTGAACCCCTTAATCTGCAAACAGTCCCTGTTGCAAAAATCAAAGATGTGCCTTCAGCCTTGTGGGCATTCTCTGGAACATTTAGCTGTACCCTGAGGCATTGCCACACAGCTCTGCAGTGAGCAGGGCTAGCTATGCTTCCATGTTTGTGAGTCTCTGCGGGGTCGGGGGCGCGGGCTCGCCCGTGTGAGTGTAAGCGTGTGTGCTAATGAGGTGCGGCTAGCATGTGCTTTGATTGTGGGCCAGACAAGCCTCAGGCAACACTGCTAGGTGTATTTGTCCTGTTCCCCATCTCTCTCTCTCTCTCTCTCTCTCTCTCACACACACACACACACACACACACACACACACACACACGGTCCTCCCTCCATTCCCACATTCCAATGCTGCCCCTCCTTTGCTAACAAGGATTCCAGGCTCTCACTGTCCCCTCCTTTGGCAGTGCCCTCCAAGGGGAGGAGTGGGAGACGGAGGCCCTGAATTACAATAATCACTTCTCCTCTATTCCTCAGTGCAATAGTAAGAGGGGGTATTGTTAATATTTGATAGTTGGGGATACTGAGATTCACACATTAACTGGCCCACATCGATCGCCCTATCACCAAAGAGTCGAAAGCAGCTTATCTGGTTCTAAAGCATTGGTCTGTTCTCACCCCAGCTGACCACAGGAACCCGGTGTACCCTGGACTCACTTCACTGTAGCTGAACTCCCTGGAACCTGCCTGAAATACGATGGTACCTATTGTGCCTTATGTCTGTGAGCAAAGAACCCGGGTGTCAGTGCCAGCCTCAGGACTCCCCTCCCTGCCAGGCTAGGGGCTCTGATGGTCAGTGATGCGTAAGGTTCCTTCTGGCTCCAAGAGCCTGCAAGCTCCCAGGGAATCGTTCTCACCTTACAGGCAAAGTGGACACATTTTAACGTGTTTGTGGCGAATGAACTCCCTGCACTGTGGGGCAGTGTAACCTGGAATGCCTGGTGTGATGGTGGAAATCTGGGGCAAGGCTGAAGGGGACACGGGGTGTGGTGGTTGTGAAGGCACACCGAGGGTTGAGCCTGCTCCCTGTTCTCCCACCCAGCACCTCTTTCTGAGCAGCCCACAGGCAAGGGTAGATCTGTCCCCCCACCTCTGCCTCAGGGGTCTGAGGTTTAGGAGGCCCAGGCGGAGGGATTTTTCAATCAGTCCCCTAAACAGTAACTCCACCAACCCAGGCTGGTTTAGCCTTCCTCACCCGCTCCTATTCATCTGCCTGTCTTCTTGGCCTCTCTGATCACCCTTGACTGGCAGCCTTTTTCTGCTCTGTTCAACTACCCTTCCTCCATCTGAGTAATTTCTCCCCAACTCCTTCCCAAGCAGGACTCCTTGGCCCACCCTAATTCCCAGTGCCTCTAAGTAGCAGTTACACACACAGGCACCGCACCCCAACACCACCACCTCTCACTCCCCAGACCAGGTTTTCCCTTCTTTTTCTTCAGTCCACCGGCTCCCAAGGTTCTAATAAATCCTTTTCTACGCTGCTCACCCTGTCCCGAAATAGCTCAGAAAACAGGAGACCAAAACCCTCCTTGCCCACTGCGCAGACTCCCGGACTCTGAGAACCCCAGCCCACCGCCTAGTCCTTCGGGAAGTCAGGGAGGTGCAAGGGAACTCGGAAAGCTGACACCGCCAACGCCCCGCGGGCCCCCAAGCTCCGGGCCACCCCCCCCCCTCCGGGGACCCTCAAAAGGCTGGGGCTGAAGGTGGACAGACGCACAAAATCTCACCGATGACCGTGAGCCTGGTGCCCGGACCGAAGTGCTGCTCGTAGGAGCACAGAGGCACAGCCCGGCTCGCAAACCCCGCAGCGCCCGGAGCTGCTTCCCGCCCTCAGGGCCCAGCCGGGTGGGGGTCCCGGCGGTGCGGCTCCAGCGCAGGGCGGTTTGCACCGGCGACCTGGTGCAGAGAAGCCCGACCCGCCGCCCGGGCTGCGGGTCCCGTGGACACTCACCCAGGACGGTCACCCGGCTGCCGGCCCCGAAAGTCAGTGTGGCGGCCGCAGAACACAGCCCGGGGACTCCCCACGAAAACCGGCCCCCAGCCGCCCGCGCCCGCGGAGCCCGCGCCGCCGCCCGCTCACCTAGCACCAGGAGCCGGGTGCCTGGCCCGAAGTACTGGGTCTCGGTTCACGGCCCCCGAGCCCCGCACAAAAACCAGCGCCGCCCGGTCCCTGCTCACCGATCACCGACAGCCGAGTGCCTGCGCCGAAGTACTGAGTGTTTTGGTTCACAGTCCTCCCGCACGGCACAAAAACAGGCCTCGCTGACCCCGGGTCCCAGAGCGCCCTCACGCCCGCTCCCGGCTCCAGGGCAACCCCCTTCCCCGCTTACCCAGCACTGTCAGCCGCGTGCCTGGCCCGAAATACTGGGTGTCTGCGCTCACAGCCTCGAGGCCACGGACAAAAACCCGCGCTGTCCCCTCCTGCTGCCCCAGCCTAGCCTTGGTCCCCCACCAACCCCGAGCACTGCATGGCTCTCCCAGCTCTCAGAACCGAAAGTCCCAGAGCCCTGGCGCCCCTCGGCCGATCAGCCCAGTGGCCACCTCTCCACCACCCCACCGAGCGCTCCTCGGCTGTCCTGCTTACCCAGCACCGTCACCTTGGAGCCAGGCCCGAAGAACAGCTGCCCGGTGTTCGCACAGCCCTGGGGACCCCAGCGCAAACCCCGCCCTTCCTACCGAGGGTCTTAATGACCCAGTGCCCACTACCCAGAGCCAGGGATCAGGGGGTCCGCAGCTGGGCGGCTCTCCCTCCCCCTCCCAGAGCGGTCTTCTTACCCAGCACGGTGAGCCGTGTCCCCTGGCCAAAGTGCTGCTCACTGTAGGAGCACAGCAGGAAGGAGCCGCCAAGAATTCCTCCCCTCCTCACTGCCCTTACCAAAGGTTGAGGGCACAGCCTCCTCCTACCCCTTTCTGGACTTTTCTCTTGCCACCTGCTGAATTAGCTGGACATAGTCTGGACACTGCATGACGTCACCACCAATTTGCAGAGGAGAATCAGCTTGGCTTGGGGACAGCAGTGGGCTTTGAATCTGAAGGGGTGTGGGGGTGGTGGGGAAGGCTGGAGTTAGAAAGGGTTACAGGCTAGACCCTGCCTCTTTCTGAGATCTGTAACCACTCCGAGGGATCTGTTTCTCCATCTGAAAAAGGGGATAATATTTCTCCCAGGGGATTTTTGGGAGTCCTTAGCAGCCTATGCATGTGCAAGTACTTTGTCAAGGGCACGTTTCGTGAAAAGTGCTGAAGGTTGACGTGCTTGGCTGCCTTGGCCTTCATGTCCCTGGTGAGCTGAGACTGGAGCAGGGGGACATTCAGGATCTGGCCGAGGTCAGGCCCCTGAGAGACGTTGGCAGAGACTAGCTTCAGAAACCTCCTGTCCTCCAGTAACTGGGCGGAGATATTTTCTGGGCATGGCTTTTTGTAAAAGCATCTCCTCTGCTTGAATCAGCGTGCCCCCTGAGTTCCCACAATGTTACACCACAGTACAAAAATGCTTCCTCCCCCTTGGTCCCCGGCCCCCAACCAGCAGGCAAAGTCAGGAAGCAGAGGTGGCAGAGGCTGATCTCATTGTGTGAGGCTGGGAAAGGGCAAGGAGGTAGTTGAAAGTGGGACGGGGCTTGTGGGAGGTCATGGTGTTGATGGGGGCAGAGAACTTCTCCCCTGAACCTTCCGGAACGGGCACCACCCCATGGAGACCATGTATGTCACTGGGTCTTCCATTTGGGGCTCACTGTGCACACCTGCTCAGACTGGCATTTATAGTGAGGTGGGTGGGAGGAGCAAGGGCTGGAAGGGCAGGTCTAGCAGGGGAATCCACAGAGGAGCCCATGGCACTTACGTTGCAAGGACAGATAGCTTTGAAACCTTTATGATTCCCCGTTGCTTCCTGAGCAAAGTCCAAACTCCTTAACATTCATTTGTTCTACCATATTTAGTGAATCGCTACTGTGTGCTAGGCCCCATGCTGCTTGCAAGGACCACCACTCCATTCTGAGTGGCATGCACCAATCTGCCTTTTAATCCTTATTTTTGATTATTTCCCCCTCTCTGAACCTTGCATTTAGCTGAACAGACATACTCGGAATTACCCCACCATGTTGTTTGGACTTCTGTTCCTGCCTGTAACTGGGACGACCATTTTCTGGAGGGAGAGCTGAGAGCATTCTCACTGAAGCATTTGCCACCTTCTCAGACTCTGCCTTGATTGTCTCATCAGAACCTGCATGCTCCTCTCTGCCTGCTCTGTTGTATATGGCTCATGTTTCTATTTCAAAGCATTGTCTTGTACAGGAGCGCCTTTGAGAAGTTCATGGAAATATATCTATGTACACATAGATTTCAAATATATTTTGCACCAAAATACATTTATTTGTTTTTGTTTTTGCTATAAGATGCAATCTCTTCTCCATTCTCCTCTCGGGACTTTGGGGATGCATGCACACACACCTCATGTAATTTTCAAGCAGCCAGATCTGGGACTCAAACTGTATAGTCAGCCATGTGGGATCCAGAGCCTTAATTTCTACACTACCTGCTGATCCCTAAACTCATTTAAATTTCATTTTTCCATGAACTTTTTGAAGTCCCTTCATATTTCAGCTCATTCTGTTCATGTCTTACCCTTTTATGAATGGATTGGCTTTTTAGAGATCATGATTTGGGTACTTTTATTTTCCTGGAGGCTGATATCAACACACTGAAATGATAGATGTTTAAAGAATATATGGGGACCAGCAGTTGGCATAATGGCTATGTTGCTGGACTCCCATGTAGTCGATCATGATTCGAGTCTCAGACTCGGTGGCTTAAACTCATGCCGGGCGCATGTGTGTGCGTGCCCAAGATCCTGAGAGGAGAATGGAGGAGAAGGGACTGCAGCATGGCCATTCCCCCTGGGGGGTGATTTATCCCTTTCTGTCTCTCTGTCCCTTTCTGTCTTTCTGGTGAGTGCACATGCCCAATAGCAAAAACCTCCCCCCCCCCAAAAAAAAAGAAGAATATATGAGCATGTGCACATGTACGTGTGTATAAACACACACACTTCTTTGACTGCATCTGTGTGTTACAGTAGAGAGGGAAGGCTGTGTGGTACAGTCCTGTAAATGGAGGGCGGATGGTTATTTCAGGCAGGCTTATGGTGATGACTGCTCTTGAATTGGGTTACTTTGGGTTCACTCACTTATTGATTCACTTATTTCAGATGTTTACCTGTGGTCTATACTGAACCAAGTACTGTCCCTGGCCATATCCCAGGGATACTATCATAAATGTCTTTGTTATCAAGGCGCTCACAGTCAAATGGTGTCAGACCAGTAAACAAGGTTTTGCCAAATGTGCTACGTGGCATGGAGATAGGCCCAAGGCACTGCAAGAGCAAAGTCTAGGGTGTATTTAATCCAGTCTCAGGGGAGTAAGAGGTGAGGAAGGGGTAATAAAAGGCCAGAGAAAGCCTTAGAAGGGAACGATATCAGAGCCAAATCTTTAAGGCTAAGGAGGATGGACAAGGAGCGTGTGCCAAATGGCCTGATAGCAAGAAGCTCAGGACTCAGGGATGAGAGAAGTGAGGGCACTGGGAAAAAGGAGGTGCTGGGTCTTATCTGCCACGTTAATGACTTGGGACTACACCCCCATGGTGACAGTGAAACAAGAGAGAGCTTTGAAAGGGGTTCTGGAAGTAAAATGTAGAGCTCATTTTTGGTTTTAGGGAACTTTATTTTTATATTTCCAGGAGTCATCAAGAGACATTTTTACACCCATAATTAATAAATAAACCTGCCTTCCCCGTCCTGCCTCCTCTTAGCTGGGAAACCTGTGAGGCAAACTAATGAAGATGAGCAGTCTGCTTGGTAAGACAGTCGAAAGGCCGGTGGGTCATTTACGAGGGGTCTTCAAACATTCACGGAAATGTATATTATAAAAAAGTTTATGGAAAAATGGAATCGAAGCCTGAGTCTATTTTAGTGTCTTAAATTTCAAAATACACTTACAGTTTTTTTTCATAATAAATGTCTTTTCATGAAAGTTTGAAGATCTTTCCTATATGAACTAAATTTTGCTAGACACGAGATACAATCAGTTGGCAGGTTGATACACCTGTGCAAAAGAGCTGCTCTTCAGATCACATTTGAACTAGCCTCTCCTGTCCATCACAGGGTGGGTCCCTCACTCCTCTAACCTGAGGGGCCTGCACTTACCTTGAACACTTGTTTCTATTCCAACTGGTTGAGGAAAGTCAAGGGATTTCAGACATGGGAAGAAGAGGTATCTAGACATTCTCAAGCAAAAATCAAGCAAACCAAGACATTTTTATTGGTTCAGTGATACAAATGTGTCAGGATCCTCTTAGCTTAGGAAGATTGGGGTCTGATTATGCAGGTATGTGTGCACATGGGGTAGGTTCTGGGATGAGTAGAGAGATGAGAATAGCACAGAAGTATTAGCAAAAGGAGAATCCCTGTTAATCCATAACAGGTCAGAAGCTCCTGGATCCATCTCTAGCTGACTTCAGGAATCCTTTTTCTTGACCTGAAGAAGAGATAGTTTTCAGGGTTACCTGGAGCCAGAGGTGGTAGTGATACAGAAGAAATAGGGGTGCCCATAGACAAAATAGCACAGATTCCCAAAATATCCCTTGAGTTTCAGCTTTTCCTTCTCAGTACGGCCCTATTGCTGTGATCCCACAGAGGTGCAAGCTATCTTTTGAGGCATATGAGTAAAAACCTTCCTTCCCTACAGACCACCCCTAGTCCTGGGCAGGTCTCTAAACTCCTGGCTCTGAGTTGTTAAGTGTCTTATGTCACCTCCAACCTGCCCTCCCCAGCCTGCTTCCTCCTTACCATGGCCATCAGCACAAGGGCGCTGACCAGCACAGCATACAGGGTGGCCTTTCCCAGCAGGATCTCATACAGGATGGTGGCAGACAGGACCCCTTGCTGGTAGGATGCTGTTGGCAAGAAGAGATAGCAGCACCTGTGAACAGGTTGCTATGGCGCCCCCCACCTCCAGGGTCCAGGGAGTCTCCATACCTTGGTTCCATAGTACAGAACGGGAAGATGAAGAGATAAAGGAGAAACTCACTTACCTGAGGTGAGGCCACAATCTGAAAGAAAAAGGGAGAAGAAAGAAGGATGAGACCATGCCACTACTTGAGGACTCCGAGCCTCTCATCACAAACTTTACAGTCCTAGATCACAGGCCACAGACATGTGCACAGCAGACGGTGCAACGTCAGCCTCCTCTGATGGCCCTGGTGCTGCCCGGTGCCTGGACACGTCATTATGACTCAGAAGACCAGGACAGTGAGGGTATCAGAGCCCACTCATGCTCAGATGCTGAGCTGTCAGACTGGCCATGAGGGGGGTCTCTCTGGGCAGATGTGAGGGGCTGAGGACCTGGGGGAGGGATGAACTGAGGTGCCCTGTTCATCCACCGTGTCTGCACCATGGACAAGAGGTGCCCCCCGGGCCTTGCTGACATCATGGACCTTGCTCTTTCCTCCCATCCACGCTGGCCTCATCTGGATCTAGTCCTGTCTTGGAACTACCTGGATCTTCCCGTTTCCCTCTGGCGGCTGGTCGGCCTCAATCTTTGTGCCTTGCTCAGACCCCACTCACCTGCTCTGCCCCAGGCCGAAGCACTGATGTTCTGGGTGATGGGTTTGGGCCTGGTCAGGGTCCAGTTGTCTTCCTCTGTGAGCCCGAAGAACTGGACCTGGCAGCGGAAGTGGTTGCGGGGGTTGTGCCAGAAGGCAGCCGAGACCCTCAGGCGGCTGCTCAGGAAGTAGCTGGAGTTGTCGGGCTTCTCGCTGTAGGGCTGAGGGTCCGTGCTGACTCCGCTGTGCACCTCCTTGCTGTTCACCCACCAGCTCAGCTCCACGTGGTCGGGGTAGAAGCCCGTGGCCAGGCACACCAGCGTGGCCTTGCTGGTGCGGCTGATCTCTGCTTCAGATGGCTCAAACACAGTGACCGTGGGTGGGGTCACCTTGCTCAGGTCCTCTGGAAAGTGAAGAGTGATTGGGCCGTGGCTGCTCTGAAGGCTGCCTGGGCCTGATAGGGCCCGTGTGTGTGAGTGTGTGTGTGTGTGTGTGTGTGTGTGTGTGAGAGAGAGAGAGAGAGAGAGAGAGAGAGCCCAGAAGGGAACCCCATGGAGCTAAAGGATGTCCCAGCAGGTCCATTTGTGTTGGGGTCTCTGTCTTAGTCCCTCTTGTTCTCCCTCCGCTTTGTGACTCTTTTCCGAGTTATTCTTTTGGACATACTCTGCCTGTTATCTCCCCACCCCTATAAGTTGGCCTTGTGTCCTAATTTTCTTGAATTTCTTTGCAATGTCTCATATTCTGGAACTTGTTTGATCATCTATCAAAAGAGTCTACCCGTTTATCTTTCTTCTTTGTTCAAAGCTCAGCTCGGCTCATGACTATCTCATCTTTTAGACTTAGAAGCAGTCATGGAGGAGTTGCATGAGCTTAGATTTCAAGGCAGAAAACTCTCATTAGCAGCATGATCATAGCAACTATTGATAAATTGATCTTTTTCTAACTATCATTTTTATCTTTTTTTTCCTTTGGGCGATGTATGTGTTTGTTGATTAATACTACATGTCAGAATTAGTCTCTTTTGCCTAGGAGAGACACCGTTCCCATTATTTCTGACAGTATTTTTATATTACTATATCCAGTTGACTATTATTTTGTCCATAAGTAACCTGCTTTGAGGAGGCAGGTTGCCTCTAGCGACTATCTGATGTTCCACATTCACTCCTTCACTGCGACTCAAGGGGAGTGTGCAAGCTTGTTCTGAATAGCAGTAATCCTGTAGAAGATACTGTTGGTGGGTTGATCCCTTTCTTCCTTTCCAGGTCAAGAACACCTCCCTGGCAAGATTTGAAATCCTAGTTCGTAGCCAAGCTTTGCATTCTTAAAAGTAGTAATGGCTTGACTGTGAGGCATGAACAAAGGGTAAGATTTTTAGGCTACTGCAGGAGGGTTCACATTGCAAAACCCTAGGCCTTCACATACTTGATAGCTGAGACTGATCCGGGGTTATCGGAAAAAATGATCTCATGTAAATACATGTGAGGAGTGGAAGAAACCACATCCACCCTTCACACAGCCCCCCTTTGCCAGAATTCACTCTACCATCCATTGGGCTCTGTTCTGACCATTGGAGTGAGCTTTGGTGTAGAAACGAGGCAAGCCCATTGTATCTAAGATTGGAAATTATTCCTGCCTCCTTTGTGTCCTCTTCTCTTTTCCTTACTTCTTTCTTTCTTTCCTTCCTTCCTTCCTTCCTTCCTTCCTTCCTTCCTTCTTTCCTTCTTTCCTTCCTCTTTCTCTCTCTTTCTTTCTTTCTTTTTTCTTTTCCTTTCTCTTTGTTTTTCTCTCTCTCTGTCTTTACTTTTCTTTTCTTTCTGCCAGAGGGCATGCACACTTGCTACAGAAATACAGAGACCAGAGAGAGAGGGAGAAAGAAGCACTTCTACCGCCTGGACACAGTCAATTCCTTCTCCTCCACTTCTTCACCCTGCCAGGATTTGGGGCATTCATGTACACATGCCCAGCATGTTTTTCAAGCTACTGTTGTTAGGATTTGAACTCCACTGTTGGCCTTACAGGATCTGGGGCTCTGAATTAGTAGGCAATGGAGCTGCCCTAGGAAATATGTCCCATTCTTCCAGTCCTGTTTATATCCCTAGTCCAAATTCCATTCCACTACAATCCCACTCCACTCACCTGTCTGCCTCCTCCCAAGGGTGGTGATAGATGTTTTAGGATATTTTTCAGATGTGCTCTGTACTCTATTATCCCAGCATAGATTCTGAGGTTTGAGAAAATGGGGTCTCTGGCCTGTTTTCTCTTTTTTACACCTATCTGTGGCTAAGATGGTATACGTTTCCACTTTTGACAGTTTGTTCAACCTTTCCTCTGACACCCACCAACCACAGTGCACCCCAGAGCCTCCCTGCATGTTCCACAGTACCATGCCATGGTCTTCTGCCCTTTGGCCTTGGGAGCCACCCTCAAACCAACTAGCATCACCAACCTGGTCCCCAACACCCCAGGAAAACAAATGTGGGTCGTCAGAGACTAGCAGAGACAGAAAGAAGATGAAGGCTAGAGCAGAGCACTGTCTGGAGGTAGTTCTTGGCAAGGATTTTAACACAGAAGACAGAACTATTCACCAAAAATAGTCAATTATGCAGAATTAGAGTGAGAATGTGAAGGGAAAAATGGAGAAGATACAGTTTTAAAAGGGAAAGTAAAACAACATGCCCACTAAGGCAGTAGAGATGAGAGGAATCTCAGAGAACAATGAAAAGAGGATGGAGAAAACACAAAGCCCTGAAGACACAGCAAGGAGCCAGCTCTACTGGAGTGAGGCCACAGAGAACACAGCAGAATGCGCTGGAGAAGCCCCAGGAAGGGAGGAGGCAGGGGAATAGGGTCCCAGTGGGGAGGGGGGACTGACCTCTATCTCTACACCCAGGCACCCCCCTGTGAGAAGTGGACCCCCATACCTGTTGCTGTGAGCCTGGTGCCAATCCCAAAGCATAGGGGTGAATTAAAGGAGCACAGCCGCAGCTGGCTTAGGTACAACCCTCCCAAAGCTTGCCGGCCAGAGGGCTGATCTTACTCCCCGGGAGTGGACTTCATGGCCACCTTTTTCTGCCGGGATCCATGCCAGGACTAAAAGAATCCTATCAGGAAAAAGGCCTGAGCATGTCATGAGGCAAGAGAGGCAGAAGGAAGAGGCTCAGCCGGGGCAGATCCATGCATATACGAAGGAAAATGGACCGTGAAAGGAGCGAGGAGGCAGATTACAAATGACTTAGAGAAGAAAAACAGAGAGTTGGACCAAGCTGCACCCAAGGCAGTGGCAGACGCAGCTCCATGGAACCCCCACAGGGTGAGTTTGCTCAGCCCTTACCCCCTGGTCCAGCACTTACCAAGGACAGAGAGCCGAGTCCCCGCTCCAAAATGCTGTGCCTGGTTTTGCACAGTAAGATAGGAGTGTGGCAAACCCCAGCCCACCTGGTGCAGGCCTGTCCTTCCAGAAACCATAGCTCATACCGCACTCACTCACACTCTGAGCCTTTTCTCGGCTGTGTTCTTGGTCCCTGCCGGAGTATTCCTGGAACTCCAACCTTACAATAAGCTGTCCCAAAGAAGCCTTTCACTTACCCAAGACAGAGAGCTTTGTTCCGCTGCCGAAAAACAGTTTCTCATTACCCACACAACATTAAAGCCTGGCAGGAAAACTGCTACCCACTGCCTGCCATTCCTTCCTCTCCTCGCCCACCTGCTACCCCCTCCTTCATAGAATTTTCATTGTAGGAGTGGAGAGGTGGACAACTGCACAACCTGAAATGCTGCGGTCAGAGGGCCACTGAGACCCTGGGTGATGCCCCACATCCCCTTTCCTGTGTTCATTTCCTTTCTACTTAACAGAGAAAAATGGTAGAACTGTGGCAGTTGTGAGGGCTCCCACCTATCATGGCCACAATGGGCACCCTGCAGAGAGATGGGAATGGACAAGCTGACTTCCTTCACCCGCCCCCTGCCCCCAAGATGAGTGTACTTGCCTTTCAGGAGGGGAACTCAGGCTTGGCACAGCCACTCCAGCAAATAGTGAAGAGGGAGGCTGCCCCTCCTTTTCAGCGTCAGGACAAGAATTCACATCTTCCTGACAAAAATGTGCTTTAACTCAAGTGCCCAAGACAGATGCTCCATCTGGATTCTGGCCCTCTCTTACAAGTTCTAGCCTGACTTACCTACAACAGTGAGTCGGCTTCCTTCCCCAAAATAGAGGGTGTTTCCAGAGCACAGCCTCCAGGGTCCACGTCAAAACCTCCCGTTATCGGCTGAGCACAGCTGGGATGCAGGGAGAGGATGGGGCTCACGGATCTCCTCCCTCGCACAGCCTCTGCTCTGTTTCAAACACTGGGTGCCCTTCCAGAGCTCACCTGGGACCCGGACTGGTGGGAAAAGGGGGCATAGCGTGGCTTCCTTTAAAGTCCAGAGCAAGGGGAGCTATGAGGCTCCTACAGGCCTCTGTCAGTGAAGATGGACAGGTGTCACAGCTCTTAATCACCCTCTGGACTTTCTCTCCCTTGCTCTGTCTCTCTGACTTGGAGAGAGAGTACCAGCTCCTTCCCCTCCCCTGCCCTGTCGCCCCAGCTCAGCTCTCACTCTGCTGAACAGCTCTAGGCTGCCTGGGTAGATTTGTTCACACAAGGAGACTCCCCTGAACTGGATCCCAGGCATGGATGACATCTCCCTCATCCCAGATTGTGGAGCTGGGTCCTCTCTTCTCTTGGCTGTTTCCAGGACAGAGTCCTCCCTCATTGTGTCCCCAATGAAGGGCACCAGACTTACCTATAACCGTTAGCCTGGTCCCCGAGCCGAAGTGGTAGTCATAGTTAGCACATCAGAACAGGGCAGCTCTAAAATGGACAATTTTGACCCCTTTTCCTCTATAAAGGACCCGGACATGTACCTGAAAAATATCTTACCTATAACTGTGAGCCTGGTGCCTTCTCCAAAGAAGACTGCAGTGTTCACACAGTGGCATGGGGCAGGGAAGAAAACAAATGCAAGTGTGGAGAGAGGAGAGAGGGGAGGAGGCCCTGCTAGTGTCTGAAAGACCCTGGGATAAGAGAAATCCCCTAATACGCTTTATATATATTACATACAAGTCCAGATTGATTTTTGACTCTTAGGACCACAGAGCATAGCAAAGTCCATCCAGAGCTCCTAAGCCCTTTCTTGAAGATTGCCCTGTACAAATGTTCCGTCCCTGAGGGTGTGAGGCTGCATGGTCCAGACCCGGGACTGCATGCATTGAGGGCCAGGATATCTGTATTCTCACACCCTGCGGGGCCTGGTCCTCTCCGATGCACCTTCCCTCCTACTTGTCTGGTTTTGTGGGGATTGCAATAGAGGCATCTCCCTGGGTCCCTCAGGAAATCTTCTCATATCTGGTTCTCCCTGCCTGGGAATCCCCTGGTCTACCTGGTGCCTGACCTTGCCTAGAACCTTGGCCTGACCTGTAGTTGTGGGTAAGATACAAGCATTCTGAACCAAATCACACTTGGGCCTGTGATCCAGGGGTAAGGGGAGGGATTATGAGCGTCAGGACAGCAGAAAGGTTTTTGTAAAGGTTTTCCATAGAGTTGAATCACCGTGGCCCCCCTGTCCCCACAATGTTACAGCGTTGTACAAAAACGGCCCCTCCCACAAGCCCGCCCCTGGAAGAAACCACCAGAGCAGCTGCTTCTCTGAGGGGAGTGAAGGACAGGGTAGGTGACATCATTCTCATTGTGCAAGGTATTGTGGTGTATGCACCAGGCCAGGGGCACCCTCCTCACCCCCATACCCTTAGCTCCTCAGAGTTGTGTCTTGATGAGACCGTCTGCCGCAGAGGCTGGCTTCCCCAGTGTCTGCCCTTCTCCAAGCTGTCGTCACAGTGAGGAACCACGTGTCAAGAACACCCCTCTTCACCCTCATCTACCCTGGCCCTACCCCAGGTGTGCGTCACTCAGAGGGCACAGTTTTCATTCAGGAATGAGCCCCTCAGAACCCAGGCTCTGTCCCTTTAGCCAACTCTGAACCTCTAGGGTGGTCAACTGGGGTCTTGAGTTTTCAGGAGAATTGACATGAACTCCAGAGGGTGAGGGCTTCTCTAGGTCTAGATACAACGGTGACTGAGAACTTGGCATATTCCCAGGAATGGACGTGGAGTGAGGGAAGGCCACAGGTGTCTTCAGCTCTCCACGTCTCTACTTTCTGATCTAAGGAATGGCAGGTAATGGAGCTGGAGGTTGGATTGATACAGATTGTCTCAGAAACATTCACATGCATTGTAAAACACCCTAACACGCTAACACCTAACCACGGCCATATTCTCCTCCCTCTCTTTCCTGAAGAGTAGAAACAAATTTAATTTTAAGTAGCTATTTTATTTTCCTTGCACAAGAAGCCCTTAATATTTAGCCTGCTGTTGAGTGACTTAGATATTATTTCACCAGATGGTGCATCCTTTTATTGATTTTCCAACCATAACTTATGATCTAGGGGGGAAAAAAAACACATAATGAAAAGTCACTTGTATGAACAAATATAATTAAAATTAAAATATAAGTGATAATCTGAAAAAAATATTTGCAACTTTTATCACAAAGGTTAATTAATATATGATAACTTCTTAGAAATCAATGTGAAGATAATCTGGAGCCCATAAAAAATGAACAAGTAATAGATAGTTCAGAGGAAAAAAATTCAAATATTTAACCATGCAAGTGTTATGGAAAAAAAGTTAAAATGATAAATGCAAACTAAAACTACATTGAAATACTGCTTTTCATCAATTTGACTGGAAAATCTTGAATTACAGAAGACCGTTCTAATGGTAAGTTTTTGGTGAAATTGTCACTATTATGTGTTGATTATTGATAGGAGTGTAAAGTGCTATAACCCTTATGAGAGGCAATTTGAAAATATTTATATGGATTACAAATGCACTTACGTTTTCACCCAGAAATCCCACATATGGTAATTTATTCTGCAAATACTCTTGCATACAAGTAAAAAAAATGTAAAAATATTTGTGTCATTTAGAATAGCAAAAAGTTGGTAAAAACTTTAGTGTACATCAGTAAGGGGCTGGATATAAACTGCAACATGCCTCTTCTGCACTGGACTCTCCCCTTAGTTAAATGATGAAGAGGTCTACTAGAAAAATAAAAATTTAGATTAAAACTGCATTCTCCAACTAGGGATTTTATATAGCCAATAGCACAGATGCCTTGTGAAACCTTGAACAGGGCTCCGCCTTTCGGCAGTACTCAGCCACTCCTTGCAGAATCTGTTGGAATTTAGTTTCACTTCTCAGTATAGGAGCTCTTACAATTCAGAATTGATTTTTTTTAAAGTTCTCAAATAACTCAAAAAAATGTTATAACAAATTGACCAGGCACCTTAACCTTTGATTTTTCACTTAAACGACACCCAGTAGTCACTCATGGTAATCCTGAAGGCTGGGAACTTCTTCGAGGGCAGAATCCAGACACAGACCAGATCAGAAAGAAACTCTGTTTCCAAAGTGGGGAGCCCGGGCATGAAACAATACCCATGACTGGCATCCTCATGTTCCCCAATGGGATCTTGTCCCCAGATGTGGAGCTGGTCACTAGAGACAGAATGCACTGAGCTCTGAAGGCAGCTCAGGACTTCTAAAGTCCATGCTGGCCTTTGAAACTGAGGATTGATGGGGCCCAAGAGCCCTACGGCTCCCCGTGGACATCTGACAATCTTGCTAGACAAGCCTCAGGTAACCCTTACAGCGACTAAGATTAATTTCTATCTAAATCAGTGGTTAAGGTTATTTTTAAAAGTACAGTTGTACCAATGACTAAAAGTTCTTGTAGACTCTGTCCTCCCATCCTTGCCCTCCTACACTCAAGAGGATAAAAACTGGCCCACAAATAGTTGCCATTACCAAATGACACGCCAATAGCGGGTGTCATTTGAATGGGTCATCACAGAACAGGTATTCAGGCCGTCTCTCTGCAACTAAAGGAAGAGGCCCAAGTGAACCAGAAACCACACCTCTTGCCCAGGGAGATGACCCTTTCAGCCCTCCCATACTTGATCTGGATCTACTTATGGGCCGGGACCTAAGGACTTCTCCATGGACAAGAAACCAGCTGAGGGGGCGGCACGTCCCAAGGGGCCTTGGCCCCCTTGCCAGTCTTTCCCCTCAAACAATGGGACTCTCTGAACTAGGCCCAGATGGTCAGCTCCCTGTGGTTTATTCCCCTTTCTCTGTGAGTGTCCTGTAAACTGGAAAAACCAGAATCCCTCTTTCTCTCAAAATCCACAAGGTTTAATTAATCTCTCTCCTTGAGACTATTTCCTTTGCCCATCAGCCTCCCTGGGATGACTGCCAGCAGCTCCTCCAGACTCTCTTTACCACTAAGAATCCATGAAGAAGGCCATAAACTTGTCCTGGAGGCCAACGGCCAACACACTGCTGACCCTGTCGCCATCGGGCGGGCTTTTCCGACTGGTCGACCTACTTGGGATCCAAATCTGGACAGTCTCTGCAGGCTCTCCAGGCAACTCTCGCTGAAACCCACCGCCTCATCCGCAGTCACCACCCAGCTCCTGCGGAGTCTGCATTGTCCTCACAGCTGGCCCTGGACCCTGGGGCCCCGGTTTCGGTCAGACACCACACTCCTGGGACCCTGACCCCGATGGGATGGACTTTTCACTGTTACCCTGAGCACCCCTTCTGCTGTCAAGGTTGCGGGGAAGCGTCATTGGGTTCATCGCTCCCACTTGAAGCCCGCTGTCTGGCTGCCTGACGCCACCTCCAGGACCCAGAGATGGGACTTCAGCCTTCTCAGATCCCCTCAAGGTCAAATTGTGCTGGCTTTCCTTATACTTCTCCTCCTTCCCCTTGCCTTCCCCTCCCCACATAAACTTCCCTCTTAAATCTGGACCCTCTCTCTCTTGACTGTGTCTCAACCACTGATGCCTGCTCCTCCGCCTGGCACTTGCGACCGCCTTGTGGTTCAATCCCTTGATCCTTATGGGAGGAGTGTGGGGGGGGGGTGGTCATTTTTACGGCCTTCGCCTTTATACCTGGGGCAGGAACACTGCCGTTCTTTTTGGCACTCAGAAGTGCCTTGTCCCTCCCCCTGAATCCTGTTGGACCTCTGCAGTCCGTCCTTGTGGGGCTGGGCCTCAATTCTATACCAACCAGTCTGGGGTCCTTAGGGACAGCCTGAGCCAGCTTCACAAACATCTCCTAGAGTGTGAGGAGCACCGCTCCTCTGAGGGTAACTGGTATCAGTCTCTCTTCTCTTGGCCTCCCTGGCTCACCACCCTCTTCTCTGCCGTTGCGGGTCCTGCCCTGCTTTTCCTCCTCGCCCTTCTCTTTGGCCCTTGTCGTCCGTTTTCTCATTACCTTTGTTCAGGACCAGATCCAATTTGTCAATCTCATGGTTCTCCACTCCCACTATGAGTCACTTCCTTTCTCTGAATCAATGATTTGATTGTCCAAATCGGAAGAGGGAATGTGGAAGGCCGCATAGTAGATCTTGCACATGAGCAACTGTCCGTCCATTTTGTTCCCTTACCCTAACATGGCTGTCTGCTTCTGTAAACCTGCTTGCTCTTCCCATGAGAAAATAGCTTGTGCTAGCCATATGGAAACCGCATCCGGGACGACATCCTATACCTGCGGCTGTCTTTGCTAACTAGCCCCAAACCCTTTTGTTTAGCAATGGAACTGCCTGCATGGAAACCCCACTCCCCTCAGAAATAATTAGCCTGCTTGATTCAGCTTCCATAACGACTTTCGCATGGGAATCCTGCACACCTGGCAACTGACCATAGAAGGAGCTCCCCCAAACTTTGGCTGGCGCTACAGTTCTGACTCGTGGTCCCCGAGCCTCAGGCTGTAGTCGCTGGTCAGCTCATCTTTATTAGTCTCCTTTTAAACTTAATCTGGCTTTGGTGGTGGTTCATTCGGTGACACTCTATGACATTATTATTTGAAAACCTTCTACCTACAAAAAAGAAGTGTTAAATTTACAATCATTATTTCTTCCCAAGAAGAACAATCTAAGTAAAGAGCTGGTTTATGTTCCAGTATTTGCTCAAGGAGCAGCAGTTACTTAAGGAGTTTGTAGAAAATGCAGATTTCTGAGAATTTCAAAAAAATGAAATTCTCTAGAATTCGGCTTATTAATTTATATAAAAAACAACCAACTAAAACAGTCCCCCAGGTGTTTCTGTTTGGGCTCATTTCTGAGCCTGCAGCCTCACCCTGATGAGGACAGGGCAGGTGTGAGCCATGGAGAGTCACAGAGTGCTCTCTAGTGGTGCCACCAGCTGGGGGCAATGGCACTTCACTTAGAATTTAGGGGGGAAGAAGAGAGAAACCATCTATTTATTGGCCTCATTAACAGTGACAGACTTTACATTCTCTGCTGTACGCTGAATAGGAGGCCGTGGATGGCTTTCATCAACCGCAAGGTGGCAAGGCCTCTTTCTCGCTACTGTTCTTCACTGAGGCATGCTGTCATCAACAGAGGGATTTATTCTGATCTATTCTTTATGCTTTGCTGTCTTACGATTTTTGCCCGTCAGTGTGTTGTCTGTAAAAATTTCCTTTTGATCATCTAACTCATCCCAAATACCCTTAGAAAGAATAACACCACTCTGTGTCAGCTCATAGTCTCTTTATCCCGAGGGAATCTGGCCCTCAGGACTATTTTGCCACGCTGGACCATATGGTCTGGTGCACTTGCTGCATTTTTTCCATGAATGGAATGCAGACCCATCAAGCAGGTGGTAGGTTGGGGGTCATTTACCATCTGGACACCAGGGGGCAGCCTTTCCTTATTTTTTAGACCTAAGTAAATGCAATCTGAGCTTGGCCACCTGAGCAGGTGAGAAGACTAGGCAGAGTGCAGTGAAGACAGGACCGAGAAACTGAGTTAATTTCCAAGTAACCTTCCTCCAGGTGTGTGTTGGAAGGTGGGGGTGGGAGGTGGGGAGGCAAACACAGTTAACTTCTTATATATGTGTAATTCTTTACATCTTTCAAGCACATTAATGGACTCATTTTAATCTAAAACTTTCCTCACATGGTTCTCAGCTGAAATAAGTTGCCCAGTGGTGAAAAGGCAGAGGTGGAAACATTACCTCACCACGACTCCTTAATTTAAGTTCTGGGGCTCCCGTAGGTGCTGTAATACCCTCCTAAGGGCCCTGCAACCTCGGTGAAGCCCACCTGCCTACATTCCCACCAGGTCCTCTATGATGTCTGCAAGACCTTGAGCAAGAGACCAATTTTATTTAAGCTCCAGTCTTCTCTGTAAAATAGGGAGAATAAAACTACGGGATTGTTGTGAGAATAAGATGACACATGATTTATCATGGTGCCTGAATCCAGTTAGTGAAGGTGTTCATTATCATTGCCCTCACAGGGATGCTGGCCTAGGGTTGTCTCTGCCACATTGGTTCTCAGCATTGGTTTTGCATTGGAATCACTTGGACGGTTTGACAAACGATGTTGTGCTGAGTCCCAGAATTTCTGCTGCAGCGAGTCTGGGGTGAGACGCAGAACTTTCATTTCTCATGATCTCCTGGTTGAGTCCTGGTTTCACCTTGAAAATAATTTTTCTGAAGCCTTTTCTTAGCACTTGTCCTTCTATTTCTTCTCATTGTATTAGTTCCATTATTGGGTGCTTATGCTACGTCATCACTAAGGATATGGGAGACAAGGTTCCTTCCCTCAAGGAGCTCACCGTTGACACATCCACCGTGGCTGATTACTGTGAGGTGCTGTGACAGAACGCTGATAGGAAGCAGGAGGACTCCCCGGGGGCCAGCTCAGGAAGGGAGGAGAAAGAATGACATTTCTGAAGAGAGTGAAGGAAGTTTGGGAAGAACATTAAGGCAGAGGGAGCTGTAGTGTTCAGAAGTTAGAGACATTTGCTGGAAGAGCCACCAGGGATTTCTGAGCAATAGAGGGTAGCAGGGAAGGGGAGGGTGGGGCAGGGTGACAAGAACAGAGAACCTTGCACCTCCATGTAAAGAGCTTAGATTTTTAAAAATTATTTATTTTTTATTTTAAAAAATTTGCTATAGGGTGTGCGAGAGGGGACTGCAGAGGGCCCAGGCAGTCAGTTCTGGGGTTTCCTCGGTGTGTTTGCTTTTGGTACAAGAGGCCAGGAGGTCTTGCATGCTCTGCCTGCACACGCACGTGTTAGCACATTCAAGGTCCACAGAAGCACAGAGACCGGAAGCTTCAACACAGCCTTTCTGAAACATACTTTTCTGTACAAACAGTGCCTCTTTCCCCTCTGCTTACTAGTTTTTCCATTGCCCCTCTTCATGTTCTGCTAACTGGGTATCCCATAGAACCTATTTTGGGGACTGGGAGACTCCGCTCATCTCTAGGGAGAGGGCCATGGCTGACCTCAGACTGGAGGCTGTGCCCCAGAGTGTAGGTGAAGGGAGGAGACAGACACAGGCAGTACGTGCGGTCCCTTTATTGGCATAGGAAGTACAGAGGGAATGGGGGCCTCAGTTGGCAGCGATGGTCTCCTGGATCCAGTCCACAAACTGGCAGACCTTGGTGTAGACGCCGGGCCTGCCCTTCTGAGCACAGCCGTAGCCCCAGGAGACAATACCCTGGAGTTCTCCATTGCAGACCACGGGGCCACCAGAGTCACCCTGGGGAGGAAGGAGCAGAGACAAGTTGCATAAAGAAGAGACAAGGGGGTAAAACTGTGCTTTGTCCTTAAAAGATCCTGTTTCTGGGCCAGCAGTTGGCATGGTGGTTAAAGATGCTGGATCCCCACGTGGCTAACTGTGGTTCGAGTCTCAGACTTGGTGGTTTGCTTTCTCATTTCTCTCTCTCTCTCTCTGTCTGTCTGTCTTTCTTTCTCTGGTCAAATTAAAACAAATAATTATAATGGGGCCAGCAGGTGACATGGGGGTTAGAAGCACTGGACTCCCACATGGCCGACCACAGTTCGAGTCCCAGACCTGGTGACTTGCTCTCTCACTTTCCCTCTATTTCTCACTCTATCTCTCTCACTCTGTCCCTGTCTGCTCAAATCAAAATAAATAAAGTAAATGAAATTAAATAAAAATAACTCTTTAAAAATTATAATAAATAAAGTTAAATAAAGTAATTAAAAAAAGAAAAAGAGCCAGTTTCTGTGAGTGGCATGGCTCCACTTCCTTCTCATGGTGGCCTGTTCTCCATTCTCCCTGAAGAGACTCCATGCAGCCCGCGGGCCACTGCACGGAGCCCTCTCCTCCCAGTCCCACAACCTTGGGCATTCAGTCCCACTCAAGATGGGGCCTGGAAATGGATGGGGGTCTCAGCATGCAAAGGAGTGAACTCACCTGGCAGGAATCCTTGCCTCCCTCCAGGAAGCCGGCGCAGACCATGGTCTCAGTGATCTGCCCAGGGTAGGCGGCTTCGCACTCAGCCTCGCTCAGCAGAGGAGCATCCAGGCACTGCAGCAGCTCTGGGTAGTTGCCTTTGAGGGAAAGAGAAAGATCAAGGAGATATTTGTGGATGAGGCCAGCTGGCGGGGTGGTAACCCAGTGCCAAGCCCCAAGGGCAGTCCCTGGAGAGGACCCCAGGAATGTGAGCCCCAGCACGGAAGATGGCTTTTGTTTCTAGACCATCACTGCCAAACCCCTCCCTAGAGGTCATCATGGCAGGTTCCATCTTTGTGCTCTAGGGGTCAGCGCCTGGGACTTTGTGGCTCCCGGAATGCACCCTCGAGCCCCGTCCGCAGTGGGCACTAGAAGTATATTTGCAGGCTAGAAGTAAGGAGGCCTGAGCTCAGGGGCATATGTGGTTCTGGGAAAAGCAGGAGGGCGAAGGGTCTCACTTACTGCCAGAGCTCAGGGTATTGCCCCAGCCGGAGATGAGGCACTGGGTGCCTGCGGGCGCACAGGCGGAGGGCAGAGAGATGGTGGACACCCGGGTGTTGATGGCTGCAGGCGAAGAGAGCTTGATGAGCATGATGTCACTGTCCAGGGTCCAGCTGTTGTATTTAGGGTGGCGGATGACCTTGGCTGAGTTGATGAACTGCTCATTGCCCTCCACGACGTCGATGTTGTGCTCTCCCAGCCTCACCTGGATGCGGCTATCGGGAAGAGAGGCGTGGTAAGGCTCACTTTCCATCAAGCAGGGAGCCCACCCATCCCGTTCCCCTCTGTCCTCAGCTGTCCACTCACGGGGGGCCCTGGAGGCTGGGGTGGGTGTGTAGCAGTGTAACATAGGCAGTAGGGGGTTAGTAGAGGGGAGACCCAAGACCTCTCTGCCTCAGAGATTGGTGGTGGTGAGTTGGAGATGAGCTAAAGGGATCCAAGTGAGGATTGCTTCCCAACCACCTATTCCCACCTCCTTTCCCATAACCCCTCGGGCACCCAGGGCTGCGGGCATGCAGGGCAGCTGGGACTTCCCCAAGCATCTTTCAGCCTCTGTGCCTTTGCTGAGCACACCATGCGCCCTTCCTCCTCAGCCTGATAAACACCAACATTCTGCACGATGTCATATGGTGGCTTTCAAAGTGTGACCCCAGGACCTGCAGCAACAGCATCACCTGGGCCCTTGTCAGAAGTGCGCATTCTCAGTGCCCGCCTGACCTAGCAAATCGGAGCACTGGGGCTGGGACCTGGTGATTGCATTTTACCAAGCCCTACAGGTAGCTCAGATCCACATTTAACTTTTTTTTTTTTTTTTTTGAGAGGTTTTCGCTATAGGGCACGTGCGCTCACCAGACAGACAGACAGAGAGAGAGACAGAGAGACAGAAAGCGAGAAATCACCCCCCAGAGGGGATGGTCACGCCGCAATCCCTTCTCCTCCATTCTCCTCTCGGGATCTTGGGCACGCACGCACATGCGCCTGGCGTGAGTTTAAGCCACCAGGTCTGGGACGTGAACCGCGGTCGACTACGTGGGAGTCCAGCGACATAGCCATTACAATAACTGCTGGTTCCCCACATTTGACTTTGAGAAGCCTTGGTCTGGCAGTGGTTCTCGGCTCTAGGTGCAGTAGAGTCACTAGACAGATTGTGTTAAAACTCGCCTGCAGTCTTTTCCCTCTTCCTGAAAACTCTGAGTGAACTGCCTTGAAGTGGGACCCAAGCATCACTATTTTTTTTCTTTTATTTCTTAGGTGGTTTCAATGTGCAGCCAACAGGCAAGGCTACTTGTGCAAGGACCTTAGGACCTGGCCTGCGTTTCCTCTGGTCCTCACCTCCATCTCTGCCAATAAGCTCTCTCTGCTTTTGTGACTGGTAATCCTGGTTGTTTTATGGACTTGTTTGGGTGTAAGAGGCTTCCTGTCCTGAGTCCCTCTCTGCCCTCTGCTCCTCAGCTCCTGCAAGTCAGTTGTGCCCAGGACTTCTCTTCTCCACTCTCTTCCCCACCACCTGCCCCGTTCTCAGCACTCGTCTGGACTGAAACCCAGTTCTCTGAGATCACCAGGGCTGGGGCTTTGCAGTGGGGGCCCAGCACTTACGACTTGTAGCAGTGAGCGGCGGACACCACCCACTGATCACTGATGAGGGAGCCTCCGCAGAAGTGGTAGCCGGAATTCAGGGACACCTGGTAGGGGATGGAGTTCTCCTCACAGGTGTAGCCCCCGACGATCTTGTCATCGTCGTCATTAGTGGGGAAGGCAACTTGCAGATGAGAAGGGAGAAGTCAATTTTAGCAGAATGTTTGAGGGGGGTGCCCTCAACCCTGTGTCTGGTTTATACTTATTGGGGTTCATTAACAAGCCAGAGAGCACCGCCACCCAAGTGGGCAGCACAGGACAGAGCTCACCTAGTGTCTGTGACCTGCAGGGCGCAGAGCTAGACACCACATGCATCTAGAATCTAGGAGGGGCTGAGAGCTCCCCTAGGGGCTGCAAGGGGAAGATAAAAAAAAAACATGCCCCTGGGAACCAGCAGTTAGCGTAATGGCTATGTCGCTGGACTCCCACGTAGTCGACCGCGGTTCGCGTCTCGGACCCGGTGGCTTACAACTCACGCCGGGCGCGTGTGCGTGCGTGCCCAAGATCCCGAGAGGAGAATGGAGGAGAAGGGATTGCGGCGTGACCATCCCCCCTGGGGGGTGGTTTCTCGCTTTCTGTCTCTATGTCTCTCTCTGTCTGTCTGGCGAGCGCACGCGCCCTATAGCGAAAAACCTCTCAAAAAAAAAAAAAAAAAAAAAAGAATAATAAAAAAAAAAAAAAAAAAAAAAACATGCCCTCACAGTGAACTTAGCAGATATGGTCCGAATGTGGCCCCGACTTGAGTTCTTCTCTTCCTTGTCCCTGGTCTACTCCCCATGGCTGTTGGAGCCCTAGATTACGGAGGTGGCTTGCCTAGCTAGGAAAAACTCCTGGTTGAGTAGACCTGGCTTCTCTCATCACCCAGGTCTGTACAGCCAGGCTAGAGCAGAGAGCAGCCCCCACGCCTATGCAGGCACGACAAGGGTAGGCACTGTTACTGGCCAATAGTACTGGGGCTCCTAACCTTAGTTGTATAACCAGGAATCTTAAAATCAGCTGGGAAGCTTAAAAATTCAATATATAGGCCATATCCCAGACAAATGAAGTCAGAATTTCTAGGAGTGAGACTCTGGTGCATTTTTCACCCTCCCCCGGGGGCAGCAGAGGTTCAGCCATCCTAGAGCTCTCAGTAGGCCTTCAGCGTACTGGTTCATTTCATAGACCAGCTCCACCTGGTCTCCCTGTCCAGCCCCTCCTACCATAACCTTAATATGGATGACAGTGGTAAGAGTGGAATCAGGGAGAGAGGGAGAAAGGTGAGGCTCATCGAGATCTCAGGAAGTGGGAAGAAGGCAAATAGGGAAAATAACGCCTCAGAGCACAGGTCAAATAGGACAGGTGGCGAGAAAGGAAGGGCAAGTTCTGCCAGGAAAGGGGTCAGGTGGGCCTGAGACAGGCACGGAACTCACCAGCAGCTCCCACAAAGGCAAGGATGAAGAGTGGGTTCATTGTGGCTGAGTGTGATGGAGTGAGTGGTAGGGAGCTCGTTTTATACTCCCCAGGTGAGGGGTGTGGAGAGCCACTGCTCCTCCCAGCACAAACACACCTGCAGCTTTCCCCATCCCAGGGTCTTGCATCAGCTCTGCTATGTTTGGCCACTCTGTGGACTGGCGAAACTTACAGGCGATAAGGCCCTTGCTTTCTGAGGACAGGCAGTGAGGGCAGGTGACCTGAGAGGAGCTGGGACACAAGCCCCCACATAGCACAGCAGGCTTTCTTAGGTTGACATGAGGACCAGCAGGAGGGAGAATGGTCCTTAGAACTCCCCTGACCTCGTGGGGATTTACGTGACTTATTTTAAGTCAAGTAAATTTTTATATTGGTTGTGAGCTTGTCTGTTTGGTGTCCTAGAATCCCCATGAGAGAGCAGAAGTCTTGTTTAATGCTTACCCTGTGAGTATGAAGGCCCTTCTAGTCTAAACCACTGGGCAGGAATGTCAAATGCAAGGCTTTGGACAGCCAGGACTCCAACAGCAAGTCAAGAAAAGGAAGACGCACAGTCTCCTAGGTTATCTGGGCTTTCCTCTAGCTCTTCTTCCTACCAAGGCTCATGGGTGGGGAGTCAGAGGTATTAGTATTAGCACATGGTATAGGGATCAAGTGCAGGGGTCAATGACAAAGATGTGAAAGGGATTAAGCAATGACCTGTTCTACCTGCAGTGACACTATAATGCTAGGCTCACTACAAAGCAAATCTTTCCAGAGAAGATCCCAGTTTAGGAACTGCCATGGGCACCAAGACACAGCCCTATGCTTAACTGAAGCTCAACCTGGCCAGAGGGGCGTAGAGATGCAGATGGTGAGCGGCGGACACCTAGCTTGAGTCTATTAGGTGAGCCAGTTGGGAGAGTCTCCTGATGAGGATGCTTCTCCTTCTCAGTTCCTCCGAGGGAAGGAATAGGCAGAGTTTGTGTCTTAATTCTCAAAATGCAGAAAAGGAGTGGACATTCTGGAGATGATGGCCAAAGTAAGAACAGCTCAGAGATCCAGTGATGGTGTTGAAGAAGGCAAGCAGTCAGGAGGGATAGAGTAAGTGCCAACTGGAATGAATTGTGAGAAATCCCAAAGTGGGGTTTATGAGTTGAGGGGGACTCCTGAAGTGACTCTGGGTCCAGCTCCAGACACCAGGCCAGCCTCTCTACCCAAAGGACCTTCTGCTCAGAGCTCTCGCCTCTCTGCACCACACTCACTCTAATGCCTGTGGGCTCAGACCCAAGCGGGAGTTCTGCTGTATCTGTGGTGCCTGACAGCTTCTCAACAGCTTTCACACAAACAACCACGGTACACATCTTTTCATTTTCGCTACTTCACAGTTTAACTTTTCACAGATGTTTTTTATTGTGAGGTGAGCAGAACAAAATTAGTTCCAACTACAGTGGAAGAAACAGAGACTCAGAAGGACTCTATCTTCCCCAAGAATGCAGATCTCAAAATGGCAGAGCTCAAGGTTATGGGGAGACAGGGAAAGGGTTGTGAAGTGTGAGAATCACCACAGGGGATCTCTACAAGAAGGGTTATTGAAGAACAGGCCAGAGGTCCCCAGGAGACAAACCACACATCTGAGTCTCTCTTGGTGCTTGTCCTTCTGGCCAAAATAGAAGATTCAATTAATCATTCATGGTGCCTTGCCATGGCCCTGACCTATGGAGGTCATGTCTAATGCAGAGGTGACAAAACTCTGTGCTCATGGTAACTGGCCAAGGCAGCAAATTGTGGACATTAGGAGGGGCTTTTCCTGTGATGTCAGTAAGCATGCTGTTTTGTTCCCTTGTTGTGAGAACGTCATAGAACTCCTGCCTTTGCAAATAAGGGAAGGCCCTTGCTTTAGAATCATAGACACCAGTGTACACTGGACAGGTGCCCTATGGGCAGTTCATCTCTAGTAGAAAATGGGAAATTTAGAGGGGGAGAGGGATTTTTGGAGTGGTGCTTATAGCTCTGAGTCCCTATCTGAAAGGGGATACACAAGAGCATGAGGACTTTTTCGATCCTGATATTTTGAAAACTTTCTTAAAGTAAATGATCATGTCCACAACATAGTCTGAGGTCAGCTTTCTTCAAAGTAGAACCTTACAGGCAGACAATAGCTGTGGACAAAGGCCATTACCACACAAGATTCAGATGTGTAGCATAGGTTCAGACCAAGATGCCCAGATATCTCAGTCCCTGCTACTATTCACTCTGAACTCCAGATTTCTTTGTCTACTTTTTTTTTTTTTTTTTTTTTTTTTTTTTGATAGGCTTTTGCTATAGGATGTGTGTGCTCGCCAGAAAGACAGAGAGAAACAGAGAGACAGAAAGTGAGAAATCACCCCCCGGAGGGATGCCACGCTGCAATCCCTTCTACTCCATTCTCCTCTCGGGATCTTGGGCACACATGCACACACACCTAGCGTGAGTTTAGGCCACCGGGTTCGGAACTCGAACCATGGTTGACAACATGGGAGTCCAGCGACATAGCCATTACGCCAACTGCTGGTCCCTCTTTGTCTACTTCTTTAAGACATTCTTCTGGTTCATATTTAGTGCTTAGCATGCAAAACCACTGTCCTTCATTCATGATAATAGTGAGTAGTTTCTGTGTGCTAACTATACACCAAACATTGTCTAGATCATTATGGACTTTTTGTCATTTTTCTATCACAGCCATTAATAGTGTTGCTCATTTTTTATTTTGAAAGGTTTTTTTGCTATAGGGCACATATGACAGAAAGACAGAGAGAAAGTGAGAAATCATCTGCCCCAGGGGGGATGACCATGCCGCAATCTCTTCTCCATTCTCCTTTCAGGATTTTGGGCATGCACGTGCATGTGTCCGGCATGAGTTTCAAGTCACTGGGTCCGGGATTCGAACTGCAGTTGGCTACTTGGGAGTCCAGTGCCTTAGTCACTACACCACCTGCTGGCCCTGGGGTTGCCCATAGACGGTGATCAAATGAGCTTCATGGAGGTGCGTTAACTTGCTCAAGGTCACACAGCCAGTAAGTTGTAAAGATGGAATTTAAGTGCAGTAGTCTAACACAGCCTCATGCTCTAGTGAATGTTCTGGTGTCCTTCTTATTTGGTCTTTGGTGCAGCCTCACCAAGGTGGTTGGTAATACATGCTGCTTCCTCCTTACAGACGGAAATCTAAAGTTCAGAGGTTAGGTATTTACTTCTGCAGGGTCACTTGGCTAACAAAGGCAGAGATGACACCAGAGCCTTTCTCTGTTCCGTTAAGTTCATTTCCCTTCATGTTGGTAAATAGTGGCATCTTTCAGACCTCCCAGGAGTCTGAAAAGTAGATTTTTGTCAGATTCCAAAGCACTGTTTTCTAGCTCTTTTTTTTTCCCCAAAGTCCCAGGTATTTCTTCTCAGCTTCCAGTCAACTCCTCTTTGGGTTCTAGTATCCTTTATCACTTTCCAACCATCTTCCAGGCATCTTCCTCCCAAACACCCAGATCTTTTCCTCATCCACTGTTTTTTTCCCTAAGTTACATATTTTCCCCATGGCACAATTTTTCTTTTTTTTTTTTCAATAAGAAAATTTCTTGACCATTTGCCCTAGGAATCACTGAATCTGTACAGTGAAGTGGATGATAAGTGTGATCCAGAAAAATTTGAAGAGTGAGACAGAGGCATAGAGGCAAAAAACTGGTCGTGGGTGAGGGGCTACATGGAGGATCTCACTCCTCTTCCTGTTCCCCACCTTGTAGCCAAAGAAGCCGGGTAAGTATTCTGTCCAGAGGGAGGTTCATCTGCACATTTTAGTTATTGTTTAACCTTCTATAAAGAGGTGAGTGGAGAAGTCCTAACAATTGAGGCTTTAAGGTTGTTTGGAGATAGATGGATCCCTGTAATGTGATGGTGAGTCTTTAAGTTTATATTCCAGCCACTCCTTGTCCACTGCCTTGCTGGGCTATTAGTTGACTCTGAAGTCTGTCCAACGGTAAACAGAAAGCCAGGACTAAGCCAGCAGGTGGTGTGGTGGTTGAGGTGCTAGACTCCCACATAGCTGAACTTGGTTCGTGTCCTAGACCTGGCAGCTTACTACTTCACTTTCCCTCTCTAAAGAATGTATCCTATATCAAATTAAAAATAAACCTAATTAAAAGAAATACAATAAAATAATTATTTGAAGAAGAAAGAGAAGGAGAAGAGGAAGAAGGAGAAGAAAGAAGAAGCAGAGGAGAAGCAGAGGAAGAAGAAGAAGAAGAAGAAGAAGAAGGAGAAGGAGAAGGAGAAGGAGAAGGAGAAGGAGAAGGGAAGAAAAAAGAAGCAGAAAGCCAGGAAAGAGCCAGGAGGAATATCCATATTATTCCAGGAGGAATAATACATGTGTTATTACTGTACCAGTTGTGACTTGTCCCATGATACTCAGAGTGGAATGAGTGACCTCATATTCCTTTTCTAAATCATATTAGACACAGGTTGGTCTCAATAAGCCCCATGTTCCATGCATTTATTAGGCAGACGACTGGTCAGTCCATTTCCTCTAGATCAGCTTGACCAGGGGGATCTTCACAAGCCTTCCAATCTCAGAACAGAGTGCTCAGTCTACACAGTTACCAACTCAGTGCAATCAGAGGACCTCCCACCTCAGGGCCATTGTGTTGATCAGGTTCTGGGCTTCTCTACAATCCATAGCATCTGTTCCATTTCCCAGTCTTGGGGAAGCTAACAGAGGAGGCTTGGCACATATTATTGTGTGTTTTTCAATTCAAATAGAAAGCTTTATCCAGATATAGAACTTGAAATATCTGTTCCCCTTGTTAGAATAATCTAGTTAACTTTTTTATGGACTTAGACTGTCTCAAACTCAAATGTCCTCCAGGGAACTCTACTGCTGCCTGACAAACGTTTCTCTTTTCCTCCAAATCCTATTTATTTTCCCAATAAATACTTAGTGAATTTTCTGTGGTATTTAGGAGTTTCTCCAGGCTAAAAGGAAATGCAGATGATAGAAAATATCTTGCTCTCATGGCATTTTACATGTGTGTGTGTGTGTGTGTGTGTGTGTGTATGTGTATGTGTCCACTCACATATAAAGAAGTAGAAAGGTGGGAGGTAAGTAAATATATCTCCTTTTCTGCCTTCTTTCAACGTCTTCTGTAGTCTTTCTTCTACCTTCTATTTTAAATATCTAATGATCAGTAGTCAGTGTGTGTTGTTAAAATAGGGTAAAATAATAATATAGAACAACTGCTGAAGTGTTGTTAGATAGGGTGGTCAGTAAGGGTCTTTTTGAAGAGAAGGTATTTGAGTTAAGACCTGAATAGAAAGAAGCCAGCTATGCAGAGGTGATGATAGGAGGGCTTTTATTATTTCCTTCTGAGTGTATAACAGAAATAAATCAACATGACTAAGCTTTTTTCAAATTTTTTTAATTAATTAATTAATTTTGTCATAGAGTGTGCTCTCACTATTTTAAGGAAAAAGATAGAGTGAGACAGAGAGAGGGTAAGTGAGAAATCACACCTTAGGGGAAATGACCATGCTGCAAACCCTTTCCTCCATTCTCCTCTTGGGATTGTGGACATGTACACACACATGCCTGGCATGATTTTCAAGCCACTGGGTTTGGGACTTGAACTGTGGTTGTTGGTGTGGGAATCCAGCACCTTAACCATCACACCACCTGCTGGCCCCTCAATTGCTTTTTTTAAAATAGGTAACCCTGTAAACTAGCATGTGAATATTTATTTTTCCGTTAGTTTTGAGTGTGAAAATCAATAATGGGAAGGATGGTCAGTAATACATTGAAATGTTCTTATAAAAGTTAATATGAAATATATATTTTGACATGAAATTATATTTACAAAATATCATTTAGATTAAGAGAAGAAATTTTAAGACAGTGTATCTTGTGTGATCCCATTTTATTAAATTAGATTGAGTGATTTTTTTTTTTTTTTTTTTTTTTTTGAGAGGTTTTTTGCTATAGGGCGCGTGCGCTCGCCAGACAGACAGAGAGAGACAGAGAGACAGAAAGCGAGAAATCACCCCCCAGGGGGGATGGTCATGCTGCAATCCCTTCTCCTCCATTCTCCTCTCGGGATCTTGGCACGCACGCACACGCGCCCGGCGTGAGTTGTAAGCCACCGGGTCCGAGACGCGAACCGCGGTCGACTACGTGGGAGTCCAGCGACATAGCCATTACACTAACTGCTGGTTCCCTAGATTGAGTGATTTTAATTTTTTTATTTTAATAATCTGTGTTATTTTACAATAACATGCATTATATGTAATTAAAATAGCTAAGAAAAAAAGAAACAACTGTAACAATAAAATTTTCCAAGAAAGGGAAATACATAACCTTGAGGAAGGAATTGCTAATAATAACACATTATGTTTCTACGGTGAGAAATAAATTTACTAGTAACTACATTTATTGCATATTTTGTCTCTATTGGATACAGTGTTATGGGCTTTATATGGATGATTTCATCTAATTCTTATTACAAACCTCCACTTATCAATAAAAATATTCACTATTGTCTTTACTTTCTATTTGAGAAATAAAGGCTTAGAAAAATTTATAACTTGTTCAAGGTTATGCCTAGTGATACAGCAGTAGGACCAAGTTTTAAACTCAGGTATGTCTGTTGACAGAGTTCAACTTCTTCCTCATTGCATTGCTACTTCTAAGGGGACCATTTGGATGTAAGAGAGGAAGGTGTTCCACAAACTGAGGCTTCACTGCAGATGAGTTGGTCAGTTTCCTAGGAAATGGAAACAGGAGGCAGGACGGCAAGCTAGCTCTGAACTCTGAACTTAGGTAAAGCAGGTATGCATATAGATCCTCGTGGCCCACAGGAATAATGTATTTAGAAACTGGAGAAGACCCGTTGAACCTGTGTGGGACCAAGAGCTAGATGGGAATCTTACTTTATAAAGTCAGGGTACAGGAAGAGCTACTTAGTGAGGACAAACTAGAAAAGTAATCCCAGAAGCAATTAATAAGAAACATTAGTTACCTTAGTCTTGACTTAAGTGAAGGGTGCCTTGGTTTGAATGTGTCTCCCAAGGACAGTGTACTGGAAAATTAATCCCCTGTGTGGTTTTGGACGTCGAGCCTAATAAGAGGTGGTTAGGTCTTGAGGCTCTGCCCTCACAGATTGTGGGAGTGGGTTAGTTGTAAAAACGAGTTCAGCCCCCTCTTGCTCTCATGCCATCTCTTGCGCTATGCTTTCTGCTATGGGATGATGCAGGAAGAAGACCCTCACCAGATCCTGGCACCTTGATATCGGACCTCCCATATCCCAAAACATGTGCCAAATAAACCTGCATTATTGATAAATTTCCCAGTTGTCGTGTCTTGTTATAGCAACACTAAACTAAGATAGAGGATTAACTTGCATGTTAGGTTACAATGATCATTCCAGAAAGACATGCAAGTCCATCCAGAAAAGAGGTCCATGCCTTTCAACTAGAAATACAAAATTCCAATAAATGTTAGCTATGGATTGAGGGTAAGGAGGAAGAAAGTAGGGATGAGAACCATGAGACTCAGATGTGCTATTGAAATTGAACAGGGCTTTCTCCCAGCTATCCTTGAGCTTTTTGTTGAATATACATTTTCCATTTAATAAGGGAATGTTCTGTGCATGTCTAATTTTTCAGTTCTGCAGATCAGATAACACTCAGCTCTGAATGTCATAATGAGGCATTCATTAAAAAGCCAAGAACAGCCTTTCAAAGGAAGAACAGATTTTGGCAGGTAGAAGAAAGTATGGCTTTACAACCGAACTGGATCTTCCTGCAGGGCAGTTTTCCAGGTGGCCTTGGACCAACCCAGTTCTCCTTCCTTTATCACTCACAATGCTCAAGAATAGCTGCAATATGTGGTGGGAATGCAACTTCCTGGGATAAGGGAAGCTGGCTGGAACATCCTTAGCTCTGTTCCAGTCTGCCTAGAAACAGATCGTCCTTCAGTGCTTTAGCCCAGCATGTCATGTTGCTCCCGAATATTAAACTCAGGGAAGGAGGCTTTCTGGATCTTCCAGCTGTGGTGCCGGTGACTCATGTGCAGATGAGAGTCCATCTACCACGGGCAGTTTTTCTGAGCTTTGGGAGACCAGTTTGCCCTGAATCCTAGGTTTCTGTTTCCTTTAAGTAATAAATATGCTTCCCGTAACTTTCTGTGTATGATTGTTTTGTCTCACAAGATCCAGGCAAGCAATAAAAGTGCAGCCCAACATGCAGTAGGCTTATGTGGTAACAAGTGCGTGGTGAACCTGGATCACACTGGTTTGTGATTCTCTTACCAGGGAATGCCAGATCCTTCACAGAACTTCTCTATCTGCCACTGGCTCTTCAGGAGCAACTGGGTGTGCTTCGTCTATGGCTCAAGATACAGAAAAGCTTTTAAATCATATGATCATTTTTTTCTATAAAAATCTCTCCTGCACTGGTCCAAGCTTAGCAGATTACAGTAAATGGACCAGAGCGGTACAATCACATGTGGTGTATCCAAAGTCCAGCTCAAAGTCCCAAGAGGTCCACTAAGCACTGCACCTCTTTCTCCACGGTAGATACAAGTAGATGCAGCTGCTCCCCTCACGAGTTAGCTAACCTAATGTGCCCCAGAACTCTGGACTACCTCAAAGCGCACCAGTATGGCAGGCCCCCAAACTTCTAAAGATTTTATATTGGTCTGGTAAATAAATGCCATATCGAGGGGCCAGCATGGTATAGAGATGACTAATGGCCTTTCAAAATACATCACGATGGCATAGCATAGCTTTGTGATAAGATGATAGAAAGTAGGCTAACTAGAGTCTTGAGACAAAACAGAGGACATTTTTGACTCAGCTTCTGGAAAGCAAACTGTATGTGATTATTTTTACTTAGTATTTACAAGTTCTCTTCTGGAAGAAATTGTATCCTCAGCCTCCCAGGACCAATTCTTCCTGTCTGTGGTAAAACTTTCCAGCTAGTCCAACAGATTCTCTCTCCATCCCCAGCTTCCCATTCGCACCCATGCCCACCCACAAATGCACACACAGCTGTCTCTGCCCAAAAGCTGTGGTTTCCTCCCTCGGTCCCACCTTGGCAGGGTTCTCAGGCTCATTTGGGTGGGAGCTGGGTAGGAGGGAACAGAGGTTCTTGCTGGGATCTTTGATCTGTGTCCAGCACTGTGTCGGCAGCACTGCAGAGTCATAAGCTGCTGCCTTCAGGGTTTATGTTGCTCACAGTCAGAGTTGAAAATGTTAGGTTTGGACGACTGATGGGAAACTTGTCTTTGGTAAGTCCACTCTCATATGTGGCCTCAGAGTCCTGATTTGCATTTGCAATCATTATCAAGTTTTGTTCAGGAAGCTGCTGATACCAGAACATGAAGCTGACTAAGCTGTCAGCCTGACACTGGATAGTCATGGAGGTCCCACGTTGATAGAATTCCCTGTTTGGCTTCTGAGAAATGAGAATGCCAAACACAGAGCCCAGTCCTAGAGAAAGAGAGAAAATCATGAGTCTGACAGGCTTGGGGTCAGTCAAGTTCTCAGGCAGAAAGGTCTCTGTTTTATTTACTCCGGTATCACTTCAGCTCCCCAAAGCACTGCCTTTTTGTTGTGACAGCTGTTATTCTGTCAGTATCCTCTAATCCAGCATCTCTCCCTTATCCTCTGACCTGTGACTTTAGACCCTCTGGAGAGAAAGTCTCCCCACTCTTCTAGTCAGCATTTACCCTAATCCCAAACTTCATGGAATAAGGGATAACCTTGTCCCAAGAGAAGTAGCAGGAGAGTCGGCATCTTCAATGGCAGTCACTGTCCTAGGAGGTGCTAATTAAGTCAAACTCAAGTTCATCATTAGTTCCTACCTGCTCTCTGTTCTCCTCTAGCAGAAGGTTGAGTTTCTGTAGAACACGGGAAAAAATTACTTTGGCCTCTAGTGGAACTGTATGACTCTTCACTTAGGATGGATCTTCATTCACAAGGCATCCCAGCATGCACCTGTCACCTCCCTCCTGTCACTTATCCATAACTTTCCTATCCATCATTATTGAGCACCACCAATGTGCTACCCTTTAGGTTATACAAGCAAAAATAGAATGAAGTACTGACCTCAAAAAACTAAAGGTAATTTTAGAATATGAGAAAAATTTAAAATGGAATTTCAATTATCTGCTGGATCTTCATCAGGGTTGTCCCAAACTGACTCATAATTCCTCCTCCAACACACATGCACCAACACACACACACACAGCCAGTAAACTGGTTCTTATTCCTGAATTCTCCTCTTTCAATAAATGGCAGCCCCAATCTTCCTATCCTTTCAGAAATTCATCTTATTACCTCTTTTTCCCTCTGCCATCTAATTTATCAATTCCCAACATAAATGTATATTATGTATTATCCATTATATCTCTTCCTTCATTCAGTCATCACAGTTATAATTATTTTATTTCTTTTTACTCCTTGAATATGTATAGATATATAGATAGATATAGATATAGATAGACATATAATAAAATTTCTTCCATTCAAATTTATCTCAATGCTAGGAAACAGAAGATTCCTCTCTATTGACCACAATGCTATGATTCATTTCTATTATCCAAATGATTTCCCCTATTATGTAACTACCTAAATGTTTAGTTTTGCATAAAAGAAGGGCTAACTTTTTGAGCACTTAACATTGTAAATATTTTATGCAATTATTTCAGTCTATTTATAGGTTAGGCTACTTAGACTACTAATGTCACTCTATTTTTACAGAAGAAGAAATTTTACAGCTAAGGTCTAAATATCTAAATAACCTACCCAATTTTGCATAACCTAGGAATAAGAGAGAGTGCTCAAATCCATATCTCTGTGATCCTAAAGTCCAAATGCTAACATCAATGCTATCAAGGATTGCCTCATTTTTGCAGTTGTCTATGTTCAGTAGAGAAGAATCTGCTGAGTGACTTAAAACAATAGTCCTGACAACATAAAGAAAATGAGATCATGTGCTCCAGGCACAAATGTGTTGCCATACATGACAGAATTTAATTCTTTCTGAAAGTTCTTTCTTTCTTAGTTTATTTTATTTTATTAATGATAGAGTATACATGTGAGAGAGTCAGAAAGAAACACCCTCAACAGGTTTTTGTTATTCCATGATCTCCTTTCTCTGGTTCTCCAGTTTGCCAGGATCTTGACACATGTTCATGTGTGTGGTGTATGTCCAAACCCATCCAGGGATCCGAAACCACGGTCGGCCATGTGTCTTCCACCTATGCAGTTCAGTTTCCTACCAGCTATGCTACCCAGCTGAGTCAGGATTTCATTTCATTTTTTTTTAATGGATGAAAAGTGTCCCATTGTGTATACATACCACATTCTCTTTATTCATTCATCTGTTGATGAACACTAAGGTTGATTTCACATATTGGTTATTGTGAACGATGCTACAATAAGCTCTGAAGTGCAGACATCTCTGTGACATACTGATTGTCTTTTCCTTGGATATGTGCTTAGTGGTGGGATTGTTGGATCATATGGCAATTCTATTTATTTTTCTTAGGCCCGCCATACTGTTTTCCATAATGGCTGTACTAAGTTTTATTCCCAGAAACAGCGTTAAGAGTTCTCCTTTCTCCATATCTTTTTGTTTTCTTTAATTTTGCCAGAGGCACATGCACATGCCTAAGAGAAACAGAGAGAAGAAAAGTGAGGAAGTACCATCCATGGAAAATGGTCATGCCACAATACGTTTTCCTCCATATCTTCCTCCTTTCGGAATTTTGGGCATATACGTACGTGCCAGGTGTGTCTCTCAAGCCACTGGGTTCCAGTCTCAAACTGTGCAGTAGGCCAAGTGGGATCTAGCTGTCTTAACCTCCGTGCCACCCAGCGGCCCCTCCTGGAAGTTTTCACTTTGACTAGTTTTACATATCATAAAAGAATTTAAGAAAATTCTTCAATTTCTATTTACATTTTACTATTTCACATACTCTCTTCATTTCTTCTTTTAAATCCAAGCTTCCTATAGGTATTATTTCCTTGTTACCAAAAGGGATTCCATTAGTACTCAGTATGGTGCTGTTCTGTCAAGGAATATTTTAGCTTTTATTTATCTAAAAACATACTTACAGTGGCATTTTCATTCTTACTGAATATTTTTACTTTATCTAAAATTCTGGATTGACTTATTTTGTAGCACTTTAAAGCAAAATTCTACTCTTTTATTCGATATGCATTATTTCTTATAAAAAATTAACAACATTCGTGTTGTTCCTTGTATACAATGTATCATTTATCTCTGTTGTTTTGAAGATTTTTTTCCTCAGTTTTAGTTTTTGACAATTTGACTGTGATGTGCCTATGTGGATTTTCTTCAAATTTTTCTGCTAGAGTTTTTGAATCATAATTTGTGTCTTTCAATAATTATAAAAAGTAGGTCATTGTTTTATTAACTACTGTTTTTAATTAACATTCTGTCTTATATCTTCTCTCCTTTCATTTTTTTCTCAGATGTAGTTATATTATACCTGTTGGTATTTTTTTTTCCCATAGAGCACTGAGAAATTTTTTGCATAATTTTGCCTCTGATTTTCTAGACTTTGTAATTTCTATTGCTATAACTTTAAGTTTGCTCCATCTTTCCTGTCATCTCTAATCTGCTATGAATCTCATTCAGTATAATTATTGAATTTTTCAATACTGTAATCTTAATTTTTAAAATTTCCATTTATAATTGAGTTTACTGGCTCTTTTTTCTGTCATCTCTAATGTGCTCCAATAAAGGTATTCAATGAAATTTTATTTCATTTTAAAATATTGCAGTTTTAATTTTCAAATTTCCATTTATGTTTTATAGCTTTCATTATCATTCTAAGAATTTCTATTTATTTATTACAAATATTTTTTAAAGAATTATTTCATTTAACTTTATTTATTTATTTTAATTTGACCAGAGGGGGACAGAGTGAGAGAGAGAATGAGAAAGCAAGCGGCCAGGTCCAGGACTTGAACTGTGGTCAGCCATGTGGGAGTCCAGCACCCTTAACCACCACACCACCTGCCGGTCCCACAAATATTTTCTTTTATATCCTGGAACAGAATGACTATAGTAGATGCTTTAAATTTCTGTTCACTATGTCTAACATCCAGATAAACTGAGAATTTGAATGCATTGATGGACTTTTCTTTTGAATATGCATCATGTTATTCCTTTTTTTCATATATCTAGTAATTTTTGCATTGTAACTCAAACATTGTCAAAGATATGCCTGGATTTTGTTTTATCCATCTGAGGATGGTTGGCTTTTTGCTTTAATAGGCATTTTAACTTGTTGACTTCAAACTTCAAATTCTGCTCCCCGGTGGTGGATTAACAGCTGAACACTTCGTTCAATTCTTCCAGCCTGAACATGGTTACTTAGAATATTCCTCTTACATGCAAAGTTCAGTTTTCAACCAAAGATGTAGACAGAGCTGGTGTGTAGAGCATTAGGCTGCCCTTTCATGGACTTCCTTTTCCCTTACCTCTCAACTCTTAGTGAGTTTCTATTAACTGCAACCCACTTTTCAGAAAACAAAACAAAAACACTGTAACAACAGAAAACTTAACTTCTATCCAAGTGTGAACTTTCCTGTAGCATCTGCTTGTTTTTGATTTCTTTGCTGTTCTTTAAGATGGGCTTTCAAAACTTTTGTTCAGAGTTTCTGTTTATTATTGAGGGAGAATGGGTCTTAAAGGAGTTACCACACCATTATTAGAACTGGCTCATTTCTGTTAATAGTTGCTTAATAATCGTCAAATTTTGTATTTTAGTTTCTACCTATATTTGATGGCACCACCTTCACCAGGATGGATCTGGGTTTTTAATAGGTCATGCAAATTGATGCTAAAAAATTATGGATGAATTATTCAAATGTATCATGTAGTAAATTCACAGTGTGTATTTTGACAATATTACAAAAACAAACTTCCTGTTCTCCTATTTCAATCTGGACTGTTTACTAAATACTTCTACTGCCCAGCTGTTATCCTGGGTATTTCTTTTGTTATTATTCTAAATTAGATTCCCTAGTTTCTAGATCTCATGACTTTTCTTTTTGGTTTGCTTTCTCAGTTTTCTGGGGCACAATACCTGATAACTTCCTAAGAAAAGGTGAAATGTAAGTAAATATTATGGATCCTAGCATAAATGAAAGCAATTTTTATTTGCATGTATTAGTATCTTGTGTTGGTAGGGAAATCTAGATTTAAAATAATCTAGTACCATTATCTTTATCAGAATATTACAGCTATTTCTTGCACTGTTGCTTTTTAGAATTCAGTGTTACCATAGAGAAATGTAATCTCATTCTGCTTTTTCATTTACTTGTAGCCTTTTTTAAAATTTATAGTTTTGTCCCAATTGTGATTATGACAACTGTGATGGGAATGGTCCCAGGTAGCACTAGGAGTGGACATGTGGGACTTGTATCTGTTCTCCTCTCATGATGGATATTCTGAGTCTGGACAGTGGTTGCTAGAGGAACTAATTTGTGGGAACATATTGTACTCTCAGACATCCTAAAGACCCAATGACTCCACTAGCTTGTAGACATGGTGTTCTGTTATTTAACGGTAATGAAGATGTGTTTTTTCCTCTTCTAATGTTGACCCCAGACTGTAGACTTATGCTTCTGCTTTTCTCAGGGAAAATATTTGCCTCTTCACTCCAGTGAAATCACAAAAACATTGCAGATTTACATTCTGATAGTTCCTCTTGCCTTGTTTACTTTTATTCAAAATCAGCTCATTTTTTAAAAATAGATTTTTGCTGTAGGGTGCATGTGCTTGCCAGAATGACAGAAATACAGAAAGCAAGAAATCACCTCCCAGGGAGATGGGGATGACCATGCTGCAATCCCTCTCCCCCATTCTCCTCTCAGGATTTTGGGTACACATGCACATGCAATCCGTGTGAGTTTCAAGCCACTGGGTCTAGGACTCAAATAGGATTGACCATGTGGAAGTCCAGAGCCCCAACCACTACACCACCTGCTGGCCCCTCAGCTAAAATCTTACCTCTTATATGAACTCAACCCTGAATGATAATACACATTGATTTACCTTTTTCTCTGACTTTTTCTACATATAATTTTAGTGCTGAATCAAAATAAGTTTTCATATGCTTGGTTTTCCCTTATTAATAGTTTTTCAGATTTCCTGCAGTTTGGTATTTCTAACACTGTTTACATTTCTTTTATATTACCACAAATAGAGCCCTGTTAATATCCACTGATAAAGTAGGGTATGTTTCTTTCTTTAAAACAGTCACTTTCTTTGGATGAATTGAATTTAGTTCTCTCCTGCCTAATTCTTGCAATCTTCTGTATCACAGTTTTATTCTTTCCCTGATCAGATCAGAGTTTTTCTCTTTTTAAATTGAACAAACAGAATTCAAGCTCTATAAACTTTCATGAACCAATACATACACAACAAAGTTTATCTAAAGAATTCAGAACATGTTAGTGCACTATAGTGAAATATCAACCAAAAGAAAGACTGTGAGCAAGTAGAAAACATATAGTGAAGGAGACTAGAATAGAAAAAGACAAGGTGTTTTTTTTTGTTTTGGTTTTTTTTTTTTTTTTTTTTTTTTTTTTTTAATGTAGATCAGGGCTTCAATGGGGATATGTGAGAGGAGTTTTCCTCCATGATGGGTTTGAGTCTCTTGCATTTAGTTTGGGGGCAACATATAAGTATGAGCATGTTCTTCAGAATGCTTCCTGACTTGGAAAAGGGTAAAAAAAATTGCTCATGATTACACTATGCTAAATAGCTTTGGCACAACACAAAATAAATAATAATTAGAGTGAGGAGACAACCCATGCAATGGGAGAATGTATTTGCAAACCATGCCCCATATAAGGGACTGATAATCAGAATATACAGAGAATTAAAGCAACTTACACTCCCCCCCAAAAGATCAACTCAATTAAAAATGGGCAAATGAGCTGAACAGACAACTCTCTAAGGAAGACATATGAACAGTCAAAAAGCATATGAAAAAATGCTCAACATCCTTTATCATAAGAGAGATGCAAATCAAAACCACAATGAGATACCACCTAACCCCAGTCAGAATGGCTATGATTGAAAAAATAAAGAATGATAAGTGCTGATGAGGCTGTGGTGAAAGGAAACTCTCCTATAAGGTTGGTGGGAATGTGAATCAGTACAGCCACTGTGGAGAATGATATGGAGTTTCCTCACAAACTTACAAATTAAACTACCATATGACCCAGTAATTCCACTCTTAGGTATTTACTCGAAGAATAGAAAAACACTCAGTCGGAAAAACACTTGAACATCTGTACTTACTGCAGCATTGTTTACAATTGTTAGAGCACAGAATCAATCTAAATGTCCAAGAACAGATGAGTGGGTTGAAAAAATATGGCACGTGTACTCTATGGAATACTACTCAGCCATAAAAAACAATAAGACCACAACATTTGATATGCTTGTACCTTCTAAGTTCACACTGAGCATGTGCGAAGTTCCTCACCTGTGAAAAAGATACACAAGATCAGGAGAAAGCTTGTGAATTCAAACAAAGAAGCGAGATACTATGACAGAGCTTCCCCTGCTAAATATTCATTATCAACTCTTGGAATAAATGTAACACCTAACCCCATGGCCAGTGCTGTTGTTCTTCTGTGGCAGCTGCCCACTTGCATGCTTTTTAAGTGTGGAGGTGTACATCTTTTCTATTAAAAATCCTCGCTTTCTTATTAAAAGTTCCCTTTTTCCTACTTTAAAAAATATGAAAGAATTAATGCTAAGCGAAGCAAGCCAGATTATGAAAGACAGGCATTGTATATCCCTGCTTAATATATACTAAATGTTTGCACTCTATAGTAGAAACTGAAAGATTGAAAGGTATAATAGCAGGGAGGCCAACTGTAGATACTAGATACAGTGTAACAAGGGATAATAAAGAGTGGGTAACAAGAGGTGGGAGGGAGTTGATCAGGGAAAAATAAACATTTAATAGACACAAAAATGAAAAATTAACTGTTGATAAAATGTGTATGGTAATGTCTTTGACTCAACTAATACGCATTGTATTTATGCTGGGAAAAACCATGTTATACACTAAAGATGTACACTAATTAAATATACAACAAATAAAAAATGAATTAAAAAAATTGTTCATGCTTTGCTCATCAAGATGTGTGGTGTGGGGTTGGTTCCTTTTTGTGGCCACCTTTCTGTAATTGGCACAAATGTGCCTTAGGAGCCAGCAGCAGCTCAGAGGCAGGACCCCTCCCCTTTTGTATCTGCTCTTCTTGTGCAGAGAGGATGTGGCTGAGCAGTGCTGTGGATAAACTGCTGGCACAGAGGTACAGAGAGGTCTGGTTGGTGCTAGCAGACTCCAGGATCAGGGAGAAAGATTCTCTCTTCTTCCTGGAGACATCATACCCCTCGGGGACATCTCCTTTCTCATTCATGTCTTTGTCATATGAGAAATAGATCAGCTGTAGGCCCAGACCTGGGTCTTGTCGATACCAGAGCATTCTTTCATGGTTCATATGCTGTAAACACTCCAGAAAAACCTTCTTTCCCACCGTTGTGATCAGGTGTCTTGGGGTTTGAGATACTTCTGCATCCATGAGGACTGTGAAAGAAGAATAGAGGAGATGAAGGAGACCAGGAAAAGCCCGAGAAGGAGAATTTTGTATCCTAGTTTTAGAAATAATAGGACAGAGTTTGCTACCAATTCCCTGGACCCACCTACTCCTAGGAAACAGAAGGTCACACCACAGAGAAGCCAGATTCCCATGGCTGCTTTGAGGAAAGAATGACCTTTCTCCCAGCCTCAGGCTGTATGTTGATTGTGAGGTTTCAGTACCCGCCCACACTCATAATCCCTCCCTCAGCCATAGTCTAGACTCTAGAGAGTCCAGAGGTGCTAGAGGGCAAGAGGGTATCATGGGCGTACTGCTGTGTCTGTGTGGAGTATCATTGTGCCGGTCCTTAACTACAACATTTGATGTAGCAACAATACCTAGTTTTAGATATTTCTGTTCTGTTGCTTATTGTAGATTTTAATAGAAATGTGATTTTTCCAATGGGCAACAGGCTGATTACTTTTTAAAAACACTTTCCTTCTCCATGTCACTGCATGGATGGTAGTGATAGCCATGGTGCAAATTCCCACATATGGAGGTTCATCTGATGGGGTGAGGGTGGAGGCAGTGAGATACGAGCAGGGATTCCAGTCACCGGCAGCCTTAAGTGCAATCAAAAGAGTGTGCTTTGTCTGCAAAGAATTTGAAAACAATGAGACCCAATTAAAATGGTCTCATTTATATTACCACTCTATACTAGAAATTTTAAATAATTTTTGTTATAAAAATGTTTTCCACATTATATTTGTCTGTGGCCAGTTTATTTCACAAAATGTAATACTGAACTCATAGAAGCAGTGTAGAAGTACCAGGCAGAGAGGGGAGGCAATGGAAATCTGGTAGATTGTTTCAGCTACCCAAGATGATTAAGATGGAGGGTTCTGCTGTACACCATTGTGCCTGTAATCAGTAACACTGTATTGTGCACTTAAAATTTTGTTAAAAGGGTGGATCTCATATTAAGTATTTTTACCACCATAAACAAATCTCACCAGCTGATGTTAGTGCACATTGAGAAACACTGATCAAAACAAAAGGGTCAGATACGGATGTCCCTGCGATGCTTATATTTTTCCAATAGTTATCCTTATAGCTATTAGAATTTCCTAATGGTATATACATTTTTTTGAAAGTTTGACTACATGGGAGTCAACAGGTGGTGTAGTGGTTATGGTGCTGGACTCCCACATGGCCAACCACAGTTCGAGTCCTGGGTCCAGCAGCTTAAAACTCATACTGGGCACATGTGCATGCATGCCCAAAATCCCAGACGGAGAATGGAGGAGAAAGAATTGTATTGTGTCCATCTCCCCAGGGGTTGATTTCTGACTTTCCCTCTCACTGTTTCTCTGTTTCTCTCCTCTCCGGTGAGTACAAGCCACCCTATGGCAAAAACCTTAAAAAAAAATAAAGAAAGAAAATTTGGCTACATTAATACAAATCATAAAATAGTTTCTACTTTTTTTGCAATGATATAAAATAGGCATCAAGATTCAGATTATATTCCTTGGCTTTGACATTTCCGTTTGCATCTAACTAATACCTAATCCAACAGACTTAGCCTTACCATACAGAAAGCATACTGACACAACTACTCGACACAAAATCTCTGAACAGTTTCACTGGACTGTTTGCATATACGAAGGATTTCAAACCAATAAATCATTCTTATCTCTATTAGAATGGGTTCATTTCTTAATTTTTTTATAAGACATCTACAGTCTGAAAGCTTCTATTGTTGAAGAAATCTGTAAATGCTCAATGCAGTCTGGCATGCTTACGTGAAAGATATTAGACTAAGATTAAAACTGTTCCTAGCACACAGAGGTAAACAAAAGGAAGGACTCTGAGGCCTGGGAAAAGTCCCTGAAGCCCACAGTGTAGGTGGTAGGAGGGAGGCTGCATTGGTATCAGGTCAGTTCTGTTAAGGAGCCTGGGCTAAGGAAGTCTTATTGAAACCATAGAAGAGAGGTCAAGAAAAGAGAATGGTAACTGTCACTGTTATTGAGGTTTATGATAAAGAGAAATGACTGAGACCTCTACCCACTTTCTCTTTAATTTGTTCTCCAGGTCCACACTACCATTCTGCCCACCTATTCTGCTAGGTAAGCCTTGCACTCTCCTTTAACCTTCCTTAGTTAGTCCAAATACTGATATGCCTCTTTTCTCCTACCTTAACTTAGTTCTATAATATATGTATTGTTCTATACTTCTACATTTTACTCTTAGAAATTCCCATTCACTCATTTCTACATTTGTTCAACTAAGAACGTATCTCATGTCTACTTCTTCTATTCAAGGAAATGTTTTAAGCCAAGGGAGTGGTTTGTGGCTGGAGGCAGGTAGCACGCAGGCAGATGGGATAACTGACTACTTGGAAGATAGTTGGAAGAATCCAGGTGAGAGGTGATGTTTGCTGGACAATTGTGTTATCTGTGAAGTTAGAAAGATTGGGAAAAACTGTGAAGAATTTAATATTTATAAACATGCAATAAGAGGTGGTGGGTTGGGTATGGCAAGAGAGTGTCAGAGAGACGGTGAAGGCCACTCCTGCACCTCTGGCTTGGGCATTGAGTGAATGAGGAACAAGGGAGATATTGGGCTTAGTAAACAACTCAGAACATGGTGTTCCTTCCAAGTGACAAAACCTCGGAAGAGGACACAGAATACAAGATCAAATTTTGTTGAGATTGGATTAAAAATGAAACATTATGTTTGGGCAACAGCTTACTTGAATTTGAAGATTTAAGCTCCATAGGGAGAAAAGATTGCAGAGTGTTAGCCCTGGCACTAGACCTGATGCAGTCAACATGTCTTTCCTGAATGCTGAAGAGTTCCCTGGTATACACAGCAGGTGAGAGGAGGCTGGCCCACGGGTGTTAGCCATTGAGTGATACTGCATCACTCAGAGTTCTGAAACTGGACAGTCCAGGGAGGACACTGGTGGGCGGGAAGCTTTTCCTCTTGGGCAGGAGGGCCTTCTGAGAAGGAGTCTGGTTGTTCCTGGGCTATTCCTTTTTGTGCAGAGAGCAGCTGGCTGTGCAGCACTGTGGATACACTGCTGGCACAGAGGTACATGGAGGTCTGGTTGGTGCTGGGCGACTTCAAAGACAGGGGGAAATCCTTCTTCTCTTTTCGAGAGACGGTATAGCCATCAGGGACATCTCCTTCATCAATAATTTCAACATTAATTGAATAGTAGATCAACTTCAGACCCAGTCCTGGGTCTTGTCGATACCAATACATAGTTTCATGGTCCATATTCTGAGAACAAGTCATTGTCAAGGTTTTTCCAGTCTTTGTGATGAGGTATCTTGGGGTCTGTGTCACTTGGGCTTCCATGGGGTCTGTAAGAGAAGGACACAGAGCTAGAGACAGAGCTTAGGTGGGGGGCCTCTGATGCTGCTGCCTCCAGGAGAAGACTGAAATTCTGCCTACAAGGCAAGGGGTGTCCGTGTGCTCTGGGACTTACCTGCTCCCAGGAAACAGAGGATAACATAGCAAAGGAGCCAGGGGTCCATGGCCGCCTCAGGCAGGTATCTGCCAGCCCCAGGGGCTCTGGTTGATTCCCATAATGTCTCCACCTCTTCAGTTACTTGAGCCTCAGATTCATTTTCAGAAGAGAAACCACTCCCCTTTATTCAAAGGGTTGACTTGTGTGAGACCCCATTGGCCCCTAAGACTGGGGAAGTTAGAATCAATTCCATGTTTCCTAATCTCTCTGAGGATGCTTGTCTCTAACCATGCATCATGTTTTCTTATTGACATGCTCTTGCAAAAATTGATGAATATTTATGCATCTGGGATCTTTATGCTACAAACCACCATAAGATATTTGATTATTATTTAGACACATGAGAACATGAAGCTGACACTATTTTCAAAACTACATTTTCAGGGTCAGAAGGTAGCATAGTGGTTAAGGTGTTGAACTCCCACATGACTGACCATGGTTCAAGTCCTGGGCCTGGTGACTTGAAATATGCCAGGCATGTGTGCATGCATGCCAAAATTCCAAGAGGTGAATGGAGGAGAAGGAACTGCAGTGTGGCCATTCCCACTGGGTGGTGATTTCTTACTTTCTCTCTCTCTCTGGCTCTCTCTGTGTCTCCAATGAACACACATGCCTTATATCAGAAATCTCTCTTTAAAAAAAACACAAAAACAAAACAAAACAAACAAACGTTCCTGTTTTTAGTAATTTCTACTCTGAAAAAATAAATTCCAAGTATGTACCTGTCTTTGTCTATCCACTAATATATTTTCTAGTCAGTACCTTTTCAATGAGTGTAATGTGTGAAAACTCAGTCAAATTCACATCGTGGATTATTTTTACTATCTGTATTCATTCAGAAATCCTAGACACACATCTTGCTTACTTTTCAACAGATTGGCTCAGCTGTGGTTGCTAGAACTACAGCTGCTTTCCTCAAGAATGGCATCTGACATATCTCTTCCCTTTGCTCTTTTCTCTTATTTCTTTAAAAGAAGCTGGTGGAGAGCAGAGGCAACTCTTTTGGCATGTGCTTTGCTTTCCTGCAGTACCTGCAGGTTTTGTATGTAGAAGGACTCTGGGTCTGGATGTGGTGTTGCAGCTGGGCGGTGATCTCTCTGCTCTGGATGGGGAGCTCTGCTTGGGGCTGAGGGTGTCATAACTTCTCTTCTTAGTTCTTCCAGCAAGTGTGTGTGTTGCTCCCTGCTGTGAGTATGTTCTTTCTGCATTGGGGTGACTTTTCAGGGCTTCTCCAGAGTGCCTTCCTCTTGAATATTTTTGAGTTATTTTTAATTTATTTTGTTTTAATAGTTGAGGAATAAATTTTTATTTATCGGGTCATCAGAAAAGTCTTGATGTATTTTTTCTGTTTTTCTATGCAAAAATGCATCATGATTTTTCCAACCCGTATGTACAGTGTACAAAGTGATGTTCTGATATTTGAATACCTTTGGACTCTTCTTGTACCTTGTGGGAACCAAAGAATTCTGGGAAGGGAGAGAGGGAAAGAGAATGCCCTTGTATGATTGTTTCCAACCATAGTGAGGGCTTTGAAGAGCCTTCCATGTTTCCCAATCATGGTTATCTCCAGACAAGAAGTGGGCCCTCATCTCAGTTTTCAGGGCTACGCTCAAACCTTGGTGGTGATTTTTCAGGCTCTGACACCCTTCATGGTGGGAGTGTAAGGTCTAAGAGTGAGGGAGGAGTGTTTGCTATCATGACATTAGCTCTTAACCTAAGGAGCGGTGCCCTCTCCTTTTATATTTCTCTATCATTTCTTTCTGGAAAAGACTATGAGTAGCAAGTCCAACTCTGCTTCAGACATAGGTATATGTATTTTCCTGGCTCCACACCCGAGCTATGGGTCTGGGTGTACTTCAGGGAAGAAAAGCAGTTTTTGTCCTCAAAACCACAGCTCAAGCAGATAATTTCTTATCACCTAGTAAATCTCACCATCCAAAATTTTGTCTTCAAAAATGTTTCACAATTTACCGTATCCACCAAGTTAAGCTCACTCACAGTTGGATATCAAATTTTCTCTCATCCTATAGTAATTCCCATGTTATAGATACGGATAGTTATACTTCAAAGTATTAAACAGTTTTCTCAAGAACTTTTCTTTTTTTTTTAATTACTTCTTTCTTTCTTGAGAGAAAAAGAGAGACAGAGGGACAGAGACAAAGAAACAGGTATTTCCAACAGGGTTTTTATGCCATGATACACCCCCATCTTCAGAAGCTCCAAATCGTGGGTATGTCTAGCACTTCCAGGGATGTCTCCAGATGAGAACCCAGAACCTTCCTATGTGTGATAGCTTCAAAGGGTATTGTGTTAGCCCTGCTCCACTGACTGGCCCCTCAATCACTTTCATATCAGATTAATCCAAGATTTAGGAGGGAGCTGATTGCATATTCCCATTCTTTTACCAGTGAAATCACTCTCTTCAGACACATGGCTTCTCTTTGCCTTATCTCTGACTAAGTGGCCCTCTCTGGTCTCTTGTGTTCCCTCTCTGCGTCAATCAAGGCATTAAAACGATGCCGTTAACCTAAAACAACCCATTACCTTTACATTAGGAGCCAGTTGCTTTACTTTTCCCACCTTTTCTTCTTACAACGTTCCCCTAGTCTCTTCTATCCAAAGCTACCACATTCCAGAGCTTGGGAAACTGACTCTACTCCACTTCTGCAATGCAGGGGAGGCTCCTGTGTTCCGAACAAAGTGCCCAGGTAAAGAACAGAGTCCTCTAGATGGCCAGAGCTTTGAAACATCTTCCTTCATCTTTTGCATTTTAATGTAATGTATTTCATCCCCTGCCACCCCATCCCTGCCTCTCTTTCCCTGTACTTTGGTTTCTGTCTTCGTCTCCCTCCTTTGAGACAGTGCTGAATAAATCTGGGCATCCCTCATCCTCACATCCTGACAAAAATAATGATTCCTGCATCTACCCAATGGAGGAACTGTTTCTTTAAAACCCCTATAAGAGAGCACATGCTTTGTTCTTTAAAATATATAATAAATTTTTAAATGTGATTTTGAACCTTGGTATAGATTGTAGAGCTTCTACCACACCTCAAATCTGATTTCACTTTATGTTCAGGCCATTTAAGTTGAGAAATTGAGTCTACCCTGTATATTTTCCTATACTACATAACCTTTGAGAGACTCCAGTATGAGATACTTGTATATTGAATTTTCTTGTATTTGATGATAGTGTTCCACTGTATCTTTCTCTCTCATCATCTGAGATGTAATGTTTATATTCAGGAATACGTGAGTGCCCTCTAGTGGAATGTCCTCAGAGCCTGTGCACATGTCCCTATAAGATGATAAATAGGGACTAAGGTTGGGGATAAAATTAAGGATGCTTATCAACTGACCTTGGGAAAGGGAGAGTAGCCTGGAGTAGTCAGGTGTGCCCAATGTATTCGCATAGGTCCCTTCAAGTGCAGAACTTTTCCCAGCTGTGTCTGTAGTTTGGAAGTAGAGTTGGAGAGAGTGAAGTCTGCTGGCTTTGAAGGGAGAGGAAGGGACCTCTAAGGCAAGGAAATTGATTTTCTCCTGGAGCAGAGAAAGCGCTGCCAGCAGGTGAGAGCTGTGTTGAGTTTCCTACGTACAGAACTGTAAGAGAAAATGTTTCTATTTTTCCCTTCAGACCATGTATTCTCGTTACAGAGCCTCAGCAACACAAGTATTTTTAAAGATCAACTGAGGTCTGGAAAACATTGTTTTTTCTATTTTCCTTTGTATTTCTATATCTTTTCTGATGCAGTTTTGTTCTCCAAACTACCTATTCTCTTTTTTCTGTAATTCACAAATATTTATATTCAAATTCCCTATTTTATAGACAATATTTTTGAACCATATGAAGTGTAAGCTAATCAGGATTTTTTAAATTTTATATTCTTTTTCATTTTTTATATTCAACCCTGGTATGTCTTTACAACATTGAAAATGAATTTTCCCAGCATGAATACCCTGTTATTCCAGTCAAAGAAATGATCACACCCGTTGTCATCAGCAGGTAATTTTCCATTTTTCTGTCCATTAAACAGAGCACGACTCTGACTATGGTTAGGAAGACAGATTCCAGTCCATGTTTGAACTTGAAGCCTATTCTGGAAACTATTGGTTCTGTGGGCTTGGGCAATTCACTTACGTAAATAGCTGTGTTCATGTGCGAGGGTTGCCATAAGCAAGTGCTGTAGACCGGCTTAACTACAGAAATTCCTGTAGTTCTGGAGTCTAGAAGCCTGAGGTCAAGGTATCAACAGGGCCTCTCTCTTTGACTCGTGTGTCCTCTGTGTATGTCTGCATCCTAATCTTTTCATTTTATAGGGACACCCTCACTTTAAGTTAACTACCTCTTTTTTGTTTGTTTATTTGCTATATGTCGTGTGTTCACATTGACCAGGGTGGGTGAGAGAGAGATAGAGAGAGAGAGAGATCATCCCCCAGGGTGGGGGGGGATGGCCATGCCACAATCCCTTCTCCATCCTCTTCTCAGGATTTTGGGCACACATGCACATGTACCCAGCATGATTTTCAAGTTCCACTGGGTGTGGAACTCAAACCGTAACTCAGCCATGTAGAATCCAGCCACCTTAACCTCAGTGTCACCTGCCGGTCCAAGTAAATTACCTCTTTAAAGGCTCTTTCTCACTTACAGTCACATTTTGAGGCTTAGGATGACTTCAACATATGAATTTTGAGGGAAACTATAGTTTAGGCTGTGACAATGAGAATAATAAAAGTACTTAAGGTCTACCATGGCAATTAAATGAGTTACTATGAATAAAAAGGTTAAAATCTTAGTAGGCAAACAACTATTCAAAACATTAATTCTGCTATTGCTTCTGTCAGCACACCTTTCTGCATATCATCCCAGTGTCAGTTTGTGTTAAGCGGATTACATATTGTTTAATTTAACCTCTGTGCACTCCTGCAAGGCATATATAATTTACTACATTTATAGATGTGAACACTGAAGGCCTAGAGGGGTTAAGTATAATAACTTCCTAGAACTAGTAAGTGATCCCAGCTGTCTGACTCCAAATCTTGAACTTTCAATCATTCCTTTTGAATATTTCAGTTTCTCTACCTTACATGCTTATGTTAGATATGGTGGTTAATCTTCTGTTCTTACAATTCAGCTTGTCAACCTCTTCCTATAAGAATTCTTTTCCAATCTACCTCAGTTTTCATGCCCAAACCAGACTTAGTGTGTTCTCTTTTGCCTGCATCGTTTCATGCCATCCTTCATTCCCACGTGTCCCATGGTGTCTATCTCCACGTTCCCAGCAAGCCACAGGTACTCTTGCAATCTCTGGGAGACTGACTCTGTTTACAGGTTAAACATGTAATGCTGATATTAGCAGCAGGCGCAGCCACAAAACGTCTGCAGTCTTTCAGTGTTCTGTCCTTGTTTTGTTTTGCTTTTACATAATTACAGCAATTTCAATATTTATCCTTAATGAATATGATATGTGAGCTGCACTTGTTTTCTTTAACTGTTTCTTTGTACTAAATGCTTTCCACAGAAACATCATGAGATATAATTCTTCTAAGAGGCAACATACTAATTTCTTGTATAAAATGCCTTTCCATTTTTGGGCTGCTGTTGTGAAGACGAAAGCTGGGAAATGAGTGGACTTCCTCTCTGACATTCATTTTTTTTTAAAATTTATTTATTGCCTTTTAGCACATGTCTTTTACAGTATATATTTCTTTTTCCAACACAAATACTATGCCTGTCAGTCAAGACAAAGATATTACTATATACATTATCATCAGCCAATAACTTCTCATTTTTTGTCCACTAAGCAAACTTTTATGTTTTTCCTCCTCCTCCCTCCCTCCCTCCCTCCCTCTTTATTTCATTCTTTCTTCCTTCCTTCCTTCCTTCCTTCCTTCCTTCCTTTTTTTTTTTTTTAATTTGCATACAATCATTACATTTGTACGGAATGGGTACAGAATGGTCTGTAGAAGCATGTGTATACAGTGTGTATTAACCAAATAGATATAAACATATTCACCATCTTCAACAGTTAACATTATGTTGTGAACATTCAAAACCCACTCAGATGATTCTGAAAGTAAGTGTGAATTGTCTATGATGTTTTTTGCTGAGAGATACAGTTCCTTTTTTTTTGTTTGTTTTTTTGTTTTTTTCTTTTTTCTTCTAATTTTCAATTCATAAAGTTCCCAGCAATAGGAAACATAGACTTCACTCAGGGCTGGACCAAGGGTGGGTCTCGTGCAGCCCCGTAAATGTATGTGAGTCTCCATGGAACACAGTTTCAGGGACGCGGCTCTGGAAAGCAGAGACGGCTATCAGCTGATGCAGCACAGCAGTCATCCCACAGTCACCTGGAATGGCACTGTGGGGATCTGCAGCGTGAATCATCCTCGGGTGTCTGGATTCCTTAAGAATGGTAGAGTAGTTCTTGTTTTTCCCTGAGGTAATGCAGAGCTGGTAACCATCATCTTCTCACTGACCATAGGCAGAGAAATTCCTCCCACACAATACACCTCTCAATTGGTCCAAGACAGCCAGAGACTCCCTCTGCTGCCCATAGCTGTAAGTTCTTGATCCCTGTGCTCGGTCCCAGCCTGCCGCCCGCGGCCGGTGGCCACGTGGGGGTGCAGGCCCGGCGGCCATGCGCAAGCCTGGGGGCCACATGTAGGCCCGGCAGCCATGCCCGGCCCCGGCGGCCACTCGCAGGCCTGGGACCACACGCAGACCCGGCGGCCCCATGTGGGCCCCAAGCGCATGAATACTCGCGGGATCCAGTGCCCCCCCCCCTCGCCCGCCTAGCCAGAGAAAGGAAGGACAGCGACCTTGGCCAGTCCGCGGTGCCGGCCCACTGCAGCGCCGGGCACAAGACATACCCAGCGCCGGAGAGGCAGTGGGAGCTGGGCCGTCTGGGCCCTGGCATGCGTGGCAGAGCCGCGGCCTCGGCACGCGGAGGCAGACCCCGGCCACGGCACGCGGGGCAGACCCCGGCCACGGCACGCGGGGGCTGAGCCCCGGCCACGGCATGCGGGGCAGACCCCAGCCACAGCACAAGGGGGGCAGAGCCCCGGCCACGGCACGCGGGGCAGACCCCGGCCACGGCACGCGGGGGCAGAGCCCCGGCTGGGTTGGCTCTCCAGCCAAGGTACGCAGAGCAGAGCCCCAGCCGCAGGGCAGAGCCCTGGCCTGGCCGGCCCTCCGGCCAAGGCACGTTGAGCAGAGCCCTGGCCACAGCACGCAGGGCAGACCCCGGCCACGGCACGCGGGGCAGAGCCCCGGCCACGGCGCGCGGGGCAGGCCCCGGCCACGGCACGCGGGGCAGAGCCCCGGGCATGGCGCGCGGGACAGACCCCGGCCACGGCACGCGGGGGCAGACCCCGGCCACGGCACGCTGGCAGACCCCGGCCACGGCACACGGGGCATATCCCCGGCCACGGCACGCGGAGCAGAGCCCCGGCTGGGCCGGCTCTCCGGTCAGGTCACGCGGAGTAGAACCCCAGCCGCAGCACACAGAGCAGAGCCCCGGCTGGGCTGGTTCTCCGGCCAAGGTACGCGGAGCAGATCCAGGCCACGGCACGCGGAGCAGAGACCCGGCCACGGCACACGGGGCAAACCCCGGCCACGGCACGCGGGGCAGACCCCGGCCACGGCACGTGGGGCAGAGCCCCGGCCGGGCCGGCTCCTCGACCAGGGCACGCGGCTCAGAACCCCAGCCACAGCGCACAGAGCAGAGCCCCGGCTGGGCTGGCTCTCTGGCCAAGGCACGCGGAGCAGACCCCGGCCACAGCACGCAGGGCAGACCCTGGCCACGGCACATGGGTTAGACCCTGGCCACGGCACGTGGGGCAGGGCCCCGGCTGGGCCGGTCCCCCGGACAGGGCATGCGGAGCAGAGCCCCCGTGCCCCGTCCCCGCGCCCCGGCTCGCGGAGCAGAGCCCCCACGCCCGGCGCCCCGCCCCCGCGCCACGGTACGCGGAGCGTAGCCGCCGGCCCTGCGGCCCGCCGGCCCGCCCTCCGGCCGGCCGGCGCACACAGGCGTCGCCCCGCGGCCCGCTGGCTCGCCCTCCGGGCGGCCGGCCTCTGACATTCATTTTTACAAGAAGGGCTGGTGGAGTGATGGCTGGGACAGCTGGATACCGTGCGGCCAACTGAGAGGCTTAAAAACACTCTGGATGCATGCATATGCATGTCTGTCCAAAATCCTGAGAGGAGAATGGAGGAAAAGGAATTGCAGTGTGCCCATACCCCTGGAGGGCACTTTCTCACTATTCTTCTCTCTTTCTGTCTCTCACTATAGTGTGTACGCCCTATAGCAAATTTAAAAAAAAAAAAAAAAAAAAGAGGAATGAACTCTAATGTGCTCTTCAGAGGGTTCCTTCTGGGTCCTTTACCTCGACCTCCTTACTTTCTGTAACTGCGGTATCTTCATGGCCTCGTGCTCTTTAGCAGAGTCCATGCACACTGTGCTGGTCACTGACTGCCTGGCCAGAGGAAGCATTTCTGCCCAGGAAAATAAGTTCTCTCTGGGGCTGGACTGACTGTGGAGCTCCTGGCTAGAAACTTCTGGTTCTAAACCTGTGGAGGTGAGACATTCACAGAAGTATCTGCCAAGAGATGTTACCAGACATTCACTGGTAGCAACTGTCCTTAAAAGTGACATCATCTGATTCAAACACCTGTCCTTTATGCTTTATTGTCCCCCCGCCCCCAGAGTGTGTGTGCATGAGAGAGAGAACCTCTCAGTGGGGAGTGGTCACACCATAATCCTTTTTCTGCCATTTCTCCAGCCCATCAGGACTTCAAGCATGCACAATACATCCAGTGTGGTTTTCAAGCCACCGAGACTGGGATCTAACCCAGTCAGCAATGTGGATTCTGATTCCCTATGCACAGAGCTAAACTGCTGTGCTACGGGGCAGTTTCCCTTTATCTCTTCTTAGACTACTTCTCAGAGTGGCTTTCTTTACTTCTCTGAGTGACTTTTTCACTCAGTTGTTTGGAAATTGAGGGCTATTACGGATTTCTACTGCTGCTATAAAAACTACTAAAGATTTACTGGCTTCAAATAATTTATTATCTTACTGCTCCAAAGCTTAGAAGTTCAACATGAGTCTCGTTGGGTTAAACCAAGTGTGTAGGCAGAGTGTTCCTTTCTGAAGGCTCTAAGAGAGAATCTGTTTCTTTGACTTTTCCAAATCCCAAAGGCAGCCTACATTCTTTGATCCCTACTTCCATCTTCAAAGCCAGCAACAGAAGGTTGAGTGTTCATATCATATCACTTTGAAAATAGCCACTTTTAAGGACTTGTGTGTTTAGATTGAGCTCACGTCAACAATCCAGGGTCATCTCCCAATCTCAAGGCCAGCCGATTAGCTCCCTTCCTCTAATTGCATCTGAAAAATTAATGCACTTTTGCCATGCAAGACAATATGTTCACAGAGTCAGAGGACTGGATCATGGATATCTTTGGGAGTCATTACTCTGCCTATTGGGAGCTCTCAGAAAAGGAAGGAAAATCTAGAACTGGTTAAATTTGATTCATAATTTATTTGGAGGAAGGAAGTGAATGCTGGTTCAGATCATTTTAGACATTGCTGGATTTTTCATTCATTCATTTAGCAGCCATAGTGAGCATCTACTCTGTGTCAGGTGCTGTTTTAGGAAGAGACATGGATATAAAAGATAATGTCCTTGCCTTTGTACTCATTATGTTTGATTATTCATTAAGCTTAGATATCACATCAGAAGAAGATTCTAGTGAACAAATAATAGGAGGGCACATCTTCTGACCTCAAGGATTTTATAAGCCAGTAAGAAGCTAACTAAACCAATAAACATTATAATTTGGTATTTGCAAAAAGGGAGGACTGTGGAAGGTATGAAAAGAATATAGAGGAAGGAGCCTATAATCTTCTTGGAAAAACAGAGCACATTTCCATAATGCTGTTGTTTTAAGTAATTTTGGAAAGAACAGAATGTGTTTGCAGGTGCACCACAGAAGGAAATACATGCACAGTGTGTGTGGAAAGTCATGGAACTCAATATTCCTAGTGTAGAGTGAGAATGTGAGTGGTTGAAGGAGTGGCTGGGCTTTATACTAGTGTGGTGATCCTAGAAATAGAGATCTTACAGGGACCAGCAGAGGGCATAAGAGTTATGTCACTGGACTCCCACTTAGTTGACCGCCATTCAAGTCTCAGACCTGCAACTTAAAACTCACACGGGGCACAAGTGTGTGTGCCAAAAGTCCAGAGAGGAGAATGGAGAAAGGACTGTGGCGTGGTCATTCCCCTGGGGGGGTGATTTCTGGCTTTCTGTCTCTCTGTCTCTCCACCAAGCACACGTGCCCTATAGAAAGAATCAAAGAAATCGAGATCTTATATATGTAAGAAGTTTTATTCAACCTCTCACCTCCTTTCTAGATGAATTTATCCTCTTCCCACCTGCCACCATACCCAGCTTGTCTGCATAACATACAGAGATATTGTGCTTTAAGGGCTGTTAAGCAGAGACAAAAGGATGATTATCTTTTGTGAGTATTTCAGTTAGAGGCTGGGTCTGGTCAGGTCTGGTCATTTTTTTTTCCCTTTATCCCTTTCTGTGAGTGTGCCTGAAGATTCTGAAGCACTAATCCATTCTACCTACTTACAGCAAACATTTGTTTCAACATGTTAGGTTTTGGGACAGCTCCGTAACCCGGTGGATAAGGAAAGCTGGATCCCACATGTCCAAGCGTGGTTCAGGTCCCAACTCTGGCAACTTGAGAAAGAGGCTGGGTGAATGTGCATGCCCCAAATCCTGACAGGATGGATGAACAGAAAAGGAATTTCAGCATGATGTGACCACTCCCTACTGGGAGGGTGCTTTCTCTCTCTCTGGTGAGTGTATGTGCCCCCCTCTGATAATTAAAAAATAAATAAAATGTAGGTTTTATTATAATCCAAGCATGATGAAGCTGACAGATCAGGGAATGGTTGCCATGGTTAAGACAGTTTGTTACTCACAGTTCCCAAGAGGAGCAGGGCATACCACACCGTGCTGGACTACACAGGGTTGGTGTGACAGATTCGTTTAATACAGTTGTTGCTTCAGCATCTGTTTTGAGGCCTGAAATGTAACCCAGTAGTACCCTGGCACCTTTGACAAAGTTGAAACATTTCCTCTCCACGTGGTTGTTTGCACTATAACCCACTGAGTCCTCATCCCCCTGATCTCATACCCGACATACTCCACAGCTCCTGATGAGAAAGCCTAATTACCAATATAAGAGCCATGTAAATCGGTTCTCCTTTCTTTGGTATTTTCTATAAGTCAGTCCATCCACAACCCCCTCGGGAAACCTAGAGGACTGATATGCCTGTGGGACTGGTAAGATTTAGTTAGTCTCACTTTTTCTCTCTTTCTCTCGCTCTCTCTCCCCCCACACACTGACTGGTTGGGTTTTCTGTCACATCCAGATTTCCCACTGGCCTTGTGTCTTCAGCACATCTAACTTCTTTGAACCTAGAATTAATAAATGTATTTGGTTTCATGCATTTTGATTTTACTTTGTCATTGTGTCTCACCTAACACATACATGAGAACGTGGTTCTCTCCCATGGCTAGGGCTCCCGAGAGAGTAGCTATTTTAGCTTGGGGCCACTCTCAAGAGAGAGACCTCAAGACAAAATTAGAAAGAAAAAATAACAAATCACAGCAGCCAGTTGGGTAGCAGAGGGAATGAGGGAGAACACTGGCAACAACTTTTATTGTGCTTTTCATTGGAAAAAATGAGTGGCACAGGGTGAGCAGGCCTAGCAGGTTTATAATGGCTCATTTGAATAATGTCAGTGGCACCAGGGTGTAAAGGCTGTCTCAAGGTTTTAGCACTTGGCCTGGAGTAATTGTGGTAAAGGACTGCGGCCTAGGGTGTAAGAGCCCAGTGAGAGCCCAATAATGGACTTTGGGTTTGTTGGTTTGCTACGAAAGACATACTCCAGGGAAACTTGTTTGCTATCTCTAGGAATCCGCTGCCCTGAGGGACAGTCCCTCTAGAATCAGCAAGGTCTCAAATGTCAGAACATGAGAAAATATAGACTGTGAAAGTTATAATTAATACAGTGAGTAAGTCTTCCCCAGTGTCCACTTTTGATGGCCTCAACGGGAAAAGAGATCAAAGTTACTCGAGAGAAAAGATAGAGAGCTCTTCGGCACCATCCTAGCTAAACTCCAGTGAGGACCTAACTTTATAATACAAAGGCACTTCTTTGGCAAAGGGCTTTAATTTTCATTTCTTTCAATATATTACAGGGATAGTCCTAAGTTTTTTTTCTACACCAATAAACGTAGATGATAGGTATTATAGACCATAGAGAACCATTGAAAATTCCCTTGAAAGAGAGCAAGAATAACAAACTTTTGCAATTTGGAAGCTTATCCTTGAGTATATGCCAACGCTGCATTAGATGTGGTGGGGATTAATAAGGAAACAGAGATATTAATAATGGAAATATTATATTAATCTGGGAATCTGACAAAAAGGCCATAAACATGGACATGGTTGTAGTTGAAGGATGATACTTATTTAAGAGTTAGAAATAAAAGCATTTGTATATAGATTGGGTGATTGATTGATAGATTGATGATAGATCGATTTGTATATAGAGCTAATCACCAAATCAGGAATTCAGAAGAAACATGGGTCAGGAAGAAAAAATGACATGATGCATTGTACCTCCAGGTGGAAGCTTTCAGTTGGTGTCCTGAATGAGTTTAGGCTGAGATTATGAACCAGGATGGGAGGTACAGTACAGGATCCATAGGTGGTGATTCTTGTGTCGCCAGGCCCCATTCTGGAATAAAAAGCACTAACTACTTCCTGGAAAGAAGGGGGAAGGGATGTTTACCATTCCCCAAATTCTGCTGTCTGCTGTCTGCGGGCCAGACAGTGATGTGGTGGTTAGGGCCATTGGATCCCACATGGCCCACTCTGCAGTTGGAGTTCCAGACCTGGTGACTTAAAAAACACACCAGAGGGACCAGCAGTTAGCGTAATGGCTATGTTGCTGGACTCCCACGTGGTCGACCGCGGTTTGAGTCCTGGACCTGGTGGCTTAAACTCACACCGGGCGCGTGTGCGTGCGTGCCCAAGATCCCGAGAGGAGAATGAAGGAGAAGGGATTGCGGCGTGGCCATCCCCCCGGGGGGTGATTTCCTGCTTTCTGTCTCTCTGTCTCTCTCTGTCTGTCTGGTGAGCGCATGCGCCCTATAGCAAAAACCTCTCCAAAAAAAAAAAAAACACCAGGAATATGTGTGCATGTGCCCAAAATCTCTCTAAGAGGGGAATATGGAAGAGAAGGAATTGCAATGGGAGCATTCTCAATGGGGAGCATTTTCTTCCTCTCTCTCTCTTTCTTATAAGCAAGTACATTTTCTCTCTCATCTTCTTGTCCCTCCTCTAACAATGGGATCAGATGGCAGTTCATCTATATCACTCAGCAATATTTGAATCACTGTGAATTAACTCTGCAATCATGTAATCATAAGAGGATGGGTCAATTCATAAAAAGAAAAACAATTTGCCATCTCAATATTTGATCAGTATCTGGATCATCCCAAACTTCTTCTTCAGGATGTTTTCACCAATTTTCTGATAATAAAACTAAAGTCACATTAGGTACTCTCCTGTTAACTGTATTCAGAGATTCATTGCTTTTCAGAGGATTTCTCTTGACATTTACCATTTATCAGAATGTCAAAGGAGTATGCTACCTCCAAAAGTAATTAATTGACTGGTAAGACCCACTGTTTCCATCTTACATTACGTCAAAATTCAGTAAGATAAAGCTAATTATACATCTCTTTCACTCTGCCAGTTAAATCTAGTCTCCTTAGAAAAATGCTGTCAACCCATACTTCATCTTTTCCTTCACACTCTGCCCTCCTTTCATTGGCAACTGTTCTGGCCCTACTTTTCTTCTCTTTCTATTCCTTACCTTGAATTCTGAGGTCCTTCAAGTAGGAACCAAATCTATTCTACTTTCTCGACTGTTCTTCCTAGACTTGTCCTTTGCATCTTTCTACCAAAGGCCAGTCCATTTTACTTTCGTACTTTGTCTCTGATGAAGCAGCAGGAAGAAACTTGATCTTCTGTATGGCCAAAACTCTGAAACATCTCTTGCATTTTAAAGATAATTTGATTGTATGCTTTTCTGCATTACTTTTTCTGATATTCCTGGCATTTGCTTTCTGTTGGTGTGGTAGAGAGAATTTGAGCAAAGACCCCCCCAATAACTCTTGCCCATGGAAAATGCTCTGCCTTTTGATTGAGGGTGAAACCTAAGAATAAAGTGAGATATCATTTCTGTGATTGTTAAATTATTTGACAAAGGGAATATTATCCAGGTAGGCCTAACATAATCTAACCACTCAAGCCTTCAAAAAGCAGATTTTCTTCAGCCTGTAGCAGAAGGGAAGTAGAGAGGATTTGCAGTGTGGCAAGGATTTGATGTGCATTCCTGGCTTTGAACAGGGAGGGAACTAGAGAGAGACTACAAGGGGGTTAGAGCAATCTTCCAGCAACTGCTAACAAAGAGATAGGATCGTTAGTTCTGAAACCACCAGGAGCTGAATTCTGCCAATAGGAACGAGATGGAAGGAGGTGTTGAGCTCCAGCCAACAGCTAGATTTCACCCTCATGAGATCCTGAGAGAAACCCAGCCACACTGTCCTGGGCTGCTGACATACAAAACTGTGAGATAATCACTTGGTGTTGTTTTGACCTGCTGGGTTTGCACTGGTTCATTACATACTAACAGAAAACTAATACAGTTGGTTATCACTCAACGTGCTCCTTTAGAGAACTACTCAGCAAATTGGTTTGCATCTCTGGTCTGTTGATTTAGGGTCACAGGTACTGATTTTTAAAATAACACTTGTGTCTACCAAAGTGGGGCTCTGCATCAAAATGGCTGTCGATGAACACATTTCATTTGTCTTTAACACACACACAAGCTTGTTACTCCTCTCCACGACCCTGAGCCCACATGCCCTCCCTTTCTATCTTTCTCGCTGATGTTCATGCCACTGCACATCTGAGACTGTCTTACACTTTCCCTCTTCCCACACCGCATGGGAGACCACCAAGAGACTCCTTTGACATATCATTGTAAGTCTGAGGGATTTTTTTCCTCTTTATATGATTGAACATAATTTAATTAATCAAAATTTTCCTATTTGTTTATCTGGAAAGCCAAATTTGCCTTGAGAAGTGTTAATACTGGGGACCAGCAGGTTGGTGTGGTGGTTAAGTCACTGGATTTCCACATGGCTGACAACAGTTCAAATCTTGAACCTGGTGACTTGAAAAATCACTCCTGGTGTGTGTGCATGCATGCCCAAAATTCTTAAGAAAAGAATGGAGAAGGGATTGTGGCATGGCCATCACCCTGGGGGTTGTTTTCTCACTTTCTCTCCCACTGTCTCACTCTGTCTTTCTCTGCCAAGCGCACACACCCTATGGCAAAAGCTAAAGGAAAAAAAAAAAAAGGAAGAAGTGTTCATATCATGTTAATGCCCACTAGTCTAGTGAGATATCAGCAATGGACAAAGAACGGAAAGCAAGAAGCAAGAAATATCAAGATCAGGGAAGGGTAGGGCTTTGGTACCATCACAGAAAGAAAGTTCTTCTGGCTGGAATGAGAATTATAAGGGCAAAGCCCCCTTTACTTCCTGACAGGCCCCTTTTTTTGTGCAAAGAGAATGTGACAGTGCAGTGCTGTGGATGAACTGCTGGCACAGATGTACACAGACGTCTGAGTGGTGCTGGCAGACTCCAGGGTCAGGGGAAAATAGTCTATCTGTTCTCGAGAGACACGGTAGCCCTCAGAGACCTCTCCTTTTTCAGTGATGCCAGTACCAGGTGAGTAATAGACCAGCTGCAGTCCGGATCCTGGGTCTTGTCGGTACCAGTACATTGCAAGGTGACTCATATTCTGGGAGCACTGCAGGGTCAATTCCTTTCCCCTCTCTGAGACCCTATGTCTGGGGAACTGTAGGACTACAGCACTGTTGAAGCCTAGGAAGGAAAGGAGATCAAATACAGACAGAGCCTGGGGGAAGAAGATGGATGTTTTTGTGGTCAGAGCCTGGGAAGACAGCAGCAGGAATGTCACGTCTGTGCCCAGGACTCACCTGCTCTCAGGAGACAAACGATCGCACAGCAGAGGAGGCTGTTGCTCATGGCAGCCGCAGATACAGAATCTGCCTGGTACTGGGACAAATTTAGTCACTGATACCAAAGCTTCTCATCCTTCCTGGACAAGGACGACACCCTCCTCCCTCCCTCATTGCTTCAGAAAAGACTGAAAAGGCTCTCAGACTTAGCAGGACATGATGGTTTCATTTATCTAAGTCATATACTGTTTAAGCTGGTCCCTACAAAAATCAGCATGGCAGTTTCTTGCTTCTGCGAATTTTCTTTTCTTTCTTTCTTTTCTTTTCTTTTTTTTTTTTTTTTTAAAAAGAGAGATTTTTGGTATAGAGTATGTGTGCTTGCCAGAGAAACAGAGAGAGAGATGGAGAGACAGAAAGTGAGAAATCATCCCCCAGGGAGATGGCCACAGTGCAATCCTGTCTCTTCCATATTCTCTTCTCAGGATTTGGGGCATAAGCAGTCACGCACCCAGTGTGAGTCTCAAGCTGCTGCATCCAGGATTCGAACTGCCGTTGACCATGTAGGAGTCCAACGGCATAACCATTACACCATCTTCTGGTCCTGCGCCTGTGAATTTTCTAATTTCCCTTATATGGATACATACTTTTTGATATGCTGGTTTTGTGTCTTACATTTTTACTAGACCATTCCAGCAATTTATTGTGCCTTGTGGGCCTTTGAGTGTTTTCTCCAAACACTGCTCTTGGGACACCTTTTCATCTATACCCGAATTTCCATTCCCAAAGTTCTCCAATCTCTTTAACTAGTCTCATGTTATTAGTTTCCAGGGATGCTATAAAACCTCTGCATGTTTTTTTAATCTTATCTTTTTTCTCTCCTTGGGCTCTTCAGAGAGTGGAAATAGAAGGTGGAGGGACTAAAGCAGCAGTAAAATGCACAGATTTAGGAAAGACCAGGAGGTGCCACGTGTTCAGATGGTCTGGATCCTGTAGTAACTCATCTTACCACCAGAGGGAATTGGTACGGACATTGCTGGTGCAGGGACTTGCAGCAACTACCTCCCCTTTGAATGCCTGTTCTAGTATTTGCTCTGAAAAATTATTTTTTGCTTTAATGAAAACAGTATTGGGGGATGCTAGGTGCCACAGATGCCCTGCAGATCAAACGACATCGATGTGGCTTTCTGTCGTTTAACATTATTTCCAGGAAGATGTTTTCTTAAATGCTAGATCCTCTGAGACTGTGGCTGTGAATTGTCTCAGATAAGCTGCTAGCACAGAGGTGAGCAGCTGTCTCTGGAGTCAGAAAAAAACTTCTTTGTCGAGATCTTGTTCTTGTAGGGGACCTCTCCTTTTTCAATGTTGTCAATAACAAGTGACTGGTTGATTTGCTATTGCCCCAGTCCTGGGCCTTGGTCATACCAGAATATTCTGTAATGACCAAAGTTTTAAACACATTCCAGAAGGGCTTCCCCCACCACTCCCAAGAATACACCCTTCTCTAGAAACCCAGGTTCTGGATCCTCTAACATCTGGGTGGCCTGCTGTAAGAGGAAGCAGAGTTCTAGTCAGTGTCCGCCAGGAAGTCCAGTGTTTTGGTCTTGGGTAGGGGAAGCTCTGCTGGAATCTAAAAATCCCAGGACCTGATTTTTCCTTATACTCTATGATCACACTTACCCCCCATGAGACAAAAATGATATCCTGTTGAGACAGGATAGGAGATAGAATACTGATGGCAGGATAAGAGAAAAAATAGGTCTTATTCTGGCTCTTGCCTTGCCAGCTCGCAGGCTGTTTGGAGTGATGCTGCTGTTTCTGCTGACACTCACCACCCCAGAACCTACAGAGGTGCTCTTCCCACAAGGTGCCCCAGGCGCTCTCCTGGCCAATTCAGACTGAGAACAACCTCACTCCTCCAGGTTTATGCACGCTATGCTTTGTGCTCTTTTTGAATCAGTCTTGCTTCTCTATCTACAATGATGTTCTCCTTTTTTAAAAGAATTACTTATTTAATATTATTTATTATTGTTATTTAATTTGTGATAAGACATGAGTGCTCGTCAGAGAGAGAAAAAGCAAGCTGCCTGGTCTGGGACTCAAACCACAGTCAGTCATGTGGGAGGTCCAGCACCTTAACTACCACACCATCTGCTGGCCCCATACAATGATGTTCTTAACAACTATTGCCAGGCCAGTGGTTAATACATAAGGCTCTCGAGAGATGGACTAGATTTGAATATTGGTTCTGTTACTTATGCTCATTTTAGGCAAGCAAATTAACTGTAGCTCAGTTTTACTATCTATCATTTGTGTTCATTGAAGTGTGAGCCTTATAGTTAGAGAGTTGCTGTGAGGGTTACATAGCTTAATGGGTTAAGGCATTACAACTGTCTAGTACTTAGTAGTTACTCATTAAGGCTTAGCTTTCAAAACGGTTAGTTCAAAGCACTGCTCCTGCCATTACTGCTACTGTTGCTGTGTCTTATTTTTGTGCTGGGGATTGTGTCAGGCAATTTACATACACTCTCTCAACTAAATAAACCTCATGGGCCACGTATTACTGACCTCATTCTTTTTTATTGTGTATCGTGCATGCACATACATGGTGTTATTTCTAGATAGGACCTGATCGTGTCGTGATCTCTCTGCCTAAGCCTCTCAAGTAGCTGGGGCCACTGACTACGTTTTATAGACTGGGAAACCAGGGCAAGTAACTTGGCAAAGCTGTAAGGTGACTGGATTAGTATAATTCTAAAATCTGTACTTTCAACTATTAATAATGAATTTTTTTTTGTAAATTCTTAGCTTTGCATTTTTTTATTTCCTTTTTCTGTTTCTATTTTGTTTTGTTTTGTTTTATTTTTAGAGTTTCACTGGAGCCTTCTTTCGGAAGGGATTATTTCATTTTATTCTGACTTTCAAAACTAAAACCGCACTTTGTATGCTATCCACGAATGCCTGATATTCAAAATATCCTTTATTACTGGGTATTATGGACTGGCTCTGTTTTTACTTTATTTTTTTTCCCTCTCTCTGAAAACCTTGAGCACTTTTATAAAAAGTGACTTACCAAGGACAATTCTTTTATTTATAAATTCCTGGTGGATCTTTTATAGAAGAATGGCTTTTATAAAAGTCTGCCTTTGTCCCTTTCTAAGTTCTATCCTTCAATTGCCCTACTTATTTTTAACCGATTTCCTTCAGCATTTTGCACATCTTAAATGATTCCAAATAGGTCATTGTCATGCTGAATCACCCTTGAAACTAGGTTTGTATTTTATTATGAGAATTATCATAAAATTCTGAAGAGCTATGTCTGCATACAAACATTCTGTTTTAAAGTAAATATTTTATCCAACTGAATATGTTTTTGTTTTAGCAATTTTCCGGCTGGCTACTAGTTTTCTTCCAACAAAGGGAATAATTTTAGCTAGTATGATTCTTGGAGTGGGCATGGAACTAAGTACCTTTGACAGTTTCCTCTCAGCCCTTCCTCTGCACTGCAGCTGGGATGGCGCGTGGGCACTTTTCTCTATGGGTGTGTGATGCAATGCGAGTGAGGCCTGGGGAAAATGGACGCGTTGGGTTCTACTTGTCAGAAACAGACTAAATTCCAAACTAAAGGTCCCTCTGTCCTTCCCATCCTCTTACTCACAGGGTGGGTGGATGTCTGCCTCTTAGCAACTGATGCCCACTCTGATGATGGCCCCCTGAGTGGCAGGGAGGAGATTCTCCTAAGGGATTAACTCCCCTCTGAGTCCAGAGATCACTATAGAGTCCCCTGCTGGACAATTCTGTCCATGAACCTGTGGAGATATATTTATAGGAGGAAAAAAAAAAAGGCAGTTCTGTAACTAAAATGTTCATTGATACCTGTTTTTAATTTATATGAGTAAAAGTAAATAGTAATTGATTTCAGGTGCGTTTTCCTGTTTCCACACGTCATATTTGCTTTTTATGTTGTTATGATATTCCAAAGACTTTTCCTTATGATGATAAAATTGTGCATTTTCCAAACATGTAAAACAATTAGTTTTAATAAAAGAAGCTATCCAAAAAAAGAAATGGGTCAATTCTGGACCTTTAATCAACAGCATCTGCCCTTATAAATAGCATTGTCAGAATAAAGACACTTTTATTCTTGGGTCATCCCTTTAGCTCTTTCCATAGAGATTTTCTTCATCAGCCTATTTTAAGCTGCTTAGCTATTGAGACTGCCCTTAACTAGAAAAGGGGGATGAGAACTGAGGTATACAAAACTTAAAGAAAATAAATCATTTGGGAGTAAATAAAAGATCATGAGGCACTGGGACCAGCGGTTAGCGTAATGGCTATGTCACTGGACTCTCATATAGTTGACCGCGGTTTGAGTCCCAGACCTGGTGGCTTAAAACTCACGCTGGGCACGTGTGCATGTGTGCCCAAGATTCCGAGAGGAGAATGGAGGAGAAGGGACTGCGGCGTGGCCATTCTCTCTGGGGGGTGATTTCTCACTTTCTGTCTCTCTGTCTCTCTCTGTCTGTCTGGCAAGCGCACATGCCCTATAGCAAAAACCTCTCCAAAAAAAAAAAAAAAAAAAAGATGATGAGGCACAAATTCAGGGTCAACTCCATGAGGAATTTTTCATCTTTCATTTTATTAAACAACTAGCAATATTTATTTTATTAAACAATTAATTTTTATAATTTGTTCAATATAACACATTTATGTGTGGCAGACATCAGCACTAGACAAAGCATGAACAAGAATGAAAAATTTCTGCTCCCATGGGAGTAGCTGTGGAGTAGCCATTGGCAAGAGGTATGAAGGCGTCTGAAAGGACTTCACAGGTCTCAGAGCCAGGGAGCAACTTCTACTTCTGTCATGAACTTTTGTTTACCACAGTGATATGTCTCGTGTTAATGTCAGTGTGGACTGAACAACAAATCTTCCCTGATCCCAGCCCTGAGTTTTGTAGATACCAGTATAAAATCATGATACACGAAAGCTCTGTTCTGTCTCTGCAACCAGGTGCCTTGGAGAGTGAGTGACTTCAGTTGCCACAGGCCTATGAACTAAGGAGACAAGAGACAGAAGGCAGAGACAGAGCTGAGGAGAGTTCGATGCTGCAGTATCTAGGAAAGAACCTGGGCGATGGACAGGCAAGCTCAGAATAAGGATTTCTGAAGGGTTTGTTTGGCTCACCTGGTACCAGGAAATGAAGGAACATATGAGGGAGGAACTCCCAGCCATGCCAGAAGGAAGAGACCAGTAAATCCTATCCACATAAAATGAGTATAAACTCAAAAAATTCTAGTCAAGAGCCCGACAGGGTGCAGGGGTAAAAGATGGCACTCCACAAGGCTGACCGACATAGGAAGGTCCCGGTTGGTGTCCAGAGACCTCTGGGTGTATTCATGATCCAGGGCCAACGAATCAGTCTCAAGACCCTAGTGGGATTACTATCTTTCTCTCTGTCTCTCCTGTTTATAGAAGAAATAAATAAATAAAATTTAAATATTCTAATAAGACAAAATTTTCTTTTCTTTCTTTCTTTTTTTTAAATGGCAAATATCTATTTGCTTCTGTACTCAGAATAAGGCTCACATGTTCTCTTGGCTTTCTGTGGATGATAAACAATAATTTAAATGTGAATTTTATGCAAATACTTGCTTAATACACATTTCAATAAAAGTTGAAATAACTAAGTTTTGTAAAAGCACAAATTTCTCATTATGCTGCTGTTTAAGCTGTTTTAGTTGAAAGCTGTCTCATTTCTTTATTACGTGTTTATTTTAAATTGACAAATAAAAATTTTATGTACTTATGGCATATGATGTGATGTTGTGATGCCTTAATATATGTATACATTGTGAAATGATTAAATCTAATTAAAATATATATCACCTCACATACTGTTTTAGTTTGTTTTTCTGTTGCTAACAACTGAATACCATGAACTAGGTAATTTATATAAAGCACTGAGATTTACTTAGTTCTCAGTTTGATTGGCCCATGGTCAAGGGCTGCACCTGGTGAGGGACTCGTGGGTACTTTCTGCAGAGTCCTGAGGTGACACGGCATCACATGGCCGGACAGGACAAGAGCAGAGCGTGTCTGTGTCCGTGTCTCTGTCTCTCCTTAGAAAACTACTGGGAATCAATCATGGCCTTGCCCTGATGGCCTAATTCAACCCTAATCACCTTCCAAAGACCACATTTTTAATTTTGTAATTGGATAGCCTCTACTAAGACATTTCCTTTATGTATTCATCTATTGGTGGGCACTTAAGCTAATTCCAAGTCCTTTTTTTTTTAATAACTCAGTTTTCTGACTACTTTTCTTTATTGCCAGAAGGCACATATGCTCACCAGAGTGAGACAGACAGATAGGCAGACAGAGAAAGCACTCCCTAATGGAGTGTGATCATGCTTCAATCTTTTCTCCTCCATTCTGTCAAGAATTTGGGCATGCACTCCCATTGTGTTTCTGAAGCTATCATGGCCTGGACTTGAGCTGCAGTTGGTCATATGGGCTTGGTTCACATAACCACTGTGCTATGGGCCTTGTCCCAATTTCTATATCTTCGTTATTGTGAATAATGTTTCAATGAACATGGAAATGCAGATATTTCTTCAACATACTGATTTTATAGCTTATGGGAAAAATAAAATATTGGCATAAGTTGAAGAAGCTCTATAAAAGGGAAAATTATTCTATGATCATGTAGAATTCAGTATTGTTAAGATTCAAATCATCTCAAATTTATCAATGGATTACAATGCAGTTCCTATCAAAATCCTAGCAGGACTTTTTGTAGACTTTGACAAGCTGATCATAAATTTATATGGGAATGCTAACAAATTGAATATTCAAAACATTTTTGAAAAATAAAGACAGAGCTGGAGGATTTATACTAACTAATTTTAAAACATAGTGCAAAGCTGGAATAATCAACAGACTGTGGTATTAACATAGGATGTACATAGATGAGACAGAAAAAAAGTCCAGAAATTAGCCATATATTAATGACTAATGCATTTTTGAGAAAGGTGCAGAGTTAATTTAATGAAAGAAGAATATTTTTGCAACCATGCAGAAATATTAATACTGATACTAATAAACTTGGATTATTACCTCACACCATATACAAAAGTTAACCTAAAACACGCTGTACACCTAAGAATAAGAGCTCAAACTAAAAAAGTTCTAGAAGATAACTGGAAAAATATCCTTAGGACTTTGGCTTAAGGAACATGGAAAGTATGATTCTTAAAAGGGAAATTGAGAAATTGAACTTCACTAAAATTTAAAATGTGTACTCTTCAATGACACCTATTAAGAAAATGAAAAGACAAACCACAGACCAGGAGAAAATATTCAAAAGGTATATATTGGTGAGGTACTCTCAAACTCAATAAATAAAAAGACAACCCAATTAAAATGGATAAAAGATGTGAACAGTTATATTCCCAGGGGTTATATATAAATAACTAATAAATCAATGAAAAGGTATTTAACATCATTAATTACTGGAGAAATAAAAATTTAAAACCACAGTGGTCTGACACTACACAATTGTCAGATTGGTTATACTGAAGAATATCAAGTGTTGAGGAAGAAATGAAAAATCAAGAACCCTCATACATTACATTCTTAGGATTATCTTCTAACATATTAGGCCTCTATGTTACGGTGGTATAGTAATTAGAACTCTGGACTCCCACATGGCTGGTCATGGCTTGAGTCCTGGACCTGGTGGCTTGAAAATCACACTGGGCGCATGTGTGTGCATCCTCAAAATTCCAAGAGGAGAACGGAGAAAAAGAGACTGCAGCATAGCCATTCCCTGTCGGGTGTGATTTCTCACTTTTCTTCTCTCTGTCTCTCTCTGGTGAGCGTATGTGTCCTATGGTAAAAATAAGAAAAGAAAAGAGAAAAAGAAAAAGGAAGAAGAAAGAAAGAGCAGAAAGAAAGGAAGAAAGACAAGACCAAGACGAAGACTGTAGTTTTACTCTTTGGTAGCCTCAGAGCAGAAACTCCACACCTGGGCTCCGTACCCACCTGCTTTCAGGAAACATAGAGCCCCACAGCGTACAGTCTACATGTCTGCACATTGTCCATGCAAAATAGATCTATTCAAAGTCCCAGGTCTTATCTCGCATGAATTAAAATCACATTTCTGAGATTCAGTATATCCAAGTCAGAAGCATCGTTAGGTGTAATAACCTCCTAATAGTAAGATTTCCGAAGAGAGCTAGGAGTGAATTTAAGAAAGTTGTGGGAGAATTTTCTTTGTAATCACAGTCTGCCTTCGTTATGCCTCATGTAGAGTTGACTAAAATTGCGTTAATTTAGAGAGAAAGCGGTGAAAACAATCATTTCAGCTCCTTCAAAGTGTTAGAATGAGAATCTGAAGTCATGAGAATAAGGGTTGGGATTGGGAAAGAGCAGGGATGTTGACAGGCTGTGTAAGAAGAAACTAGTTAACATGAAGAAGGACCCACAAACCAGAGGCAGAGGCAGCCTGTGGAGAAAGCCAAAGGAAACTGTTTCTCTTTCTTATCTCACAAAGACTTTCCTTCAGATGGCCACAAGGCTACTGTCAAATATTATTCCACTTTTCTTGAAGGGCAAAATATGTGCAAGCCTCAGTTGAACAGCTGCAGTTAGATGCAGGGGAAGAGTCAGCTCCGACTGTGGAGCTGGGCCATTGCTCAGCTTGAAGGTACCAATCCAGGCATAGTCTTCCACTCACTGTTACTCAGACCACACTGGACCCTCAGGGCTGAGGAGGCTGGAAAGATTTGTAGTGGCTTCTGTAGTTTGAGATGAAGTTTCTGAAGGGGAGACTTCCTCAGCCTAGAGGCTAGTCTTTTTGTGCAGTCTGTACATGTCTGTGCAGTGCTGAGTATTCACCGCTGCTACAGGTGCCAGAGCCAGCTAGAAGACCTCCTTCCTTGGAGAGTGTTGACTCAGAGGAATGTTCCCCTTTCCCTATGATATCAATATCATGTGGGTGGGGCTGGCAAGTGGCGTGGTGGTTAAAGGCGCTGGACTCCCACATGGCTGACCACGGTTCAAGTCTCGGACCTGGTGGCTTGCTTTCTCACTTCCTCTCTCTCTCTCTGTCTCTCTCTGATCAAACTGAAAAATAATAATGATGTAATAATAAATAAAAGTTAAATAAAAATAATTCTTAAAAAAAAATATCATGTGGGTAATGGATCAATTGCAGTTCCATTTCTGGATCTTGCCAATACCAATACATACTGTCATGGTTCAAGAACATTCCAGAGTGATCTTCCTTCCTGTCTCGATAGCACAATACTTTGGGGGCTGGGAGACATGGCATCCATGAGGTCTCCTACGAGAGGATACAAAAATTGGTGACAGAGTCCCAACACAGAAATTTTTTCTTCCTTATTTTAGAAAAAATCTATTTCCATAACTTACCTGCTCCCCAAAAATAAAAGACCACATAGCAGAGGATCCTGATCACCACGACACAGTCAGGCTAGAAAAGATGTCTCCCAGTCCTAGAGAAATAGGACGGGGCTCTGGATGAAGCCACTGTGTGATGACACAATTTCTGGAACATTTCTGGTGCCCACAACCATCTCATTGAGGTCTAGTTTTACCTACACCCCGTTACCCATCAAAGGACTTTCATTCACTTTCCTCATCTAACGTAGGCTTGATAATTTCCTTCTTTATCTCAACTCAAATCATTACTATTCTTACAAAGCATTCGATTGCAACTGTTTTGCAAGCTATGAAGATGAGGCCTACAGAGCTCTGAAAGCCATAATAGCAGAGTTTGACTTAATTAGGAAGGTTTGGAAATGAAGTGATGCTTGAGTTGAGTCCTCAGGATGAATAATAATGAACTCTGCAAAGCTGAGAGGAAAGAACATGCAAAAGAAGGATCCAGTGAACAGTGTGACTGATGAGACAAGAAGCATTAAATTAAGCAACCCATTTACACAACCCATGGGAAGGGCTTAGTGCAGTGACTACCTTTCACTGAGATCTCGGAAAATACGGTATTATTATGTGATGATAAAAACATTCTCAGTCTCATTTTTTTACTGACTAGGTGTTCAGATTTTATTAGCTTAGTCTCCATGATTTTAAGTTCATCTTCTTTTTAACTGCACCATCAATTATGATAGAATAGAAAATTCAGGTCTGCAGTCTTCCCCACTACCTGCTTTGATAACATTGGCTAAAAAATTTGGGGACACTGCTGGAATAAACAACATCTAAACCAGGTGCTATCCCCTCTCCTTCCTTTTCCCATTTCTCTTAAAAGGAAAGTATTTAGCTTTGATATTGTCTCAAAGATTAATCGCTGCATCTCTCTCCACTTTGTCTGCTTCTTTTGCCCTAGTGTGCTAAGCTCCACAGTTGACATTCAGTACAATTCTCGCTTGTATGCTGCTGACCCAGGTTATTTGGCCATTACAGCTCCACTACTTGAGAATCCCCTCCTCACTCTGTGCATTTTATATGTAAGTTACATAGGGCTCCTGCTCACTCTGCTGTCCTGAATGTCCCAAAGGCAAGTAACGGTTCTGACTCGCCAAGTCCAGAAGTATTCATCTTCCATTAGGGGCTCCTTTAGGCCAAGGATAATCATTGAAATCATTGATTATGTTTGGCTTTGTCTTCTCTCTGAAGTCTAGCCTTAGCTTTACAGGGAGTATTGAGGAAGAAGAATCAATGAAATTTTACTGCCCCTTGCTGGGAAAAAGTGATAGAGGTAAAAAGATATTTAGAGATTTAGGGATATTCTTTTTGATAAATTTTAAAGGAACAAGGAGAGAGGCTCCAAGTTGTTCTAGTGTGGAAAAATTTGAGGTTAAATGATGAGTTAACGAAGGGCCTCAGTGGTGACTAGATACAAAATTTATATTTTACGGTAGAAGTGATTAAAGAAAGAGGAATGGGAAAGAGGAATAGATGTGGGGTTAGGAGTGGATATGAGAGAGGTTCTGGTGCTATTCAGATGAAGAGGTACTTGAAGGCAGAGGTAAATATACATCTTTTGCTACTCAGCACAAGAACAGCTGATGCATGACTTGCCTTTTATTAATGAAAACACTTTCCCCCAAAACCACTTTTCTGGTGTGGCTAGAGAAGTCTCTGGAGTAGCAGTAGCAATTAAAGATACCAGAGTTATCATAGATAGCTGTTAAACGTGGTTCTTTGGATTTTTGATCCAGCAAAACACCCTCTCTCATGAAGCCGCCTTGATTCTCAGGACTCTGTAGTCCTTCTAGTGTCCATAAATTTTGCAGCTCTGGGGCTGCAGGAGAGCAAGGGTAAACTAAAGTCATATCATAGCAAAGGTCTTGCATGTCTTCAAGGAGGCAGAAGAAGGAAGGTGGAAGATTCTGGTTCAAAAAAAAAAAGGGGGGGTGATTGATAGCTTTTAGCTCAGGACTCTGACTCCCTGTGGAAATGGAGTATGTCCTTAGATTTAATCTGCTTTGCCAAGAATAGTCTGAAGGATTGCAGTTCCTATTTTCACAAGATATGCTTTGACACCTGAGAATCACAGGTACCAGTTATGAAGCATGGGAGTTGAGTTTTTATGCATTGGCTCATGTCTCAATCCCACACCAAGTGCCTTTCATTAGATTTGACATCACATTTTATTGTACCAGCAACTGGAAGTTCCAAAGGTCCTCAAATAGGGCATAACTCATTATTCTTGCTCCAGATTGCTGCTTTCCCTACAATACCAAAAACCAGAACTCTGGGCATGACTCCTCCCAACCCTGTGTGTGCCGTAGGGTGTGTGTACTTGCTAGAGAGGGACAAAAAGAGACTGTGAGGGGGAAAGTGAGAAATCAACCCCTGGGGGGATGGCCATGCCTCAATCCCTTCTCTGGGCATGAATTTTAATTATTAAATATTTGAACTAAAATGTATTTAAAAACACATCTCAACATAGTAGTATGTAAGTTTGTATTAAGAAAATTAAACAAGACAAATATCCACATACTCATGTATCCTCCTTTAGATCTCCTTTGTTTGAAAACTCTGACTCTATTAAAGAGAACAGCTTTAATTTCTCCTGCCACATTCTTCATGTATGTTTGAGGTGATGGCTTCTTTTCCCCTGGTTCTCAGTCAATCATATTTACCATTAGATATTAATATCAGATAATAACTGTTACATATATTTCTATGCATTTTTGGTCCAGTAATATGGCCATTGTAATGAACTTTTCTCATTTGCCAATTCTCTCTCTTTCTTTAGGTTTTGCTCTAGGGTGCAGGCTGAGAGAGATGGGGATGGGAGAGTGCAAAATCACCCCTGAAGGTATGGCCATGCCATAATCCCTTTTCTTTCACTCTCCTCTCAGGATTTTGGGCATACATGCACACATGTCTGGCATGTTTTTCAGGCTGCTGGGTCCAGGACTCAAACTGTGAAGTTGGTCATGTGGGATCCAGCACCTTAACCACCATGCCACTGGCTGGATGACCCCCTCTGCCCCCCAATTTTCTCTTAGTCAAACATACTTACTTTGTTCCAATGGAATTGTAGGTGGGAAGTGTGGAGGATTTAAATACACATGCACCAAAAGTCAGAAAATATGTTACTTGAAAGAGAATTCTGAGGAATTGCTTGAAAACATAGCTGAGATTACTTTTCAGTCTTCCTCTTTTCCTTCCTCCCTTTCTTCCTCCCTCCCCTCTCCTCTCTCCCCTTTTTCCTCCCTTCTACTATTCCTTCATTTAGCTGGGCTTACTGGGTCCTAGGGATGTAAAATTGGAGTGGCAAATATAGCTCTCCTTAAATGAAAGAATTTATAGACTCTTTTAAAGGTTTATATTATTCATTATAAAGAGCTAGAGAGAAAGAGATAGGAGAGAGAGAAGCACCTTTGACAGGATCTCACCATGCTGTGATCCCCTTTCCTCAGTCCTCCTACTCCTTAGGAGTTGGGCCATGTACACACCTAATCCAGGGAACTGAACCTTGGTCAGCCATGTGGTTTCCAGCACGGCAGTTCAGTTTCTACTGACTGTGCTGCCAGAATGGGCCAATTTGTAGTCTTATAAAGAGCTAGTAGAGGGACCAGCAGTTAGGTTAATGGCTATGTTGTTGAACTCCCATGTATCTGTCCGCGGTTCGAGTCCCAGACCCGGTGGCTTAAACTCACGCCAGGCGCGTGTATGTGCGTGCCCAAGATCCCGAGAGGAGAATGGAGGAGAAGGGATTGTAGCGTGGCCATCCCCCCGGGGGGTGATTTCTCACTTTCTATCTCTCTGTCTCTTTCTGTCTTTCTGGCTAGCACACGCGCCTTATAGCAAAAACCTCTCCAAAAAAAAAAGAGCTAGTAGAAAAGAAATTATGATGGAATATAACTACAGTAGGTTTGGAACACAAACTCTCACACAGAAGAGCTGAGTCCTCTCTGTTTATAAGAGTCAGAAAAGCCTTTATAAGCTCATCTTTGATCTGAGAATTAAAGAATGTGTATGCGTTAGGCAGTTAAGAAGTAGCCCAGTTCTCATGAAGGAAAAGGTACAGTTGTGTAATGTAGCTTAGCCTGTTCAGTAAAATGGAAAAACTTCAACTGAGCTAGAGGTCTAAAGTACGGGAGTGAATTTGAGACATTTGGTCAGAGTCTTATTCAGAGAAGAGCTGATAAAGGGCTCTGTGTGCTGTGCTAAGCATGTTGGACAGTCACACTGGCAGCGTGTCAGAGGCTGGGAGGCCACTGAGAGAGACATGACTTATTTTATTATTTTTTTATTATTTTTTTTAGAGGTTTTCGCTATAAGGCACGTGTGCTTGCCAGACAGACAGAGAGAGACATAGAGACAGAAAGCGAGAAATCACCCCCCAGGGAGGATGGCCATGCTGCAATCCCTTCTCCTCCATTCTCCTCTCAGGATCTTGGGCACGCACGCACACGCGCCAGGTGTGAGTTTTAAGCCACCGGGTCTGGGATGTGAACCGCAGTTGACTACGTGGGAGTCCAGCGACATAGCCATTACGCTAACTGCTGGTTCCCAACATGACTTATTTTTGATAATGGATGATGTGGGCTTGCACAAAAGTAGAAACAATTGAGGAAGGAAAGGAGGAGCAAAATCAGATGAATGAATACCCTGGCCTCCATTTAGGATGCTTCTAAAGGACCATTCCAGCTTCAGAGCTCCCTGCTGGGTCAGCTAAGGCCTTTGTTGAAGCTAAAGCATCGCTTTCACGTCTTCCTCCATCCAATCCTACTTCCTTTCTTTCCCTTCCACCCATGCTAATTTCAAGAGCATTTCCCAGTAACCTTCCTGCACATGAATCTCCCTCTAAAACATGTCCCCCGCCTACTTATCCTCTTGATCTATTTCACAGGTTATAGATAGCCTTTGAGAAGGTGGACTATAGAAGTCAGAGGTTTGGAAACTGATTGAATGAGGGCTAACAGAAAAGAAGAATCTAGAAGGATCATTCTAATCACTGAGACAGAAAGACAGTGTGGCCAGAATGGGTGCAGGTCAACGCAGGTAGAGTCAGGAAGACACTAAATTCAGTAATACATTCTCTGAGCTTGAATTGCCCACTAAACACACAGCTGTAAAGTGTCTGGGAGACAGCTGACTTTTTTAGGAACTTATGGAAAAGTTGTCATGACTGTGGATGGGGAAGTCAAGAAAGAATATTTACACTGAGAGAAAGGAGGACAGAGGGAGAAACCTTGGGGAAGTCCACTATAAATATCCTGGAGACAATTAAATGGAATAGTTTACAGCTTATGAGGGAATTATTATTTTTCAGATGAGACTGTTGATGAAGTATGCAGACAAAGCTGAGAACAAAACCCTATAGAAAACTGATTTTTTTTTAAGAGGAAAAACAGATGATACAGAGCACATAAAGAATAGTGGAAAAAAGGGACCAGTTGTTGGTGTAATGCTATGTTGCTGGACTCCCAATTAGTTGATCGCAGTTTGAGTCCCAGACCCAGTGGCTTAAACTCATGCTGGGTGCGTGTGTGTGCATGCCCAAGATCCCGAGAGGAGAATGGAGGCGAAGGGATTGTGGCATGGCCATCCTCCCTGGGGGGTGGGTGATTTCTCGCTTTCTGTCTCTGTCTCTCTCTGTCTTACTGGTGAGCGCACGCACCCTATAGCAAAAATCTCTCCAAAATAAAAAAAGAATAGTGAAAAAAAAAAAAAAAACAGTAATGTTCTTTTCAGTTTAGAGCAGGTAGAAAATAAAACAAGTTGGGCTCTTTGTGTCTGAACAGTCACCAAGTCTTGTGGATTCTTTTGTTGAAACACATGAGTGTTGTGGGGTAAGAGGACAAAGCACACAAGCAAGCCCTCAACTCGATTCTTAGGCAGACTTTTGTATCATGAGATAGCAAGTCTTTTTATGTGTGGACTACACTGGCTCCTAGGAGGGTCTTCACTGTAGGGGAGCCAGGGATTTATTCCCATTCCTCAAGATAAAGCTTTTCTCCAAGCTCATAGCTTTGGCCTTGTGTTGGGAAGAAGAAGCATTTTTTTAAATTTAGTATATTCAGGTAATAATATAACTTTATCTGCTCCCGCAGGGGAAGATTACTCTCAGCAGAGATCGAAGTGTAGGGCAGTACATGAAAAATTGCTTTAATAAATCACAGTCTCTGATGCTTGAACTTTACCTTCTGAGTCAGATTGCATGATAACTAAATTTACCAGAGTGAAGTTTTAGAAAACAAGTTATTCAGTTTATTCTCAGAGTAGAGGCAACCAAGTATGGAATTAAAGAGCAGAGTTGAGCTTGGAAGAACTGGGACTGAGAGAGAGACTCAGTAGGTAACAAATGGAGTAGGGGATGTCGCCAAGTGGGTGAAGACAGTGGTGAAAGCAGTATTAGAAATCACATTTATCAGAACTGCCCTTGTGGAAACTCAGGATGGTCTTGTAAAATACTTAAGTTCATCTTCCTGGAAGGACATCATTGGACTAACCTCACTGGAACAGATAAAGAGGATCAGTAGGCAGGGAGATTGACTCGTCTAGCCCGTGGGTTCAGGGTCTTTACATGGCCTGAGGGCACTGACCCAAAGCAGCTCTTAGCTCAGACTGAGGCTCACCCTGTGTGGGACCCTCATCACATCTAGGAAGGCTTCTGTGCTCTCGTGGGAAATCACTCAGCCGCATGCCTGACTTTCTGTGTAGAGAGCAGGTGGCCCAGAAACACTGTGAAAATGACGACTGGCACAAAGGTAAAGAGCTGTCTGGCTGGGGACAGCAGTCTCTAGGAATAGGAAGAATTTAGCCTGCTCTGGTCGAGAGACTCTGTACCCATCGGAAATGGCTCCTTTGTTAACATCTTTGTCACCCATAGAATAGTAGATCAGCCGTGGTCCCACTCCTGGGTCTTGTCGATACCAGAACATTCTATCATGACCTTTAGTCTGAGAACACTCCAACGTGATGTTCTCTCCTGTCTTGGTGATCTTATTCCTTGGGGTCTGAGTAACAGTAGTATCCACAGACCCTGTGAGGGAACAAGATAGAAACAAGATGGAGTCCAGGAAGGGTCCTCCTGCTGCAGTCTCAAGGGAGAAGCTTTTGCAGATCTGGATGATTTAAGGCAGGGGTTTCCCATTTGTTTCCCAAACTTACCTATTCCCAGGAGGCAAAAGGCCACACAGCAGAGGAACATGGAGCCCATGGCAAGTAGAGACCAGGAAGAGGTATTTTTGGAGGTTCTGCAGGTTGAGGAAGCAGGACATGGAAATAGGCAAGGGGAAGGACTCAGAAAGTGATGTCACCATCCCCTCATCTCCAACATACTGGACCTTTGAGAAAGACTCGGCCCACTCCTTCCTTCCAGGGCATAACCTCCCTTACTCCTGTATGACTCAGGCAATGTGTTGTATTGTCCTTCCCCCAGTGGAGGCCGAGACACTTCTGCTAACTCCTCTCTTCCTGGCTCTTCACTGACAACTGCCAGAGTTGTCTTTCTCACTCCTCTCGGGGTGTATCGCTTTAAGTTGTTCAAGGAAGCATCATCTTCCTGATAAAATGGCCATGGGGAAAACTGGAAAGCCTTTCAAATAAAGGGAGTCTGATCTCATGGGAATGTTATAACACTATATGTTTTCTCTTTTTCCCCTGTATTTATTAATTTATTCTAACTCAGTTCTAGGTAAATTATTCAATTTGAATATATTCTTTCTATATCAAATTTGAGCCTTTTTTTGTTTGTTTGTTTAAGAAAGGCAGAATTACTAGCTTTGTTCTAACTTGCCCCTGATCTTCAGGGACTCCTACTTTTCCAGTCAACGCTTTCGGGATGTGGATCTTTACTGAAAACACTGACTCATTGTAAGGTGTTTATTTAACATGGATATGCATTTCAAAGACCTACTTAGCACCTTCACACATATTTTGAAGGTAATTTACTAAAGAGATAATTTTAACATAAATTGTTCCTGATTTTAGGAGGAGAATGTTCAATATATCAGTGCAACAAGTTGCATGTGCAGCACAGACACAGCAATGGTGTGAAACCTTGTCTGATGTAATAAACAACTGGATCTTTGCAGCTTCGGGGCTATTTGTCATGGTCTGCATCATGCATGGGTACACCACAGCATCTGACACTAATTAGTCCTGCCACACAACAAATTGGTAAAGGATTCTTTAAAAAAAAAAAAATTGAGAGATTTTTGCTATGGGTGTGTGCACTCTCTAGAGAGACAAAGAGAATAAAAACAAGAAATCACCCACTGGGGAGGATGGCCACACCACAATCGCTTCTCTTTCATTCTCCTCTTGGGGTTTTGGTGACTCAGATACACATGCCCTATGTATTTATTTCAAACTCCTTGGTCTGGGACTGAGGTCAGCCACAGGGGAGTCCACCTTAACCACTATGCCACCTCCTGGCCCCCTTCTTTGAAATATTTTTAGGTTTTATTCTGAAATTTTCAAACATATTATACAGAGTAGAAAGAATAGAACAATGAGCATCATGACCCACCCCCATTACCCAGTTTCAATCATTTCCAACTTATGGCCTGTTTTGCTTATTTGCCTCCCACCTGTGTCTCCCTCTCCTCAGTGTTATTCTGAATAGTCACTGCTTTATTCAGGAGGGCCGAAGCACATTTTCCAGCCAGAACACAATTTTATATGACGCATTCCTTTGACTTTGTAGCCTCCCTCTTTTTGGTTAGAGTTCTCCATTAATAATACCAAGAAAAATGTTTACTTTAATAAATTGCTTCTTTAGTGGTTCAATTAAAGCAAAAAGATGAATGATAATGAGACTATTATTTTGGGTTTCTCCTAAATCTAAAAATATCATTGCTCTTATTTGCAGTTTTTAAAGCACACTTACTGTGTTGCTGTCCCCTGCTGTGAGCAGTGATTTTAGTGGAATTACAACTTGAGGGCTCAGTATAAATTATTCCTGGGTCAAATCAGTTGGGTGAACAGAGGACTTAGAGTGAGTGGTTGAGGGACCATCTTCCCAGCTATGTAGGACACAGGTTTGTAGATGTGTGAGAAGAAAGGAGGAGCAGAGATAGTTGTGGGAGCAGAATCTATGTCCAAAGGGGAGTGAGAGACTAGTACCAGAGGAAGGAGACACATAATCAGACAGAATGGAATTGAAAAAGTAGATACCGGGATCAGCAGTTAGCATAATGGCTATGTCGCTGGACTCCCATGTAGTCGACCACGGTTCGCGTCCTGGACCCGGTGGCTTAAAACTCACGCCGGGCGCGTGTGCGCGCGTGCCCAAGATCCCGAGAGGAGAATGGAGGAGAAGGGATTGCGGCGTGGCCATCCGCCCTGGGGGGTGATTTCTCACTTTCTGTCTCTCTGTCTCTCTCTGTCTGGCGAGTGCACGCGCCCTATAGCAAAAACCTCTCCAAAAAAAAGAAAAGAAAAAGTAGATACCGGATACAGTGGAGGAAGAAGGTGGGAGAAGGAGGAGAGTATGAGGAAAGTCATTAAGGAGAAAAGCAGAGAGACAAGATATTTATGGGACTCAGAAATGCATTATTATCTGTTGATTGTAACGTCTACGGTATCCCCAACTGGACTGGTGAGAAATGTATTCATGTTAGAATATTCACTTTACAAGCTAAGTGATGTATGTGATTGAATGTATAAAAGAAATTAAAAGAAAATAAAATATATTTTATAAAAAGAAAAAGACTCCCCATTTTTGGGTAACTGAGAGGGTTTTGGTTTTCTTTTTCCTTTTTTTTAGAGAGTTTTTTTGTTTTGTTTTGTTTTGTTTTTGCTATAGGGTGCATGTGCTCACCAGAGAGACAGAAAGTGAGAAATCACCCCTCAGAGGGGATGGTCACACCACAATCCCTTCTCCTCCATTCTCCTTTTGGGATTTTTGGCATGCACACACATGCGCCCAGTGTGAGTTTTAAGCTGCTGGGTCTAGGACTTGAACCGGGGTCAACTATGTAGGAGTCCAGCAATGTAACAATTATGCCATCTGCTGCTCCCAAATGAGAGAGCTTTCAATGGCATAGGCCAATATTTCTCCTTTCCTGGATGGCTTACACACCTCTCAGATCATACCTATAGACCACTTTTCCTCTGACTCTACCACAGTCAGGGTGCAGACCTATTAGACTTACACGCCATGTTCTTTGCCAGCCGTGTGCTGTTGTGTATGAATATGTTTCTAGAACTATGGAAAAAGCTCTTTCCATTTGTGAGTTATTGATTTATGTAGCACATGTCCTCTGGCACAAAAGGTGCCAAAGCAGAAATCGTTGTTGTTATTATTATTGTTGTTGTTATTTTACTGCTGGTTAGTACTTCCTGTGTCCTAATAAAATTTTGACTACCCTTAATTTGAAAAGATAGGTACTAGCAGGTGGCATGGTGGTTGAGGCACTGGATTCCCATATGGTCAACTGTGGTCTAGTCTTGAACCCAGTGGCTTGAAAATCATCCTAGATATGTGTACATACATGCCCAAAATCCTGAGAGGAGAATAGGAAAACGATTGCAGAATAGCCAACACCCAGGGGGTGTTTTCTCACTTTCACTGTCTCTGTCTCTCTCAGGCCAGCACTTGTGCCATATGGAAAAAAATCTAAAAAAAAAAAAAAAAGATGTTTTTCTGTGTTTTCTTCTAGAACATTTGTAGTTTTGCTTTTATAATTAGATCTATGCTGTATCTCAAAATGGTTGTAATTTATGTTGTTATATAGTAGTAAATGTTCTTTTTTAATGTCATTATCCTGTGTGCCAACATCATTTATTGAGGTTTTCATCTAAATGCATTGAAACTTCCAATCTAAAAATATATC